>CM056728.1:9320327-10520327 GCA_029844215.1 Przewalskia tangutica | reverse complement strand
TATGAAAAATGCTTAGAATACGTAGAATAAAAAGGGCAATAAATAATTAACCTAGGTTTGAACGAACAACCGCAAGTTAGCGGATCTTAAAGGATGCCTAATCCCTTCCCTTGGATAATAAAGAACCCTGAGTCAGAATCTCATTAATTTCGCAGACCATTAAATGGAGATCAATTGCAGTATTTTTACTGCAATAAATCAAGTGTCCTAATTCACTTAATAATTAGGTGGCGACTCCTCAAAACAGCATTAATTGCTCCATCCAGGGAACCGCGCCAAAGAGCAACGTTGCGGATACCGTTCAGACCCCCGAGGTCAAAAACGGGCCCGACAGCATGGCGACTCCACTTGGGATATCAGGTTCTTGATCATAGCAAATCCAGGTTGATTAAATATTGCGCTTTATTTTGCTTTTATATTTGTTGTAAATGTTTTATATTGTTTGCTTTTATTTTGTAATTAACTACTGTAATTGCTAAATTTATTTACTGCTTTCCTTAAATTGTCATTCCGCTCATATTTCCTCCACTCTGGAAAATTCACACTATCACACACTACACGCGAGGTGCGCTTGGTGCATCAGCAAAATTCATTCTTCAAAACCCAAATTTAGGAGAGTTGGCAAAGGCGCGGAGAATCCGGTCCAACCGGTGGCCGCGTAGCCTTCTCACTCGAGTAGTCCGCTCGGGAACCATTTTGTCTAGTAAGCCAAATCTTAGCAAAATTAGGATAGATCTATACCACATCTTTTTAAGTCATGCATGCATACATCTTAGGTGGATCGGACCTTGGTATCGTCTCCACAATTAGGGAATCCACCAAATTGTCGTTGGGTTTCACAACCCGTCGACCAATAAGCATATATGTGTAGCGTGATAATGATAGACGGATCCAAGCCTGGTCATGACACGCCGAAATTGGAAAAAGTGCACCGTCATTTGGTCGCCATTTCCAACAAAACATTGCAGTTTAACGACTTGGACTTATTTATCATAATCCCGCATATTTCGCGTTTAGGCTCACCTCTTGCATAAGGGAGGTCCCAAGCATATTAGGGCACGCGCTTGATTTGAATGCTTTTTGTTTATTATTGTTTGTCGCTAGCAACTCTGTACATATTATTTAATGCAATAATTATCCTTTTGTGATTCCGGGCTCGAACATTTGCATTTTTGCACTTTTTGCTGTCACATTGCAATCAGGACTTCTACTTCGTAAATCACTTTTGAATAGCGCGACTTGGACTTTGTGAAGCATCAACCACCAGTCCAAATAACCAATCGTGAGTCTTTGACTATATTGTCACACCTTTGCATTTTTATTATTTTTGTCATTTTCCTACTCAACTATTTCTCATATTTTTTGCAGGAAGGTCGTCCTCGCAATCAGCCTAGGACGGTCGAAAAAAAAAATCACAAAAATGAGCGGTAGTTATGTTGACTAATAGAAATCAGTTTATAACAAATTCAACGATACATCGCTCTCAATCCTTCTTTACTTTGTATTTTTATTCATATTTGTAAATTCAATTAACATGTTTAGCGTTGATTACATTGTTCTTTCATATCATGTATTTTACAGTATAATTATTCTGAACTACGTGTGTCTGATTCTCACCACACGGTGTGATACGTAGGCAACTCATTTGGGTTCGACACCACAAAAAAAAAAACCACAAAAAAAAAAAAAAAAAAAGAGCACATTTCTCACTCATGCATCCCATTCATCATGTTTTCGGGCATTCATTTTACTTTGCATTCGTCCACAATCGACAATCATTTCTTTTGCACAGCTTTATATTGTTATCCTTTCATTGATAAATTTTTTCCAAGCATACATTTTATAACATATTTGAATGAACTACGCGCACCTGATTCCTCATGGATACGTAGGCAAATTTCTATTCGGGTTCGGTACCATTTATTCAAAAAAATACAAAAAAACAATTATTCAAAAAATATAAAAAATAAAAATTATTATTATTCAAAAATACAAACAAAAATGTTGTTCCAAAATACAAAACATTTTTAAGTATTATTGTTTGACTTTGTTGATACCAACACAGTTAGGATTGTGCATAAAAAAAAACAAAAACAAAAAAAAACAGTATAGGTTGACTTTGTGGTAAACCATAAATTCTTTTGGTACCTCTTATTCATACCCGCAGATGACATTGTCTTGCATGTTTCCAAGATAAGAATGAAGCCGACCACATCGTTTCATATGCATTGTGTGGTGAGTTATTTGAATAAGTTCAATTGCATTGCATTGTGATCTAGAACTTGGCCTGAATGTTTGTTGAGGCGAAATCTTGAGTAACACTCGGTGTAGGAAATGATCGTAGGCTTTCTTTGACCCGTTTGAGCCTTTTTCAGCCTACCAAATAACATTATCCTTAGTACACCCCTTTGAGCCTAAAACCTATTTTTTTGACAACCGCATATTACACCTATACCCTTTCTGAGTGCGTACGCACTATCCCTCTCTTGGTCCGACCTCCTTGAGTGCTTTAGAAATGTGCAAGTGACTGACAAAATTCTAGCTGAAGTTTGCAAAGACAAAATTGTCAAAGTCTCAAAAACCAAAAGCAGAGACGACTTCACACAATCAAAAGCCCCGATAAAAAGAAAAAAAAAAGAAAAAAAAAGGGGAATACATAACCCCGAAAAAAAAGGGGGCTCCAAATGAAAGATTCAAAAGAAGTCAGTACAGAAAAACTGGGACAAAACGAAAGCAAATCAGCATTAAATCGCACAAATATCAAGCACGAACATAGTCCAACTCTCGAGGAATGATTAGTCACTTTTACCCAAATGATATCCATTCTTTTCCCCAAGCCTACATTACAAGCCCGTGACAAGCCCTACATGATCTTATACTGAGGGTTCTCACATTAGTGGATACTTACGTGACGGCCAAGCCTATGGTATCACAATTGCACGCATTGAACATCTTTCTGAGTGTGAGTGTCTTTTCTCTCAACGTCCCAAAATTCAAAATACTGTAATATATGTGAGAACAGGACTTTCTTTCTGTGAGGGCATTTGAAACGTGAGATTACGTGTAGTTCGAAACCTTGGATGCAAGCAGGTGTGTCAATACTCAGGTATGTCTGAGGTACTATCTGAAGCTGTGTGAATTACACCAGAGTCAATCTCGGTTAGACTGAAAGCAATAAAATAAAATCTTTATGTACAATACTAATTGTCGGTATCAACTGAAGTCGGAATGTAATTTTGTCTTCCACTTTTTCAGAAAAAAAAAAAAAACCTTATTTTGCATCACGAACTACGTTTTGACCTGATTCCCTCAGCGGGATACGTAGGCGGCCACATCGGCTTCGGTCCCGCATCATTTTAAAATCATAAACAATTCTTATTTTTACAGCACGAACTACGTCTTGACCTGATTCCCTCAGCGGAATACGTAGGCGGCCACATCGGTTTCGGTCCCACATCATTTTAAAAAAAAAACCTTATTTTTGCATCACGAACTACGTCTTGACCTGATTCCCTCAGCGGAATACGTAGGCGGCCACATCGGCTTCGGTCCCCACATCATTTTAAAATCATAAAAAATCTTTTTATTTTGCATCACGAACTACGTTTTGACCTGATTCCCTCAGCGGGATACGTAGGCGGCCACATCGGCTTCGGTCCCGCATCATTTTAAAATCATAAAATATTCTTATTTTTACAGCACGAACTACGTCTTGACCTGATTCCCTCAGCGGGATACGTAGGCGGCCACATCGGCTTCGGTCCCCACATCATTTTAAAATCATAAAAAATCTTTTTATTTTGCATCACGAACTACGTTTTGACCTGATTCCCTCAGCGGGATACGTAGGCGGCCACATCGGTTTCGGTCCCGCATCATTTTAAAATCATAAAAAATTCTTATTTTTACAGCATGAACTACGTCTTGACCTGACTCCCTCGGCGGGATACGTAGACAGCCACATCGGCTTCGGTCAAACCGTTAGAAATATTTCTTCCTTGTTTTTGCAGAGGACTCGATTTTGTCCATATTCTCGCATTCGCTTTACATAAAAAAAAATTGCTTACCTGATCGCTTTGATAGCGTCAAGATGCAACCTTACCCAATTCAACGTCTTCATTACCAGAAACTGGGACATTTTAAGGAATTCACTGCAAGAAAATGACAATAGACAGGAAAAAGCAGGCCAACTAGGTCTCCAGTGCAAATCAAGAATGCAAGCGTCAAGAGCCAAAGCTATAAAGTCGACGCTAATCAACCACTTATTTCCTAAAAAACTCACAAGTTTTCTTTGAGTGCAGGATCTTCATATCAGCAGAGGCAGGAACACAACAATAGGCCCATGCGGGTTACAAACGCACAACGTCCATGCAATGACGTTATCTCAACCCAGGCGAGTCACAAAGCAGGTACGCTCATAAACCAACACATTTCATTTAAGCCTATGCAAATGCTTCATCTATGTTTCGTCTATGCAACGACGAGCATCTGCATCGCGTCTATGCAACGACGTCATTTCATTTAAGCCTATGCAACGACTTCATTCATGTTTCGTCTATGCAACGACGAGCATCTGCATTGCGTCCGAAAACGACGTCATTTCATATAAGCCTATGCAACGGCTTCATCTATGTTTCGTCTATGCAACGACGAGCATATGCATCGCGTCTATGTAATGACGCCATTTCATTTTAAGCCTATGCAACGACTTCATTCATGTTTCGTCTATGCAACGACGAGCATCTACATCGCGTCTATGCAACGACGCCATTTCATTTAAGCCTATGCAACGGCTTCATCAATGTTTCGTCTAAGCAACAACGAACATCTGCATTGCGTCCGAAAACGACGTCATTTCATCTAAGCCCATGCAAGGGTTTCATCCATGTTTCGTCTATGCAACGACGAACATCTGCATCGCGTCTATGCAACGACGTCATTTCATTTAAGCCTATGCAACGGCTTCATTCATGTTTCGTCTATGCAACGACGAGCATCTGCATCGCGTCTATGCAACGACGCCATTTCATTTAAGCCTATGCAACAGCTTCCTTCATGTTTCGTCTATGCAACGACGAGCATCTGCATTGCGTCCGAAAACGACGTCATTTCATTTAAGCCTATGCAACGACTTCATTCATGTTTCGTCTATGCAACGACGAGCATCTGCATTGCGTCCGAAAACGACGTTATTTCATTTAAGCCTATGTAACGGCTTCATCCATGTTTCGTCTATGCAATGACGAACATCTGCATCGCGTCTATGCAACGACGCATTTCATCAAAGCCTATGCAACGGCTTCATTCATGTTTCGTCCATGCAACGACGAGCATCTGCATCACATCTATGCAACGACGTCATTTCATTTTAAGCCTATGCAACGGCTTCATTCATGTTTCGTCTATGCAACGACGAGCATCTGCATTGCGTCCGAAAATGACGTCATTTCATAAAAGCCTATGCAACGGCTTCATCCATGTTTCGACTATGCAACGACGAGCATCTGCATCGCGTCTATGCAATGACGCCATCAACATCTACAATAACCATGTTCTTTTCAGCACCACATCACCTGCAACCCAGTGTCAATCATACTTCAACATCGACATTTTTAAATCGGTCGCTTTGCTTCTATCTTTGCATCACAACGACCCAGTGCTATCATGATTTGACACTGGGATATTTTTTAAATCAGCGTCAGTTTTGCTTCAATCTTTGCATCACAACGACCCAGTGCCATCATGATTTGACACTGGGACATTTTTTGGGTCTGCATCATCCCTATTTTTGAGTTCTAGTTTATAAAACAGGACAAAATTGGCTACAAGTCAACATCTTTGTCCGAAGACTCTTCCATCATCTCCGTACAAAGAGGGACATGCTATTGACAGTCAATTTTGACCCGTTTTTTGTATATTTGTTGCAATTCTAAGTATTTTAGCACATCGCATTTTAATCTGCATTTTTTGCATTTTTTATCTTTTTATGTTAAATTAAGCATTATGTTTTTTTTTAATATTATGTTTTTATTATTGCTACACCGTCGTTTATTTTAATAATATTTGCATCTTTTTAAATAATTAATTGGCATCCCGTTTTTACTTTTAATCAGGCATTAAACATGTCTTTAAAATTGCATTTTAGTATTATTGCGTCGGCATTTGAATTTTAATAATCTTGCATCTTTTTTAAATAATTTTCTTTTAAATAATTAACCAGCCTTGCAATTTTGTCAAACCAGTCCAGTCCAAGACACAATTTGAATCAGTCCAAGCCAACACTATTTTTAATATCACCCAAACACCCTCTTTTATTTTCCCCCCTAAAATCAAATACCACTTTTCATTTTCCCCCCAAAACAATACCCCACATTTCATTTTCCACCCCAAATACCAAACCCTAAACCTACCCTATAAAATAAAACATTTCCCTTTTCGTAAAATCGGTGCCTACCCTACTTCACCCCTCACAACCCTCTCTCCCCTCCTCCTCACCTTTCCCGTCGCCGCCGCCGCCGCCGCCCTTCGCCGGAGTCCTATCTCCGGCGAACTACCCTAGCCGACAGCAGCCCTCAACCCCATATTTTCCCCACTCCCGTCGAACACCCCCTCTCACCTCACCTCTCTATCCCCCTTAACTCTCAGCAAACCCTAGCCCTCACCCCCTTTCCCCATTCCCGTCGCCGCCGCCTTCGCCGGAGCTCCAAGCTCCGGCGAACAACCTCACTTCACAACAGAATATCAGCCCACCCCCTCTCGACCCTCTCCTCTCCCTCTCACCTTCTCGTCGCCGCCACCAGTCCCCGTCGCCGCCAGTCTCACCGGCGAACCCCCCTTTAAACCAGCCACACAAAACCCACTGCTCCCTCTCTCACCTGTTCCCGTCGACCACCCTCTCCTCTCCCCTCTCACCTTATCGTCGCTGCCGCCAGTCTCACCGCGAACCCCACTGTACCGCCGCTGCCCGCTGCTTTCTGTATTGTTGAAATCGCTGTTTGTTCCTCTTTCGTTGCTATTATATTATTGTTTAATTGGACTGATTTGGAAATTTTGTATCTCGCCGGAGTTTAAAACTCCGGCGACCCCTGTTGGTTTAATTTTTGGTTTCTGTTGTTGGCTTTATTTTGGGATGTTAGGGACTGATTTTGGCATCTGATTGGACTGGATATTTCTGGTTAAATGTGGTTTTCCGGCGAGCCATTTGATATTTGTTTCCACTGTCCGCATACCATTTTTGGTCACTGTCTTGTTTTGGCAGTTCACTGTTCATGGTGATTGATTTTGGAAATTTTGCTTTTATTTTTAAACTGGTTGAACCGATATTACACTGTAGGTATTGACTGATTTGAACAAGATGCTACACTTGTTTGGCCGATGAAAAAGTTATCCGTCGATTTTTTAGGCCTCCACAGTTGCAAAGACGGAAAAATAAAATAAATGAAGCTTTCTGGGCAAGGATGATTTCTTCCACTTACACCGGATAACCAACATGCGTTGGCAGGGCGAATTCTCGCAGCCGCACTTATTTAGACTGTCCCACTTTATATATATTTTTATATCTGAGCCCTCCGTGTTTAAAACTATTACTGTTTTGACGCGGATCTGAAAGTTTTATTTATTTTATTATTTTTAGCAATATTGGCCGATGAAGGAATCTCCGTCTGATTTCCAAGGCCTCCTCTGTGCAAAAGACGGATTTATTTATTTTTTGGCTTAACTTATTAATTCTTGTCATTGCTTTTAAAATTATTTATTCTACTATTAATACTTTTACTAAGTGTTTATGCAGGTACCCGGAGATCATCTTGTGCAGAATGCCTAAAAAGGGCTAAAAGATGTCCCGGAGTTTTTATTTTTATGTCGCATTTAATCTTGGTTTTATTATTTTGTATTGCATTTTATTTTAATTATAAATTATGAAAAATGCTTAGAATACGTAGAATAAAAAGGGCAATAAATAATTAACCTAGGTTTGAACGAACAACCGCAAGTTAGCGGATCTTAAAGGATGTCTAATCCCTTCCCTTTAGGATAATAAAGAACCCTGACTCAGAATCTCATTAATTTCACAGACCATTAAATGGAGATCAATTGCAGTATTTTTACTGCAATAAATCAAGTGTCCTAATTCACTTAATAATTAGGTGGCGACTCCTCAAAATAGCATTAATTGCTCCATCCAGGGAACCGCGCCAAAGAGCAACGTTGCGGATACCGTTCAGACCCCCGAGGTCAAAAACGGGCGCGACATACATAACATTTTAAATCATCTTTTCACTTCTTCTTTAGTCGTTATAACAACTCCCCATAAAGCTATTATAACAACCTTTCACTTTAAAGAACTTAAGACACTTTTATTTCTTTTTACATTAGGGAAAATTAAACCCAAAAGTACTACGTACATACATACTTAAAAAGAATCATAAAACTCCTTCTCTTCTTAAATCCATAAACTTCTTCTTTTAAAAACTCAAGTTACATAGCTTTCAAAAAAATACTTCAAGTCTCTTAACTTTTAAGAAATCAAGTTTCTTAACTTAGAATATCAAGCATCTTTAACTTAGAGTATCTAGAAATCAATACTTTCCAAATCAAGTATTCTATACTTTTAAATCAAGTCATTTCTTCCTTTAAGAATCAAGTCCCATAACTTGAAAAATAAAGTCTCTTAACCTTTTAAGAATTTAAGGTTCATAGTCTTAAAAATTCATAACGTAAACTCTTTAAATTAAGTAACATATACTTTTGTGCGTTGTGACTAGGTTATACTTGTTTATAATGATCTTATTAAAGCAGTCATGATCTAGAAAATGTAATACAATTTTGTCTTAGCTTAGCTTCTATGCAGATGGAGAATTCTACTCATTTTAATTTAATTGATTGTCGATACATTTTCTTTTATTAACGCTGCAATGGATTGTTCGATACTTATTCTTATTCGTGCAATAACTTAGCAAAGTCAACTAGACTCCAAATACTTCCTAACGACTCTTACCAACATCCCCCATAAGACTTGGTAAGAACTTAGGATAACTTAGACGTAGATTTTACATAAATTAAATCAACATACATACCTCTTAACTTCTAAGAGTAGAAGGGATCATGAAATAACACCACATGTATATTTCATACATAGAATCATGCCAAAAGAAGGAAGAGGCTCACATACCTCGCGACGATTATCGACAAGTAGCAAAATGCTTCAAAGTACCTTAACTTTGATAGCTATTCCATCCTTTAAGTAGAATACGCTATACGTAGTACTTCAACTTAAAATGACAATAGCACTTCTATCAACTACAAGCTATCAAGTGTAGGACTTATACCAAATAATGGCCCTCTAATTCTACGTAAAATCGACAAAGACTTCCTTTGTTTCTACGTACTTTTCCACCTTTTCCAAGGCCCGTATTCATCAACCAACAAGCCACATTTAAGGCACAACCAACAGTTAGCCAAAGGGGATTACACGCCTAATTGGACGTGTAAAATTCTGCCCCACAGTTATACAAAACAGTCCACAAATCAGGCCATAAAAACAGTCTGCAATCCAACCATAACGAGGGTAAAATGTGAGACCTTTTAACGCCTTTCCACACCCTTATTCCCTTAGAACTTTCATTAGCAACTACTACACTTAAACATGCATAACAACAACTAAATTTCCAGCATTTAATACCTCAAAACAGTCAACTAAACGACACAACGACGTCTAACAGTTTTGGGCAGTTTCTCGGCCACAACAACTACAACCCGATAACTCGTTCCTTAATCCATTTTATTCCAATTCGAGTTCCAAAACTTCTACATAAGTTATAACAACTTATTACCAACAATATTAATCCATTATAACATGCAATAGGTGAATATAACAACGACAATAACCAACGAATTCCATTTGCACCAAATATGTCCCAAATCAGTTTTAGCCCCAAAAATGGCTCAAACGCTTTTTATTCTTTATTATTTTCTAACACAAGTTCATCCATACATAATAACAATAAGGAATATCCAATTACTTTAAAAGAAGAAGGACTTTTACCTCATTTTTTTGCCCAAAAATGCCCCAAAACAGTCCGGTCTTTATTGGTGCGCAGTTTTCGTTTCGCTCCACTTCTTCAAGTTCCAATCACATATATGTACCCCCTACAACCTTAGGAGAAACTTCTCTTTGAATCTCACTTCCAAAAAGTCGACGGAACCCTTAGGGTTTTGGCATCAACTTTCGGCCAAGACAAGTAAAAACGTGTAGAATATTAATCTAGGCTTAGCACTTGGTTTAAGGGCATAATCTTGGAGAAATAAATTGATCAACAATGGTTGTTCTTAGCCAAGGGGCTCTCGAAATTATGGAGCTAAAGGGGAGAAGATGAGAGCTTATTTTTTTGGTCTAAGTGTAAAGTGATCCAAGTCTTGCAAGACTTGGATATGTATAGCCAAGTGGAGTGGGACCCATGTCCACTTGTCTCCTCTCAAAATATCTAATTTGTTGTCATCTTAGCAAGACAAGTGGAGGGGTGCCACGTGTCGCCCTCCGATTGGTCCAAAATATTATAATTTTTCGAAGGTCCCCGCGAAATTATGAAATTCTCGGTGGACCTCATATTATCAATTCCAACACCTTATAATCCAATACTAAGTCCATAAATCTAATTAGAAGTATTATACTCCAAGTTAATAATTTTTCCGTCGTCCCTTTTTTTTCCCGAAATTTTCCTTAGGAAAATGTAATTATTCTTTCCTTCCAAAATTCAAATCTTAAATCCTTAATCACGTTCTCAATTATTAGCCCTGGTATTACGGGGTGTAACATCCTTCCCCCCTTAGAAACATTCGTCCTCGAATGTTCATCTAAGGTCTTAATAGTTTGCTAGTATTCCACGATTCTCGATTATTTCATGTCCCAATCTTACATTATCTCTCCCCTCATACGGGTAAGATAGTTTCTCATAATCTCATTATCATAGTTTCTCATAATCTCAATATCATGTTGTCCTAATCACAACAACCATATTTACTCCATAAAAATATTATTTGTGCATCTCACTTAAGCATACAACACAGCTTAATCTAATAACATGGTATGTCCATAAGTCAATTAAACCTGATCTTTCAAGAGTCTATCACAATCTTAGTCAGTTCATTACCTCTTGACTATTCCAAATAAGTACATATATAAAGCCTAGGTGTGGATTCAATAAACTGTTTCACACCTTCCAAGTAATTATTAAGGCTTAACCAACTCATGGTAACTCATAATCATTCTAGGCAACACACATATGACCCCAAATAAATACGCTCGTACAGATACACATCATCATTATACCAACTGTACAATAGTTTTACCAACTTGGATATGAAGTCCATATAATCCTTTCTGGGTCACTGTTGCCTTTCTCATATCTGCAATCAAAATAACAAGTTAGTGAGAGACTACACTAACAACACAGATCTATCGCAAGATCTCAAATTGAGAAGAAGGTATACCTATCCTAAATGTACTATAGCCTCCTCGCTTATAGATGTGGTGCACAACACATCGATAAACAAGACTTACTATACACGGCCTCAGACATGCCGAGGACTAATCGCTCGATACCACTGTCACGCCCCAAATCCTGCTCGTGGATCGTGCCCCTACCAGGCACCCTTCTACCCATACAACATAAATAAACCGCGGAACATAAATAACACTCATTTTTTTTTAAAAACAAAGGCAAAGCCGGAAAGGCTTCCGTATAAATATAAATCACCCGAAAGGGTCTACGCTGTACAACAATGTAAATACAACTTACACCAGTCCAGCCCACATATGAATACAAACCTCTAAGAAGGTGACAACAACTATGACGGACAAGGCCCCGCCGCACTTCGAATATACCTAGCCATAATGACAACTCCGGAACTTGGAGCCATCTGAAAATGCTGAACAAGGATCCTAAGCTCGCGGATCCACAACTGTGTACCTAGACCTGCGGACATGAACGCAGCCCCATAAGTGGTCGATAACAAGTACTAAGTATGGAACGGAAATAAAGTACATTAAACAAGATCATAACTGTACAAAAGAATGACAGGGGCAAGTATAAAAATTAAAATACCAGATCCTACCGTGCCATTTTAACTTATAAAATCAATCGTACATTAATCATTCTTTTCCTTCTTTCAATAAGAATTAACATCATATTCTTACATACATACTTAAGAATTCGATCAAGTTTTTCCACATAACTTACATATCTTACATAACATAATTCGACCCTTTATGGAGGGACTTCTTATTTGGGAGCTTACTTTGATTATCCATACGTGATAACGTAACCCGGCCCATTTGCGGGACACGGCAAAGTCATACAAAATTCTTTATACTGCCCGGCCCATTCCTGGAACGCGATAATGTCATATAGTCTGCCCATAAAGGTATACTGCCCAGCCCATTCCTGGGACGCGATAATGTCATATAGTCTGCCCATAAAGGTATACTGCCCGGCCCATTCCTGGGACGCGATAATGTCATATAATCTGCCCATAAAGGTATACTGACCGGCCCATTCCTGGGACGCGATAATGTCATATAGTCTGCCCATAAAGGTATACTGCCCGGCCCATTCCTGGGACGCGATAATGTCTCTTTACATAACATTTTAAATCATATTTTCACTTCTTCTTTAGTCGTTATAACAACTCCCCATAAAGCTATTATAACAACCTTTCACTTTAGAGAACTTAAGACACTTTTATTTCTTTTTACATTAGGGAAAATTAAACCCAAAAGTACTACGTACATACATACTTAAAAAGAATCATAAAACTCCTTCTCTTCTTAAATCCATAAACTTCTTCTTTTAAAAACTCAAGTTACATAGCTTTCAAAAAAATACTTCAAGTCTCTTAACTTTTAAGAAATCAAGTTTCTTAACTTAGAATATCAAGCATCTTTAACTTAGAGTATCTAGAAATCAATACTTTCCAAATCAAGTATTCTATACTTTTAAATCAAGTCATTTCTTCCTTTAAGAATCAAGTCCCATAACTTGAAAAATAAAGTCTCTTAACCTTTTAAGAATTTAAGGTTCATAGTCTTAAAAATTCATAACGTAAACTCTTTAAATTAAGTAACATATACTTTTGTGCGTTGTGACTAGGTTATATTTGTTTATAATGATCTTATTAAAGCAGCCATGATCTAGAAAATGTAATACAATTTTGTCTTATCTTAGCTTCTATGCAGATGGAGAATTCTACTCATTTTAATTTAATTGATTGTCGATACATTTTCTTTTATTAACACTGCAATGGCTTGTTCGATACTTATTCTTATTCGTGCAGTAACTTAGCAAAGTCAACTAGACTCCAAATACTTCCTAACGACTCTTACCAACATCCCCCATAAGACTTGGTAAGAACTTAGGATAACTTAGATGTAACTTTTACATAAAGTAAATCAACATACATACCTCTTAACTTCTAAGAGTAGAAGGGATCATGAAATAACACCACATGTATATTTCATACATAGAATCATGCCAAAAGAAGGAAGAGGTTCACATACCTCGCGACGATTATCGACAAGTAGCAAAATGCTCCAAAGTACCTTAACTTTGATAGTTATTCCATCCTTTAAGTAGAATACGCTATACGTAGTACTTCAACCTAAAATGACAATAGCACTTCTATCAACTACAAGCTATCAAGTGTAGGACTTATACCAAATAATGGCCCTCTAATTCTACAGAAAATTGGACAGCACTTCCTTTGTTTCTACGTACTTTTCCACCTTTTCCATGGCCTGTATTCATCAACCAACAAGCCACATTTAAGGCACAACCAACAGTTAGCCAAAGGGGATTACACGCCTAACTGGACGTGTAAAATTCTGCCCCACAGTTATACAAAACAGTCCACAAATCAGCCCATAAAAACAGTCCGCAATCCAACCACAACGAGGGTAAAATGTGAGGCCTTTTAACGCCTTTCCACACCCTTATTCCCTTAGGACTTTCATTAGCAACTACTACACTTAAACATGCATAACAACAACTAAATTTCCAGCATTTAATACCTCAAAACAGTCCACTAAACGACACAACGACGTCTAACAGTTTTGGGCAGTTTCTCGGCCACAACAACTACAACCCGATAACTCGTTTCTTAATCCATTTTATTCCAATTCGAGTTCCAAAACTTCTACATAAGTTATAACAACTTATTAACAACAATATTAATCAATTATAACATGCAATAGGTGAAGATAACAACGACAATAACCAACGAATTTCATTTGCACCAAATCTGTCCCAAATCGGTTTTAGCCCCAAAAATGGCTCAAACGCTTTTTATTCTTCATTCTTTTCTAACACAAGTTCATCCATACATAATAAAAATAAGTAATATCCAATTACTTTAAAAGAAGAAGGACTTTTACCTCGTTTTTTTGCCCAAAAACGCCCCAAAATAGTCCGGTCTTTATTGGTGCGCAATTTTCGTTTCGCTCCACTTCTTCAAGTTTCAATCACATATATGTACCCCCTACAACCTTAGGAGAAACTTCTCTTTGAATCTCACTTCCAAAAAGTCGACGGAACCCTAGGGTTTTGGCATCAACTTTCGGTCAAGACAAGTAAAAACGTGTAGAATATTAATCTAGGCTTAGCACTTGGTTTAAGGGCATAATCTTGGAGAAATAAATTGATCAACAATGGTTGTTCTTAGCCAAGGGGCTCTCGAAATTATGGAGCTAAAGGGGAGAAGATGAGAGCTTATTTTTTTGGTCTAAGTGTAAAGTGATTCAAGTCTTGCAAGACTTGGATATGTATAGCCAAGTGGAGTGGGACCCATGTCCACTTGTCCCCTCTCAAAATATCTAATTTGTTGTCATCTTAGCAAGACAAGTGGAGGGGTGCCACGTGTCGCCCTCCGATTGGTCCAAAATATTATAATTTTTCGAAGGTCTCCGCGAAATTGTGAAATTCTCGGCGGACCTCATATTATCAATTCCAACACCTTATAATCCAATACTAAATCCATAAATCTAATTAGAAGTATTATACTCCAAGTTAATAATTTTTCCGTCGTCACATTTGTTTTTCCGAAATTTTCCTTAGGAAAATGTAATTATTCTTTCCTTCCAAAATTCAAATCTTAAATCCTTAATCACGTTCTCAATTAGTAGCCCTGGTATTACGGGGTGTAACAGGACTCATGTACAGTGTAGTGCCTTTTTATTATGTATATTATATGGCAGCCTTGTCGGTTTTGCCCTTGCATGTTCGTTTGTTTAAAAGAAGAAAAAACGAGGTGTTATTTAGTTCCGCGATTTACTTGTGTCAGTTAGGTAGAAGCGTGCCCAGGTAGGGCACCAGTCACGGGCCCGAGGTTTGGGGCGTGACAGAGTGGTATCAGAGCAGTTCGTCCTCAGAATGTCTACAGACCGTGTCTAGTAGAGTCTTGATTATCGGTGTGTTGCGCGCCACACCCATAAACAGGAGGCTATAGGACATTTAGGAGTTGGTTTCTATTCTTCTCACTCTGAGATCGTGCCATAGAGCTGTGTTATTAAGATAATTCATCTCTGACGTATTTTTGTGTTCTGATTATGCCTCCGCGAGGGCAACATGCCTGAAGGGCAAAACAGTAGCAGGAGCTACCAGTCAGACTCAGAGAGTTGATAGGGCTCATGCCCAGGGTATACCGGATATTGTGCCGCAGTCGGCGAGTTTTTCTGCGCCAGGTTTTGAGGCTCCAAAGACGAGCCTCCAGCTTTCGGGCCAGGGAAGACTATAGGGTCATAAGGGAAGCAATTATGTTATTGACCAAGATAGCAGTGCTACAGTTTCATCAGCAGGAGGTTATTCGGCAAGCATGCACAGTGTACAGATGGTAGAGGTCAACGCGAAATCAGAAGAGGCTAGGACCGGTTGGTTATCCCGGTGAGTTTTGACGAACAACCTCAGAAATGAGTGAGATATTCGTCCCAACCTACCAGATATACCCCCACACCGCAGGGAGATGGACCCACAAGGTATTTAGGAGCCGGTCCGAGCTCCAGGGGTCGAGGTTCTCAGAGGAGCAGAGTATTTTCTCAGTCGAGACCACTTATTCCTCAGTGTTTCCGATGTGGTAAGCGTCATTCGGGGAAATACCGTTATGGCACAGGTGTTTGTTTTTATTGTGGCCGTCCTGGCCATATTCTGAGGGTATGTCCTTTTAGAAAGAGCATCGGTGAGGTGGCTCAGCCTATGAGGCCGGTGGTTGGTTCCCTTTCCTCCACAGCCAGCGCCCTGCAAGGTGGTGTTCGAATGTCACCACCATGGTAGAGGTCAGGGTGGAGTTTATATTTCTGGCGGTCCTTCGAACCGCATAGATGACGTGACTACTGGGCAGGATTGATGCGCTATTTATGCACACACTTAAACGCAAATGCACGTGTCGAGTCAAGTAATATAGTCTTAGAAGACCGAGTTATCGTCCTCAGGGATTAGTGCTCAAGTACCAACTTCTATTCTTTGTTATCTATTTGGTGACCGATAATTGATTTGTTGTTTATGACTAATAATTATATAAACTAATTAACTATGTTGTTTTACTCAGTAATGATGGAAATAGGGCTTTCAAATCTCCTCAACTATCCGCTTAATTTACTTATTAATGCAATTGACTATGGTTCTTCTTCTATTGGAGATAGCAGGTTTACTAATCCGTTTTATACTCCTGTTAAGGTTATATAAACACTCAACCCCAGTACAACACCTTTCTGCCTTTCGGTGATAAGGTTGACTCTAGAGGAGGATTAAGAACAAAAACCTTATTAATGCTACACAAGTAATCGGGGTATTTTCATCCACGATTCAACCAATGTCTACCCAACTACAACATAGTCACAACCTCCCCTTTCGGATTTCGGTTAGAAATCATATAAGTTATGATAATTAATGATCAAGTAATTACCAAGCAATCAAAACATATATTGGATAAATCTCAACAATTAGAAGAACAACCACAAACATGCATTAATTCATAAATATAAGGTTCAAGTGAATTGACATGGAAAGCCCTATATTAGAATTAGTTCCTAGCCATAGGCATGACAAGAACTAATTCAATATCCAACATAAACTGAAAATAAAGTAAAGAAAGAACAAGAAATTACTAAAGAATGGTCTCCAATCTTGAACTCCAAGATGTGTTGTGAATTGGCAAGAAAGGGAACCCTTAATTCTGACCTAGGGTTCTCTTTTTATAGCCTCCAAACCGTCATTAAGGTTTTCCCTCAGGCCTGACCCATTATTCATTCAAAAACCTGATTTTTCCGTCGAGCCGCTGCCAGAATCAGCCATGCACACGGAAGTTCTGCACCCTCAAGATTAGCCAAGCGCTGCAACTCGCTGTCTAGAGCGCCAGCGCTGGAACTTCTGCAAGCTTCTGAATATTAGGCGCCCGCCTGCTGGCCGGGGCGCCGACGACGACTTTGTGCGGCTCAGTTCGCCACTTTTTCGCATTTCGAGCTCTGGAACCTCCATTTTTGCCCTCTTTTTGCTCCTTTTCCGCCAATGAGCCACTTTAACCAATATGACTCAAAAGAAAGAAAATTTATCCTAAGACGACACGTATTTGTACAAAAATGGATAAAAGACTAACTAAAAATGACTCAAAAAGTGTATATAAAATACACCGATCAAATACCCCCAAACTTAACCTTTGCTCGCCCTCGAGCAAATATCAAAAGAAAGAAATAAAGACACAAAGAAAAAGAAAATAGAAAGACTCAATGACATTGATCACTTTGCTGCATTGGTGTTACTTAGAAAAACATGAAGGTTAGCAGAATAATATGCAGGAACATATAGCATGAATTTTTAGCGTTCTAAACACATTAAGCTAAATATTTCGCCAACTCATTTTAATCATGCTTAATGGAAGTAAGAATACTGAATTATGCATGTCAATTTCAAAATCCTATGACATTTTTACTTGCTATTCTCCACTAATCATGGATATGCATATAAGAGATCTTGAGGACTTTTCAGGGTTGTAATGTAGGCTTAGGACTGGGTAGGTAAAAATAGGCATTTAGGCTCATTTTATGTACCATAAACTCTTTTTCTTTTCAATTTTTCCCTTTTCTTTTGATTTCTTTTCTTCACTTCATATCTGTTTTTCCCCTCTTTTGTTTCTAGAGAGTGAAGTGTATTCTGACTAACAAGCACCCCCAAACTTAGGCTTTTGCCTATTTCTTATTACTTTTTTATTGGGGTGCATCAAACTTGTTCACTCTTTTTGTCTCTTTTTTTAACACATTCTATTCCAACCATTTCACATTTTTACTTATGGCACAAGTGTGGGAATATAGGGTGTCAAAGAAAAAAGTTTAATGTTTAGGCTCAACGGGGCTGACTAGGGATATTTTTAATGTCAGGGATAGAAAAGAGTGGTAAGAATTGGCTAACAAAGAAATGCCTGAGTCATCTCTCCTAACATGCATATCCTAACTATTTCGCCTCAAATAGCAAGCAATCATACATATAGGTTTTAATCATTTAACAATGCACAATTCAAGCAAGAAACCCCAAATAGACAGATTTCATGAGTTTTTGGCATATCTAACCTAAGTGTTTAGATAGTTGCTTCTAATTCCATTACATTATTCAACCTTACTTCACTGGGTGTTTCTAGTAACTACAGCATGCATGATCTTTGACAGAAAATTATGACTCAAAAAGAAAAAAAATTATGACTCAAAAATACACAAAACAATTAAAAAGACTCAACATACTAAAACAATATGACACAAATAAGACACCCCCCAAACTTAAATCACACATTGTTCCCAATGTGTGCAAGACTCAAAGAAAATAAAAGAAACAGGACGACTTACAGACTTGGTTTAAAGTGGTGGCGGTGGCGGTGGGTAATGCATTGAATCCCGTGAGAGGGGAAGGGCTCAGGATTTTTGATTTGGAGGAAGGGCCGTCGGATTAGGGCGTCTTCAGAAAGAATTCAGATTTTCCGTCGTGGCGCCGCGGCCCTGCAACTGGCGCCGCGGCGCCCAAAGTACTGCGCGCTTCTGGACTTTCTGCGCCGCGGCGCTCAAACTTCTGTACTTTTCTGATCTTTTGGCGCCGCTGCCTCGCTCTGCGCAAGGCTCACGATTTTTTGGAAATCCTTGGCTTATCTTCAGTTTTCGCCCTCCAAGTTCTTGGCCTTGCACCTGTCATCACAACACATAACACTACCTCCGTGAGACTGTTCTAAGTAAAAATTAACTGCATTAAAGTAAATAATTTAAAATACCTTGGGTTGCCTCCCAATTAGCGATGTCTTTAACGTCTTTTAGCCGGACTCAAGTTCCTTATCATTTTAGGATGAGAGAGGTTGCTAGGTTCATATATTTCATTTCATTGATCAAATAGGGTTTTAACCTCTTTCCGTTTACCTTGAAATAAGCTCCCTCTCTCCCTTTTATTTCAACTGCACCATAGTGGAATACTCTTACTACAGTGTATGGTCCTGACCAACGCAATTTTAACTTGCCTGAAAACAACCTTAACCTTGAATTGAATAAAAGCACTTGTTGTCCTTCTTGGAAGTCTTTTGGTATCAACATCTTGTCGTGCCATACTTTCGTTCGTTCCTTTTAGATATTTGCATTCTCATAGGCGTTATGCCCGAATTCATCCAACTCGCTCAGCTGTAGCAGCCTCTTCTGCCCCGCTGCTTTGGCATCCATGTTTAGCTTCATCGTTGCCCAATAAGCTCTACGTTCCAACTCTACTGGCAAATGGCATGCTTTTCCAAAAACTAACTTATATGGTGACATCCCAATTGGTGTTTTGAATGCTGTTCTGTACGCCCACAATGCATCATCCAGTTTGATAGACCAATCCTTCCTTGAGCCATCCACGATCTTTTCCAATATGCTCTTCACTTCCCTATTTGACACTTCTGCTTGCCCATTCATTTGAGGGTGGTAGGCAAGTGTGGTGCGGTGGTAGACTCCATATCGGGATAGCAATGAATTCAGCTGCTTGTTGCAAAAGTGACTTCCTTCGTCACTGATGTCGCGCCCGATTTCGACCGCGACATTTATTTTCTAAACTCCTGCTCAAATAAAAGGTTAGAAAATAAAATAAAATGCTAAATATTTTAAAAGAATGCTAAAATATAAAAGTGCTAGAAATGCAAAAGGGTTGCTAGAATGCTAAGGGTTCGCGGAGTCGCCACCTAATTAATTGGGTGAATTAGGACACCTAAATGTCAACTAGGTTAAAGTCAACACTAACTCCATTTTTATGGTCTGCTAAACTTAATGAGATTCCGGGTAAGGGTTCTTTATTAATCTAGAGGGAAGGGGTTAGGCACCCTCTAAGATCCGCTAACTTGCGGTTGTCCTGCCAAACCTATGGTAATTATTATGTTTAAAAAATGCAAAAATAAAAGTTCCTCCTGCTTAATGAAATGCTAAAACGTTAAAATGTTTAAAAGGTGCCTTAAAGTAAAAGGTTGCTAAAGGTATTAAATGCTAGAAGGGCTCCTGCTTAGAAAAAGTGTTAGAAAAATAAGATGTTAATTGTTTAAAGGAAGGCTTAAAAGTATTTAAAAGGGTGCTAAAATATTAAAAGTGCTAAAAGGTTAAAAATGCTAAAAAATGCTAAAGTTTTAAAAAATGCTTAGAAAGCTTAAAAAGAAAGGTGTCAAAGGTGCAAAAGGAGTGCTAGCATATTTAAAGGTGCTAAAAGTGCTAAGAGGGGCCAAAAAGCTAAAGGTGCTTAAGAGTGCTAAAGATTAATTTTAAAAAGTAAATGGTGCTAAAAGTGCAAAAAGAATGCTAAATGTTAAAGAGTGCTTAAAAGGTGCTAGAAATGCTAAGATGCTAAAGGTGCTTTATGGACTAATTATATGCTCATGCAAAGATTATTTTTGAGAGTTTAGGAGAAATCTGTTATGTATTTTAATAAACAAAAATGTTGGTTTTATGATGCGAGTTAAATCATTTAAATTATTTTTGCAGAATTTAGACATGTCTAATAGTCCTAAAAGACAAATAAAGTAGAAGTGCGTTTCTAATTATGAATTACTTTCCACCTTATATGTTTGAAGCTTAATTGTTCCAAATATCCTAAATATTACAGAAATAGAGTAATTAAATTACAATAAACAAATAAATAAATGAAATGCAAGTAAAGAGAGAGGATGGGATTTAAGAATGCTCTTTACGACGGATGACTTGCCCTATTTGTTTTTCTAGGAATTCTTGAAGCGGGAACGCGAATGCGGATGCACATAGACGCGGGTTGTCGTTTGAAATAGCTCGTGATGAGTCTCGCCGGGAGACTCTTCATTTTGCTCCGGTGCGTGCCATGTAAAAAAAAGAAAGATAAGGATTAGTACGAACCCAAATAATAATTGATAGAAATAATTAAGACGAGCACATAAGCATGTCACAGTGACCCAAGAAAATTAAGGGAAAACTTGTCCAGAGCATAGGCACTTGTACCTAAAGAGGGCTTATTTAATTCTTTTATTCACCCCTATGCAGCTTCAATACTAAGTTATACACTATACTTGATTTCTTATGAAGGCCTGATTATGGACTGTATACAAAATGCCAACAGAGGTTGTAACTTAACATGGTGCAGATTAGTTATGCACATATAGTGAACCATACAACAATGCAAAGCAGGGATGGGAACATGACAGGCCCAAAGACATATACCCTATGATATACACAGCAATATACTAAACATATAGGTATGATATGCTGAGTATAGTATTTATATATTTTTGCATATACGCATTTTAACTCAAGACAACAGACAAACAGGCCAACATCGATTGAACAAATGCTCATTAAAATTGAACTTTCAGAATTTGTGCAGAGTTTTCAATTTCCAATTTTCAATACAGTGAATTTAGATTGAAAATGCAAGTGAGTTTAGCTATTTCATGAAGAGTCAACAACACAACATTGAATAACCTCGAAGACTGTCCAAACCGCAACTCATTTTTAACAAGTTCAGATTCCAGCGGAAGCGATGTGATGCATAAAATGCATGCAGAAAACCGCATGTAAGCATTCAACTACACAGAGTTCCAATTTGGTATTAGCACCTCTTATTCGCGAGCAAAGGCAGCGAGAAGGGCTTCTAACATCCAATAAACCACATAACTGGACTAGAAGGACAACTTTAGAGAAACAGATATTCATGACCCCAGTTGTCCAGATACGAATATGTTATTTTCAGATTATAACATTTACAAATATAGGCGAGAGACACTGCAGTACATTAAAAACAGCCAAAACATGCTTCATATGGACTTAGCGCACATAAACAACATCCCTCATACTCACATATTGCAAAGTATACGAGGATATACAGTTGCGATATACATCCAATGTATAAGGAAAGCAATATACCTTGTATAGATGGTCATAGATTCGGCCAGGAAAATAGAAAAGCAGAGGTGGTTACCGATTACTATTTACTATTTTAAAACACTTGGACTACCAAATCAACTAATCGCGACATGAAGAATCCAACTAAGAAAACCAATCTGATTTATATAGGCCAAGCAAACAGATTAATATAATTAACATCGATTAAATTCGTGATAAACCCACATAGCACAGAAATCTAACAAATACGAGAGGAGTTCGATTTTACCTTCTCCGGGCAGCGACCCGGAGCAGCGTATCAAGTCGTCGGTCCAATCGACGGGTTTTGGGTTTGCGATGCAAATGAAAGGGCGAGGTTTTGTTTGCTGGTCCTCTTTTCCTTACTGAGCTTTGCTTGACTGAGCTCCGTCTATGCTCTATTCTGACTATGTGTGTGTTCTTAATCGCCGCGGCGGTGTCCGATGCCTTCTGAGTTGCTGACTATGGCTAAGGGTTCTAAACTCTGCTCAAGGTCCCCGTCGATGCTATGGGTACCCTCTCTAGCTCTGTATTGTCGTCTGACTCTGACCTATGTTCGACACTGCTGCCAAGGGTCCCCCTTGATTGGTCTATTGCATGTGCTTATATAGCCCTCCTTCTAGGTTCTAACATTGGTAAGCAATTAAAGGCTGATTGGGACGAGATTTGGTGCTGATTCGATCGGGATTTGTGGAAGATTTCGCAATAGGAAGGAAAGTGGATAATGGGTTTAAGGTAAGAAGTCGTTGGAGAAGGGAAAGGAAAGTTTGGTTTTGGTTATGGTAAGAACACGTCGACTGCGCTTGCATGGGTAAGGAAGGCCCGGATTCTCTGCGAAAATCCGCGAAAGCAGAGGTTTTAGGGTTGCTAGGTTTGCGTTTTCGTGAAGGGTTCTGGACCTGATAGACGATGGGGACGATGGGCTAAGGGAAATGATAAGGCTGGGCGGGCATCTGGGCTGATAAGGGAAAGGGGGAGTTGGGCTTGCGGGTTGAAATTTGGGTAGAATGTGAACTTTGGTAAATAGGCCGTTGAAGTGGGCGAGCTTGTGAATTTCTTTGGTTTAGTTATTTTTAGGTATTTAATTAGGTATTTAATTAGTGGTAAATTAATAAACTAATGTGATTAAATTATTTAGGTGTTTCATTAACCTAAGTTTGAGTTTAAATTATTATAAAGAATAAAGACGGGCGTGCTATTTAACTAATGCTTAATACTTTAGAATGCGGCGCTATTATTTTAAATCTTATTATTATGCATTATTGCGAAGTTAAATTAAAATTGAATTGAGTTTAGATTAAATTATTTAAATGCCAAATGCAAGTATGATATTTAAGAATTGTTTAAAGCTTTATAAATGCGACGCTATTAAAAACGTGTATTAGATTAGAATTGATTTTAAATTACAAATGATTATGAAATTCTCTTGCGTATTAATAAATGCGGCTATGCTACCTGACACGACGTTATTGCTAAATTATTTATTTTATGTATTTATTAATTACTTAAGAATCATGACAGGGCTTTAAATCAATTAATGCGGCGCGAGATTCTAAATGCTTAATACTTTACACGAAGAATGCGAAATTATTATTAAATTGTTTATTTATGTTTTATCGCTGCATTTTATTATAAAAATCGTAAAGAATTATTTTACAAAATTAGTCTAATTTTATGGTTAATGGCTGGACGGGAGGGTCAAAATTGGGTGTCAACAACTGATGATGGCCCTCGGATTGCCAAACCTTGTGAAAATATTCTTTTGAAGGAATTTTTGAACAGTCTTACTGTTGTTTTCTTTTGTGGCTACTGCTTCTACCCATTTGGACACATAATCCACTGCCAGAAGGATATATTGATTTCCAAAGGACGGCGGGAATGGACCCATAAAATCGATTCCCCACACGTCAAATAGTTCCACTTCCAATATTCCTTGCGAAGGCATTTCATTTCGTCTTGAAATGTTCCCTGTTCTCTGACAACTATCACATCTCTTCACAAATGTATGGGCATCCTTAAAAAGTGTTGGCCAATAGAACCCGTTTTGCAGTACCTTTGCCGCTGTTCTTGATGCCCCAAAGTGTCCACCACATGGTAGGGTATGACAATGAGTGAGAATCTGGTGCATCTCCTCCTCTGGTATACATCGCCTGATGACTTGATCAACACAGTGTTTGTATAACATTGGCTCCTCCCAATAGTAGTGTTTTACTTCGGAGTAAAACCTCTTCACTTGCTGTCTTGTCAATCATGGGGGTATTACCTTAGCTGCAAGAAAATTAACAAAATCAGCGTACCAAGGTAAATAAAAATCCGCACTTACCTGAAACAGTTGCTCATCTGGGAAGTGGTCATTTATCTGCACATCCTTGGTGTTTCTGCTCTCTGTGTTCTCAAGCCTTGACAAGTGGTCTGCCACTGAATTCTCTGTCCCCTTCTTGTCACGAATTTCCACATCGAATTCTTGTAGTAGTAAGACCCATCGAATGAGGCGAGGTTTTGCATCCTTCTTTGTCATCAAGTACTTTATGGCAGAATGGTCAGTGTATACTATCACCTTATTTCCAATCAAGTATGGCCTGAATTTCTCAAATGCATACACTATTGCTAGCAATTCTTTTTCTGTAGTCGCGTAATTTAACTGTGCGTCATTCAGAGTTTTACTAGCATAGTAAATGGATCTAAATACCTTGTCGAGTCTCTGTCCAAGCACTACTCCCACTGCATAATCACTTGCATCGCACATCAGTTCAAATGGGAGCTCCCAGTTTGGTGCAATAACTATGGGTGCTGAAATAAGCTTCTCCTTGAGTGTCTGAAAAGCGGTCAAGCATTCCTTATTGAATTCAAAAGCAACCCCCGTCATTAGCAAGGTGGAAATGGGCTTTGAGACCTTTGAAAAATCCTTGATGAATCTTCTATAGAAACCCGCATGCCCAAGGAAACTTATGACTCCTTTTGTTGATACTGGAGGTGGTAGATTTTCGATTACTGAAATCTTTGCTTTGTCTACCTCAATACCTTGGTTTGATATTTTGTGTCCCAGGACAATCCCTTCTGTTACCATGAAATGACACTTCTCCCAGTTTAGCATAAGGTTAGATTCTTCACATCGGTTTAACACTGCTTCCAAGTGCCTCAAACATTCGTCGAACGATGCCCCAAAGACCGAAAAATCATCCATAAAAATCTCTATAGTCCTCTCCACCATGTCTGAGAAAATTTCCATCATATACCTCTGAAAGGTCGCAGGTGCATTGCAAAGCCCGAATGACATCTTTCTGAATGCAAATGTACCAAAAGGGCAGGTGAATGTCGTCTTTTCCTGATCTTCTGGCGCTATCGCAATCTGATGATACCCTGAGTAACCGTCCAGAAAATAGTAATAGTTGTGCCCGCAAGTCTATCCAACATCTGATCTAGAAATGGCAACGGGAAGTGGTCTTTTCTGGTTGCCTTGTTCAACTTGCGATAGTCAATGCAGATTCTCCACCCAGTAACTGTTCTAGAAGGAATGAGCTCGTTCCTTTCATTGGTCACTACTGTCATACCACCCTTTTTGGGTACCACTTGCACTGGACTCACCCATGCGCTGTCAGATATAGGATAAATTACTCCAACGTCGAGCCATTTCATGATTTCTTTTCTGACTACCTCTTTCATGTTTGGGTTAAGCCTCCTTTGTGCCTCGATGGATGGTCTGCTCTCCTCATCTAGATGGATCTTATGCATTACTGTTGACGGACTTATCCCCTTTATGTCTGCTAATGTCCACCCAATGGCACGCTTGTGAGCCCTCGCATTTCGCAGACTTATCGGTCTCTCGTGGATAGGTGGCATGAAATGATCACTGGTAAGGATTGATCTTCACCTAGATATTGGTATTGTAAATGATTGGGTAGGATTTTTAACTCTAACTCTGGAGCCTTCTCTGTGGATGGTATTGATCTTTCTGGCATCTGGCCAAGCTCTTCATACCTCATCCTATCCCATTTCTCATAAGCATTCATCCAATTTGCATACTCCATCAACCTTGGGTCGTTTCCACTACTATCATCCCATTTGGTCAGTACTTCTTCAAGCGTATCATCATTTCTGAACCCTTTGGCCGTCACTGCATCTTCGATAATATCAATGGCCGAACATTTATCACTGGCATCTGGAAAGTTGCTGCCCGAAAAACATTGAAAATCACATCTTCTTCTTCCACCCGAAGTTTCAACTCCCCTTTGTGAACATCGATGAAAGCTTGTCATGTGGCTAAGAAGGGTCTGCCAAGTATGATGAGGATTATGTCGTTATCTTTTATGTCTAAGATAACGAAATCAGCGGGAAAGATGAACTTGTCCACCTTCACCAACACATCCTCGATGACTCCTCTAGGATGGACTATGGAGCGGTCAGCTAACTGCAAAGTGATATTTGTAGGTTTGACTTCTCCCATTCCAAGTTTGCAGAAAACTAGATAAGGCATCAGATTTATGCCTGCCCCCAGATCGCACAATGCTTTCTGACATTCAAATTTCCCAATAGTGCATGGGATGGTGAAGCTCCCTGGGTCTTGTAATTTCTGAGGTAGTTTTCTCTGTAGGATGGCACTACATTCTTCAGTTAACACCACTGTTTCGTAGTCCTCTATCCTCCTCTTTTTGCTAAGAATGTCCTTCATGAACTTTACATAGCTCGGCATCTGCTCTAGTGCTTCAACAAACGGGATATTGAGTTGCAATTATTTGAAGATTTCCACAAATTAAGAGAATTGCTTGTCAAGAGCACATGTTTTTAGCCTCTGGGGGTATGGTATCTTCACCTGGGGTGCGTTCACAACATCTTCCACCCTTTTCTCAGCTTTTGGGCTCTGGGAGCCGCGGCCCTGCAGCTCGGCGCCGTGGCGCCTGAAGTTCTGCACTGTCCTAGAATCTTCGGCGCCGCGTCGCTGCTGCTGCTGCGAACTTTCCATCTCCACTGATTCGGCATTCTTCAGGTCAATCACCTGACATTGTGCTTTCATATTTCCTCCCATATGTGCAGATTGCTCTTCTTGCATTCCGCTGTTCAACATGACCGCGAGTTGTCCTATTTGCGTTTCCAATTTCTTCAAGAAAGCTCTCGTTTCGTCCATGAACTGAGTTTGGTGCCTAGTCAAACTGAGTATGGCTGCTCGTAACTCCTCCCTCTTTTCTTGTGGGGTTGGATATTTACCTTGTTGATAGTAGTAATCCATGTCTTCAAGATCCCTGAGATGAATCAAAACCAACAACGGATCACGGCGCACTGGGTTTCACAAAATAAAAATAAAAAGTAATAACTAAAAACAAAAATAAAACCAAATTAGAAATTAAGAATAGATAAGATTGATATTGAACTACGCCAATCCCCGGCAACGGCGCCAAAAACTTGATGCGCTATTTATGCACACACTTAAACGCAAGTGCACGTGTCGAGTCAAGTAATATAGTCTTGGAAGACCGAGTTATCGTCCTCAGGGATTAGTGCTCAAGTACCAACTTCTATTCTTTGTTATCTATTTGGTGATCGATAATTGATTTGTTGTTTATGACTAATAATTATATAAACTAATTAACTATGTTGTTTTACTCAGTAATGATGGAAATAGGGCTTCCAAATCTCCTCAACTATCCGCTTAATTTACTTATTAATGCAATTGACTATGGTTCTTCTTCTATTGGAGATAGCAGATTTACTAATCCGTTTTATACTCAAAAACTTGATGCGCGATTTATGCACACACTTAAACGCAAGTGCACGTGTCGAGTCAAGTAATATAGTCTTGAAAGACCGAGTTATCGTCCTCAGGGATTAGTGCTCAAGTACCAAATTCTACTCTTTGTTATCTATTTGGTGACCGATAATTGATTTGTTGTTTATGACTAATAATTATATAAACTAATTAACTATGTTGTTTTACTCAGTAATGATGGAAATAGGGCTTCCAAATCTCCTCAACTATCCGCTTAATTTACTTATTAATGCAATTGACTATGGTTCTTCTTCTATTGGAGATAGCAGGTTTACTAGTCCTTTTTATACTCTTGTTAAGGTTATATAAACACTCAACCCCAGTACAACACCTTTCTACCTTTCGGTGATAAGGTTGACTCTAGAGGAGGATTAAAAACAAAAACCTTATTAATGCTACACAAGTAATCGGGGTATTTTCATCCACGATTCAACCTATGTCTACCCAACTACAGCATAGTCACAACCTCCCCTTTCGGATTTCGGTTAGAAATCATATAAGTTATGATAATTAATGATCAAGTAATTACCAAGCAATCAAAACATATATTGGATAAATCTCAACAATTAGAAGAACAACCACAAACATGCATTAATTCATAAATATAAGGTTCAAGTGAATTGACATGAAAAGCCCTATATTAGAATTAGTTCCTAGCCATAGACATGACAAGAACTAATTCAATATCCAACATAAACTGAAAATAAAGTAAAGAAAGAACAAGAAATTACTAAAGAATGGTCTCCAATCTTGAACTCCAAGATGTGTTGTGAATTGGCAAGAAAGGAAACCCTTAATTCTGACATAGGGTTCTCTTTTTATAGCCTCCAAACCGTCATTAAGGTTTTCCCTCAGGCCTGACCCATTATTCATTCAAAAACCTGATTTTTCCCGCGTCGGCGCCGCGGACCTGCAACTACCCCTCTGAAGATTAGGCGTTGTGGCGCTGCAACTCTGTTGTCTAGAGGCGCCGCGGCGCTGGAACTTCTGCAAGCTTCTGAATATTAGGCGCCGTGGCGCCTGGCCCTGCTGGCTGGAGGCGCCGCGGCGCTGAACTGTGTTTGTGCCTGGTTTGCCACTTTTTCGCATTTCGAGCTCTGGAACCTCCGTTTTTGCCCTCTTTTTGCTCCTTTTTCGCCAATGAGCCACTTTAACCAATATGACTCAAAAGAAAGAAAATCTATCCTAAGACGACACGTATTTGTACAAAAATGGATAAAATACTAACTAAAAATGACTCAAAAAGTGTATATAAAATACACCGATCAAGGATCAAGAGGCAACATCGCATGGGATTACAGGTATATTTCGATTCTTTTGAATCATACATGCATTGATGGATTCAGATTCCGCCCTAGCATATATATTTCCCTTGTTGCTAGTAGTTGTATATTGATAGCACCACCAGAAGTAGGGACACTTTGATTAGTAAAGTGAAAAGTGGAGAATGTTGACAAGAATGATAAAGTGAACTGAGACTATAGTTGTGTAGGGTTCACACGTTGTAATTACCCCATAATAAGTGTAAGACTGATAGTGGAGGATGTACAGTAGAAATACTTCGGCCTAGTTGACGAACCTCTAGTGAATAGGAGGATAGGGTGAGAAATACCTTGATATAAGAGAGAAATTTATTTCAGACTAAGAATGAGAAGTTAAGTGTGATGATGGGTCGGGTTATGGACTCATTTCGGGTCAACCGATAGTATGGAATGGGGTGATGTCAGTTGGATATGGTCCCGCTATGTGATAGGGTCACGAGGATACAAGGCCCAAGTAGAATTAATCGTTGTACGAGTTCGTGGACGCGTTCCACCGGAACCAGGTCGTAAGGGCCGAGAAGAGCCTTAATGGGAATGCAAGTAGCATAATGGCTAAGTTGGATAGTAACTCCAAGGATTGGAGAACAGAAGCAATATTTGAGATTTTGTACGTATACTAAATAAGTTTGGAAGTACGAGAAAGTATGACAAGTAAGAAAAGGAAGGAACAAGGGTTAAAAGAACTATAGTGATTATAGTTATGAGTAATGAAGGTGCGTAGAGAAAATTCCTTTTAGGCCATGAGTAGAGGTTAATTGTGATGATACACACGCCTTAGGTTCAGTAACACTGTCCATAGGTGCTCGTGATTGATATGCTACTAGTATTAGAGTTTACACCGGTTGGTAAACTAAGCTAGGCAGGTTATAGGTTCATGTCCCAACTAGCATTATGACTAAGTGAGATAGATAAGGGAAGTAACACGGGGGAACACATCAGTTAGCTGAGTGGGAGTCCGACTAAAGGATTCAGATAGTGTTAGTCCCATGACTTAGAATACGACAAGGCCATCCCTTTATGTGGGAAAAAGAAAGGAACCTCTAAGGATCCCGTTTTTTATAAGACTGTAACCTTCGAGTTTTGTGAGAAGGGATCGCGGATGGAAGGTCCATTGATATGTTTACATATGTTATGTGGTGGCCATGTGTGGCATCGTTGGTCTTGTGGAGTATTGATTGATAGGCGTAGTAAGGAGACTACGCCGAAATTGGTATAGCTTGACAACCGACTAAGAACATTCGGGGACGAATGTTTCTAAGGGGGGAAGAATGTTACACCCTGTAATTCAAGGACATGTTTAAGAATGTACGTAAGGAACACAAGACTTGAAATTGGTACGAAAGGAAGAATTGTTTTTCCGACGGAAAATCTTCCGAACGTCGGAAAGGAAAAATGTTCGTTGATGAGAATTGAATTCTAAAAATGCATTATTTGAGAAGTATAAAATATATTATTCATTATGGAAATTTATTTTTACGGATTGGTCACGTAGGGCCCACCCGAGAAATTTTACGTTTTGTGGGGCCCACGAGGGTTACGAAATTTTATGGACGAATGGGAGGGCGACACGTGTCACCCCCACATGGTCTTGGATGAAATTGGGAAAGGGTATTATGGTCATTGACCAATGTAGATGATCAAGTCTTCAAGCCTGAGATTATTGACTTAGTCAACTTGCCACTTGTATGGATATTTAATTTTCTTCATCCTAGCCACACATATGTTGTAATCCAAGCCCTCCATTGTTTTATTTATACACACTAGTGCAAGACTTAGTCTTCAACACTTAGAAAAAATTGAGGGAACTTTGAGCTATGCTAGAGGAGCTCTCGGGTTCATCACTTTTCCCACACAAAATTTTTGTAATTTTGGTTCATTATTCACAAGACTTTAACCCAAGGTCCCTAGGGGTATTATAAGGATATCTCAATAGAAAGATCTCGGGAAAATGACGTTTTCACGTTATTCGCAAGGCGAAAACCTAAGTCGTTTTCATAGTTTTGGATTGGAAATGGAAGAGAAGTTGGTTGTGAACTTCTAAAGGCTTCAAATAGCGGATTGGAGCGTAAAGGAAAGGAGCTAAGAATTTCTAAGGAGCGACTTTGAATCTTGGAATTTTATAAGGGCTTATAAAGGTAACAATCTTGTCGTTAAGTGATTAAAGATTTCTTATTGTTGTAGTTATGGATACTAACAAGCATGAGATGTATATATTGAAGTTTGATAAGTGTTATGGATATTGGAACCCTAATCCGAAACTAGCATGTTTAGCCTTTGAGATTACAATTCAATTTGGTTATTAGTTTAGTCGTCGCATATTATATAAAGAAGGAATTGTAATTGTTAAAGTTGTTTATGACTATATAACATGTTAGACCTAAGACTTGGATTGAAAAAGAATTGAAAAGGACTTAGGATTGGTTATATTGGTGGCCGAATGCCCTTATAAGTGTTGGATTGTGTTATATGAATTGTGGGAGAGAATTTTAGACGTATTGTAAGGCGTGTAATCCCCTTTGATTGGTTGATGTATTGAGCCTTAAATGTGGCATGTTAGTTATTGATTTTCGGGCCTTGAAAAAGGTGGAAAAGTACGTAGAAACAAAGGAGATGCTGCCCAATTTTCCGTAGAATAAGAGACCGTATACTTAGTATCATTCTACGTTAGAAACTAGAAATTTATAGTCGTGTTGTGGCCATTATAGGTGTTATACCCCGTATTTCCAGAGTATGTACGTGAGGACGTACGTACAAAAGTTTAAGCCTTAAGTTAGGCAATGGACGAAATTTGTGCACAACCCCCGAAAAGAATTGTTTTCCGACGAAACGTTTTCCAAACTTTGCGGGGGGAAAATTACGGTTGCGACATTAATAATTTTTGCGAATTTTTCCGAGAGATGAAATATTTTGGACCAACGAGAGGGCGACACTTGTCACCCTCAAGTGGGCGGTCATGTTGCTGATTGGTTGCACGTTCTTGGCATGTTTTGTGGCCTAAAACTTGGGTCAATGTTTGGAGTGATTTGTGGAGTAGATGGCTAGGGTGCACCTGTGCAAATCTTCACCCTCCACTTGCCCACCACTTGTCTTGATCTTGGCCATTGAAGGCCCTATAAATACCCCCCTTAGTTGAAGGATTTCTTCATCCCTCAAATGACTTCTAAGTCTTAAAAATCCCTCCCTCCCTTGTAGTGAAGTTCTCGTCCAAGTCCTCCCCCTCCCCTTGTAGTAGTTTCGTCCGCCACACACCCCCCCCTTCCCTTGGAGTTGCTCTCGTCCAAACATACCCCCCCCCCCCTTGGTAGAAAATACTCTCCAAGTATTGTTACTATTCCAAAATACCTTGGCCCAAATACCTTGTAGTATTCCAAGGTTACCCCTATACTAAAAGACCAGAAATACTATTATACTTCCCTTCAGTCACAAAACGAAACCCTAAGGAAAATCTTCATAATTGGTTGAAGTATTAAGAAGAAGTTGCGTAGAACTTCTAAGGGTTGTTTGGAGCGGGTTGGAGCACCTGAGTAGAGCTAAACGTTGCTCGGGATCGACATTTAAACTTGGATAATTTTGGGCTTATCGAGGTAAATACTCTTGTCCTTCTATTGTAATTGGAAATTACATACTGTAGTTGTATAGAAATGAGTATAAGATATATAGAAGGATGGTATAAGAGAAGAGAATTGAATTGAAATCACATCAGAAGAATTTTTAAGAAGAAGATTGAATCAGATTTACATGTGACTGTATTTACGAGACTTGTGTAGTTTGACTGTAGGAAGTCGCCCAATGTTCCGTAGAATTAAGAACCTATCGCTTAGAATATTCTACAGAGTAGTCTAGACGTTGATAGACGATATGGCCTTTATAGGTTGAAAGTTCTGCGATTATCATGTTCTACTTGAGAGGTGGAAAAGTCTAGCCTGGTAATAGCCATGGAGAGTTTTGCTAATTGTCGATAATCGTCGCGAGGTATGTGATTCTTCCTATCCTCTTGATCATGATTTTTTAAAAGAATATATATAGTACGGTGACGTGCGTGTGTTAATCGAGCGTGGTTTTATGCGATGTCTTTTGACTTGAGTCTAAATAATAAGAATCTTGAAGTATTTCAAAAGAATTAAGAATCGTTTTTTTTGAAGAAGAGTAATACTTGGTTTTAAAAGCTTAAGAGTTATACTAGCTTTATGGGAAGTTAGGTATAACGACTTAAGAGAGATAAAAGGAACGGTTTACTTAATTGTTTATGAACACCTTATATTGATTTCAGAAATGAGAATAAGTACCGAACAAACCACGGCAGCGCTAATAAAGGGAAATGTATTGACTAATTAAGTATTATTAAAACCTGTAGAAACCTCCATCTGCATAGAAGCTAAGATGAGACAAAATGATATTACATTTCCTAGATCATGGCTGCTTTAATAAGATTGTTATGAACAAGAATAACCTACTCACACATAAGGCATATGTTTCTCAAATTGTTTTAAAAGAGAATTATATTATTAAGTGATTAAGACTATGAACTACAAAACCTTTCGAAAATAAGAGACTTGAGTCTTTGAACTTAGGCAAACTTGAACTTTTGGAAAAGAAGGTTGTTACTTGTCTTTAAAAAGGGAAATTGTTTTGGTTTACTTAAAAAGATAGTCACTCTATTTTATACTACGGGTATCATGTGACTTTTGTGAAAGAAACGGATCTTTTAAAGAGTTAATGTATGAAGTACTTTGGGGATAAAAACCCGAACTTGTTGACATAAAGTAGAAAGTACCTTGTGTGAATAATTTGATTATGTTGGTTGGTGATAGCCTTGTAATACTTTATTGTTGATTTGATAAGTAAACATGTTAGGATGTTACGTGTGTTAGTATCTTGTGATGTTTGTGTAAAGGGGTTTCCCTTGATTGTGCTTATGTTGTTTAACGATAAGCCGTTATGTTAGTATTGTACCACTCACCTCTTGACATGTTATACCGGGGGTTAAGCTGCCTCCACGCGGTACCTCAGCGGTCTGTGTGACTATGATTCGAGATACCTCATGCGGGTCCGTGGCCTATGCGAGCTACGAGTTCCGTGTTAGTGTGCGGTCTATATGGCCACGCGGTCTACGCGCTACGCGACCACGGTCCGCGATTTACGGGAGTAGCTACCGACGCGGAATACCTCACGCGCCTATGTGTGTGGCCTGCGAGTCGCGGAAGTTCGAGGATTTGACGCGCACATTGATACCGGCGGGCGAGTGGCCGCCGATCATATGGCGCGTCTAGAAAGACCTCGTGATACGCTTTATGGCATTGTTGGTACCGTGGGTTTTAGTAGTCGGTTATGCCTTCGCATTACCCCGTGACGGTTTTAATATGACACACGTGGGACACGTGTTCATGTGTATTCCTTGGTGCTTTTATATCATGATCGCCGACAATGAGAAGGTATTCCACGCATGATTGATGTTGTGGGCGTGAGACCCATAGCTATATTTGAGTGATGACTTTGAGGCGTGAGTCCACGACTGACATGATCGCTTATTTATCAGGAATCGTAGTTTGGTTATCATACATGTCTTACGCTTTATATAGACTACTATGATTTCATTTACTGATTTTCGGGCCACATACTTGGTACCTGTTGTACTGACCTCCTTCGGGGGGCTGCGTTCATACCGCAGGTAGAGGTACACCAGTCGTCGATCCTCGCTCATAGGATCACAGTTCAGCGTTTTGGGAAGCTCCATTTCTCCGGAGGCTTATCTTTGGTATAGTCCCCTGTCATTGTAGGTACTTACATTCAGGGGTATGGCGGGGCCCTGTCCCGTCGTTGTTGTTATAAAACTCTTAGAGGTCTGTAGTACTGTTATGGACAGAGTTTGTAAAAAGGATGTAACTGTTCGAGTTCAAGTTTTATGTTTATATATATGCCGGAAGGCAACTTTTCTCAGAAAAATTGTTTCTCACTTCATTTTGTTTCATGTTTTGTTTTATATTCCGCTGATTACTCTAATGTATGTCTACTTGGGTGCCCGGGTAAGGCACCAGTCACGGGCCCCGGAACGGGTCGTGACAATAGGTTGACAATTCTACGTGCGGCGTATTCGACTTAGCTTGTGGATTATGCCGAAAAGGTATGTGAATCATCTCCTCTTCTTCTAGCATGATTCTTTATGATAAAGAAAGTAAGTCCTGCTCCTTAAATGATTCATTCCTTGATTGTACTTGGATTGCCTAATATAGAAGTTGTTCTATATACTTCCTTGATTGAACTTTGGATGTTTAAATTGGAAGTTGTTATAATCCATTCCCTTAATGAAGTTTGGATTTTCAAAAGTGAAAGTATTTTACTTGAAGTACATAAAGTCTTGAAAAGGAAGTGGTTTCCAAATTTTTTGGCTAGTGCCTTAGTTCCAAAACCTAAAGGTTGTTATAATGACTTTAGGGGAGTCAAAGGAGTGATTTACTTAATTGATTTAAAAGAGTAGAAATGACATAACTTAAAGAGAAGTAACTTGTTTTAAAGGTGTGAGTTACTTGAGATTTAAAAGTTAAGAAACTTGATTTCTAAAGATTATGATACTTGGTTTTAAAAGTATAAGTCTCTTGATTATAAAAGAATGAATTTGTCTAAAACCATAAAGGGTTATAACGGCTTTATGAGAAGTTAGTTATAACGGCTTTATGGAAGGTTAAGAAAATTGTCTATTTTGATTGATAGGCATGAGTTGCCTAGGTTGTGAAATTAGAAGTTACTTGGTTTCAAAGTATTGAAATGAATTTCTAAAGGTGTAGTAACTTATTTGAAAAATAGACATGTCTTGATACTACGAGTGTTAGTATCTTGGGGTTTTATATAAAAAAGGAGTATTTTGAAAAGAATGGACGTACGTAGTACTTTGGCTTGTTTAAATGAGAATTATTCTATTTGTGCCTTGATAGTACTTTGGCTTGCTTAAATAAGGATTACTCTTGGTTTGTGTAAAGAAAAGAAGGCATGGTAATTGTCTTGATATATGTAAAAAGGAAAGGCATGGTAATTGTCTTGGTTTGTGTAAAGGCATGGTATTGTCTTGGTTTATGTAAAAAGGAAATGCATGGTAATTGTCTTGGTTTGTGTAAAGGCATGGTATTGTCTTGATTTATGTAAAAAGGAAAGGCATGGCGTTGTATTGGTTTGCTAAAATGATGGTTATTCATTTTATAAATAAAGGTCAAGAATGGTTTGCTTGCAGATGGGTTGCTCATATAGACATTCGTGCAAGTTTCATATTTCCACATCTCCGCGTCCCTCCATAAAGGGCCGGCAACTTGTTTCAAGGATATCATGGAGTAGCTCCCCATGGTGGTGAGTGGTACACACTCACGACGGGTCAGTATTTGACTCGGGCGGGTTAAATTCCCGGGATATATATATAAGCCATAGATTAGCTATCCGTGATGCGAGTATCGTGTACCGATGACTCATTGCGGGTCCACATGACCTATGCGGGTGAAATAGTCTCTTGCGGGTGAAATAGTCTTATGATAGGTTGCATTATAACACAGAGGGTGGTTGACCCTGACACTGGCACGACCTTCATGTTTTGAAACGGTAGTGATTTCATTAATGAAAGGGTGCAGTGTGTTTATGACTTAAAGTGGAACAGTTGGTCTCATTGTTAAAAGCATAACTTAAAAGATAAAAATGATTGCATTACTCTCATGATTGCAAGGTTCAGTGTGCTTATTGATGTTATATTATATCATGGACTGCCGGCAGTGAGAAAGGATTCCACGAGCATGATTGATATTATGGGCGTGAGACCCATGGTTATATTTGAGTAATGACTTTGAGGGCATGCGTCCCTGATTTGACATGACTGATTATGTATTGTGTACTGTAGTTTGGTTATCATACATGTCTCATGTTTTGTATAGACTGTTATGATTTCATTACAGTATTTTCAGTTTCACATACTTGGTACATTCTTCGTACTGACCTCATTCGGGGGGCTGCGTTCATGTCGCAGATTTAGGTACGCAGTTTGGTGATCTGCAGGTGTAGGACTCTGCTCCGAGTATTGGATAGCTCCATCTGTTCTGGAGTTTATCATTTTAGTATAGATCCTTCAGTACAGGCTTTTGTACAGTTATGGGTACGGCGGGGCCTTGTCCAGTCATAGTTCAGTAAAACTCTTAGAGATCTGTATTCATATGTGGGATTGGACTCACGTACAGTGTAGTGCCTTTTTATTATGTATATTATATGGCAGCCTTGTCGGCTTTTCCCTTGCATGTTCGTTGATTTTAAAGAAAAACAATGAGGTGTTATTTAGTTCCGCGATTTACTTGTGTCAGTTAGGTAGAAGGGTGCCCAGATAGGGCACCAGTCACGGGCCCGGGGTTCGGGGCGTGACAGGTTTCTACTAAGACAACCAAGGTGATGTGATTGTTTACTTGAAACTTTCTTAACTCATTTTGCTTATATATCTTATTCAAACCCCTCATATTCCAAATTACCCATTTCATGGAGTTATTTTAGTACCCCATCCTCTGTCACAAGAGGGTTGTAAATTGGTTACCTGCCCACCCACATTCACCACTGACTGACTTTGATGATTAGCATCATCTTTATCCCATTGGCTCTATTGGTTTGGATGTGTTAGCTCACTGCTCCTTGGTGGATACTGCATCTGAGGCAGTTTTTGACCTGTAATATTTCAACCTTGTATTCTTGCCATGCCTTTCCTATTTGCACCTATGTTAATACCATTCTGCCCATAGTGAACCATACCACTTGGAATACTACCAGGCAGAGGTGTGACTGTTATGTATTCCTTAGGAGCTGGTGGGGTTCTAGTTGGTAAAGCTGGGAATTCTTGATCAAAATTCTTTGCAGGGCTAGTGCCTCTAGTGTCTAAGCCTTGAACCTCATCTATTTGTTCCCTTTTCCTTTGATATTTGCCCCTGCAGGTTGAGAACAACTGGTGTAGATGACTGAGGTTTAGATTTTCATGCCTGAGGTGATGGTCTATTTCCTCTCATCCTCTTTGCTCAGGCTTTGGTGGACCACAGTCATGCCCTATCACAAGGCATTGAGCACAGAACTGTGGTTTCCACTCATATTTCCCACACTGTTCAAATTATCTTCCCGAAGGATCCATAACCACAATTTCATATGCTTGCATTCTGATTGAAGCAAATGTGACTCAACCTAGAGCAAATTTGTCACAATCCAAACTGGAGGGCCGCGACGGGTATCCGGATCCCACCCACCGGGTACCCCAAATCACAACATCAACATATAATCACAAGTAAGCACGGACTAAGCCGAATTTTTTTTATGAAAGCTCTTGATCGGAAAACTGACTTATGCATATATGCATGTCCATTCCAAGGATCCATAACCACAATTTCATATGCTTGCATTCTGATTGAAGAAAATGTGACTCAACCTAGAGCAAATTTGTCACAATCCAAACTGGAGGGCCGCGACGGGTATCCGGATCCCACCCGCCGGGTACCCCAAATCACAACATCAACATATAATCACAAGTAAGCACGGACTAAGCCGAAATATTTTTATGAAAGCTCTTGACCGGAAAACTGACTTATGCATATATGCATGTCCATTCCAAGGCCGATGAGGCCATACAAAACCACTATCCACAGGACCCCTGTCTAAAAGCCTCTAAAGAGTATACGTTATCAAAATATCATACTAAGACTAGACTGTAACTCTGATACAAATAGAGTGTTCCAACATCAGCTGAACCAACAACCTACCAGTGTGAACCATCACTTTCTTTAATCAACTCAGGGCATGAAACGCAATGCGTCAAAGAAAAGAAACGCCAAGACGATCGATGTACTGAGTATGTTAGGCATAACGAATAACATAACAGAGATGTATCATACTCTAAAACAGAAACACTAACCAACAGTGCATACATCTGAGGGCCCTAATACATATGTCTAAATGTTATGCAATATCAATGCAGTATACTGATGGCCACACATGCGTCTTTCTTTTTATAACAGTCTCTGTGAGCATAATATACATAAATGTCATGCATGATGTATATGTGGTATACTACGGTCACACATGCATCTTACCCATAACCGCCTCTATGGGAATTTGGTTATATTGGCCACACAGGCATTCATATCATATCGTCTTGGCCACACAGTCATCCATTTAGGCCACACATGCACGATAGGTGGTCTCTTAGGGCTCTTTTGTGATAATATGTACCAAACTGCAGGTGGTGTGCGTATATAACGCCTTTTTCTCTTTTTCCATTCCCCTACATATATATAATATTTACCATATAATAATATGCACATCACAAGTGGTCTAAGGTAATATGCAAATGAAATTGCATGAATGACAACACTATATTCTAATCTCAACAGGTGACATATTACCTTGTATATTTGACGACACTGTGAATATCATTATCATATTTTTCATATGCCTCATTAAGGACATAGAAACAATTTAGATATGTTTTTAGCATAGGAATCAATAACATGATTATTCTTAACTTCTAGGAGTAGAATAAATTATGGAACAATACCACGATTATATTTCATAACATGGAACATGCCAAAAGCAAGAAAAAATTTGCCTTCACATACCTTGGTCTAATCGAGAAAATTAGTATTGCAATATTTTCTCCTTCAAATGCACTGGTTGAATAAGGGCTTAAGTGCTAATTACCGTATGCTGAAGTCGAGCAGCAAAATGAATTACAAGATTTTCCCTGGCACGAAATGGCCATTAGTGTGTCCTTAAATATAAAGATTCCTTGTATTTGCACCTTTAATGACCGTGATTATATTCTGAAGTCTAATTTCTTGGAAAATAACTTCTTGTTGTTGCTTAATCATGTGTCACATGCATATTCAAAATGCTCAAATTTTATCTCTTGTCAATTATTGTTTGAGAAAATGTCACAAATGAATGTCTTTTCTTGGATTGTCATGATTGTGGGACCCAAGTGTATATACATTGTGTATATATATGGTATATCTATATCTATACTTCAACACCCTCCCCCAGCTAGGCACTGAAAACATAGGGTTCAGTCCTAGTTTGGGAACTACAAGCATCACCAGTAACAAGAGCAGAAAATGGACTTCTCTACGATGGGTTTAAAACTTTAAGTACTTCCATGATAATGCTCCCCTCCCTAACGTGTCATTTTTTGCTTAAAGCAATGCCACCACTTAGTCATTCTGCCTTAACACTTAGGCCAAATCTCTCTTAAAGCTACACGTAGTTGCCCACTAAATGTTGTCCCCAATAATAAATAATCAATCCCACGATTAATCAATTACACATATAATTAATTATTGATCTCAATTTACATAAATCCTAAAAACTCATAAGACCTTCGTATATTCGATGTCATAATTTGTAATATGACATTAGTCTGTCACCTCTTTTGAGGATATACAACTATTATTATTAATTCTCATCGTCACACTTGTTGCATCCAAAATTATTTCGGGATCACATCTTTTTGTATACTAATTTTCTTATTAGCATATGTAAATATAACAAATTTTTTCCAACGTTCGGATATATTTCCTTCATTTGGGTGTTCAAATTATTGCCCAAAATTATGAGACATTACATCATTCCCCCATTAGAAATATTTATTCTCGAATGTTGGGGGTGACATATCTGATCCTTGTCGCGTAGCCAGAAAACACATTCATCGCTTTACGTGTCATATAATATAATATACATCCTTATATCGGACCTCTCATGGTCATCAAGCATTAATGATACAACTCCTACATCAACATGTAACCAACACGATGCTCTTCATTGCATATGTGAGTTCTTTTTCTCAGCCTTTCACCAAGTGCAAATGTTATCATGGTACTAGGTAGCACGAACCAGTATTTGCCTATAAACTCCACAACCATATATACCTCGACGTACTTGTAGGTTTCTCCAATTCTATGTATTGCATCATTAAGCATAATCGAGTATGGAGTATCTTTGTGCTTTTAATCATATCCAATTTCGAATCTCCTAATACCATCAACTGCATTCTCTTGTAGCTAGCTACGAGATGGAACATGGCTTCCATCCGCAAGCTTAACAACCTCTTCAAGCAACTCATCATTTGTCCCATCTATGACCTTTAACTTTACTTCATCGACCAATTTTTTTTCCAAACATATGCTTCTTAACATGGAAACATGAAAAATTGGATGAACAAACTCCAACTCTGAAGGTAAGTCCAATTCATAAGCTACTTGACCAATACGTCGAATTATGCGATATGATCCATTATATCTTCGACTAAGCTTTCCCTTCTTTCCGAATCTCATTACTCCCTTCATAGGCGAAATCTTCAAGAATACCCAATCATCTACCTGGAACTCTAAGTCTTGTCGTCGTAAATCTGAATATGACTTCTGACGACTCTGAGCCATTAACAACCGTTCATGGATAAGCTTTACCTTTTCTATGGCTTGATTAACTAAGTCGGGCCCAAATAATTCTGACTCGCCTACCCCGAAGGAGATCTATATCTTCGTCTGTACAAGGACTAATATGGAGCCATTTTAATACTGGCGTGATAGTTGTTATTGTACGCGAACTCAATAAGGGGTAAGTGACCAACCCAACTCCCCTTAAAATCTAACACACAAGCTCGTAACCTATCCTCGAGCATCTGAATCGTTCGCTCGGCCTGACCATTTGTCTGAGGATGAAAAGTCGTACCTAAATTAACTTAGGTGCCTAACCCTTTCTGAAATGACTTCCAGAAATTACCTGTAAACTCAGTACCTCTGTCTGATATAATAGAAACAGGCACACCATAGAGTCGAACAATCTCCTTAATATATAACTTCACATAGTCCTCGGCTGTGTACGTAACGTTCACTGCCATGAAATGAGCTAATTTGGTCAGCCTGCTGACAATTAAGGCACTAAACCACCAGCTTCGCAATGTTCCTCTTCATGTTGTCCTACCAATACATACCCTTTTGAGATCATAATACATCTTAGTAGATCAATGGTGAATAGAATATTGTGAACAATGGACTTTCGTCGTAATCTTGTCTCGTAATCCTGCTACATTCGGAATACACAAATGGACCTTCCATCTGAGGGTCCTTCTCAATTTTCAAATGAATGTGTTTTAAACAAAGACCAACAAACTTCAACTGAATTATCTCACTTCCCATCATGGCAACACTTTCTTTTCGTGTTGTTAAAATGATCCTGCTTCCCTTGTGCCCATGTACAAAAGGACACTTTAACTTATCCCAATCAGTGTAGCTTTCATTCCATACATCATCTAAAACAAAAAGAAACTGTTTCCCTTCCATCCTATGACTTAACTTAATTTGAAGCTGATTAAGATTGTCACCGACGTTCGAGTCCAACGACCCAATCTCGCCAAGTAATGTTCTTGTAATTCTAAAAGCATCATATTCTTCAGAGACACAAACACATGCTCTAATATCAAAATGGTGTTTTATCCTCTTATCATTGTAAAGAGCTCGAGCAAGCGTCGTCTTGCCCACTCCACCCAATCTCATTATGGGAATCACACTAGGTTATTTCTTCCCTTATGTAACACCTCGAAATTCCGGTAATGGTTTGAACCCATAAACGTCGACAAGTAAACTCGGACCCCGAAAAGTTTATGTTCTACTTGTATATACTAATAAATGAATTAGTATATAAAAGAATGTGATCCAAAAATAATTTTGTGATTAATCAGTGCGACGATAGGGATTGTAATATAATTTTTATATCCCCAAAGAAATTACAGACTAGTGTCATATTATGAGAATTGTGACATTAAGTACCCGAAGGTTTTATAAAGTCGTTGGGTTTTAAATGAAACGGGATCGAGAATTTAGTTATGTATAATTAATTAATGTAGTGTTAATTAATTATATTCGGGGACAAAGCCAAGTGTAATGCTACGTGTTACTCTATAAAACACGGTCTTGTGACTAATCTCAAGAACACCGATCGATAACAATGATAACAACTCATCTGTTCTCCCAAACCTTCACATTTCTCCATTCTCTTCTTTTTTAAAGCTTTCATATTATCCAATCTTGTTGTAGAAACCTTCCCTTATAGAGGAGACTATTATACTTCAATCTGAAGGGAGTAAATCGCAGTCTATGCTCTCTGAAAATTCTCGACCAAAATTGGGGATTATCTGCAAACTTTCGTTCAACTAAAGAGACGAAATTCATGGTACCTTGGACCTTAATTCGTATTAAATTGAAGCCTTGAACTAGTTTAAGAACTCAGAAACCCAAGCCATGACCCAAAATTGAATTTGGGTCATGTTCTCTGTTGCCGAAAACAGAGTTGGAGAAAAAGGGTTTTCCGACGACTCATGTTGATGTTTCTAACTGAGGTACTTCTTCTTATATTTTGGTTTGTATGAATTATAACACGTTTCTTACTAATTCTAAGACTATTATCGAAAATGCTAAGTTTGGGGGTGTTGTCGGGACTGTTTGTACGAAGTTGAGGATTGCATGTGGAGTTGTTGAGTTATTTATAAACATTATATCAGTAAGGAGAAGGATTAAGAGTGCGGGGTGTTTCGCTACATATAGGTTTCTACAAAGAAGAATTATAGGTTCTGCGCATATAAGGTGTTCGTTAGAATGATTCAATGAATCTATTTTTCGTATGTTGATTTGTGTGCGATTTAAATCATTCTTAGGGTATAGAGAATCATTTGTAAAGATTAAAAAGACCCATGGAACGTAGATAATTCGACAACGAGGTATGTGAAGGCAATTCATTCCTTTCTTTTGGCATAATTCTGTGGACAAACGTAATCGTCATGTTACTCCATAATGTATTCTACTCTTAGTAGTTAAGGGTGTTCATGTTATTGATTCTATGCTGAAAGCATGTCTAAATTATTTCTAAGTCCTTAATGAGGCATATGAAAAAAATAATGAGATTCACAGTGTCGTCAAAGGTAATATGTCACCCGTTGAAATTGGAACATGGTATTACCATTCATGCATTTCATTTGCATTGCATTCGCATATTATCCTGGACAACTTATGATGTGCACATTACTATCTGGTAAATATTATGTATATATGTAGGGGATATGAATAAAAAGGGAAAGACGTTATATAAGCACACCACCTGCAGCTGTTACAGATTATTACAAAAGAGTCCTAAGAGGCCACATATCGAGTCTGTGTGGTCAAAATGGATGCCTGTGTAGCCAATATGATATGATATGAATGCATGTGTGGCCAATATAACTAGATTCCTACAGAGGCGGTTATGGGTGTTGACACCCAATTTTGACCCATCTTTTAGTCATTTCTTGCAATTTTAAGCATTTTAGGACACAACATTTTAATCACCATTTTTGGCATTTTTGTATATTTTTTACCTAACATTCTATGTTGTTTTATTTTTGTAAATTGGCATCATGTTTTTACTTTAATTAGGTATTAAACATTTTCAAATATTATGTTATTATTGTTGCGCGATCATTTTATTTTACTAATTTTGCATCTCCTTAAATAATTAACTGACATCCCGTCTTTACTTTTAATCAGGCATTAAATATTTGCTAAATATTGTATTTTATTATTATTGCATCGGCATTTGCATTTTAATAATTTTGAATATTTTTAAATAATTTTTCTTTTTAATAATTAACCCGTTTTGCATTTCATCAAACCACCCAAATTGAGGCAATAACTGAATCACCTAACTGCCGAAACCAAAGCCCAAACTGAGACCCAAAATGAGGCCCAATACACTTTTCATCTTTTTCCTCCAATACTCAATACCCAATACCCAAAAAACCCCTATAAATAAAAATCTACCTTCCCCTCCCTTAAAGGAACCTCAGCCGCAACACAGCCCTAAATATAAACTCAGCCCTCAGCCGCAACACAACCCTAAATATAAACTCAGCCCTTAGCCGCACAGATTGATTTTGGCTGGATCTCCATTTTTAACTTTGAATCCGTTTATTTTGCAGCATTTTATTTAATATTTTGGTGTCCTAATTCACCATAAAAATAATTAAGTGGCGACTTCTCGAACCCTTAGCATTTCATTAATCCAGGGAATCAACCCAAGCATTATGTTGCAGTTCCGTTCAGACCCACGCTGTCAAAAAACGGGCGCGACACTATGTACACTATTGTGATTTCAAGGAGGTAAGTTCATGCTAGGTGTGAAGTCATTTATTACGTATGGGACTAGAAGTACTTTGGATACCTATAAATACCTCCTTTGTAATGATGTTATGTACGAGTGGAGTCTCTAATAATATGAGATGAGCTTAGTGTGTCGCTCCCTCTTCTATCCTCTTTGTCCCCTATGAATTTTTCAAGGGTCGTCTTATATTTCCAACAATGGTGTCCTAGCTCAAATTGTGCTAGTTGTGATTAATTTAGCTGGAAAAGAAAAAAATGACATAACCACTACTAGAAATAATGATTTTTTCATTAACATTCGGTGAGAAATTTGTGTTATAAAATATGATTTTACACATCATTTCTATCAAATCAACTCACTGAAAAAACACATAGTGGAAAATAAGTTTTCATTGAAATGCTAGGAAGCTTGCCAATTTTTTGTGTGAAACATTATTATTTAGATTTTTTTCACCGACATTTAATAAAAAATAGCCATTGAAATTTTATTCAATAGAAAATCAGTAGAAAATAGAGATTTTTTAGCAACATCAATTGCGCCAATGAAGTCTCTGGAATATATATTTGAAAAGGGGTGTTAGTCGTCACCAACAAGACCATTATAGTTGTCAAACAAAGACGATTGTTGTGAACCAATTGAGCCCTCATTGATTGCAATGAGTATTAGTAATGATTTATAACTTGAATAGACTTTTTCATCTAATAAACTAGTCTTTGAGTTGAAATATTTAATTTATATTTCACAACACAATATTATTGTTACAGACTTGGGACAAAAAACACGATACATGCATATGGAATACAAGTTTAAGAAATTACGTATAAACATATTATATGTGGGAGTCCGGCGCCTAAATGACACATTTTTAAAAGCAATAATGCCAAAAAGGATCGTGAGTTATATAATAAACCAAAATGAATAGAATCCGCCACCCCCCTCATCTCTCGGCAATGGTTGTTCTTCTCTTTGAATTTCTAACACTGTGACTATCATGTCTCCTCCCACCTCTCCTAAATCCACTGGTTCTACCTCCGGATTAATTGACACCCCTCCTTCCTGAAAGTCTTCTTTTCATCCAGCATTTGCTGTCACAAACATCAAGAATTTTGTCGCTATTATTCTTGATCAAGAAGAATGTCAATATTCTATGTGGGTAGAACTATTTTATATTCATGCATGCGCGTATAACGTGCTTGACCACATTGATGATTTCAATCCCTCGCCCCTCTGAGATTGATGACTCGACATGACGTCGTCTTGACGCTATTGTTAAACAATGGATCTATGGTACCATCTCAAAAGACTTGCTGTGTACTATCCTGAAAACTGGTGCTTCGAACGCGTACTTTGGATACGTTTGGAAGACATATTTCAGGATAATAAAAATACTCGGGCGGTGTATTTAGAGGAGCAGTTCAACAACACTCGTCTTGAGAATTTTAACAACATGTCTGAATATTGCAAACAACTGAAACTTGTCGCCGACCAACTCTCTCATGTTGGGACAACGGTTTCTGAGACTAAAATGGTACTACAACTCGTTGCAGGATTACCAAAAGAGGAATATGATACTCTTGCAACAATGATTCAACAGGCTGATCCACTTCCATCTTTCAACAAGGCGCGTTCACAATTATTGTTGAAAAAAACACGACGTGCTAAACAGGACGAGCACAATAAAAAAACATTAGCCGTTGAAAACTTGCAGTCGCCGACCATCACCACTGCTCCACCACCGCTGGACCACCACCACCAGCAGAACCGCGGTGGAGGTAGAGGAAGCAGAGGTCGCGGACAAGGAAACAAGGGAAAGTGTCGTGGCAAAGGAAAAGCACAAAGAACATCGCTGCTTCACGCCATCGCCTCAGCGGGTCGAATGCCCATCGCCAGCAAGAAGCAATGCCACTGCCTCAGCAGTGATCGAATACACATCAATAGCGATGGCGCTCAGCCTCGCAACCGGGCCTGGGCCAGCAGAAGCGCTCAAGGTCCCTGGCCCAAAGACCAGACCCATTTCCTCAACAGGCCAATCTGATGTCAGCCCAACAGTTTCCTTTAGCCCAGCAGATGCAACCCACTGCTTTGGGCCAAACTTTCAACACTCTCACTCTGCAACCGCCCGACCGTAATTGGTATATAGACTCCGGAGCCACATCACACCTGACCAACTCGTCATGTAATTTTTCCCAACTACTTCAGTTAAAGTATCCTCAATACACTATTGTTGACAATGGTCACCGCATTCCAATTGCAGGTTATGGAAGTACACACATTAAAAATCCCCATCCACCCTTCTCACTTAACCATGTCCTCTACGCCCCTCAAATTATTAAAAAGTTGATATCTGTTAGGAAATTCACTCGTAATAATTGGATGTGTGTAGATTTTGACCCTTTTGGTTTCTCTGTGAAGGATCTCAATACAGGGAGAATTCTTACGCGCTGCAATAGTGTGGGAGACCTCTACCCTTTCACAAACTCTTCCGCTGTCAGAACTCAACAACCAGTCTCCATTGCTACATTGTCTCCATACACCTGACATAATAGGCTCGGACATCCAGGAGATCATGTTTTCTCTTTTTGTAGAAATAATCAGCGTATTAAATGTAATAATGGAAAACTTGCCCAAAATTGTTTTTCTTGCCCGCTTGGCAAGCATACTCGTATTCCTTTTATGTCTTCTATGAGTATTACAGTTTCACCATTTGACATTGTTCATGATGACTTGTGGACCTCTCCTGTTGTTAGCTCTCTAGGTCACAAATTCTATCTTGTTTTATTAGATGATTTTTCACATTTTGTATGAATTTATCCCCTCAAATTTAAATTTGAAATTTTTGCTAAATTTCTTGAGTTTCACAGATTTATTAAAACTCAGTTTGAAAAATCCATAAAATCCTTTTAATGTGATAACGAACGTGAATTTAATAATTCGGCTTTTCATAATTTTTGCTCCCAAACAAGGCATGGTGTTCCGCTTTTCCTGTCCTTACACCTCACCTCAAAATGGTAAAGATGAACGAATTATTCGTATTATTAATAACATGGTCCGTACCCTCCTTTTTCATGCATGTCTGCCATCATCTTTCCGGGTCTATGCTGTCAAAATGGTAGAATACCTCCTAAATATTTTACCTACTAGCACCCTAAAACAAGACCCTCACTGATATTCTATATCGTAGGACTCCATCTTATGAACACCTACGACTCTTTGGTTGTCTGTGCTATCTCAATCTTACCTCCACCACCCCTCATAAATTGGCTCCTAGAACTACACCTTGTGTATTCCTCGATTTCCCACCCAATCATAGGGGTTATATGTGCTATGACTTATCCACTCGTCATATTTACATCTCTCGTCACGTCACGTTCGACGAGACGATATTTCCATTTTTGAACCCTCAGAAATACCGAAAACCAGAATACTTATTTCTTGATGAACCAGTCATCTCTCTTAGCATTCTAAGTCAGCTCACTCATCTATCGTCTTCGGCACCACGACGCCAGCCTTCCAGTGAGCAAACTGTTTCTGCATCGCCTTTAGCACCGCGGTCCTCCGGGGATGAACCGCGGTGCCAGTCTTCCAGTGAGCAAACTGTTTTTGCATTGTCTTTAGCACCGCGGTCCCTAGGGGATGAACCACGGTGCCAGTCTTCCAGTAAGCAAATTGTCTCAGATCCTGCCACTTCACTAATGCAGTCACCCACTGTCACCAGTCACCAAATGGAAACTCGTTCCAAACACGGAATTTTCAAACCCAAAGTCCAGTTTAACCTGTCTGCCCAAACCATTTCTCCACTTCCAAAGAACCCCAAATTGGCTAAACTTGACCATAATTGGAATGCGGCCGTGTTTGAAGAATATAATGCTTTAATTAAGCAGCATACTTGGGATCTTGTACCTAGACCAGAGAGGGTGAATGTGATCAGATGTCTGTGGGTTTTTCGTCACAAATTCAGAGACAGTGGTGTTTTGGAACGCTACAAGGCTAGACTTGTTGCAAATGGAACCAATCAGCAGGAGGACATTGACTGTGGTGATATTTTTAGCCCGATTGTTAAACCGGCTACGATTCGTACTGTTCTTAGTATTGCTATGGGTAAAAAGTGGTCGATTCATCAGCTGGATGTCAAGAACGCATTTCATGGAGATTTGAAAGAAACTGTGTATATGCATCAGTCACCTGATTTTGTTCATCCTGTTGTTCCCCAGTATGTCTGTCGTCTCAAGAAGTCACTCTATAGTCTGAAACAGGCACCTCGTGCTTGGTATGACGGCTTTGTCAGGTATATTATGTAGATTGAGTTTATTTGCAGCATGTGTGACACCTCTCTGTTCATTTTTCATCATGGTAGTGATATTGCTTACTTGTTATTATATGTTGATGACATTGTTCTCACTGCCTCATCTGACAAGTTGAAAATGACATTATTGCTCTTCTCAAAACTGAATTTGCTATGACTGATTTGGGCAAGCTGAGTTACTTCTTGGGTATATCAGTTACTAGATCTGCAGATACTATGTTCCTGAGTCAACGTAAGTATGCAGAAGAAATTGTGTTCAGAGCTAAGATGTCGAATTGCAAGGCTATGCCTACTCATGTTGATTCGAAGTCCAAGCTAAGTGCTTCTGAGGGTGATCCAGTGTCTGATCCTACTTTCTATAGAAGTCTTGCAGGTGCTCTTCAGTACCTCATATTTACCAGGCCCGACATTGCATATGTCATTCAGCAGGTGTGTATGTTCATGCATGCTCCGAGGGAACCCCATTTTGCTGTTCTTAAGCGTATTATCAGATACATTAAAGGCACCCCTGACTATGTGTTGCATCTCTACCCCTCCGCTCTGAACAAATTGCTCTCTTACACAGATGCTGATTGGGCAGGGTGCCCGGACACGCGACTTCAGGCTATTGTGTGTTTTTAGGGGATAATCTTATCTTTTGGTCTGCCAAGCGACAAGCCACATTATCCTGCTCCAGTGCCGAAGAAGAGTATAGGGGTGTTGCTAATGTAGTTGTTGTTATCTGTTGGCTCCGGAAGCTTCTCTTGGAGCCCAGTTGTCCATTGCGTAAGGCATCTATAGTCTATTGTGATAACATATCTGCTATTTATATGTCTCATAGTCCGGTCCAGCATCAGCGGACCAAACATATTGAGATGGATATTCATTTTGTTCGTGAGAAGGTCGCACGTGGTCTAGTCAAAATTCTACATGTACCCTCCTCATATCAGTATGCAGACATCTTCACAAAGGGACTACCAAGACAACTATTCACAGACTTCAGATCCAGCCTGAGCATTCGGCCTTCTCCCGCTCTGTCTGAGGGGGAGTATTAGTCAATATTCTTCAAATACTCACAGTATATATTATATTTATTAGTATCATATATTTAAGGTAACTTAGAATTCTTACGGAATCACATTTATATAACTATATATATTGTGATTAATGAAAGAAATTTCTAAGGAAAATTATTCCAACATCTTACGATAATCATCATTTTTCAACGATGCTGAGCTTTTCAAGTCCATGGTCTCCATTGGTTTCCAAGCTTCTAATCTTGGTGACACCATTCAAATTTTTAATCAGGATTACGCTACAAAAAAAATTGTTGCTTTATGCAAATTATCATATTTCAGTATCTGGTTTCAAGTTTTTTTTTCGTTTTCCAGTTAATTTAGATTCATTGCTTTGAATTTCTTCACAGAATAGTCAAAGTCACTTATTCCTAGATATTAGCAAAAAAGTCCATTGTTTACACATTTTTTGTATTTTAGTAGCTGAGTTTCAGTTTTGTTTTTTGTTTCTTGATTGGTGTTGGAAAATTTTGGATTTACTTGGTTTTGATGCTGAGTTAGTTTTGTGGTTGAATAGTTTAGTAGAAATTAGTTGTAATTATACAACAATGATAGTAATGTTTGATAGACAAGTGCGATAGAAATTAGTTGTAATTATACAACAATGATAGTAATGTTTAGTAGAAATTGTGCACGTTGTAAATGACAAGTGAGATAGAAATTATGACTCATGTTTGATTTAATGCTTTAGCCTTCACAATGTTGGTGACTTTAGTAAAATCTGCTGTTTTCCATAGTTATTAGCTCTCTTATATAATATCATTTTTATACTTCTATAACTAAACGAAGTACATTCTCTTTTATGCCTGGTTCTCCTGTGAAAAGCATATGAAGTTCTAATGGCCAAAGAGGTTACCTTTTGGTTACTATTCAAGAGTTCATTAGTTGGAGACCAAGTAATTCTAAAGCTGTCCAGTCCTTCCAAAATTTGTTAAATAAACAACTTATTTGTAGATATTTATCGTTGACTTTCAATTCTTAGATAATCAAGAGTTTGAATGAACCATGGACTATCATAGTTTCAAGTCTTAGATAAGTATGAGTTTGAATGAACCATGGACTATAATAGTTTCAAGTATTAGATAAGCATGAGTTTGAATGAATCATGATGACATGAACTGTAGTAGTTATACCATCTGAAAGCCGGAGTACGACTTATGATGTAAATGAGCTTTAGCTTGTCATCTTAAGACAATAATAAGTTTTAGTTCCAACTAAATTGACTGACGATTGATTGATTTTTTGGCTTTCAACAGAACAAAGTCAAAGGTCTCGGAAGCTTCTGTTGGATTTGGTAAGAGTCCACATCGGATATGAAATGGGAATATAGACTCCTTATATGGACTTGGACAATTCTCACTCTACAAGCTAGCTTTTGGGGTTGAGTTAGGTCCAAGATCCATTTTGTGAGGATTGTCCAACTTCATATAAGGAGTTCATGTTCCCATTTCATATCCGATAGCATACAAGAAAAAACAGGTATATATTTCTCACATTTGATGTAGTTAAGGAATTGGGGTGGAAGTGAGTAGCTGGCAAGGTTTGTTCATATTTTGTATACACAACTTGGAGATAAAAGAGGGATATGGGATGTTTGGTCCTCATTTTCTTGATTTTTGGTAGTGACTGGTTGTGGCTTATATTGGTTCTGTAGGTTAGTGATTTAATTCTCAAATAAATTAATGTAAACATGGGATGGGAGTACATATATTGGTATCTGGTGTTTGTTCTGAATCAAGTGGTGTTATTCCTTTCCATTAACGGTCACCTAGAGCAAGAAAGGAAAAGAGAGGGCAATCGCACCTTCCTATTCCTTGCCGCAATGTATCCCAGGTTGGCTATCTTTCCCTTACGAGATCCTAGGTGAATATTGTTTGTAGGCGTAAGAAGATTTCTGATTCACCGCTTGGATCTAAAAACAATCTATTAAAGGTCTTTCGGTTGCTTTTTTTTTGCTATACACCTACATGTGAGCCAAACTTACATTTCTTCTCTCTTTTTCTTGCTATTGTCGTGCGTCTGAATTAATCTCTAGGACTGTTGAGTATGAACCTATAAACAATATATGCTTTCTAGTTTCTACTGGTTGTGGTTATGTACTTACGTCTAAATTGCCTTGCGAGAACTTAACTGGAATGTGAACATTTTACATTCATGGTCCTATTCCATGAGTTGTTAATTCATACTTTAATGTTTCGTATAGTTTTATAAGCACGTATTTATCTTAACCTAGAGCATGTTGTCCGAGAAGAAAACATGTGATCAACTATGAGATGAGGGACTTCAACTGCAGTTGAACCATTTGCAAAACTATATCAAAGGAGTTTCCTGGTGTTGTTTTGTCCATTAAAGATTATATTTCCGATTCGGTTATAATGCTTACATGTAAGTTGTTGATAGATTTTTAATAAGTGATGTCCTCATTTGAAGTGAAGAAAAAACATATTAGTGTAATCTTAGAGAAGAAACGAACCAACCCACTTGTCCTGAAAGAAAGAGAACGGTGGCTCCTTTTGCCCAGGGAACTTCAAAACGAACCAACCCACTTGTCCTGAAAGAAAGAGAACGGTGGCTCCTTTTGCCCAGGGGACTTCGAAACGAACCAACCCACTTGTCCTGAAAGAAAGAGAACGGTGGCTCCTTTTGCCCAGGGGACTTCAAAGAAGATAAATGCCAATGTTAAATATACATATAATATACACTACACCATATACATGTAAGTCGGAGAACAAGTATAATTAGATCATATTAATAAAGAATTCTAAGTACATTCAATATCTCTTCATCGTTGGGTAAAATAGATTATTACTGCTCTAATTAAACATGTTTCGGTTGTGATTATAATATGAGTTTATTTAGTGAATATCACTAACTAAACATGAAGTTCAAAAAATTGAAACTAGAATTGTAGGGACACTCAATGAGGAGAACCCCTCCAATGCCACTAATTGCAGCGCGCACACAATATTTTTTAGTAAAAGGCGAAAGAATAGTTCGCTTTGTGATCAATGAGTGGCTGCGTGAGTTTTGTATATCTTTTGTTAGCATTTTATATTTAAAACAATTTCGTGCTTTCTCTGGGAGTCATTCACTCCTTTTTGTCAGCTTATTTAAGGCATTTTATACTCTGCTTCTTCTTTCTTCTCTTCATTATTTCATTCACTTATAATTGGGGAGAAAATTGAAGAAAGATTATTAATAGGAGATAATAAAATGCAAAATATGGGAATTTTGCTATGAGGGTGTCTAGCCTGAAAATATGGGAATTTTGCTATAAAATATAAAGTCACGATATCTATTACTATGTGAAAGACTCTCATTGATACCATTAAACTATAAACTTTGGTGGTTGCAATCCCCCTTTGTTAGTTTTGCTTTTGAGATGTATTTGAATATGCAATTCATTTTAAATCAATCACACAAAAAAAAAATCCTTTCGAACGTAATGGGAATTTGCTAGACGATTTTGTGTTGCCTTCCACTGAGAAAACTTAAATATTGGTGTTATGCCTTTTTCTTTGGTAAGTAATTTATTTACCAAAGTGAGAATTTACAGAGCATAATAGAAACAGAAAAATTGGACAGCTCCAATCCGCTAGCACCTAACTGATCGGTGTATTTTATATACACTATTTGAGTCATTTTTAGTTAGTCTTTTGCCCATTTTTGTACAAATATGTATCGTCTTAGGATAAATTTTCTTTCTTTTGAGTCATAATGGTTTAAAGTGGCACATTGGCGAAAAGGAGTGAAAAGAGGGCAGAAACAGAGGTTCCAGAGCTCAAAAAGCTAGAAAGTTGGCGATCCGGGCGAAAGAGGCGGCGCGCGACGCCTCAACCAGAAGACATCGAGCGCCACGCGCCCAAAGTACTGAGTCGCAGAGTTTGCGCCAGGCTGATTCTGGCCATGGCCGCGGGAATTCTGCCAAATCCGAATGGGAATGGGCCAAGGCCAAGAAGGAAAAGTTGGGGAACGTTTTGGAGGCTATAAAAAGAACCTTTCTAGGTCAGATTAAGGGTTCCAACCTATGTCAATTCATCACAAACTTGGAGATCAACATTGGAGACTACTTTTGTGTAATTTCTTTGTTCTTTGTTTTATTTCTTTATAGTTTATGTTGGATATTAGTTTAGTTCATGGTATGTCTATGACTAGGAACTAACTTAATTTAGGGTTTTTCATATCAAATCACTTGAAACTCATTCTTATGAATTAATGCATGTTTTGGTTTCTTCTTATCATTGTTGAGATTTATTCAATATTTGTCTTGAATGCTTAGTAATTAATTGATCACTAATTATCATAATCTATATGATTTCTAATCGAAAGATGAAAGGGGAGATTGTGAATATGCTATAGTTGAATAAACATAGGTTAAATCGTGGACGAAAGTACCCCGATACTTGTGTAGCTTAATAGGTTATTGCTCTTAATCCTCCTTTATAGTCAATCTTATCACCGAAAGGTAGAAGGGTTCTATATTGGGGCTGAGTGTTTATATTACCTTAACAGGAGTATAAAACGACTTAGTTAATCTGCTGTCTCAAAATAGAAGAAGAACCATAATTAATTGCATTAACAAGTAAGATGAGCGGATAGTTGAGGAGATTTGGAAGCCCTATTTCCACCATATCTGAAGTAAAATAAAGTAATTTAGTTAGCATCCATAATTATAGTTATAATCAATTCATCAATCATCGGTTACCAAATAGATACCATAGAATAAAGTTTGATAATTGGACACTAATCCCTGAGGACGATAACTCGATCTTCTAGACTATATTACTTGTCACGACACGTGCACTTGCGTTTAGTGTGTGCATAAATCGCGCATCAAGTTTTTGGCGCCATTGCCGGGGATTGACGTAGTTCAATATCATTCTATCTATTCTTAATTTCTAATTTGGTTTTTATTTTTGTTTTTATTTATTACTATATTTTTCTCTTTTATTCGTGAAACCGTGCGCCGTGATCCGTTTGTTGATTTTGATCTGTTGCAGGCATCTAGTTTATGCGAAGGAGAAGAGGAGAAGATACACTTGTTCCCTTCAACCCGAAGATTGAAAAGACTTGCAAGCAGAACAGGAGAAAGAAACGAATTTTGGCCTTAATAGCAATGGGGGGCTTGCAGAACAATAATGAGATGAACGAAGGGTTAGGTGATCATCAACCTAACCAAATGATGCCCCGGAGGTTACCAATGGATGTGGAAGAGAGGGTCCAGGTCCAAGCTGAGAGAAGCTTGGGAGATTATGTGCTGCCAAGGGTGAATGGAGCACAAACTTGCATCAGGCTCCCAGTAATAGGAGCAAATAATTTCGAAATCAAGCCTGCGATCCTGAGTATGGTGCAGAATACTGTTCTATTCGGAGGGTTGCCATCGGAAGATCCTCACATGCACATAGCGAACTTCTTGGAATTGTGTGCAACTTTCAAGTACAATGACGTTACTGACGCCGTCATCCGATTGAGGCTTTTTCCCTTCTCACTCAAGGATAGAGCGAAAGTTTGGTTGAACTCCCTGCCTACAGATTATATATTCACATGGCAGGAGTTGGCACAGAAGTTCTTAGCGAAGTTCTTTCCACCGTCCAAAGCCGCTAATCTGAGAGGGGAGTTGAACAATTTTTATCAGGCTGATGGAGAGTCACTCTATGAGGTTTGGGAGAGATTTAAAGATTTACAGAGGAAGTGTCCACATCATAGCATTGAGCTGTGGAATTTGGTCCATATTTTCTACAATGGGCTAAGCGGGACTACAAAAACTATCATTGACGCAGCTGCAGGTGGAACTTTCATGAGGAAGACAGCACACGAAGCCCATGATTTGCTAGAAGACGTGGCCACCAATAATCATGTAACAGAGGACAGAGGCGTGAGTGGAAGAAGAGCAATAGGAGTTCATGAGATTGATGTCATCACAGTATTAAATGCACAAGTTGCTCTCTTGACCAAGCAACTGCAACAGAACACAGTGTCAGTGAATGCAGTTCAAATGTCGTTGAGTTGTGAGATGTGTGGAGGTCCACATACCTTTGATAGGTGCCCATCAGCAGACCCCAACAACATCTCTATCGAGCAAGCAGAATGCCAAGCAGTAGGAAATTACCAAAGGCCCCAGAACAACCCCTATTCAAATACCTACAATCCAGAGTGGAGAAATCACCCTAACTTTTCATGGAGGGGTGATCAAGGGCAGCAGAACCAATTTCGAGGCCAATATCAAAATCAGCAACCATTCACTCAGGCCTCATCTTCACAACAATTTAATGCACCTCGCCAAGAAGCGGATGAGTTGAGAGCGACCACACTGACACTCACCAACTTACAGACCCAGTTCATGGCAGAGACCAGATCCTCTATCAGGAATTTGGAGACGCAGGTGGGACACTAGCGAAGATGGCAAACAACAGGCCACAGGGCACTTTGCCTAGTAATACAGAGATGAACCCCAGAGAACAGTGCCAATCGGTGCAGCTGAGGAATGGAAAACAGTTAGAACAACTTACACCCCAGCCTGTGGCAGAACAGAGAGTAGATGCAGAGAGGGAGAGGGTTACTGAAGACCACCCTATGTTAGAGAAAGCTCCAACAGTCCCAGTGAGGGAATACACTGAGAGGATTCCTTACCCGCAGAGGTTGCAAAGGAAAGTGGTTGATAAGCAATTCTCCAAGTTCTTGGAGGTATTTAGAAAGCTACACATTAACATTCCGTTCATTGAGGCATTGGAGCAAATGCCTACTTATTTTAAATTCATGAAGGAAATTCTTGGGAAGAAGAAGAAGTTGGCTGAGTATAAGACAGTTGCACTGACAGAGGAATGCAGTGCCATCTTGCAGAAGAAATTGCCCCCCAAACTCAAGGATCCAGGGAGCTTCACCTTGCCTTGCACAGTTGGCAGAGTGACATGTAATAGGGCACTTTGTGATTTGGGGACTAGCATAAATCTTATGCCCTTGTCCGTTTTCAAGATGTTGGGGTTGGGTGAGGCCAAACCAACCACTGTGAGCTTGCAGTTAGCAGATAGGACAGTGGTGCATCCCAGGGGAACGATTGAAGATGTCTTAGTTAAGGTGGGAATATTCTTCTTTCCTGCGGACTTCCTCATCCTTGATATGGAGGAAGATGATGAGGTCCCCATCATATTGGGAAGACCATTCTTGGCAACCGGGAGAGCCCTGATTGATGTGGAGAAGGGCGAGCTGACACTCAAAGTGGAGAATGAAGAGATGGTGTTCAATGTGTTCAAACACATCATTGAACCCCCAGTCATGAGCAAGTGTTTTGCAGTTAGCACTGTCAGCACATCGGTTGAGCCAGCACAAGCCAAAGCAAGGGAAATAAGTCCGCCAAAACAGGTAAGCAACGCTAAACCTCCTCTTGAGAAAAAGGAGAAAAAGAAAAACAGAAGGCGGAAGCGAAAAATGTTGATGAAATGGATAGGCTGTGGGGTTAATCTACCCCATGCCTCTTGATAAGGAACTTGCGTCCGGCTAAAAGACATTAAAGAAAGCGCTACTTGGGAGGCAACCCAAGGTTATTTTATTTTAGTTTTTGCAATTTAGTTTTAATTAGAACAGTCTCACGGAAGGTATTGTTTGCATGTTGTGATGACAGGTACAGGGCCAAAAATTTGGAGGACGAAAACGAAAAAAAATCAAAAGAAAAAAATCAGCTCAGCGCCACGGCGCCCAATGCGTGTGGCGCGGAAGTCTGAAGGCGCGAAAGTTCAGGCGCAGCACTGGCTGCGGCGCCAAATCGAGCGCCACTACTACCGAAGTTTAGAGGGTCGCAGAAGTTTGGGCGCCGTGACGCCGATTGCAGGGCCGCGGCGCCGCGACGAAAAATCTGAATTTTAAAGGAGCCCTAATCCGATTTTCTACTCCAAATAAAAAAAAAACCCAAACCTTTCCTCTCTCCAAAACCCACGAAATTAACCCTTTTACCTAAAAATCTTCCACAAACTAAACTCAATCACAACCAAAGTACTTAAATTCCTTACACCCTTAACCATCTTAAACAACAACCCTCATTCCATTGCCTCAATACATCATTAGGAACAAGAAAATCTTGAAGAACACCGTCCAAGGTAACCTTTATCACTTTTCTTGAAATCTTCAATACAATCAGGGGAGGTAATAGGTTTGGGGAGGTGCTTTATTGGTGGATGGTGTGTGGTGTGTTGAACTTAGGTGTGAAAATTTCGCAGAAGATTATACCTAGTGAGCGTGGGGTGTTGTACCGGTGCCTTGAGTGAAGTTTGGTGGTTGAAGAGTGTTGTAGCTTGCTGATTACACTGTGTGTTGATTGGTTTGATTGATAGTTGCTGGGTAATATCACTGAAACAAAGGAAACGCTGCCGAATTTATCTAAAAATGTCTGCCAAGAAGAGGAGAGCTTTCACATCCACCTCTGTCCCTCAATATGATACTACTAGGTTTGTCAGTCAAAAAGCTGAAGATAGATATTACAAACTTAGTACTAGACCCTTGATCCCTGAGAGAGGAATGGAGTATCAAAGGAAGTCATTTGAGGAGGGAGATGCCTATGAGCCTATTCGTGCGATGATAGAGGTCATGGGGTGGAAGAGATTTGTTAATCCGGAAAGAATAGCACCACAGAACACCGTAATGGTGAAAGAATTTTATGCTAACTTTCTGCAGAGGGTAAATGGTAGATGCTTTGTGAGAGGACAGTATGTGCATGTGACGGCCGAAGTGGTGAATGAGCTATTAAGAACAGCCGACGTTGAAGAAAGAGGCGATGATCGGAGCTATTTCAGAACTTGGTCTAGAGATGCCAACAACATCGATTGGGATATCGTCGCAAGCACATTATGCTACCCTGGGGCTGAGTATGATATTGCACGAAATGGATCAAGAGGACTGAGCAGATGTCAGTTCAACAAAACGACAAGGTTGGTTATATTTAAATCGATGCGCTTTGACTCGACGCACTTCACCAGAGTGCCAACGGATAGAATAAAGATGATATATGGAATTATGGAAGGGAAGACGATTGATGTTGGGAATGAGATATTGCAAAGCATTGGAGAAACCAGTAGGTTGGTCACTACAGGTGGGTTGGGACACTGATCACTTATTTACAGTTTATGTTCTAGACATGGAGTCCCAACCCTAGCTACTGATACATATAAGAAGGGCCAACCTCCTGTGACATATGGGATAGTGCATGTCTTCCCAGAACCAGTTCCTCCAGCAGCAGCAAGAAGGAGACCAGCACCACCACCACCAGCAGCAGAGGCTGCCATGGATGAGGATGAGCCTGAGACAGAGGCTCAGCATGAGGCAGGTAGCAGCCGCCAGCAGCCCCTGGAATTGGAACCTCCGGTGCCTATGATGGAGCAGTTGCTCATGAACCAGCGAAGGATGATGCAGAGTTTTGACGCAATGATACAAGGTCAACAGGACCTGAGGCAAGGACAGAAAAAAATAAGCAGGAGCAACAACAGTTGAACCTGAGATTTAATGAGATGAGTTTCTTGTTCAACCAGTGGTCCATGCATTATCCGCCGCCACCGCCACCATTTTAAACCAAGTCTGTAAGTTGTCCCGTCTTTCTTTTATTTTTTTAGTCTTGCACACATTAGGGACAATGTGTGATTTAAGTTTGGGGGGGGGGGGAGTTCTTAGTTATTTTTGATGTGTTTTTGAGTCTTTTTGTGTTATTTTCTATGTTTATTTGAGTCTAATTTTTTTTATGATCATGCATGTTGTAGTTACTTGAAACGCCTAGTGAAGTAAAGTTGAATAATGTAATGGAATTAGAAGCAGAAAATCTGAACACTTAGGATAGATATGTCAAACAATTCATGAAATCGAACTATTTGGGGTATCTTGCTTGATTTATGCATTGTTAGTGATTAAACTTATGTGTCTACTTACTTGCTATTTGAGGCGAAATAGTTAGGATATGCATGTTAGGGAGATGGCTCAGGCATTTCTTTGTTAGCCCTTTCTTATCATTCTTTGTCTATCCCTGAAATTTCGCGGTAAGATTGGACGTAGTGATCGTGGGGTGTTGTACCTGTGCTTTGAGTGAAGTTTGGGGGTTGAATGGTGTTGTATTTTGCTGATTACGATGTGTGTTGAGTGGTGTGATTGAAAGTTGCTGGGTAATCTCACTGAAACAGAGGAAACGCTGCTGAAAATTTTCCAAAAAATCTGCCAGAAAAAAAAGAGCTTCCACATCCACCTCCGTTCCACAATATGACGCTACTAGGTTTGTCAGTCAAAAAGCAGAAGACAGATATTACAAACTTAGTACTAGACCCTTAATCCCTGAGCGAGGAATGGAGTACCAAAGGGAGTAATTTGAGGATGAAGATGTCTATGAGCCTATTCGGGCAATGATAGAGGTCATTGGGTGGAAGAGATTTGTTAATCCGGAGAGAATAGTACCACAGAACACCGTAATGGTGAAAGAATTCTATGCTAACTTTCCGGAATGGGTAAATGGTAGATGTTTTGTGAGAGGACAGTATGTGCCTGTGACGGCTGAGGTGGTGAATGAGCTATTAAGAACAGCCGATGTTGATGAAAGAGGCGATGATCGAAGCTATTTCAGAACTTGTTCTAGAGATGCCAACAACATCGAATGAGATATTGTCGCAAGCACATTATGCTACCGTGAGGCTGAGTATGATATTGCAAGAAATTGATCAAGAGGACTGTGCAAATGTCAGTTCAACAAAACAGCCAAGGGTTGGTTATATTTCGCCAGTGCCCGCCTAATTCCATCGATGCACTTCACCGGAGTGCCAGCAGATAGAATAAAAATGATATATGAAATCATGTTAGGGAAGACGATTGACGTTGGGAAGGAAATATTGCAAAACATTGGAGAAACCAGTAGGTTGGTAACGACAGGTGGGTTGGGACATGGATCACTTATTAGCAGCTTATGTTCCAGACATGGAGTCCCAACCCTAGCCACTGATACATATGAGAAGGGCCAACCTCCTGTGTCATATGAGATAATGCATGCCTTCCCAGAACCAGTCCCTCCAGCAGCAGCACGAAGGAGACCAGCAGCAGCAGCAGTAGTAGCAGCAGGAGAGACTGCCATGGATGAAGATGAGCCGGAGACAGAGGTTCAGCATGAGGCAGGTAGCAGCCCCCAGAATTAGAACCTCTGGTGCCTATAATGGAGCAGTTGCTCATGAACCAGAGGAGGATGATGCAAAGCTTTGACATAATGTTACAAGGTCAACAGGACCTGAGGCAAGGACAGCAAGAACTAAGGCAGGAGCAACAACAGTTGCACCAAAGATTTGATGAGATGAGTTCCTTGTTCAACCAGTGGTCCATGCATTATCTGCCGCCACCGCCACCACTATAAACCAAGTCTGTAAGTTGTCCTATTTTTTTTTAGTCTTGCACACATTGGGGACAATGTGTGATTTAAGTTTGGGGGGGTGTTTTATTGTTTTTTAAGTCTTTTTGATTTGTTTTGTGTATTTTTGAGTAATTTTTGAGTCATAATTTTTTTTAAAGATCATGCATGATGTAGTTACTAGGAAACGCCTAGTGAAGTAAGGTTGAATAATGTAATGGAATTAGAAGCAACCATCTAAACACTTAGGTTAGATATGCCAAAAATTCATGAAATCTGACTAATTGGGGTATCTTGCTTGATTTGTGCATTGTTAATGATTAAACATATGTGTCTGCTTGCTTGCTATTTGAGGCGAAATAGTTAGGATATGCATGTTAGGGAGATGACTCATGCATTTCATTGTTAGCACTTTCTTACCATTCTTTGCCTATCTCTGACATTCAAATTATATCCCTAGTCAGCCCCTTTGAGCCTAAAAATAAGACCTTTCTTTGACTCCCTATAATTCCATATTTGTGCCATAAGTGAAAAATTGAGATGATTGGAATATAAAGTGTTGAAAAAGAGACAAAAGAGAGAACAATTTTGATGCACCCCAATGAAAAAGTAATAATAAATAGGCAAAAGCCTAAGTTTGGGGATGCCGGCTACTCATAATACACTTCATTCTCTCAAAACAAAAGAGGGGAAATATAGGTATGAAGTGAAGAAGAAAATCAAAAGAAAAGGGAAGAGTTGAAAGAAAAAGAGTTTATGGTACGTAAGTTGAGCCTAAAAGTCTATTTTTATCTAGCCATGCCTAAGCCTACATTACAACCCTGAAAAGCCCTGAAGATCTCTTATATGTGTATCCATGATTAGTGGAGAATAGCAAGTAAACATGCCATAGGATTTTGAAATTGTCATGTATAGTTAGGTATTCTTACTTCTATTGAACATGATTAAAGTGAATTTGCGAAATATCTAACTTGATGTATTTAGAATGCTAAAAATCCATGTTATATGTTCCTGCATATTATTCTGCTAACCTTCATGCTTTTCTAAGTGACAATTGTGCAGCAAAGTGATCAGTGTTTTTGAGTCATTTTATTTTCTATTCCTTCGTGTCTTGATTTCTTTCTTTTGATCTTTGCTCGAGGGCGAAGGTTAAGTTTGAGGGTATTTGATCGGTGTATTTTATATACACTATTTGAGTCATTTCTAGTTAGTCTTTTGCCTATTTTTGTACAAATATGTGTCGTCTTAGGATAGATTTTCTTTCTTTGAGTCATAATGGTTTAAAGTGGCACATTGGCGAAAAGGAGTGAAAAGAGGGCAGAAACAAAGGTTTCAGAGCTCAAAAATCTAGAAAGTTGGCGATCCGGGAAAAAAGCAGGCGGCCATGGCCTCAACCAGCAAGATCGAGCGCCCACGGCGCCCAAAGTACTGAAGTCGAAGTTTCAGCGCGCCTGATTCTGAGGTCATGGCGGGAATTCTGTCAAATCCGAATGGGAATAGGCCAAGGCCAAGAAGGAAAAGTTGGGGAACGTTTTGGAGGCTATAAAAAGGACCTTTCTAGGTCAGATTAAGGGTTCCAACCTTTGTCAATTCATCACAAACTTGGAGATCAAGATTGGAGACTACTTTTGTGTAATTTCTTTGTTCTTTGTTTTATTTCTTTATAGTTTATGTTGGATATTAGTTTAGTTCTTGGCATGTCTATGGCTAGGAACTAACTTAATTTAGGACTTTCCATATCAAATCACTTGAAACTCATTCTTATGAATTAATGCATGTTTTGGCTTCTTCTTATCATTGTTGAGATTTATTCAATATTTGTCTTGAATGCTTGGTAATTAATTGATCACTAATTATCATAATCTATATGATTTCTAATCGAAAGACGAAAGGGGAGATTGTGAATATGCTATAGTTGAATAAACATAGGTTAAATCGTGGACGAAAGTACCCCGATACTTGTGTAGCTTAATAGGTTATTGCTCTTAATCCTCTTTTATAGTCAATCTTATCACCGAAAGGTAGAAGGGTTCTATATTGGGGTTGAGTGTTTATATTACCTTAACAGGAGTATAAAACGGCTTAGTTAACCTGCTGTCTCAAAATAGAAGAAGAACCATAATTAATTGTATTAACAAGTTAGATGAGCGGATAGTTGAGGAGATTTGGAAGCCCTATTTCCACCATATCTGAAGTAAAATAAAGTAATTTAGTTAGCATCCATAATTATAGTTATAATCAATTCATCAATCATCGGTTACCAAATAGATACCATAGAATAGAGTTTGATAATTGGACACTAATCCCTGAGGACGATAACTCGGTCTTCTAGACTATATTACTTATCGCGACATGTGCACTTGCGTTTAGTGTGTGCATAAATTGCGCATCACTAACCATCCTATACATCATAGCATCTAGCAACTAGTAACACAAACTGAAAGAATATATGATCAGTCATCTACCCTTTGTTTTGCCACAATCTGTTTAAACGTAAGTTATGATTGCGTGTATTGTATAAATGTGATGAAAACAGAATCATGCATGGTCCATTGGAGCGAAATAAATGATACTTGGGCTCAGCTATCATGCTGCATAATACTCAGAGCTAAGCTCCACTTTACAATTCTTACACTAATAAATAAATACATAAATTGCATCTGAACTATACCCGAAAAGTTGAGTTTATATTCCAATTAATCGGGCGACCTATTAACCCTTAACTATCTAAAAAGCAGCGGCAAATTCATGAGACGACACATTAGTTAAACTAATACACTAATAAGGGGTGCTAGGTACATAAGACGACACATTAGTTAAACTAACCCTAAGCCCTAATACGGTCTATATAAACACCATTATGGGTGTTGGAAGACGTACTCTAAAATCATCTAGAAAACGGTTAGGATTAGTTATATTCTTTGCATTAATGAAAGAGATATTTAGGTTGTAGAACTAGAGAATGCATATTAATTGACTATCATCAAGAGATAACAGTGTATGTTATGGTATATAAATATTTTGAAAAAGAAAACAACAACAAGATGATGATGATACTTGTCAATTCTGCTTTCATAGTATTAAGAGGGAAAAACTTACTACTTTTTGTTGAGTGTATTTTATACACTCTTTTGAATCATTTTTAGTTAAGTATTTTTCTCTTTTCGCTTGTGTTTAGTATAGTATTAGGGTTGTTTTTCAGTCTTTCGAGTCACAGCGGTCCTAAAGGAGGAAATACAGAAGTGAGGATGAAATGAGTTTAATTAAGGATAAAATTGCACAAGCACAACCCAAGAAATGAAGCCTAAGAGGTCCCGAGAAGAATAGAACAAATCAGGCAAAATCTGATCCGAAATAGAGAGGAGAGTCGCGACCAAGGCTACAAGAGGCGCGGCGCTTGAAGAGCCGAGGTGGAAGGAATTAAGGCCGAGGCGTAAATTTTCAAAAAGTCCGAAAAAATATTACCATTGCAGGCGCCGCGGTGCAAGAATTCCAGTGAGCAAGCAGTCGATTTTGGCAATTAGGGCCGCAGCGTTTGGCAGCAGCACCGCGGCGCCGACGCGAATATTTCAGGTTCTAGGCCGAATTTTGACAGGGGTAAAAGGATCTGAAACGCAATTTTTCTCAGATATAAAAACCTAACCCTGTCATCCATATATCATCTTTTTGGAGGGGCAAAGAAAGGAGGCAAGACACAATTGGAGACTCTTGTTCAAGTTCTTTTTCTTTCCCTTATTTTTATTTCAGTTTATGTTGGATTTTGTATTAGTTCTTAGCATGACAATGTCTAGGAGCTAATCTATTTATTAGGGTTTTTCATCGAATCGCTTGAAACTCTTTCATACAGTTAATGCGTAGTTATTGATTTCTTCTTCAGTCATATTAAGATCTATTAAATATTGTATTGATTGCTTGATAATTAACTGACCATTAATTGTCATAACTTATATGATTTCGAATTGAGATCTGAAAAGGGAGTTTTGAATATGTTGTAGTTGTCTAGACATAGGTTAAAATCGTGGACGAAAGTACCTCGATACTTGTGTAGTGTTTAAGGTTATTGTTCTTAATCCTCCTGTGTGGTAAAATCTATCATAGAAATATAGAAGGTTTCTGCATAAGATTGAGTTTTTATATGTCCTAACCAGAATATAAGACAGATTAGTTAACCTGCTATCTTAAAAAGAAGAAGAATCATTAGCATTGCATTAACACGTGAAAGAGTGAATAGTTGAGGAGATTGGAAGCCATATTTCCTTCATAACTATTTTAAACCCGAAGTTTTATCATCATTAGTTTATTTTCTGCACTTTACTTAGTTTAAATTCTTAGTTTAACATCCAAACAAAAGAACGTTAACCAAATAGATATCATAGATTAGATATTCGGTACTTGACAAACCAGTCTCTGTGGACGATAACTCAGTCTTACAGACTATATTACTTGAGCGATACGTACACTTTCGTAAGCATATAGAATTATCGCAACAAGTTTTTGGCGCCGTTGCCGGGGACTGACGTACTATCAATATTGAATTATCTAGTCTTATTTCTAATTTGGTTTTAATTTTCTGTCTTTTTTTAAAATTTATTTTAGAACATTTTTGCCGTGATCTGTTTGTTTGTTTTTGATAAATTTCAGGAAATTCATTTATGCGAAGTAGGAGAGGAGCAGACACTCCTATCCTTTTGAACCCTGAAATTGAGAGATTATGCAGACATAATAGGAAGGATAAATGAATTGTTGATTCGTTAACAATGGAAAATTAGCAAAACAACAATGAGGTGAATGATGAGTTACCGACTGTGATGAGACAAGTCCCGCATCCTGCAGAGAAGCTTTACGGATTATGTATTGCCGATAATTGCAGGGGTGCAGACTTGCATCAGGCTTCCAGCTGTGGAAGCTAATAATTTTGAAATCAAACCAGCGATCTTGCACATGGTCCAAGGTTCAGTTCAGTTTGGGGGTTACCGTCTGAAGATCCCCATATGCATCTAGCAAATTTCCTGGAGCTGTGTGCAACATTTAAGTACAATGGTGTTACTGATGATGTCATGCGATTGAGACTCTTCCCATTCTCACTTAGGGATAGAGCAAAGAGCTGGTTGAACTCATTACAGGCGAACTCCATGGCAAGACTTGACCCAGAAGTTTCTTGCCAAATTCTTCCCTCCATCCAAAGCAGCAAAGCTTAGAGGAAAGCTTAATAACTTCTATCAGATGGATGGAGAATCATTGTATGATGCATGGGAGCGGTTCAAAGAGTTGCAGAGGAAGTGCCCGCATCATGGGATTGAAAAGTGGATGTTGGTCCACATCTTTTATAATGGGATGTGTGGTACTACTCGTACCATTATTGATGCTGCAGCAGGAGGAACGTTCATGAGCAAAAGTATCAATGAGGCACATGATTTATTAGAAGACATGACCACCAATAACCATCAGTGGTCAGATGAGAGAGCAATGAACAGCAGGAAAGTGGTTGGGGTTCATGAGTTAGATGTTATCACTGCATTGACTGTGCAGGTTGCCACTTTGACAAAGCAGTTGCAGCAGAGTACAATGCCCGTTAATGATGTCCAGACACCAGTGAGTTGTGAGATTTGTGGGGGTCCCCATACCTTTGATAGCAGTGGATCCAAACAATGTACCTATGGAGCAGGTTCAGGCAGTTGGGAATTTTTAGAAGCCCTACAACAATGCATACTCCAAAACTTATAATTAGGGGTGGAGAAATCACCCCAAATTTTCGTGGAGGAATGACCAAGGACAACAGCCTCAGTTTCAGGAGCAATATCAATAGCCTCGAGGATGATCTAGCAAAGACCTGTGCCACCAAATCCACAAGAGAAGTCAGATGAAATAAGAGAAATAAAAGCAGCACTGGTGTCTCTGGCCAACTCCCAGACACAAATGACCAATTCTCAGATCCAGTTCATGACAGAGACTAGGTCATCGATCAGGAATTTAGAGACACAGGTGGGACAACTGACGAACATGCTGAACAATAAAGAGCAAGGGAAATTGCCCAGCAATACTGTGGTGAACCCAGGAGAACAGTTCCAGACAATCATCTTGAGGAGCGGTAAATAGTTAGAGCAGGTTGCAGCCCAACCACAGGTGGAGAAGAAAAATGAGCTGACAGATACAGTTGATGCAGAGAAAGAGGGGGTTACTGATGACCGCCCTATTTTAGAGAAGGCTCCACCATCAGTCATGAGGGAATATATAGACAAAATTCCTTACCCTCAAAGACTACAGAAGAAGACTCTAGACAAACAGTTTTTCAAGTTTTTGGAGGTCTTAAAAAACCTGCACATCAACATCCCGTTCATTGAAGCTTTGGAGCAAATGTCAGTATATGCCAAATTCATGAAAGATATCCTCTTTAAAAAGAGAAAACTAGCAGACTATGAGACAATGGTGCTGACAGAAGAGTACAGTGCTATCTTGCAGAAGAAACTTCTCCCGAAGTTGAAAGATTCAGAGAGTTTCACATTACCTTGCACTATAGGGAAGGTGACATGCAAGCAGGCTCTGTGTGATTTGGGGGCAAATGTCAACCTGATGCCCCTCTCTGTGTTTAAAAGACTTGGTTTGGGGGAAGCAAAGCCAACCACTGTTAACTTACAACTAGTTGATCACTCTATCGTACATCCTCGTGGTATAATTGAAGACATATTGGTGAAAGTGGGCAAATTCTTCTTGCCTGCTGACTTCCTCATTCTTGATATAGAGGAAGATGAGAATATCCAATGATCTTTGGGAGACCATTCCTAGCTACAGGGAGGGCACTGATTGATGTTGAGAAAGGAGAGTTAAAGCTCTGTGTCCAAGATGAGGAGATGATATTCAAAGGTTTCAAGCCACCAACTGATCCACAAGTCAATGATAGATGTTTTTCGATTGGTATCATTGAAAGAGCTGTCTCTAAGAAAAGCCTCACAGGTAATGATGCTTGTGGAGTAACATTGAAGCACGGTGAACGGGAGAGTAAGAATTCTTAACATGTGAATGATGTTATGAATACTGACCAAGGGGTGAACCTCTCTGAACTCAGTCCTGTGAAAAAGAAGAGGAGAAGGAAAAAGAGAATGATTTTGAAATGGATATGCGGAGGGGATACTCTATCCCCTTGATTGAGTAAGAAAATTGCGTCCGGCTAAAAGACGTTAAAGACAACGCTACTTGGGAGACAACTCAATGTTTTAATTATGTTATTTTAATTTCTGTTTTAGTTTATTTTATTTTTGTTCTTGAACAGTCTCACAGACTTGGCTTCTTGGTTTATGTTGTTTTTTATGGCAGGTGGACTAGGGACTGACCCCAAGTGGAAAAAGGGACAAAAATGCTGAAAAAGGAAAAAATTGGCAGCAGCGCCGCGACGCCAACATACAGGGCCGCGGCGCCAGAACTTCAGAGAACAATTTCCGTCGTCAGCGCCACGACGCTAATCTGTAGGGCCGCGCGCCAAAAGTTCAGAGAGTCCCGATACCTGTGTAATTCAAGAACTTCCTCCCAGACCTCCATTATGACCGGTGTGTTGTGTCTGTAAGTTGTACCTTTATTTTTAGTCTTCACACATTGGGGACAATGTGTCGATTAAGTTTGGGGGGGTCTTATTTTGTGTTTCATTTGAATCTTTTTGTTGTGTTTCGTTTGTTTTATGTGTTTTATTAGACAATTTTTTTATGGATCATGTATGTTGTAGTTGCTAAAGATATTGAGTCGATAAAGTGGGATAATGTAATGAAATTAAAAGCAAAAATATGTGTGCTTAAGTTAGATATGTCAAAAATTCATGACATATAATTATTTGGATATTTGTGCTTAGCCTATGTGTTGTCAATTATGGAAAGAAAGGTTGAAAATGTCTAGAAAATCTGTTCGCTTGTTATTTTGCCCCTTTGAGCCTAAATAATATCTCTGTTTGACACTCTATGATTCCCTTGTTTTGCCATAAGTGATAATTGAAAATTATTGGAATGATAAGTGTTGAAAAAGCAATAAAAAGATAGTGAAAATTTGATGCACCCCAATGAAAAAATATGCAAAAGTCTAAGTTTGGGGGTGATTGTTCTTGATAATGTGTCTCATTCTCTCAAAAAAAGGAGGAGAAAATAGGTATGAGACTAAAAAGAAAGTCAAAAAGAAGAAAAAATGAGTTGAATGAAAAATGTTTATGGTACGTAATTTGAGCCTAAATGTCAATTTTTATCAAGCCTACATTACAACCCTTGAAAGTCCTGATGATCTCTAATGTGTATGTCTATGATTAGTGGAGAATATCAAGTAAACAGGTCTATAGAATTTTGGAAAGATGGAATGAAATTGACATGCATAGGTCAAGTGTTTATATTTCTAGTGATTATGATCTAAGTGAATTTGCGAAATATCTAACTTGAAATTCTAGATTACTAAAAATTCATGCTATGTATGTTCTAACATATTATCCTAGTTTCCATCCATGATTTTAAGGCAGCACTGCTATAGCTACTTGATTCATGTCATAGAGTCTTTTATTTGATTTTGTTTTTGTTTTTGTTTTTGTTTAGTATTTTACTCGAGGGCGAGTAAAGTGTAAGTTTGGGGTGTTTGCTGAGTGTATTTTATACACTCTTTTGAGTCTTTTTTAGTTAAGTATTTTCCTCTTTTCGTTTGTGTTTAGTATAGTATTAGAGTTGTTTTTCTGTCTTTTGAGTCACAGCGGTCCTAAAGGAGGAAATACAGAAGTGAGGATGAAATGAGCTTAGGATGAAATTGCATAAGCACAACCCAAGAAATTAAGCCTAAGAGGTCCCGAGAAGAATAGAACAAATCAGACGAAATCTGGTCCGAAACAGAGAGGAGAGCCATGGCGCTTGAAGAGCCGAGGTGAAATGACTTAAGTCCGAGGCGTAAAATTTCCAGAAAGTCCGAAAACAGATTACTGTCGCAGGCGCCGCGGCGCAAGAATTCCAGTGAGCAAGCAGTCGATTTTGGCCAATTGGGGCAGCGGCGCTTGGCAGCAGCACCGCGGCACCGACGCGAATATTTCAGGTTCTAGGCCAAATTTTGATAGGGGTAAAAGGGTCCGAAACGCTATTTTTCTCAGATATAAAAACCCTAAACCCTGTCATCCATATATCATCTTTTTGGAGAGGCAAGACACAATTGGAGATTCTTGTACAAGTTCTTTTTCTTTCCCTTATTTTTATTTTAGTTTATGTTGGATTTTGTATTAGTTCTTAGCATGACAATGTCTAGGAGCTAATCTCTTTATTAGGGTTTTCCGTCGAATTGCTTGAAACTCTTTCATACAGTTAATGCGTAGTTATTGATTTATTCTTCAGTCATATTAAGATCTATTCAATATTGTATTGATTGTTTGATAATTAACTGACCATTAATTGTCATAACTTATATGATTTCGAATCGAGATCTGAAAAGGAAGATTTGAATATGATGTATTTGTCTAGACATAGGTGAAAATCGTGGACGAAAGTACCCCGATACTTGTGTAGTGTTTAAGGTTACTGTTCTTAATCCTCGTGTGTGGTAAAATCTATCATAAAAATATACAAGGTTTCTGCATAAAGTTGAGTTTTTATATGTCCTAAACAGAATATAAGACAGATTAGTTAACCTGCTATCTTAATAAGAAGAAGATTCATTAGCATTGCATTAATAAGTGAAAGAGTGGATAGTTGAGGAGATTAGAAGTCATATTTTCTTCATAACTGTTTTAAACCCGAAGTATTATCATCATTAGTTTATTTTCTGCACTTTACTTAGTTTAAATTCTTAGTTTAACAACCAAACAAAAGAACGTTAACCAAATAGATATCATAGATTAAATATTCGGTACTTGGCAAACCAGTCTCTGTGGACGATAACTCGATCTTACAGATTATATCTTGAGCGATACGTACACTTGCGTAAGGAATTATCGCTAACACTTTTAAGCCTAACTTAATTATTTCCCTAGTGGACAGTGCACCATTTGTGAATGGCCACTGTAAAATGTTTTCAAGTGCTTATTCTGCTATAGCTATATCATCATTTCTTATGCTTGTGTGAATATTAGTTTACCCTGTCAAAAGCTTGGCTTCTAATGGCTCTTGGAGTTAAGCTAAATCCAATTACAAATGCATTCCAAGATTATGCTATGCTACCCTGTCTAGTGTTACGATTGATACGTAAAATTCGGTTTTGATATTGACTCGGACACAGAGACGAATCTAGTATTTAAAGACTATGCTATGCAAGATTTGCACCTTTTTTAGTTGATCCTTAAACCATAGCCTTCCCAGACAATTTCAGAATGTTATACTTAATCCAATTTTCTCCAGCAATACCCTAAATGTTGTATTAGAAATACAGCACCAAAATTAGCTAAACTTATCTTAAACATTTGTCAGCACAATTCTATTATCAAAACACAAAAAGAGTAGATAATATTGAATGCATGTCTATTAGATCAAAAGTTAAGCCTGCTTGACCAAGCTTATTTTTCTTCAAAAGTTCTTATTTAAATAAAATTTAGTGTTGACCAAAGTTTTTTTAAAAAAAAGTGTTTCTTAAAAATAGCATAAACAGCTTTACTAAAATAATATTTTTTCCCCAAAAATACTCTTAAAAACACTTTCACCAAAAATACTTCTTGAAATAAATATTTCAAAATAAATTAATTTAATAAACTTAATAGAACAAACTATTAATTAATATATATTAATATCACTAATCAAAACAAGATATTTAAAAATTTGAAACTAAAATTATAGGGGCCACTCAATAAGAGAACCCCTCCAAAAATGGAGGTATGCCACTAATTGCAGCATGCACACGATATTCTTTAGTAAAGACGAAAGAATAGTTCGCTTTGTGATTGTTGCGTGGATGCATGAGTTTGCTCTAGGGCTGTCCAACGGGGCGGGGTATACCGACTCCGACCCGATTCCGCCCCGACCCACACCGACCGCCTCCTCCTCCCCGCACTGCAGGTATCGAATATCGGTGCATCGGTATCGACTGCAGTATGGGGCCGATGAAAAAACCGACCCGGCTCGCCCGACCCCACCCGACCCCGATTCAGAACAATAATTTAATTTGTTGTCCTAGTGGAAAATCTGTCCAACCGTGTTTTTCTTTCCCTTTAGGAAAACATGTTCGCCTTCCTTTTCAGTCTTTCTTAAGTGTTACGTTTTCTCCATTTGATATTATTCATGCAGATTTATGGACATCTCATGTTATTAGTTCACTGGGTCATAAATTATATCTTGTGTTATTTGATGACTTTTCTCATTTTCTCTCGATTTACCCTCTAAAATTCAAGTCTGAAGTTTTTATCAAGCTATACCTTTATCAAAACACAATTTGAAAAAATTTATTAAATCATTCCAATGTGACAATGATCGTAAGTTTAATAATTCTGCGTTTCATAATTTTGCACAAAAACATGGCATGGTATTCCATTTCTCGTGTCCCCATACCTCACCCATACAAAGAAGCAATAGGGTTGGCACTAGTTGTGCTTGAGTAGTGGTGGTGAAGACATTGAAGTTGCCTTGAGCAGTGGCGGATGTTTCAGTGTTGAATTGATTTCCTCCAATCATCTTGTTGTTGCTAACAACGAATATTCTCTTAAGATTGTGTTACAATGATGGTTACAAGGAAATGAAAATGAAAGCAACAACAACAATGATTATAATCTGGAAATAAGAACAAGAAACAACAACTACAAAGATTTGCTAAGTTGGGTGTTAGCACCCTGTACTTAAGACAATATTGCCCCGTATAAATCCTTTAACGGTGTTTGACAACTTGTCTCTCAAGATAAAATAACAACAACAATTGAGTAAAGGAAACTCAAATGTTTACTAAAAAGAAGAGCTTTTTGAGTGTGTGGAAAATTGCTAGAGAAGAAGAACTTAGAAAAATCTAAAGTTTTGTGTGTGTTCTTCAAATGAGCCAAAAACTTCAATTTATAGTGCAAGAAGATGACTTCCCATATATCCAAGTAATGATATTCAATGTCCATGTAATGGAACTTTATATGAGATTACAATTCAGCCAAATAATGGCTGAATTCATGAGTCAATTTGTGGGGAATCAATGCCCCAAATCAGCCCAAAAGTCTGAAACTCTTCAGTTCCCGTCGAACATTCTGCCATCGAAGCGTCGCGGCCCTTCCCCACCTCATCCGACCCCTAACTAGCCGTTGCATAACGACTTTGTACCAATTTGGCCGTTGTGCAACGGCCAAATACCCCTCCCCCCTCTCCAAACCCCCCTACCCCCTAATATTTATTTTTAACCCTTAAGTTATTATATTTACACTTTAACTCAATTTTTTCAACTATAAATACTTCATTTTTCTTCATTCTTTCTCACAAATCTTCGTACAATTACAATCTCTCTAATAATCACTCATTCTCTTTACATTGTCTTCTAAATATTCAATTTAATTTATTCATTTGGGAATTGGCAACTAGCTTGAGGATCATCCGTTGAGCAAAGTTTCAATTTTCAACATCTCTCGATTACACGTCGACGTTACGTCGGCGTTTGGTACATTTGTTCCTTTATTAAATTATTATTGTTTCTTTATTTTAATTAGCGCACTTAATTTCATTATCTTTAAGTTTTAACTATTTATTAGCATAAATTAAAATGAAAGGTGTCAACGGTATGTTGGGTTAGGTTATTTCTGGTTCTACTAGTAGGGGTAACAAGGGCAAGGGCCCTTCTTCTAGTCATCATATTCCTCCTAGCCCTAGACATGATGATTTTATTGATACTCAATTTTTTTCTAAAGTACCATTAGATTTAGATTTAGACGATGAGCTATTTTCTGGAAATCAACAAGAGTTTAATTTAGAACATCTAGATGACACACCAACTAATCTAAATGACGCGCTAACTAATGCACCTCAAACTGGAACGCCTCCTATTCCCCCTAGTATGAGATGAGGCCCACCATAACGAAAATTAACATCACTTGTATGGGCTGCTAGATGCACAATTTGTAAAAATATTTATAAATTCAAAATAGGAAGAGGTCATGACGGGACGGGAGGTTTAACTACGCATTTGAATACCAAACACAAAGCTAGGTGGGATGAATATAAGGCTCAAGTGAAGGGTGAGTCATCAATGCCCTCTCAGTCGGAAAAAACTTCACATACTGTCCCGCACCAGGTACAGGGTCAAATTGACCCTATGACGAGGGCAGTTGTAGGCCCTAAATACGATAAAATGAAAGATATGGAAGAATTATCAAAATTAATTGCAGTGGAGGGTTTGCCTTTTTCATTTCCTGATTCTCCTGGTTTTATTCATTATATAAGATCAATGTATAATCCTGCTTATAACGATTTTCCTAAATCAACTGTTAGGAGAGATGCTTTTAAATTTGCACACGAACATCAACAATATTTACGTTATTATTTATATCATTACCCTGAAAAAGTATCTATCACATCTGATATAGACCGTAGTACTAATAGTCATGATTATTTAACTGTAACATGTCATTGGATAGACTATAAATGGTCTATGCAAAAACGTATTTTAGCATATTGATATATTGATGAAAGGCACACTGGTATTTTTATTCAAGAAAATATTTTTTATGTTTGCGTTTATTATGACATAAGTGATAAAGTCATGACTATTACATTAGATAACGCTTCTTCTAATATTTCTGCTGTTAGATTATTAAAAATTATCTTAACTCCATCTTTTTCAGATCATTTTCATATAAAATATGCATGTCATATTTATAACTTAGTTGTAAAGAATGGTATAAAACTTTTTGAAGACATTCTTGCAAAAAATCAATTTGCTATAAACTATATTTTTAAAAATAATAGAATACAACGACTAAAAGAATATAAAAAACTTGTCACGATTGTGGTCTAGATTACAGAAAAGTTTCCGGAGAAATATGAACTAGATGAAATTCTTTATACAACCAACTACGTGTTGCTTATGAGTATAGACAACCTATAACCCATTTTTTTAACGCCCGTAATCGAAATCCTAGTGATATGCTTATAGATTCCGATTGGGATACAATTTTAGAACTTAATATATTTTTAGAGAAATTTTATCTAGCTACTAAAGAATTTTCCGGAATTTATTATCCTACTATTTCATCAATGTTATTTTATATATTTCTAATATTTTTATTACTTAGTGAATATATAGCAAAATCCAGCTTATAAGGAACCTATTAAAAAAATGTTTTAAAAAATGAAAAAATATTTTATTCCTATTCCCCCAATATTTTTTATTAGTGCTGTATTAAATCCGTCTATTAAAATAGACGGTTGTAAAAATCTTGTTGAACTATTTACGATTGCATAGCTACACTTCCACCTCCAACTCCTAAAAATCCAAATGATTCACCCCCTGTTGAAATAAGTAGAGAAGAAGTGTTGTCTAGCATTTAAGATGAATGTAAAAAAAATATATACGCATTACCAACAAGAAAGTGCTAGCAACCAACCGGCTTCCATGCCATCTCCTTCTTCTTCAACACAACCCCAAAAACGACATGTTGTTTCTACGGCTAGTATTTAAAGCCTCAGACAGAGAATGTTTAGTGGTACCGTTTCTAACCAAGTTAGCGAGTTAGATATTTTTATTTTGCAGGGTGTTGTACCGTACCAAACAATTGAAAATGAAGAGAGACGTGAAGACCTGCTAAAATACTGGATGCAGAATGAGAAGAATTTTCCAACACTAGCAAAGATGGTCCGAGATGTGTTGAACATTCAAGCGTCATCAACAGCGTCCGAAAGCGCATTTTCTGCGGGAAGATTTCAAATAGGGGAGCACATACATTCATTGGCAGGAGACTCATTAGAGATTGCAGTTCTATTAAGAGACTGGATTCGTGCGGAGCGTAGGAGGTGCGGCCAATCGGAGATCGACTAAGAAGAAGACTACAACGAAATCTTATCCGACGGATGTGCAAGCGACGTCGTTCAATTTGACCAGGATATACCAATTTCAACCGAAGAACCACAAGACATTATAAAGAAACTAGAAAATGTGTTTCTTAAAATGTAATTCTTTTAATTGTAATTTTACTATGCTATTTATTTGCAATTTTCAATATCACGAAGTTACAATTTTGAAATCGAATAATATAAAAGACACAAAAACAGCCTTAGGATGTTTTTATTAAACTATCTTGTTGTGTATGTGTGTTATTTATTTATTTAAATCAAAGGCAAATAAAAATGACCCACCTAACCACCTTTGGATCGGGACGAGGCGGCGACACACCCCACCAGCCCCGCCTGACCCCACCTACCCCAGCCCCACCAAATCCCGACCCCGCCCAACCCAACCCAACCCAACCAAACCCAACCAAGTTGGACAGCCATAGTTTGCTCTTAGCTTGCGCTGCACTTTTATATGCCATAAGTAGTTCAGACTTTCTTTCTGTTCCGATGTGGAACTAATTCATTATTTTTTCTTCAGGCATTAAAATGTATAGCTCTCCTTCAAAAAGAGAGGGCTTATGTGTTTCTATCTCCGTTTGTTTAATGCACTTAAGATATGATCCCTATCTTGGAGGTCATTAAAATATAAAATAATACAAATGATATGTTGGGTTACCAAATCAAAATCAACGATTTTTAATTATTTCGAAGGGATATGAAGAATAATTTTGAAGAGTTCATTTAACCTTGTAAGTTCTTGTTATTCCCCTTTGTGATTTTTGCTTCTGAGATGATTTTGAGTATGCGTTGGCTTTGATCGGTATGCAAAAGTAGCTTTTGATATTGACACAGACACATTAGACGAACATAGTATTTAAGAACTATCTTACTATACTATTCGTAAATGTTACACTAAATCACACTAGTTTATCATGGTCAAGTCAAAATTAAGGTGAGAATACATATTAGTTGATTATGATCAAGTGATAAAAGTGTTTGTAACCATACATATATATTCAGAGTCAAATAAGTTTTTTTTCCCTGTTAAATTTTGAATATGAAGGGATTTGGGGATGGAGTTTATTGTATAACGATATTTAAAAAAAAAATGTTTTCAATTTATTATACTATAGCATTATTGGCACCAGATACAAAATTGAAGAAAACTTTGCTATTCCATTAAATTTTAGCTATATACATTGAAACAACTTATAAAAATTATTAGCAATATTATAAAATATTCAGTACATATTTTGTAATATTTAGTGTTGTACAATTATGGTAGATATATGATTCTTATTGTATTAGAATTCCACATTGTATACATTATACATATTTGTATTAATGAGAAAGGCTCCCAAGGGAGATTAATACATTCTACATGGTATCAGAATCTAACAACCCTTCCAAACCAAAAACCTAATTTCGTCCGCCCATTCCCCTATTTTTCCGGCGCCGAACCGACCGTTTACCACCGGTATACCATCGATATACACTAATATACAGTTGCCCAACCCCCAATTCTGCCAACATCCATGTATACCCCTGGTATACTACTAATATACAACCCTCTCTCCCTCCCATCTTTCCAACAGGTCGTATACCCCTTATACACACCGATATACACTCTATATGACAGTTATACCATCCCTGCCATTGTATACTAGCCATATACATCCTTTCTAAGCCATTATACACCTCGTATACGACTTTTTCTACCTTATATATGCTTTGTATATGTCACAACCCCCTCTCCCCCCCAAATTTATATTTTCGGCAGAACTATGGCGGAGACCACCCTTGGTGGACGTTCTGACAGCATTGGGTGAAAACAAGTGGCCTGGGCCTCCAGCAGCCACCCAGAGCCTGCAGTCCAAATACCATATTGGGTGTTTCAGCGGCCCAGCAGCCTGGGGACCATACTGCCGAGCTTCAATTATCACGACCAAATGTTTGCAGCCGAATAGTCTGAGTGCACCACCAACAGACCACAACCTTCCAGCCCACTATCCTGAAGTCCACCGCAGTAAGACCCGATTTTCTAGGGCCCACTTCTCTACTCCGATCATTCCCCAATCTAATTTGGGCTAGGTTTTTGACACATTCACTCCTCGAAAGCCCGATAATGCATGGTATATTGACATGAGTGCCACGTCTCACCTTACCAACAGTTCTGATAATCTTCCTCAACTGCAAAGTTTAAATACTTCACAATTTATTATGGTTGAGAGCGATCATCGTATTCCAATTCAAGGGTTTGACCACATAATAACCCCACCGCCGCATCCCTATTTCTCCCTAAATAATGTCATCTATGCCCCAAAATATAATCAAGAACCTAATCTCCGTTAGAAAATTTACCATAGTAATTTGTATCAATCAATTTTGACCTGTTTGAGTTTTCCGTAATGGACCTACGTACCGAAAAACTTCTTACGAGATGTAAGAGTGAGGGAGACCTCTATCGTTTCATATCCACACTCGTTGCTAGTGTCACCCCTCCCACATCTCTAAATGCCCAAGTCTCTCCTCCCACCGCTTTAGCAATAATCTTTCCGTCAACCTGGCACAATAGAATTGGACATCCAGGGGCTCCTATTTTAAATTTTCTTCAGAACAATAATTTAATTTGTTGTCCTAGTGGAAAATCTGTCCAACCGTGTTTTTCTTTCCCTTTAGGAAAACATGTTCGCCTTCCTTTTCAGTCTTTCTTAAGTGTTACGTTTTCTCCATTTGATATTATTCATGCAGATTTATGGACATCTCATGTTATTAGTTCACTGGGTCATAAATTATATCTTGTGTTATTTGATGACTTTTCTCATGTTCTCTCGATTTACCCTCTAAAATTCAAGTCTTAAGTTTTTATCAAGCTATACCTTTATCAAAGCACAATTTGAAAAAATTCATTAAATTATTCCAATGTGACAATGATTGTAAGTTTAATAATTATGCGTTTCATAATTTTGCACAAAAAATGGCATGGTATTCCATTTCTCGTGTCCCCATACCTCACTCATACAAAGAAGCAATAGGGTTGGCACTAGTTGTGCTTGAGTAGTGGTGGTGAAGACATTGGAGTTGCCTTGAGCAGTGGCGGATGTTTCAGTGTTGAATTGATTTCCTCCAATCATCTTGTTGTTGCTAACAACGAATATTCTCTTAAGATTGTGTTACAATGATGGTTACAAGGAAATGAAAATGAAAGCAACAACAACAATGATTATAATATGGAAATAAGAACAAGAAACAACAACTACAAAGATTTGCTAAGTTGGGTGTTAGCACCCTGTACTTAAGACAATATTGCCCCGTATAAATCCTTTAACAGTGTTTGGCAACTTGTCTCTCAAGATAAAATAACAACAACAATTGAGTAAAGGAAACTCAAATGTTTACTAAAAAGAAGAGCTTTTTGAGTGTGTGGAAAATTGCTAGAGAAGAAGAACTTAGAAAAATCTAAAGTTTTGTGTGTGTTCTTCAAATGAGCCAAAGACTTAAATTTATAGTGCAAGAAGATGACTTCCCATATATCCAAGTAATGATATTCAATGTCCATGTAATGGCACTTTATATGAGATTACAATTCAGCCAAATAATGGCTGAATTCATGAGTCAATTTGTGGGGAATCAATGCCCCAAATCAGCCCAAGTCCGAAACTCTTGATTCGTCGAACATTCCGCCATCGGCGTCGGCCGCTCTGAAGCGCGGCTGGCGACCAGTGGCTTCTAGTGTTTTTCTGCGCAATTAGCGCCGCGGTGCTGGCTAGAAGCGCCGCGGCTCCGACGGTGTTGCGTCGCGGCCCTTCACGGCTCCGCGACAATTTCTGACTCATTTCGTCTTTTACACATCGTACATTTCTTCCTTCATTTACCGACGTGAAACACTTGTCATTTGGCCAAAAACCATCTATGATTTCATGTCTCAAACATTTTGTATACGTACCAATATCTCTTTCATTAAGGAAATTTAGGATCCTTGGTACTATGTGTGCACGTGTGTGGAAACAACATTTCCGACGTGTGAAGCCCCAATTGTTCGAGTCATAAATAATAAGATTAACTTTATTTCAAGTTAATAAATTTCCAACAATACATGAAGCGTGTCATTAGTGTATTCCGATTGTGTTTGTGTATGCTGAGTGTATCCCCAGTGTATCTAGAGTGTGTTTGTGTATCCTGAGTGTATTCCTAGTGTATCCAGAGTGTGTTTGTGTATTTCGAGTATATTCAGAGTATGTTTCTTAGTACTACATAAACTAATGAGAAAACAACCACAATAATAACAACAACAGTAATGTTAAAGATGAGGATTATAAGAGGACAAAAACGTTACGCGTCTACTAAACAATGTTTCATTAAAAAAACCATTCGATATGTGATATATATATATATATGTAAATAGTTTCCTTTTTCTAAAAATTAATATGTATATATACAATACGCCAACATTATATGATCATAATGTAAAGTAAAAAACATTTTGGGACATGAAGTATAGTATCTACAACCCTAAATCCGGACCTTACACGAGTTGAATTGTGATAATACACTGAGACTACTTGCACAAAATCCAACACCACGGGCAAGAGTAGTTCCTTCTAATGAGTGAAACTAAAGGAACCATCTGTTTTTTTTGTTGTCTATATCCTACTTATATCACGGCCAAAGATTAAGGTTGTCAACCAATTCACTAAAACATAAAACTTGTTCCTCGGGCTCACTACACGAGTCAAATATGCTGAACGTCAAACAAAAAAACTTGTGAATCCTGCTAGAGATACACCTTTTGCTTCCTGCACCACATTATCAATGAGTTAGCCAACGTGTGTGTATCAGATAATGAACATAGTTAAAAAAAAATGTTAAATAGATTCAAACTTAAGGCAACAAATATGAAATTAAGAGCTTCTAATCCATAGGGTGGAGACGAGTTACAATAATTTGTTCAAGTCCGAGACATAAACAATGACAAAGATAAACAAAGTTGCTAGAGGGAGCCAATGTACAAATACAAATTTTATTTTGACATGAAATGGATATATCCATATGTATCAAACTCATGTTTACGAGATGATAAAATATGTAATAGTCAATAAAGTGGATAAAATCACAAGCATCATGCTATCAAATAGGTAAACTAACATGTTTTATTAGCTAAGGAACATAGGTAAAAAATGCGGTCTAACAGCCAATGTAGTGAGTGAAAATCGTAGTTATTTGCATCGTATGGCACCTTTTTAGTCCACTCTTTGAATTTTTCCCCATAGTAGACCAGTGGACTAAATTTCGCCTTTAGAGATAGTTGGACGAATTTCTCTTTTTGCAAACAGCTCACCAGGCTAATTTAGATGGAATTATATAGTCGCATAAAAAAGGCCCTTTGTGCAAATGACCCTAAAAATCACAGGAAGTTAGGGTTCAAATCTCTACTGAAGTGACTTTTTCCCTTGTGTCTAAGCCTTGGTGGATACATGTACTCAATATCTGTGGTGGTGGAACATAGCCAGTACTAGGAGCATCTTAAGATACGTTCAAACTGGCCGAACACCATCGTAATTGTAAAAAGAAGATTATAGATAGAAAATGAGGAAACCTTGCTCTCCCTAAGGTCCACAAGGGCCTTGTATCTGCCAATAGTAGCCATGCTTCCCAAATGTTTGTAGACAAATGGATCTCCCAAGTTCATGTTTTCTGCAGAACTTGCATGCCCTCCACCTTCTTTACCCACCCTGTTCAATAGACTTGCCAGATATTTCCCTGCCTCTCTGCAACCTGATCAAACACACCAAACATCCCAACACAATTTAGAGATATTTACCTTAAAAAGTTGTGACTCAAACATACGGGGGCGGAGCCAGTATTGTGGTTGCAAATTTGACGGAACCTAGTAGCTTAGGCTCAAGCAGTATATTTGTGTTAAATTTTTTATTTAATATGAATAAATAATTTAATTAAAACTCAATAAGTAAAAACATTGTAATTCAGAACCTATAAACTAAAATCCCGATACTGCCTCTACAAACTCAAGTATGTCAAAACAATGAAAAGATTATTCAAATTCAACCACAAATACCCAAATAAAAAAAAATGCTACACAGAGCTAAACTAAATCAATTATAAGTACTTGTTTTACCGCCATTGTCATACATATGTCGTTCGGATCCTTCAAAAATGCCGCCTCATTTTGTATTATCCTCCATATTATGCATTTTTTCGGAGGATCCGACAAGAGTGTAATGACATTTTTGGACGATTCAAGTAACATAGCTTCGTCACACATTCAACATAGAGGACATCACATGTCCCCATGAATACTAATTGGATAAACAAACTGGCACAAAATCTTTAATATCTAATGTTGCTAGCCTGAGGAGAATTGAATATTAGAACTTTTCCTATCCCAATGCTCAGACTTTAAGCGAAACACTATATGAATATACTATGTCAAAGTCTTGTATTCTCCTTGTAACTTACTTGGGCCAGAGCTGGAAGAACTCGTCTGCCTGTACTTTCAAGAAAACCACTGCAATCACCAATAGAGTAGACATCTTGTACCGATGGGATGCGTAACCATTCATCAATTCCAATCCTATTAATTCAGGAAGAATTATCAGTAAAGCACCAAAGCTAAGGAATAAAACAATACAAAAAAGTTCTACTTTTGGAAACAGGACAGGTGGAAAAATCATACTCATAGTAATTTGTCAATTTTGTCCAGCTATATTTATCACCTATATATCTTATTTGTCAAGCCTAAAGCCTTTACTAATATAATAGAAGATAAGACCGACTCTCGTGCAGCTGCAACACCCTTTCTTCTTGTGGTTTAGTATCAAGACGATCTTTTTCTGGTACTATATTATGATCAATTAATAGAACTTTGCTGGAAAGTGTCCGTAGCTCTATCATTAGCTCAGGTAGTCCAAGTTTTTGGTGTTCTCATAAGGAAAGAAATCAAACTAATATCTTGGATATCCTTCGCCCATAATTAAACTAACTAGTATTAGAACCTGCGCGATGCACGACTAATATTAAAATTTATCAATGATGTAGAATTGTGATCCGGAACGATTTGTTTTTCATGTTATGTTATGTTATATGATCTAACTCCGCCTGTGTCACCTCGTTCACATTGCCGGTCCCAAGCCTGGATAAATCAGGAGAGTTGCCCAGGATCAATAGAAAATAGTCTCTCTACAAAGGTAGGGGTAAGGTTGCATACATCTTAGCCTCCCCAGACCTCATTTGTGGATTACACTGTGTTTGTTGTTGTTGTTGTTGTTATGTTATATGATCTCTATAACATCATCGCAGCCAAAAATTATACGAAAACGACGTCTTTATAGAGAGATTTGACTGTATTTATTCATGATCACAGTGTGAACATTATATTTATTCTCATAAGGCCAATGAATATTAAGAGGTTAAAAAATCGTGGAATGAAATGTCTACTTACCTCCCTTTAGCTTTTGGTATATCGAGTGAGTTCACAAAAGGTGAAGGGCCAACACCAGTAGACCAAACTAAAGACCATAGGGGACATCTGTGCCATCACTAAGAATTATCTTCTCAGGTTGCACATCTTGGACGAGCCCTCGTACAAGACGAACTCCTGACTGAAAACTAAGATATTACTATAGAAATAGGATCCCGAAATTTCCATAATATAAAAACGAATACACTGAAAACGATAAATGACACATATTGCTCGGATGCTAACACAAAAAGGTGTTTTTGTGAGTAATATTGTTCGGATCCTTCCAAAATGTTGCCACACCCTTTATAGACCTTCAATATTATGCAGGAGGTGCGGCAACATTTTTGGAGAATCCCTGCAACATAACTTAGTACTGTATTTTACCAAAGTCGATGACTTGATTGGTGTTACATTAAATCTTGAAAATTTTCGACCAGCAAAATCTTTTATAAATCTGGATGTTAGCAATCAATTTCAGATTTTTTTTTCATAATTCACTTTCCCCCGTTATTCTTAATCTGATCATCTGCACTCTGAAGTTTATTATTCTGTTTTCCACTGATAGTTCTTTCATCAATAGGAAATTAGTGATTCTGAAATATGGGATGGCTTCAAAAGCACACCAACTCTGCTATTTTATACTATGTTGCTCGGATTTTTCAAGAATATCTTCGGGGTGGGGTGTCGGATTTGAAAGTATATGTATGTCCTAGAGACAATCTGTATTAGGACACAATGTACTTTATACACATTCATATTTATATTAATGATGATTAATATTATGACAATTTGCATTTGTTGAATTATTAGTTGATTGTTTATAAAATTCTATAAATGCATCCCTAGAGGTTACGTGTTTATTAATGATGTGAGAATTAATGTTATAACGTAACTCTTAAATTACCTCGACTAATGATCATCGAAATTGGGATATCGATGATATGCGATACGTCGACATGTGGTCTGCATCATATCCTTAGTGGATGTAGTATGTCTCACTTGCTACGAGTTATGGCAACTCATGATGAACAAATGGATACTTGTGAAGTATTGGTACACCATGCTGATGCATTATTTGTTATATGTCTATAATGTCATCGGCATGTAGAAGATAAAAGTCCTTAGACTTGAGGTCAATATCATCTTATTTACGGAGTAATGTACTTTGATCCTGTCCTAAGCTCAAATGTCTTATAGGTTGAGACGCGGCTTGTTTTGGGTGCATTACGAAGTAGATTAAAGGTGGTATGTGAGCCAAGAAATGATTCATTCCTTGAATTTATATTCGAGTGAACACTCAGGTACTCATTTGGTATTAGGTTGACTAAGTCATTGACCAATGCAATGGACATGTCTGTGACATGGTCTTGTTGTCAACTAATATAGATGAGTTATAATAATCAAGCCATTTGGATAGACACTTGACAAATCCTAAGCTTGATTGAGTGTGTCATGAATGAAGGGATTTTATCTTCTCACATATAGGTTCAGTTCACATATTTTGTGCAGCTAAACTTTACATATTGGGTTCGTCTTCCAGTGCAGTCTAGGAGTTCTGTGAAGATCCTAATGTAATTAGTGACGATATGTAAAGGCCTGAAGGGTAACACTAAGTCAAATGTTCCGTCAATTGAAAGATGTAATTAGAAGGAGATTATACCTAAATGTTCGATTGATGACCGGGACATTAAAATGGGAAAGTGGACATAAAATAGGACAGAACCGCGGTGCCTTGATTCAGATCACGGTGCGAGGCTGCGATGTCGACACGCGGTGCCTCTTCGAGGACGCGGTGCGAGCGTAACGGCCCGATCGAATTGCCTAGTCTGATTTTCTGCTGGGCCCAGCCCACGGAAACCCTAAGCCTATGTTTAAAACTATAAATAGAGGGCTTACCCTCCCATTTCAACATAAGACAAAACCTAAGAGAGGTCAATCTCTTCTAAAGCTCTTTCAGAATCTCTAGCATTCCTTACTTAACAATTTACATCATAGTTTTCTAAACTTACAAATCGAGGGACGTTTGCGTGTGCACCCTCGGACTACACAAATATTGAAGATTCAACTGTTTGGTTGACTGCTTCCAAAATGTAAGTCTTTGTTCGAAGTTTTACATTTACTTTGTGTTTGTATTTTTCATTACTTATCATACTGCAGTTTGACCGTCGTCGGGTTTGAAACATAAATTTTCAAAATCCGCTGCGTGTACGAACCCGACGTAAACACCTTCAGTGGTATCAGAGTCTGGGCTGTTTTGTGTGATTTGTAATGATATTAATGATAATATGAGTTAAAATTTGTTTAGATCTATATTTTATGTATTTAAAGCTTTAAAATCCTAAATCATTAGAACACATAATCATTGTGCCCTAATATGTTAAAACGATTATGTATTCGAACAAGTCAAGCCAATAAATAACTCTTCTAAGTTGATATGTGTTATCCGGCTTAAAGCATGGTGCATTGAAATGAAAAACGAGAAGAAAATTAGATTTGATGGTCGATGAAAATGTTGTTTTAATGGTGATGGTAATACACGTGATATATCTGAAAGATCTGGCCCTAAATCAGTTTTAGGGGTTCGGAAATTTCAGATTTTGTGATTCTGGAGGAGAGGCACCGCCGTTCCATGATGGAGCATTGCGGTGTCTGCTAGGGTTTTGTGGCGGCGCCGAAATTCCACAATTGGAACACCGCGGTGCTTCCTAGATGAAGCAATAGGCACTGCAGTCCTGTTCATGGGAGCCGCGGTGTTGTTCATCCAGAAGCTTGAAAATAATTTTCAGACAATCTGCCTTCAAGGCACTGCGTTTCCACCTGTTAGGACCGCGATGCCTGTGACGATAATTATGAGGCACCGCGGTGCCACTTGTCAGGACCGCGGTGCTAATTAATCTGTAGATCACAGTAAGTTACTGCCTCGAAGGCACCGCAGTGCCACCAGATGGAACCGCGGTGCCGACGGCGTCTTTATAAAAAAATCGAGAATAAAAAACAAAGACTTAAAAGTATCAGATTCTGAATCTGAAGTTCTAGAAGTTTCAGTTTCTGAAAATAAAGTTTTAAAATCAAACAGATTTGGTCCTTTCGGGCAAATCTGTAATTAAAGAAACTTTTCTGAAAATGTATTTTAGGTTCTGGAAATTTCAAACAGGTCCCAGAAGTTTGAAAATATTTCCTGAAGTTTAGAATTGTATTTTTATGAATTTATAAGGGTTCATAATTGAATTTTAAATTCTTAAGGGACTAAAGTGTAAATTATGAAAATTTACAGAATTCCTGAAAATCAGCATTTTAAAATCAGAAAATGTTTAGGGACTGTTTGGCATTTACATAGATTATAGAGTTTAGACAAATAGACTCATAGTTATCATTAATAGTATATTATTGAATAAAATACAAATGTGCTAAGTGTTAAATGTGATGCATTTATATTATTAGCATAGAGTTCGCAATTATTGTCTGGGTAGGCGACGCCCAGTAATTATTTAATTTCAAATGACCGTTATAACTGTCTGGGTACACGGCGCCTAGTATGTGATTAAAACCATCTTTTATCATGCCTATTGGGTTTGATGGTTTTCCATCTAATTGTGTTTAGATATTGCATGATAGGATGTCATATGATGTATGACTTGGTTGTTGATCTTGAATGAATCTCCGAAAACTAAAATGTTCTTCAAACATTAAATACAAATCTAAATATAACGTGTCGTCCATTATAATTGTTAGGGTGCTAAGTAATTTTCGGCGATAAAGGTATTTATGCCAAATCATTTGTTCTAAGTCTAAGAGGACCAAGGCCCTTTCATAGATGTGTTAAAATGAAAGTAGATAATAAAATTTTGTAGGTATTTACACCAAAGTATTTGCTTGCAAAGGCTAAGTTTACTTAGGCATTTAAACGCAATCGTGTAATGTGATTGACTTGTTTAGATGAATCTTGGCGTCAAAGTATCTGACTAGTCTAAAGACGTAAGACTAAAATGAAAGATATTTAATCAAATCAAGAGTTGTAGAGTTGTTTTACAATTGGTTGAGGACCTACCAAAGTGTGCTATTGAAGTTATCAGCCAAAGCAAACGTGGATATAACATATGTTTGGATCTTGGCCCATTATGACCTTTATATTAGGGTTGGCGATGGGTCGCCGACCGATCTGACCGGTCGATTAAATCAAAAAAACTAGCGGTCGGGGCTCGAACCGACGGGATATGGTATGGTCGCCCGACCGGTCCGCTAGGACGAATCCCGTCCGGTCCGTCGATCCATGATCGCCATTTGCCAAAAATAGTTGTTGTCTAACGACCATTTTACATTTTGGTCGTTAGACAACGACCATTTTTGGCTTCCCCCACTCCCCCAACCCCCCTACCCCTTTATATTTATTTTTAATCCCTAAGTTATTATATTTACACTTTAACCTCCAACTATAAATACCTCATTTTCTCTTGAAATACACCCCTTTACTTTGTTTTCTTCAAATTTTTCCATGTAAAATATGTAGGAAAATGTTAATACCCAGAAAGATGTTGAATTTAGGAATACCCAACTGAGAATCTTGAATTAAATTTAAGAAAAAGATTTTTTTTTTATAAAATGGGAATATAAGAAATTATATCGTCATGGGAGGTTATAAAAGAGAAGAAGTGTTGAGTAGCGACGTGGAACAATTTGACCAAGATATACCAATTCCAACTGAAGAACCACACAAAATTATAAAGAAACTAGAAAAAGTATTTTCAAATTGGTAATATATTTCATTGCAATTTTAGTAATTTTTTCTATGTCTTCTACAATATTATAATTCTGAATCTTGTATATTTCAATGAAATAATTAATAATATAAGAGGCACAAAAACAGTCGTGGAATGTTTTTTTTTACACTCTTTTTGTCTTTGTTTAATTATTTAGTTTATAAATATATATGAGTATAATACTATAATAGTATTATACTATAATAGTATTATACTATAATAGTATAATATGAGTATATAACTATCACTATAATATGACTATATGTTACTTTGTTAGTAATTTAGTATTTTTAATTTAGTGGAAATTTTTTTAAAAAGGCCCACCGTCCGTCGACCAGCGCCCGGGGCCAGTGCGGGGCGGAACACGGTATCGTCCGCCGATCAGGTCCCACTGCCCGCCCGACCCGCCTCCTCTCGTCGAGCCACTTTATCCGTCGATGGGCGGCCGTGCCGCTGATCGACCTACTTTATATTGATTTAGGTCCGTATTCTACCTTGGGGTCGTAGAAGTATAAAAAATAGTGGGAACTAATTAAACAAAAGGTCATGTTAAATTAGTTTATTATGAATGTGTATAATTTAGGAGAATGAGTTTTGATTGCATTTTACTGTTCTATCTATTATCTTCAGATCTTCAGAAATGTCAAACTTTTCGTTGAAAATGCTCATGGAGTCAAACAGACTCACCGGACCCAACTTCATTGATTGACTAAGAAATGTTAGAATTGTCCTTAGACATGAAGAAATTGAATATACATTGGACAAAGTATTCCCCATTGCTCCAGCGGAGGATTCTGCAGAGTATGCAACTTTTGACCAGGTTGCTTACAAGAAACATTATAAGGATGCCACATCTGCTCAATGCCTGATGTTGTATTCTATGTCTCCTACATTGCAAAGACAACATGAAACTATGGGGCCCAACAAAATGTTAGCCCATTTGAGGAGTCTTTATGATTCGCAGAGTCAGACAATGGAGTATGACCTGCTCATAGAACTTTTCAAGTGTAGGTTAAATGAAGGGGGCCAAGTTTCACCTCATGTTTTGAGGATGATTGAGTTGATTGAGATGTTAGCTTCTATAGACATAAAGTTTCATGACAGAGTCGCCACCACCCTCATCCTGAACTCACTTCCTAAGTCATTTGAGAGTTTCATTGTCAATTATAATATGAATGAAACTAAAGCGACATTGCCGGAGTTACATAATATGTTGAAAACTTTGAATCTTCGACCTCTAAGACCAAACTTATTCTGATGGTTGGCTCCTCTAGTCGCCCCAAACCGAAATGTAAGGGACAACAGAAGGGGAAGGGCAAAGTTGTTGATCTGGCAATAGCAATGAAGCCCAATGGAGGGGTGAAGAAGAAGAAGAAACTACTGGCATCGGATGTTTGCATGAATTGCAACAGGAAGTGGCATTGGAGAAAGGATTGCACTGCTCCAGGCGGAGGAATGGCACCAGGTGCTAATGTGCAAGGTATGTTTGTAATTGAAATTAATCTATCTATAAATGATTCTCATTACTGGGTACTTGATACCGCTTGTGGCTCACACATTTGTACAAATGTGCAGGGGCTAACTGATAGCAGAAAGCGTAGGGCCTCGCGAGTGGACTGTGGCGTCGAAAATGGAGCACGAGTTGCTGCTGAGCGCGTGGGAACTTATATGATAGATTTACCTTTTGGCAAAGTTTTAATGTTGAACAATTGTTTTTATGTTCCTTCTTTGACACGAAATATTATTTCCATTCCTGTACTTGATTCAGAGGGTTTTTCCTCAAACACGTCTAATGGCAATATGGTTTTGACTTTAGATAATGTTGTGTATGAAATTGTGCCTCTTGTGAATGGATTGTATACACTAAACTGCCACAGGAAAATTTTCAATGTACAAAATAAAAGGTCTAAGTTAAATGAAAGAAATTCTACCTACTTATGCCATTGCAGACTTGGTCATATCAATCAAACAAGGATAGAACGGTTGAGGAAATTAAATTACCTCGAACCATTTGACTTACAATCTTATGGTAACTGTGAATCCTGTTTGAAAGGTAAGATGACCATTAAACCTCTTTCTAGAAAGGGGATCTGTGCCAAAGAGGTGCTTGAGTTGGTACATACGGACGTATGTGGACCATTTTAGACTCAAACTAGAGAGGGTTTCTCTTACTTCATCACTTTCACAGACGACTTATCAAAGTTTGGATATGTGTATCTTATGAGACACAAATCCGAGGCCTTTGAGAAGTTTAAAGAGTTTAAGTGTGAAGTTGAGAAACAACTTTCAAAGAGTATCAAGACTCTCCGATCTGATCGTGGGGGTGAATACTTAAGCAAAGAATTTCTTGACTACTTAAAGCTTCATGGAGTTCATTCCGAATGGACACCTCCTAGAACATCACAGATGAATGGTGTTGCCGAGAGGAAAAACCGAACCTTGCTTGACATGGTTCGTTCCATGATGAGCTTTTTAGCCCTTTCTACATACCTTTGGGGATACACTATTTTGACCTTAATATATGTTCTAAACAGAGTTCCATCTAAATCAGTCGAAAAGACACCATATGAGGTATGGTGTGACAAGAAGCCATCACTTAGACACATGAGGCCCTGGGGTGTCCTGAATATATCAAGAAGTTGATCACTGATAAGTTGGAATCTAAAAGTGAGAAATGTTACTATGTTGGGTATCCGAAGGAAACTAAGGGATACTATTTATATCTTCCTGGAGAACATAAGATATTTGTTTCTAGGAACGCAACTTTCCTTGAAGACGAATATGTCTACAAGGATGAGAGTTGCACAGAGATAAAACTTGAAGAAATTCAAGAACAAGGTAACAAAGAGGTTGAATCCTTGTCCGGTGATGAAGACAAGAATTCAGTGGGAGCTTTAGGCGAAGATTTGGTATTTAGGGTACCCCCTTCGGCCAGTGGGAGTGCTACGAGGAGTAATGCCGAAATGCAAGATCTTCCGGCACAGACCTTGGGAACAAGTGCACCAGTTGCATTTCCTCCCATTCAGGAAAGGCATGAAAATGATATTCCTGAAAGCTCTAATGTTGGTGGTTCGACCAGCGCACAAGAACCTACTCACAGTCAGAACATACCGTAACTGAACTACAAGGCAATCAACTCCGTAGGTCTACTAGATCTCATCGTCCTCCGGAAAGACTAAATCTGCTTGTGGAAACACAAAATGAGCTAGATATTCCAGATGATGACGAGCCTAGAACCTATAACGAAGCAATGCTAGACATTAATTCGAAGAGATGACAAGAAGCCATGAAATCCGAAATGAAATCTATGTATATCAATCAAGTGTGGAACTTGGTTGATTTTCCAAATGGGGTTAAACCCATAGGATGCAAATGAGTCTACAAGAAGAAAATTGATGCATCTGGAAAGGTTCAGACTTATAAAGCTAGACTAGTGGCTAAAGGTTTTACTCAGCGTCCTGGTGTGGATTATGATGAAACATTTTCACATGTGGCTAAGATAAAGTCTATTCGGATTTTGCTTGCGATAGCTGCACATTATGATTATGACATTTGGCAGATGGACGTCAAAACTGCATTCCTCAATGGTAATCTAATTGAGGAAGTGTATATGAAGCAACCCGAGGGTTTTTCATGTGAGTCCAAACCAAATGATGTGTGCAGTATACAGAAGTCCATTTATGGACTTAAGCAAGCCTCTAGGAGTTGGAACATTTGTTTTGACAATGCTATCAAATCTTTTGATTTTGTCAGAAGCAAAGATGATCTGTGTGTTTATTTCAAACGCAAGGATGAAGGTATTGTCTTCATTATTATATATGTTGATGACATATTGATAATGAGAGATAATAAGACCCTCATGCAGTCAGTTAAGGATTGGTTGTCCAAGACCTTCATGATGAAGGATTTAGGTGAAACCTGCTACATTTTGGGAATTAGGATCTATAGAGATAGACCTAATAGATTTTTGGGGCTGTCACAGTCAGTCTACATAGACAAAGTGCTTAGACGTTTTTCAATGGAGAATTCCAAGAAAGACGGTCTTCCGATGGGTCAAGGCATCAAGTTATCAAAGAAGGGCTGCCCTTCTAATGCTATTGAACTTGAGCGCATGAAGAGGATCCCATATGCTTCGGCTATAGCATCAATCATATATGTCATGACCTGTACTAGGCCAGATGTGGCCTTTTCACTTAGTATGACTTGCAAGTTCCAGCAGAATCCTGGCGAGGAACACTGGAAAGCAGTCAAGAGTATTCTCAAGTACCTCAGGCGTACAAAAGATTACTTCTTATTCTATGGTGGAGTTGATGAACTGGTTTCCACTGGGTATACTGATGCTAGTTTCCAGACAGATGTTGATGATTTCAAATCTCAGTCTAGTTATACGTTCATTTTCAACAGAGGAGCAGTGAGCTGGAAGAGTTCCAAACAGGCTACTCTCTGCGGACTCGACCATCGGGCGGAGTACATTGCTGGATCGGAAGCTGCTAAAGAAGTTGTCGCGATTTCTGAGTTCCTGAAGGACTAGGGGTTGTTCCGAATGCTAGTTGTCCAATAACTATTTATTGTGACAACACTAGTGCGATTGCACATGCAAAGGAACCAAGATCAACAAACAGAAACAAGCATGTACCAAGGAAGTACCACATCCTGAGAGAGATGGTGGAAGCTGAAGATATCAACATAGATTATATTCCACGCATAATAATCTAGCGGACTGTTTACTAAACCATTAAGCTTGGTGAAGCATAATGGTCATTTTGAGAACATGGGTATTAGATATGTTGGTGATTGTCTCTAGGCCAAGTGGGAGATTGAAAGTATATGTATGTCCTAGAGACAATCTGTTACACCCCGTATTTACAGGACATGGTGTAAGAACGTAAGTAAGAACCCGCAAGTGTTAAGATTTGAGACTTGTAAAATTTATCGGAAATTTTGGAATTGTCGGAAATTGTGTTATTGTAACGAATGGGAGGGCGACACGTGTCACCCCCCTTATAGATTCCTTGGTCGAATTAGGCAAGGTCAAAAGGGTCACTTGACCTTTGCTAGGATGACTAAGTCTTGCAATGTAGTAAAGCTTGACAATGTTGACTTGGTCAATGGGACCACTTAAGGATTTTTTAATATGAATTGCATCCAAGCCTCACATTTGTATTTATCTTAGCCCTCCATGTTGTTATATAAGGGTATTAGTAGCAAGACAAGAGTTCCATACTTAGCCAAATTACAAAAATTGGATGAACCATAAATGGAGCTCTCGGCTTCTTCACTAGAAGAAAGAAAAAAATTGTGTTCCTTGTCCAATAAGCTCCACACTTTAAACCAAGGTTCATGAGTGTTATGTAAGTGTATCTCAATAGAAAAATTTCGGAAAAAGATAGTTTTCGGGTTAGTCACAAAGTGAAAACCTAGTTGCTTTCTAGGTTTTGGATTGGAAGCTTGAAGGAAATTGTTGGTGTTGTTCTAAGGGTCTCAACAAGCGGATTGAAATGTCTTGGAGAGGTTCTAAACTACTAAGGAGCGACTTTGGATTGGAATTTGGATTAAGAATCGTCGAGGTATAATCTTGTTCTTTGAAAGTGTTACAAGATTATTTATTTTGTTGTTAGCTTTACATGTTGCTAGTATGTAGTATATGTGTTGAAGTTTATAAGGATTATGGATTGATTGTAGCCTTGGAAAATTCGAAATGTATGTAAGCCATGTTAAGTTGGATTACAATTTAGTAGTTACTAAAAATCGTCGCATGTTACTTACTTAAAGATTATGGTTATTGTAATCAAATACGACTTGATATCGTGTTATGCTACCAATTTGGATTGAAATGGAAATTTGATAAGAATTGGTAAGGTTGAACTCAAGGTGGCCGAATTTGGACTTTTAGTTTGTTTTTCATTTGTATTGGACTACTTTCTAAATTGTGAGCCAATTGGGGCTGTTTAGTTTTTATTTGTATTGGAGTACCTTATAGAAATTGTGAGCCAATTGGGGCTGTTTGGTTATTGTATTCGGCCTTGAAAAAGGTGGCAAAGTAAGTAAAAACAAAGGAAGTCTTTGTCAGATTTTCCGTAGAATTTGGCGACTTAGCACTTAGAATATTCTACGTTTGAAGTAAGAGGTTAATGGACGTATTGTGACCATGATAGGTTGAAGTACTAGGTATAGCGTATCCTACTTGAAGAATGGAGTAGCTCAAGGTTGATGTACTTTGGAGCATTTTGCTACTTGTCGACAATCGTCGCGGTATGTGAACCTCTTCCTTCTTTTGACATGATTCTATGTATGGAATATACATGTAGTACTATTTCATGATTCCTTCTACTCTTAGAAGTTAAGAGGTATGTATGTTGATTTACTACGTAAAGGTTATGTATAAGTTATCCTAAGTTCTTACCAAGTCTTATGGGGATGTTGGTAAGAGTCGTTAGGAAGGTATTTTGGAGCCAAGTTGACTTGGCTAATTTACTGGCATGAATAAGAATAAGTATCGAACAAGCCATTGCAGCGTTAATAAAGGAAAATGTAATGACAATTAATTATGTTAAAACAAGTAGAATTCTCCATCCGCATGAAGCTAAGATAAGACAAAATTGTATTACATTTTCTAGATCATGGCTACTTGATTAAGATGGTTATAAATAAGTATAACTTATTCACAACGCACTAAGTATATGTTACTTAATTTATAAGGATTTACGTATGAAGTTTTAAGACTATGGACCTCAATTGTTAAAAGGTTAAGGGACTTTATTTTTCAAATTATGAGACTTGATTCTTAAAGGAAGAAATGAATTGATTTAAAAGTATAGAATACTTGATTTGGAAAGTATTGATTTCTTGCCTTTCTAAAGTTAAGGAACTTGTTTTCTTAAAAGATAAGAGACTTGAAGTATTTTGAAAGCTATGTGATTTGAATTGAAAGTATAAGTTTCTTGGTCATAAAAGGAATGAATTTGTCTAAGACATAAAGAGTTATAACGGCTTTATGGGAAGTTGGTTATAACAACTTTATGGAAGATTAAAAGAATGGTTTTCTTCAGTAATGTAAGCAAAGAAATGATTTGAAATAAAGAAGGGCAAATTGTTTTAAAGGTACAAATTGCTTAAAGTTTTAAAGAAAGAAGTCACTTGATTTAGAAGCCTATAAATGTATTTCTAAAAAGTATTGTGACTTGTCGTGAAAAGTAGATATGACTTGATACTACGGTTATTAGTATCTTGGAAGTTTTATTTGAAAGAGAATCATTTTAAAGGAGTAGAGGCACGTAGTACGTTGGGTTAAATTCCCGGATTTTATAATGACATGTTAGTGCCTTAAGTAAACAAAAATGAGAGTGTATATGAACAAGCTAATAAGAAGTTAGGGGATTTCTTAACTTGCTTATATTATGTATGATAAGTCGGTAGTGCTTATGTTATGTATGATAAGTCGGTAGTGCTTATGTTATGTATGGTAAGCTGGTGGTGCTTATGCTATGTATGATAAGCCGATAAGGCTTATGTTATGTATGATGGCCGGTTGAGTTAGGGTAAGAGTATAAATGAGAGCAAGCCCCAAGACGTTATACCACCTTCTCCGGTAAGAGTATAAGTGAGGTAAATCCCAGACGCACTGCACACCTTTATGTGTTATTTGTGACCGGTCGAGATATGGTAAGAGTATAAATGAGGCAAGCCCAGACGTTATACCACCTTCTCCAGGGTAAGAGTATAAATGAGGGGCAAGCCCCAAGACGTTATACCCCCTGCTTTACCACCTTCTCCAGGGTAAGAGTATAAATGAGGGGCAAGCCCCGCACGTTATACCACTGTTTTGATTGATTTTATGGGCGTGAGACCCATGGTTATGTTTACACTTTTAGTATCGGCGGTGATGGGGATTCCACGCATGCTTTGATATTGGTGTGATCGATCGCGTCGGTTTGGGCGGGTAGTATATGTGTCCCTCCGTAGTGGGCCGGACTATGTTATGAAAGATAAGTAAGTTAGAAGAAATGAACTTAATGACTTCTCCTAAGTAAGTACGTAAGATATGGCTATAACTCTTAATGGAATGGAAAAGATATCGATGTGAAATTAAGTTCATAAGTGGTAATGACACGGGGATCCGGTATGTATTTTTATACTTGTCCTTGTCATTCTTTTGTCTGATTATGATCATTTCTTTGCGTTATTTACATTCCATATTCGCACTGTTGTTATCGACTTCCGCCGAGCTGCGTTCATGTCCGCAGGTTTAGGTACACAGTTATGGATCCGCGAGCTTAGGATCCCGATTCAGCATTTTGAGATGGCTCCAATGTTCCGGAGTTGTCATGGCTATGTATATTCGAAGTGCAGCGGGGCCTTGTCCACTACGATGGTTATGTTAACACTCTTAGAGTGCAGTAGTCACATATTGTGGGTCGATTGTAAAAGAAAGGAGGCAATCGCTTGGTTGTATTTATATATATATGTTCGGAAGGTAGCCCTATCATTTGCCTGTTGTATTAATTCCGATGTTTTATTTATAAGTTTCATGTATGTTCCGCTGATTTTCTCTGATGTTTACCTGTAAGGGTGTCCAGGTAGGGCACCAGTCGCGGTCCCGGGGTCGGGTCGTGACACAATCTGTATTAGGACACAATGTACTTTATACACATTCATATTTATATTAATGATGATTAATATTATGACAGTTTGCATTTGTTGAATTAATAGTTGATTATTTATAAAATTCTATAAATGCATCCCCTAGAGGTTATGTGTTTATTAATGATGTGATAATTAATGTTATAACGTAACTTTTAAATTACCTTTTCTAATGATCATCGAAATTGGGATATTGATGATATGCGATACGTCGACATGTGGTCTGCATCATATCCTTAGTGGATGTAGTATGTCTCACTTGCTACGAGTTATGACAACTCATGATGGATACTTGTTGAAGTATTGGTAATTTGGTACACCCTGCTGATGCATTATTTGTTATATGTCTATAATGTCATCGGCATGTGGGAGATAAAAGTCCTTAGACTTGAGGTCAATATCATCTTGTTTAAGGAGTAATGTACTTTGATCCTTTCCTAAGCTCAAATGCCTTATAGGTTGAGACGCGGCTTGTTTTGGGTGCATTACGAAGTAGATTAAAGGTGGTATGTGAACCAAGAAATGATTTATTCCTTGAATTTATATTCGAGTGAACACTCAGGTACTCATATGATATTATGTTGACTAAGTTATTGACCAATGCAATGGACATGTCTTTGACATGGTCCTGTTGTCAACTAATATAGATGAGTTATAATAATCAAGTCATTTAGATAGACACTTGATAAATCCTGATCTTGATTGAGTGTGTCATGCATGAAGGGATTTTATCTTCTCACATATAGGTTCAGTTCACATATTTTGTGTAGCTAAACTTTACATATTGGGTTCGTCTTCCGGCGCAGTCTAGGAGTTCCGTGAAGATCCTAATGTAATTAGTGACGATATGTAAAAGCCTGAAGGGTTACACTAAGTCAAATGTTCCGTCGATTGAAGGATGTAATTAGAAGGAGATTATACCTAAATGTTCGGTTGATGACCGGGACATTAAAATGGGAAAGTGGACAGAAAATAGGACGAGACCGCGGTGCCAGGAACACGTGCGGCACGCGGTGCGGGCGTGGCTTGCGATCTGATTTTCTGCCCAAATACCGAAAACCCTAAGCCTCTGTTTAAAACTATAAATAGAGGGCTTACCCTCCCATTTCAACATAAGACAAAACCTAAGAGAGGTCAATCTCTTCTAAAGCTCTATCAGAATCCCTAGCATTCCTGACTTAGCAATTTACATCATAGTTTTCTAAACTTACAAATCGAGGGACGTTTGCGTGTGCACCCTCGGACTACACAAAGATTGAAGATTCAACTGCTTGGTTGACTGCTTTCAAAATGTAAGTCTTTGTTCGAAGTTTTACATTTACTTTGTGTTTGTATTTTTCATTACTTATCATATTGAAGTTCGACCGTCGTCGGGTTTGAAACATAAATTTTCAAAATCCGCTGCGTGTACGAACCCGACGTAAACACTTTCAGGATTCTCCCAAAACTATGTATTTTTGGATGATCCAGCACGGTTGAGACACCATTTTTTGAAGGGTCAAAGTGATACAGATTCTATAATCCTTGTCAAGTTACAGTTAAATATCGTTTTTATATAATCGTGCAGTGCCATAAAATTATGTATCCTATATATAAAATCTCTCACCTTTGTCAACTGTTTGGTTGCATATACACGCAAACGATCATCAAAGGAGGACAATATCTCATTTGCCTGCCAATTAAGGACACAGATATTAGTTAAATATAATTAAGCTATCAAACAATAGTAATTCAAGTTTTTCAAGACTCAAACAGAGATGATAACACTTATAGAAATTGAGACAAGTTTGCCTCGATTGACTCGAATGTAGTCCTTGACATGAGAATATCTTTGATGAACATCCTTCAGGATAAAGTCACTAAGTTCTCCACTGAACTCAACTCCTGTTGGACCACCTCCAACTACAACGCAGTGTAAGAGTCGACGCTTTTCTTCCTTGCTAACTCCTGCCTCATCCATGACCAAAAAAGTGAGAAATCAGTCTATAATATACTTTAGACATCAAATTGTTCGGATTAATTTTTACATTAGATCACTTAGCTTCATCCAGTGTAACAGTAAAATCAAAAAGCTATTTTTGGTCAAAGTAAAGTAACCAAACTAGGTGTGAATTGCTCGCAAATACAAATGTCATGTCACTTGACACATGAGGCATGTTAATTCCGATCATTTGTATTTTTTGAGCACTTCACACATAGTTCATTTACCTTACTACGATAAACAAATAGTTAATATGAGTTTATTGTTATAACAGGTGAAGTTCAATGATCCTACGTGAGATTAACCTTACATTGTTCATATAATAATCTCTAAGAATGTCTTCTAATCCTTTTCCTTTCTTTTATTTTACATGAAATGCATCGAGAGTAATGAAGAGTCTCGGTATGAGACTCATCATAAATCACGACAAAAGACGAAGATTTGCATCCATGACTGCTGCATTCCTCCTGAAAGTATATATGTCCTAGAAACAATCATTTTAGGAGCACATGTACTTGAACACATTCATATTATTAATAAGATTAATATATACTTGACATTTGCAATTATTGAATTATTATTTGATTATTTATATTATTCATTAATGTGTATCCCTTGAACTTACATTGTCATTAATAGTGTGAGATATTAATGATAGAGTGTAGTTCTTAAAATAGCCTAGACTAATGATTATTGAGAATGATATATCAATGATATGTTATAAGTCGACATGTGGTCTGCATCACATTCTTAGAGAATGTAGTATATCTCACTTACTGCTAGCAATAATTGCTAGTGATGGACACATGGATACTCTTAGAGGAGTATTGACAAACCCTGCTGATAAACTATTTGTTATACATGTCTAGAGTATTATCAGCATGTGGAAGATATAAGTCCTTAGACTTGAGGTCAATATCACCTTGTTTACGGAGCAATGCACTTTGATCCTGTCCTAAGCTCAAATGCCTTATAGGTTGAGACGCGACTTGTATTGGGTGCATTACGAAGTAGATTGAATGTTGTAGTTGAGCCAAGAATAGAATTCATTCCTCGATTGGAATTTCGAGAGAACACTCAGCTTCTCAGAGATGTTAGGTCGACCAAGTCATTAACCAATGCAAGAGACATATCTAGGATATGGTCTAGTTGTCGACTAATATAGATGAGATAAAGTGATCAAACCATTGGATAGACAATTGACAAATCTTAAGCTTGATCGAGTGTGTCGCGAATGAAAGGAATTTATCATCTCACATAGAGGTATGTTTACTTGAGTCTTGTAAACGTACTTCACATATTGGGTCCGTCACCGGCGCCGTCTAGGAGTTCCGTGTGAACCTTGATTTAATCAAGTGCCGATGTGTGAAGGCCTAAAGGGTCACACTAAGTCGATTATCTTTTTCGGTCTAAGGGTATATTGAGAGAATATAAAATATCGGATTTAGAATCACGATATTTTATTTAATAATAAATTATGGGATAATTTTCATTTGATGAAAATTATATAATTAAGTCAAAATTAAATCTTGGATTTAATTAGAACTAAAACGTGCAGAAAATAAATAGAGGAGCCGCAACAGGTGGGCGATTCGTGACTCCATCAGTAATTTGGATTTGGGTCAGGTCTTGAAGCCTGATCCAAATCTGATTTGGTTTAGGGTTTCCTCCACTATATATTTGACACTTAACTCATAATTTCAGGATGCACTCACTTTCCACTTTCTGAACTCAAAGTTCAGGAAATAAAATTCTCTCAAACCTCTGCCAAGATTTCCTAGCTTTCTTGGGCAAAGGAATAAACCGAAGCAAGGCTTGCACCCGGATTGACAATCGCGTGCGCTCCCTTTTGTAAAGACTAACAAAGATTAAACTGTAAGTTTTCTTCCTGTCTTTGCAGATTTGAATTATCGCATAATCATACCAGAAACGTTTGTTGGGGCAAGTAAGTTTACTCAAAATTTTAAACTTTCGTTGTGCCTTACTTGTGTGTTTTACAACCAACAAATCTCTACAGTAGTATTGAAGTTCCATGGCTCCAAGGTTTCAATTCCCTCTATCACAGTTTGACATTGTACCTACTGAAAGTATATATGTCCTAGAAACAATTATTTTAGGAGCAGATGTACTTGAACACATTCATATTATTAATAAGATTAATATATACTTGACATTTGCAATTATTGAATTATTATTTGATTGTTTATATTATTCATTAATGTGTATCCCTTGAACTTACATTGTCATTAATAGTGTGAGATATTAATGATAGAGTGTAGTTCTTAAAATAGCCTAGAATAATGATCATTGAGAATGAGATATCAATGATATGTTATAAGTCGACATGTGATCTGCATCACATTCTTAGAGAATGTAGTATATCTCACTTACTGCTAGCAATAATTGCTAGTGATGGACACATGGATACTCTTAGAGGAGTATTGGCAAACCCTGCTGATAGACTATTTGTTATACATGTCTAGAGTATTATCAGCATGTGGGAGATAGAGGTCCTTAGACTTGAGGTCAATATCACCTTGTTTACGGAGCAATGCACTTTGATCCTGTCCTAAGCTCAAATGCCTTATAGGTTGAGACGCGACTTTTATTGGGTGCATTACGAAGTAGATTGAATGTGGTAGTTGAGCCAAGAATATGATTCATTCATCGATTGGAATTTCGAGAGAACACTCAGCTTCTCAGAGATGTTAGGTCGACCAAGTTATTGGCCAATGCAAGAGACATATCTAGGATATGGTCTAGTTGTCGACTATTATAGATGAGATAAAGTGATCAAGCCATTTGGATAGACAATTGGCAAATCTTAAGCTTGATCAAGTGTGTCGCGAATGAAAGGAATTTATCATCTCACATAGAGGTCTATTTACTTGAGTCTTGTAAACGTACTTCACATATTGGGTCTGTCACCGGCGCCGTCTAGGAGTTCTGTGTGAACCTTGATTTGATCAAGTGTTGATGTGTGAAGGCCTAAAGGGTCACGCTAAGTCGATTGTCTTTTTCGGTCTAAGGGTATATTGAGAGAATATAAAATATCGGATTTAGAATCACGATATTTTATTTAATAATAAATTATGGGATAATTTTCATTTGATGAAAATTATATAATTAAGTCAAAATTAAATCTTGGATTTAATTAGAACTAAAACGTGCAGAAAATAAATAGAGGAGTCAAGCAATGGGCCCGACTGGCCCACTGTAATTTGGATTTGGGTCAGGTCTTGAAGTCTGATCCAAATCTGATTTGGTTTAGGGTTTCCTCCACTATATATTTGACACTTAACTCATAATTTCAGGATGCACTCACTTTCCACTTTTTGAACTCAGAATTCAGGAAATAAAATTCTCTCAAACCTCTGCCAAGATTTCCTAGCTTTCTTGGGCAAATGAATATACTGAAGCAAGGCTTGCACCCGGATTGACAATCGCGTGCGCTCCCTTTAGTAAAGACTAACAAAGATTAAACTGTAAGTTTTCTTCTTGTCTTTGCAGATTTGAATTATCGCATAATCATACCAGAAACGTTTGTTGGGGCAAGTAAGTTTACTCAAAATTTTAAAATTCCGTTGTTCCTTACTTGTGTGTTTTACACCCAACAAATCCCTACACCTACATGTACCCACAAATTGCTGACGAACCAGTTTAGGAAGAATCTAAGTGTAGAATTGAAATTAGAACCACAAGCTAAGTGTTTTCATTTGAAAAACCAAAGATGTAAGATTTGAGGGTATCAAATGATACAACGTGTGATACAGTTAAAACGAAGAATTATAGTAACATAGATACTTGTAGCAGGACGTTTCGTAATGTTTGACACAATTCCACTTATACTAATTACTCAATACAACTTTCACGTATTCAAAATCATTTAACTATTCAAACTACAACATAATCTCCTTAAGCTAACTTTTCAACCTGTACTTTTTAAATGTTTTTTTCTCTTCAATCGCTGATATAGTCAGAAAATCTAACAAGACTAATTCTAATACTTGAGTTCAATCAGCTCCTACTTCGAAGTAATACTACAAATTGTTTTAAAGCTCGGTAGTTAAAGTGTACTTGTGTATTAAAGGGGTACGTAAATTTGGCCTACCAAGTGGAACCACACCAGTCAACTCGCAGTTTTCACTCTCCTAGGGTGCGCACAATGTAGGAAGCTCTATTAATTAGCAAATGCAGTTCCCCGACCGATAAGACTAATGATGCCCTGCTGACTTTTCATCAGCCATTAGGTGGAGTAATTCGAACTCTAGAACTATATAAAAGACGATACAAGAATGTGTAAACAACTCAAGGAACTTATTAGTACCAACATATAGGATAAACAGAGGGACACAAATAATGGGGGTCTTAGGAATGAAGTAGAAAACAAAACACAATTGCATCCAAGGGTGCGGTCTAGTAGTCATGAAGTGGTTGATAACCATGAGGTTCCCACTGAATTCTTGCCTTGATCATTCGGTAAGGATTCAACCTCTATGTTACTTTGTTGTTCTTGAATTTCTTCAAGTTCTATTTCTGTGCAACTCTCTTCCTTGTAGACATATTAAAGTTGCGTTCCTAGAAACAATGATCTTATGTTCGCTAGGAAGATAGAAATAGTATCCCTTAGTTTCCTTTGGATACCCTACAAAGTAACATCTCTCACTCTTGGATTCCAACTTATCAGTGAGCATATTCTTGACATATGCAGGACACCCTCAGGGCCTCATGTGTCTAAGAGCTGGCTTCTTGCCACAACATATCTCATATGGAATCTTTTCAACTAATTTGGACGGAACCCTGTTCAGAACATATATCGTGGTTTGTATAGCATATCCCTAAAGGTTTGTTGGTCGAGCTGTGAAGCTCATCATGTAATGAACCATATCAAGTAGGGTTAGGTTTCTCCTCTCGGCAACACCATTCATTTGTGGTGTTCCAGGAGGTGTCCATTCAGAATGAACTTCATGTAGCTTCAAGTAATCTAGAAATTCTTTACTTAAGTATTCATCTCCTCGATCAGATCGAAGAGTCTTGATATTCTTTGCGAGTTGTTTCTCCACTTCACACTTGTACTCCCTAAAATTTTCGAAGTCCTCGGACTTGTGTTTCATAAGATACACATATCATACCTTATCTGTAAAAATGATGAAGTAAGGGAAACCTCCTCTAGTTTGAGTCGAAAATAGTCCACATACGTCAGTATGTACCAACTGAAACACCTCCTTGGCTCGTATCCCCTTTCCCGAAAGAGGCTTATTGGTCATCTTACCTTTCAAACAGGATTCACAGTTACTATAAGATTCTAAGTCAAATGGTTCGAGGTAGTCAAGTTTCCTCAACCGTTTTATCCTTGTTTGATTGATATGAACAAGTCTACAATGCCACAGGTAGGTAGCATTTCTTTTACTTATTTTAGCTCGTTTGTTTTTTACATCGGATATTTCTTTTATTTCAATGACATACATACCTTACCCACTAGAGGTAGAATCATCTGGTGCTTTCCTCCTAGTGCAGTGCAGTGCAGTCCTTTCTTCCAATGCCCCTTCCCATTACAGTTGATGTATACATCCTTGGCCGGAATCACCTTTTCTTCTTCACACCTCCCTTAGGATTCATAGCTGAGGGCGCAGCGACTGCCTTGCCCTTCTTCTACTGCCATTCCTTACCTTCCGGCTTAGACCGACTAGAGGAGCTCATCATGAGCACAACTTTACTCTTGGAAGTTGAAGATTCAAAGGTCTTTAACATGTCATGCAACTCCGGCAGACTCGCCTTTGTTCCGTTCATATTGTAGTATACAATAAAATTCTTGAACAGACGATAGAGAGAGTTCAGGGGTGGAAACGACGTTATTCTGCAGCCTTATACCAATCGAGGCAAGCCTTTCTATCAACCCTATCATCTTCAACACATGCTGAGACACTTAACTCCATTCACTTAGCTTACACTTAAAGAGTTTCTATCAACAACTCATATTCCATAATTTGGGACTGAGTTTCATAGAGTCTCTTCAAGTGTTCGAGCATTTTGTTAAGGACCATGTTCTCATGCTGTCTCTGTAGTTCCACTGACATAGAAGACAACATGACACATCGTACTGAATTGACGTCATTTAGGTTCTTATGGTAGGCTACCTTATCAAATGAGACATATTCTGCAGAATCAATGGCAGGGACTGTGGGGAATACATTATCCAATACGTATTCTATCTTTTCTTGCTTTAGGACAATTCTTAGATTTCCTTAGCTAGTCAGATAGTTTGGTCTGGTGAGTTTGTTCATTTCAATGATAGACTCGATATTTTGAAGATATAGATAGATAGGAAAATACAATCAAAATTTATTTTCCCTTTTATACACATTCATTTTAAACTAATTTAACATGACCTTTTGTTTAATTAGCTCCCACTATTTTAGTATTCTTCTACAACCCTAAGATAGAATACGGACGTAAAATATTTTAAGGTCATAATGGGCCAAGATCCAAACCTGTGTTATATCCGCGTTTGCTTTGACTGATAATTTCAATAACACATTTTGGTAGGTCTTAAACCAATTGCAAAGCATATTTGCAACTTTTGGTTGATTAAATAATTCATTTTAATCTTGCGTTCTTAGATTAGTCTGACACTTTGGCGTCAAGATTTGTCTAAGCAAGCCAACCCCATTACACGATTGCGTTTATGTATCTAAGTAAACTTGGCCTTTGCGAGCAAACACTTTGGTGTAAATACCCACAAAAGTTTATCATCTACTTTTGCATTTAACACATCTATGAAAGAGTCTGAGTCCTCGTAGACTTAGAGCAAATGCTTTGACATAAATACTCGTATCGTCGAAAAGGATTTTGCACTCTAACAATTATAATGGACGACACGTTTTAATTTTAGACTTGTATTCAATGTTTGGGGAACATTTTCGATTTTCGGGGATTTCAACCAAGATCAACATACATGTCATATTTCATACGACATCCTATCATGCAATTTCTAAAACACATTTAGATGAGAAATCATCAACCCAATAGACATGATATAAGATGGTTTTAATCAACTACTAGACGCCGCCTACTCAGACAATTATAGCGATCATTATGTAAATCAATTACTAGGTGTCGTCTACCCAAACATATATAGCGAACACTATGCTAATAATTAAATGATTGCATTTAAAACAAATAGCACATTCGAATATTATTCAATAATATATAATTAATGATAATCTTAGATTTTATTTATCTAAACTCTAAAATCTATGCCATACATTCCCTAAATATTCTCTGATTTTAAAACTGATTTTCAGGAAATTTCTGCAAATATTTAGAATTTAAAGTATAGTCCCTCAAGAATTTAAAATTTCAATTTGAACCCATTTATCCAATTTCAAACTTTCAGAAAATATTTTCAGGTTCAGGGACCTGTCTGCAATTTTCAAATTTTAAAATCTGATTTTTAGAAACTTTATTTAATTATAGAATTGCCCGAAAGGACCAAATCTGTCTATTTAAAAAGTTTTAATTTCAGTTTTAAAACCCTTTAAAACTTCAGAATAAGAATCTGAAATATTAAAAACTTGATTTACGATTCGGAAAGAAAAAAATATTTTTTCATCGAGCGACCTCTTGGGTGGTCTTTGCGCCTCATTGCGATGACCAAATTTTTTTTTTTAAAAATTACCTCGGAGGCAGAAAGTCAAAAAATTTAATTTTAAGCTTCGGGATGAACAGCGCCGCGCCGCCGCCACCAAACCCTAGCGGCGCTATTTCTGTCAACGCAAAATTACGCACTCAAATCTTAAAACTCGTTCAGGGTCAGATTTGCAGATTCAACCTCGTACCCTTTCACCATTAAACAACACGTTCATCGACCATCATCCAATCCCTTCCCGTTCTTCGTCTTAGTGCCCCATGTTTGAAATGAACCGGTAACACACATCAACTTAGAAGAGTTAGATCGGAATGACTTCCTCGATTACATCATTGTTCAATAGTTTAAGAGACAAGATTTATGCGTTCTTGAGATTTAAGGTTTTAAAACTTCTTAACGACATAAAATTAGATTTAAACAAATCCTAACTCATATTATCATTAACAAACATTATATAATCACACAAAACAACCCAGACTTTGATACCACTGCTAGGGTTTTGTCGGGTTCGTACACACATCGAAATTTGAAATTTATGTTTCAAACCCGACAGGCGGTCAAACTGATGGATGATTATATAATGAAAACACATAGAAATTGTAATGCGTCGATAGAACACTTACAATTTGCAAATCTGGAATCTTCTTCTTCAAGTGTATACCGAGGGTGAGCACGCAACTGTTCCTCGATTTACAAGTCAAGACTCCGATGTAATTACTCTTTCGGAAAGCTAGAAAATCCGGTAGAGTTTTAGCAGAGAATAATTCAAGTGAATTAGCTGTGTTAAAATAATGATTGAAGCCTCTATTTATAGCTGAAAAAAATAGCTAGGATTTCCAAGCAGGACTGGCCCAGAAACTGAGACAGAGTGGGTCGTCTGGACCCACTGGACATCTCGATTTATAGTTACTTCGTTTCTATTCTAATTAAATCCGAAATATCATCTCGATTTAATTAAATGATCATTATTTATTCTAATGTCTCGATCATAAACCGAACATTTATATTCTCTCTGATTACATCCCTGAATTGACGGAACAATTGACTTAGTGTTACCCTACATGTCTTTACATATCGACACTAATAACATTAGAGTCTACACGAAACTTCTAGACGACGCCGGAAGACGAACTCAATATGTGAAGTTTAGTTACACTAATCCTGTAAACTGAACCTCTATGTGGGAAGATAAAATCCTTTCATTCACGACACACTCGATCAAACTTAGGATCTGCCAAGTGTCTATTCAAATGGCTTGATCATTATATCTCATCTATATTAACTGACAACAAGACCATATCACAGACATGTCCATTGCATCGGCCAATGACTTAGTCAACCTAATACCATATGAGTACCTGAGTGTTCACTCGAATATAAATTCAAGGAATGAATCCTTTCTTGGCTCACATACCACCTTTAATTTACTTCGTAATTGATCGGTGTATTTTATATACACCTTTTGAGTCAGTTTTAGTTAGGCTTTTGTCCCGTTTTGCACATATAAGTGTCGTATTAGGATAGTTTTCCTTTCTTTTGAGTCAAAGTGGTTAAAATGGCCAAATGGCGGAAAAGGAGCTAAAAGAGGGCAAAAGAGGAGATTTGAGCTAAAGCAGAGAAAGTGGCGAACAGGTGAAACCCGGACCAGTAGCCGGCCTCCTGCGATCGAAGCGAGGCGCGGCGCCACTATCCAGAGGCTGCGAAGACTCGGCGCGCGCCTCATAACAGCAGTGCGAGCGCGGCGCTAAACATCCGAAACTACGAAGTTGCGGCCATGGCTACCGAGCAGCGGAATCGGGCGGCGCCAAATCATCCGGACGGATTGCGAAGTTCGGCGCGGCCACATGCGAACGCTGGCGCGGAAAAATAAGGTTTCAGACGGATTTTGGGCGAACTGCGAGGGAAAAGTTGAGGCGGTTTTCGTATAAAGGAGAACCTAGACGCTTTTAAGGGTTCCCTTCTGCACACACAAGGCTTCTTTCTTGGAGATTGGAGACCATAGTTTAGTAATTTCTTTTCCCTTTCTTGTTTTTATTTCAGTTTTTATGAAGAACATGGGATTAGTTCTTGTCATGTCAATGACTAGGAACTAATTCCTCTATAGGGCTTTCCATGTGAATCTCTAGAAACCTATGTTATGATTTAATGCACGCTTATGGTTATTCTTCTTGTTGAGATCTATCCAATATTTGAATTGAATGCTTGGTAGTTAATTGACAACTAATTATCACCATATGATTTCTAATCAGACTCCGAAAGGAGGGGATTGTGAATATGCTGTAAGTTGGGTAGACATTCTTGGATTGGGGATGAAAATACCTCAATTATTTATGTAGCGTTAATGAGAGGCTTAAAAACCCTAATTTTGCGCATGGTGTGTGACGGTTAACTAGGTTTTTGTTCTTAATCCTCCTATAGAGTTATCCTTATCACCGAAAGGTAGGTAAGGTGCAATACTGAGGTTGAGTGTTTATATAACCCTAACGGGAGTATAAAATGATTTCATAAACCTGCTTTCTCCAAAAGAAGAAGACCATAAGTTATTGCATTAATAAGTAACATACGCGGATAGTGAGGAGACGTGGAAGCCCTATTCTCATCACAACTGAAGTAAACTCATTAGTTAAATTAGTCTTTATAATTCGTAGTTATAAACCACAAATCAAATATCAATTTACCAAATAGATACCAAAAGATAGATAGTTGGTAATTGAACCCTAATCCTTGTGGACGATATTCGGTCTTACCAGGACTATATTACTTGTCACGATAACGTGCACTTGCGTTTAAAGTTTGTGCATCTTTTCGCAACAAGTTTTTGGCGCCGTTGCCGGGGATTAGGCATAGTTCAATATCAAATTTGTCTATTTTTAATTTCTAATTTGGTGTTTAATTTTTATTGTTATTTTTAATTTTTACATTTTTTTATTATTTTCAGAAAATTCAAGGTACCGTGATTTGTTGTTTGTTTTTGATCTATTTCAGGAAATCAGTTTATGCGAAGGAGAAGAGGAGCAAACACTCTTGTTCCCTTCAATCCAGAGATTGAGAAAACCTGAAAACAAAACAGAAAGAATCAGCGGATTGCAACTTTGATAGAAATGGACGGAGGTCAAAACAATAACATGATGAGAGAAGGGTTAGGTGAAAATCAACCTAACCCAGGAGTGCCTCGGCAAATGCCAATAGACGTGGAGGAGAGAGTCCAAATCCAGCCAGAAAGGAGTTTGAGGACTATGTCGCCAAGAGTGAATGGAGCACGACATGCATTAGGCTCCCTGATAGGAGCCAACAATTTCGAGATAAAGCCGCGATTACGAGCATGGTACGACACGATGCAATTCGGAGGATCGCCATCTGAGGATCCACATATGCACATGCGAATTTCTTGGAGCTATGTGCAACTTTCGAATATAACGGTGTTCTGATGATGCGTCAGTTGAGGCTCTTTCCCTTCTCACTCGGGGATAGAGCAAAAGTATGGTTGAATTTCTGGCCGAGTCGATTTTTACATGGCACGAGCTGGCACATAAATTCCTAGCCAAGTTCTTTCCCCCGTGTAAAACAGCAAAACTGAGAGGGGAGTTGAACAACTTCTACCAAGCAGATGGAGAGTCCTTATATGAAGCTTGGGAAAGGTTCAAAGATCTACAGAGAAAGTGCCCACACCATTGCATTGAGTTGTGGAACTTGGTCCACATCTTCTACAACGGCCGAGCAAAGACAACCAGAACCATTATAGATGCAGCAGCAGGTGGAGCATTCATGAGGAAAACAGCCCACGACGCTCATGAGTTATTAGAAGATATGTCCACTAACAACCATGTCACAGAAGAGAGGTCGACAAGTGGGAGAAGAACAGTGGGAGTCCACGAAATAGATGTTATTGCTGCCTTGAATGCCCAAGTGGCCATTTTAGCGAAACAGTTGCAGCAACATACAGTGTCAGTAAATGCGGTGCAGATGCCTAAAAGCTGTGAGATATGTGGTGGTTGTTACACCCCGTAGTTCAGGTCATGCGCATGAGAGCGTATGAACGGGAGTAAGACTTAAAATTTTCAAAAGATAGGTTGACGGATTGTTCCGGATGGGTTTTAGTCAACTTTGAGGCGGGTTATGACCCGGTACATTGAGAGTTCCTAAGTGTTTCAAAGGCCCAGGGCGTAGTTCGTTGAGTCTAGATTCCAACGCAACCAACCGCTAAATCCATAGGACGTCGGAGTAAAGTTATGGGAGTTACAAGTTCGGTCGTGACGGGTAAATGCGTTTGAGCAAAGGCAACGAGGCGCGCGCGATGCAGCGCGCCGGAAATCTGAGGCCGCTGAAGTTGCAGGCCGCGCCGGAAGCGAGGCGGCGCGGAAGTTGAAGAATCTGCGGATGTTTGGCCGCCACGCGGAAGCAGGCAGCCGCGCCGAGGCGGGCGAAAAACTTAGGAAAATCTGATTTTCTCTTTTAAAAAGGTCATGGGAGGGTGACAAGTGTCCCCCCCCCCATCTAATTTTTCTTGCATTCCTTATATTGACCAAGTCTTGAAGACTTGGTCATCTTTCAAACCCCTCTCTCTCTCTAAATTAGCTCTCACTTATCTCTAAAATTTCAAGGGGAATTCAAAGCCTAAGAAAAATCTGAAAAGTTAAGGACAAGAAGGAAGCTTGTGGCTAGCTTGTAGGAGTTGTTGTGATGGTGTTCTTGGAGAGGAGGCTAGCAAAGTTGTTGGAATAATTTTTGGCTAAAGCTCTAAAGGTAACATTTCTTCTCTTGTAGCTAGTTATTGTGTTGCATGTGAAGAAGAAGGGATTTGTAGTAGTAAATAATGCTCTTAGATTCATTGCATGTAAGAAATATGGGTTGGATATGAAAGAATTGGTTAAGAAGATTATGTGAGCATGTTGTAGCCTAAAAACTACCTTAGACTTGTTAAGTTAGTTGTTTTACCTTTTTGGGGCAGAATTTTACACACCCAAGTTTAGGTGTGTAATCCCCTTGAGATGTTTGGATTGTTGGGCCTAAGAAGTGGCGTTTGGATGTTGAATTCGGACCTTAAAAATGTGGCAAAGTATGTAGAAACAAAGGAAATGCTGCCCAATTTTCCATAGAATTTAGGGGCTTTGAACTTAGATTATTTCTACATTGAAATTAGAGGTTAATAAACGTATTATGGTTATTATAGGTTGGCATATTACTTGCGGTAGTTTGAGCTTAGCAAGTGGATTGACCGAAGAGGTATGTGGAAACTTTCTTATCTCTTGAGCATGAGTAGTTATAACTATATAGTACGGTAGACGTACGTGTTTTGAATAAAGTAAATCTTTTTGTTATACTTGACTTGTTTTAAGAAAATGTCTAAGTTGGTTGGGTTAAGAAGTTAACCCGCTTGTTCTTAAGGAAAGGTTTATCCTAAATAAGGTAGACAAGGATTTCTTGACAAAATGAAGTATAGGGTACTTGGTGTGAAAGTATTGAATACTGAATTATTCTAAAAGATAAGAGACTTAAATTTTTGAGGTAAGAAACTTGTTTTCTAAAGGATAAGAGGCTTGAAGTATTTTGAAAATTTTATGAATTTGTTTGAAGTATAAGTCTCTTGGTTAGTAAAAGAACGAAATAGTTTATAAGGAGTTATAACGGCTTTATGAGAAGTTAGTTATAACGGCCTTATGATAGGATAAGGATGTCTTAAATTTCTAAAGCATAAAGTTAGTATAACGGCTTTATGGGAAGTTGGTTATAATAACTTTATGGAAGGTTATGAAAGTTGTCTATTTTGATTAATGAGCATAAGTTGTCTAGATTGTGAAAAATTGAAGTTACTTGGTTTCAAGCTTTGAAATGAGTTTTCTAAAGGTGTAGTAACTTACTTTGAAAAATAGACACGCCTCGATACTACGGGTGTTAGTATCTTGGATTTTACATAAAAAGGAGGTTTTCGAAAAGAATGTACGTACATAGTACTTTGGCTTGTTTAATTGAGAATTATTCTATGTGTGCCTTGATAAGTACTTTGGCTTGCTTAAATAAGAATTCTATTGGTTTATGTGAAAATAAGGCATGGTAATTGTCTTGGTTTATGTAAAGGCATGGTATTGCAATTCGAATTAAAAGCATGTAGTTATGAGTCTATTTGGGCGTACCGTCAGTGATGGAGGATTCCACGGGTATGCGGCCATGATGAGGGTTCGTTTCCTGTTGTGATATTATTCCATGGATTAGCTCTCCATGAGGTCTCACGATGCGGGGTGGATCTAGTAGTTAGCCCTCGTACTTGCCCGGTCGAGACGTGATGCGGTGGATCGGTAGTTGGCTTCGTACTTGCCGGTCGGTGTTAGAGGCGAAGTGGTGTGATCTGGTGGATCGATGGTTAGCTGCGTACTTGCCGATCGTGATGTGGCCAGGTGGATCTCAGTAGGCTATCGCACTTGCCGGTCGGCCGTGATTCGATTATAGTATTGTTAGTGCGGGTGGATCTGGTAGTCGGCTTTCGTACTGCCGATCGGTTGAGGATGCAGGTGGATCGGTAGCTATGCCTTCGTACTTGCCTCGTCTGCAGTTCGATGACACGAGTGAGATCTAGTGTTCATGTGTACTCTTAGTGTTGTTTCTTCATAGGCTCGCGGTGAGGAAAGAATTCCACGGGCATGATTGATATTATAGGCATGAGACCTATGGTTATATTTGAGTGATGACTTAGAGGGCGTGAGTCCCTGACTTGACATGGCTGCGTATATGTTGTGTACTGTAGTTTGGCTATCATACATGTCTCCTGCTTTATATATATGCTATTATGATTTCATTACGATATTTTGATTTCACATACTTGGTACTGTTATCGACCTCGCTTGCTGCGTTAACGCTGCAGTCGAGAATCGTAGCTTGCTAGTCCGCTCTCTTAGGATCACTGTTCAGTTCTTGGAAAGCTCCATCTCCCCGGAGGCTTTGTCCTTTTGGTATGATTCCCTGAGGTTATAGACTTTTGTACATTCAGGGGGTATGGCGGGCCCCGCCATACGTTGTTATTCTGAGGTGCAGTAGTCACGTTTGTGGTTTGGGTAAGAATAAGTTGTACTTACGATTAAGTATGTTTTATGGAAGCGGCACTTATCGGTACCGCCAACGATGTTTACCTTTTATAAGTTATGTGTTATGTATGTTCATTGCTATTCTCTCGATGTATACCGACAGGTGCCCGGTAGGTACGCCGCGCCCGGGTCGGTCGTGACAAAAGTGGTATCGAGCGATTAGTCCTCGAAAGTGTCTACGCACCGTGTCTAGTAAGTCTTGATTATCGGTGTGTTGTGCACCACATCTATAATCGTGAGGACGCAGGACATTTAGGATTGGTTTCCATTATTCTCTCTTTGAGATCGTGCGATGAGCCGCCATAGTAGGTTGAGTCCTCTCGACCTATCCTTGTAATGATTATGCCTCGCGGAAGGCGACGAGCCGAGAAGGGCAAAGCGGCGAGGCGCTAGCAGATGCAGAGTTACGAACTCGGGCACGACTATGCCCGAGGTAGTAGGCGTCGGCGAGTTCAGCTACGACAAGCGATTAGAGGCCGAGAGCGGCGGTAGCTCGAGGCTCGTGCACCGAGCCTCGATTCGCAGCAGAGTATAGGGATTACGGAGAGCAGATCAGGTTGTTGACTAGCATCGTGGTAGGGCAGCACCGCCGGGGGCCGGTGGCTAACCCTAGGGCCGACAGTTTAAAGATTCGGGACTTTCTGAGTTGTAATCCACCCGAGTTCTATGGTTCGAGGTCTGAGGAGGATCCTCAGGAGTTTATTCGACAGGTGCGGCGGACTACGCAGATGCTTAGGGCCTCGGAGGCGGAGTCCGTTGTGTTAGCTTCTTACCGGTTACGCGATATTGCGTTGAACTGGTTTGAGTCATGGGAATTGTCTAGAGGGGAGGGTGCTCTTCCAGCTGTTTGGGAGGAGTTCACAGAGGCCTTCCTGGATCACTTCTTGCCTCCTGAGTTGAGGAGAGCCCGAGTGGGTAGATTCTTGACCTTGAGGCAGAATGGGAGGGCCATCAGAGAGTACATCTTGGAGTTTGACTCTTTGGCCAGGTATGCGCACACTATTGTAGCCGACATGGCAGACAGAGTTCATCGCTATGTGATGAGGCTAGACCGTCATATGATTACTGCGTGTTTGGGAGTGTCTCTTGACCGGTATGGATATCGCCAGATGCAGCATATGCGCGAGGATAGAGGAGAGAAATGGAGGGTCGGCTGACTCGAGCCACCAAGAGGCCGGGGACAGAGGTCTCGGGCGGCTTTTCGAGGCGGACCTCCTCAAGAAGAAGTTATGCGCCTCACCAAGACGGAGTACCTCACCACGATCTTCGGGGCGTCAGAGATTCGGGAGCGGGGCGGGGCTCGGGTTCGTGTTTTCGGAGAGTAGGGTGTTAGTTCGAGAAGTCACCTCTACCTCGGTGTAGTCGATGTGGTAGGACCCATTATGGGGAGTGTCGTGCTAGTTTGGGTAATTGCTATACATGCGGCCAGCAGGGCCATTATGCGAGGAACTGTCCGACCAGAGATAGCACGGATGTAGAAATTCAGCCTTCGGGATAAGTGGGTGGTTCATCGCCTTCTTTTGTTATGCGCCGTGCAGGGCAGGATCATGATTAGAACGACAAGGGGAATGTGAAGCGATAGATACAGGTATATCTTTGACCCTTTAGAGATTAGTATGCATGATAGGATGGTTGTATGATTTAGTGTTATGAACAGAGGATATTGAGACTATGTACATGTGTTAGAATAAGTTGGTAAATACGAACGGGCAATTCTGTTAGGCCATGAACGGGGGTAAGTAGTAATGTTTCATATTTTGGGTTCGTTTTATGTTTGACTACGGTGAATGGGGATGCGTGTGCAATATCTTAGGGTCATAGGTGGCATGATGAAGTTCCATTAGTATATAGTACGAGGATGTACCGAGGAATAGTAGATTGGCTCCAAAAGAACATTCGGGGACGAATGTTTCTAAGGGGGGGAGAATGTTACACCCCGTAGTTCAGGTCATGCGCATGAGAGCGTATGAACGGGAGTAAGACTTAAAATTTTCAAAAGATAGGTTGACGGATTGTTCCGGATGGGTTTTAGTCAACTTTGAGGCGGGTTATGACCCGGTACATTGAGAGTTCCTAAGTGTTTCAAAGGCCCAGGGCGTAGTTCGTTGAGTCTAGATTCCAACGCAACCAACCGTTCGTCAATAGGACACCGTAGTAGGAAGTTATGGGAGTTACAAGTTCAGTGCGCAGACGACGTAAATGCGTTTCGAGCAGGCAACGTGCGCGGCGCGTCGATCGGTGGCCGCGGAAGTACCGAGGCCGCTGAAGTTGCAGCGCCGCGCCGGAAGCAGGCCGCGACGGAAGTTCGCAGAAGCTGCGAGGTTTCAGTGCGCGCCGGAAGCGTGGCGCGCGCCGAGGCGGATTCGGCGGAAAAACTTAGGAAAATCTGATTTTCTCTTTTAAAAAGGCCATGGGAGGGTGACAAGTGTCCCCCCCCCCATCTGATTTTCTTGCATGCCTTATATTGACCAAGTCTTGAAGACTTGGTCATCTTTCAAACCCCTCTCTCTCTCTAAATTAGCTCTCACTTCTCTCTAAAATTCCAAGGGGAATTCAAAGCCTAAGAAAAATCTGAAAAGTTAAGGACAAGAAGGAAGCTTGTGGCTAGCTTGTAGGAGTTGTTGTGATGGTGTTCTTGGAGAGGAGGCTAGCAAAGTTGTTGGAATAATTTTTGGCTAAAGCTCTAAAGGTAACATTTCTTCTCTTGTAGCTAGTTATTGTGTTGCATGTGAAGAAGAAGGGATTTGTAGTAGTAAATAATGCTCTTAGATTCATTGCATGTAAGAAATATGGGTTGGATATGAAAGAATTGGTTAAGAAGATTATGTGAGCATGTTGTAGCCTAAAAACTACCTTAGACTTGTTAAGTTAGTTGTTTTACCTTTTTGGGGCAAAATTTTACACACCCAAGTTTAGGTGTGTAATCCCCTTGAGATGTTTGGATTGTTGGGCCTAAGAAGTGGCGTTTGGATGTTGAATTCAGACCTTAAAAAGGTGGCAAAGTATGTAGAAACAAAGGAAATGCTGCCCAATTTTCCATAGAATTTAGGGGCTTTGAACTTAGATTATTTCTACATTGAAATTAGAGTTTAATAAACGTATTATGGTTATTATAGGTTGGCATATTACTTGCGGTAGTTTGAGCTTAGCAAGTGGATTGACCGAAGAGATATGTGGAAACTTTCTTATCTCTTGAGCATAAGTAGTTATAACTATATAGTCAGTGAGCGTCGTGTTTTGAATAAAGTAAATCTTTTTGTTATACTTGACTTGTTTTAAGAAAATGTCTAAGTTGGTTGGGTTAAGAAGTTAACCCGCTTGTTCTTAAGGAATGGTTTATCCTAAATAAGGTAGACAAGGATTTCTTGACATAATGAAGTATATGGTACTTGGTGTGAAAGTATTGAATACTGAATTATTCTAAAAGATAAGAGACTTAAATTTTTGAGGTAAGAAACTTGTTTTCTAAAGGATAAGAGGCTTGAAGTATTTTGAAAATTGTATGAATTTGTTTGAAGTATAAGTCTCTTGGTTAGTAAAAGAACGAAATGGTTTATAAGGAGTTATAACTGCTTGAAGTTAGTTATAACGGCCTTATGAAAGGATAATGATGTCTTAAATTTCTAAAGCATAAAGTTAGTATAACGGCTTTATGGGAAGTTGGTTATAATAACTTTATGGAAGGTTATGAAAGTTGTCTATTTTGATTAATGAGCATAAGTTGTCTAGATTGTGAAAAATTGAAGTTACTTGGTTTCAAGCTTTGAAATGAGTTTTCTAAAGGTGTAGTAACTTACTTTGAAAAATAGACACGCCTCGATACTACGGGTGTTAGTATCTTGGATTTTACATAAAAAGGAGGCTTTCGAAAAGAATGTATGTACATAATACTTTGGCTTGTTTAATTGAGAATTATTCTATGTGTGCCTTGATAAGTACTTTGGCTTGCTTAAATAAGAATTCTCTTGGTTTATGTGAAAAGAAGGCATGGTAATTGTCTTGGTTTATGTAAAGGCATGGTATTGCAATTCGAATTAAAAGCATGTAGTTATGAGTCTATTTGGGCGTACCGTCAGTGATGGAGGATTCCACGGGTATGCGGCCATGATGAGGGTTCGTTTCCGATGATATTATTCCATGGATTAGCTCTCCATGAGTCTCATCACGCAGTGGATCTGGTAGTTAGCCCTCGTACTTGCCCCGGTCAGAGACGTGATGCACGGTGGATCTGGTAGTTGGCTTTCGTACTTGCCGGTCGGTTAGGCGAAGTGGTGTGATCTGGTGGATCGGTGGTTAGCTGCGTCTTGCCACGGCCGATGTGCGCAGGTGGATCTGGTAGAGGCTATCGCACTTGCCGATCGGCCAGCGATTCGATTATAGTATTGTTGGTACGGTGGATCCGTAGCCGGCTTCGTACTTGCCCGATCGGTTGAGGACGCAGGTGGATCCGTAGCTATGCCTTCGACTTGCCTCGTGCAGTTACGATGACACTGGTGAGATCTAGTGTTCATGTACTCCTTAGTGTTGTTTCTTCATGCATCGGTGAGGAAGGAATTCCACGCATGATTGATATTATAGGCATGAGACCTATGGTTATATTTGAGTGATGACTTAGAGGCGTGAGTCCCACGACTTGACATGGCTGCGTATATGTTGTGTCTTGTAGTTTGGCTATCATACATGTCTCTGCTTTATATATATGCTATTATGATTTCATTCTGATTTTCGATTTCACATACTTGGTACTGTTGTCTTGACCTCCTTGGGCTGCGTTTATCTGCAGTCGAGATACGTAACTTGGTCCGCTCTCTTAGGATCACTGTTCGATTCTTGAAAGCTCCATCTCCGGAGGCTTTGTCCTTTTGGTATGATTCCCGAGGTTATAAACTTTGTACATTCGGGGTATGGCGGGGCCACTCCGCCACGATTGTTATTCCTAGAGTGCGTAGTCACGTTTGTGGTTTGGTGTAAGAATAAGTTGTACTTACGATTAAGTATGTTTTATGGAAAGACAACCTTATCGGTGGCAATGATGTTTACCTTTTATAAGTTATGTGTTATGTATGTTCATTGCTATTCTCGATGTATACTGACAGGTGCCCAAGAGGTACGATGCGGCCCGAGTCGGGTCGTGTGATGGCCCACATACATTTGATAGGTGTCCTTGGTGATCCCAACAATATACCATGGAGCAGCAGAGTGTCGGGCCATAGGTAATTATCGAGGCAACGAACAACCCCTACTCCAACACTTATAATCCGGTGGAGAATCACCCAAATTTCTCATGGAGAGAGCGTGAGCGCAGAACCAGCAGCGGAACCAATACTAAGAACGCGAGAATCAATACTGGGGCAGCAGAACCAATACGAGGCGATGCGAACCGTGAGCAGAATCGTGACCGCCCTTCATTCAAGCGGCCTCAGCGATTCAATGCCGGTTGAAGAAAGCGAGCGAGTAGCGGTGACAACACTGCCAATGCGGACCCGATTCATGAAGCTAGATCCTCATTCAGAACTTGGAAACACAAGTGGTCAGCTAGCGAGCAAACAAAGAGCGCGAGGACATTGCCAAACAACACGAGGTAAATCGAGGAGCAATGCCAGCGAATGGTGAGAAGCGGCAAGCGATTGGAGCGGCGATCCTCGGCTAGTAGTTGAGAAGAAAGCGAGTTAGAAAAGAGAAGGTGATTAAGCCAGCCAGTAGTAGAAAACTCCAGAGAAGGAGTATACAGAGAAGATCCCTTTTCCCCAGAGACTACAGCGAAAGGCGGTTGATAAACAATTCTCCAAATTTTTGGAGACATTTAGGAAGCTGCATATCAACATACCTTTCATAGAAGCATTAGAGTAGATGCCCTCCTATTTCAAGTTTATGAATGAGATCTTGGGGAAAAAGAAGAAGCTGGCGGAATATGAGATAGTAGCACTAACAGAAGAGTGTAGTGCTATCTTGCAGAAGAAGTTGCCACCAAAACTAAAGGATCCTGGAAGCTTTACACTACCTTGCACAGTGGGCAGGGTGACTTGCAACAGAGCTTTATGTGATTTAGGGGCGAGTATAAATCTGATGCGCCTTGTCGATTTAAAAGATTGGAGTTGGGTGAGGCCAAACCAACCACAGTAAGCCTGCAACTGGCCGACAGGACAGTGGTTCATCCAAGAGGCAAGATTGAGGACGTAATTGTGAAAGTATGAAAATTCTTCTTTCCTGCAGACTTCCTCATTCTTGATATGGAAGAAGATGCGGAAATCCCTATCATATTGGGGAGGCCATTCCTAGCAACGGGGAGAGCTTTGATTGATGTTGAAAGAGGAGAGTTAACATTAAGGGTGGAGAATGAAGAAATGGTGTTTAAAGTTTTTAAACACGTCATTGAGCCACCAACCATGAGTGGGTGCTTTGCAATCAGCACCATCAAACCCCCCTGCGAGCCAATACAAGTCAACCAAAGAGAGATGAGCCCAAGAAAGCAGGCATGGTTTGCCGAAATTCCACTAAAGGAGGTATGTGTTCCTGAACTCCCTCTTACTGATAAAGCTAAGAAGAAAAGAAGAAAAAAAAACGCAAAATGTGGAGGAAATGGATTAGTTGGGGGCTTGATCCACCCCACGGTTATTAAAGCTAAGGAACTTGCGTCCGGCTAAAAGACGTTAAAGACAGCGCTACTTGGGAGGCAACCCAACGTTTTCAATTATGTTATTTCAATTCTTGTCTTTAGATTATTTTAATTTCTCCTAGAACAGTCTCACGGTCTTGGGGTCTTGTGTTTGTGTTATTGAGTGCAGGCAAATAACCGGAGGACGAAAATCAACGAAGCCGGGATTTCGAAAAGCGGGTAAGCGCGGAAGCGAGCGCGGCAAAATTCGAAAAATTTGCCAAGTTTAGCGCGTATTTCCATGCAGGCCGTGGCGCATAAAGTCCCGGCGAGAAGATTGCGCGCGGCGCTAAAAGCGCGCGCGCTAAGCGGGAATCCAGAAACGTAAAGCGCCCAGAAACCAGATCTTTCCCCAATTCCAATTTCAAAAACCTAACTTTCCCTCTCCAAAAACCCACGAAATTCCAAAAATTTGCCCACAAATCCAACCCAACCACAACCAAAATTCTTAAATTCCTAAAAACCCTTAGCTATCTCAAACAACAAAGCTTCATTCCATAGCCTCAAACCACCAATTGAAACAAGAACAGCGTGAATCTTCTCATAAAAAGGTAATCTTTTTCTGTTCTTGAGTCCTTTACTGAAGTCACAGGAGGTATTAGTTTGAAGGAGTATTGTAGTTAAAGTAGTTTGGGTACTGAAAAGTTGATTGTGAAGTTTGGAGAAAAGAGTATAAAAGGAGTGTGGGTATTGGGTAGAAGAATTGAAGTTTGGGGGTGTTGTGTTCGCTGCTAGTTGTTGATTGTGTAGGAAACATTTGTGCCACTAAATTGTAAGCTCCAGAAACTGTTTTAACCATGGCCACCAGGAAGAGAAGAGGCTCCACATCCACCCCAATCCCACAATACGATGATACTAGGTTTGTGAGCTACCAAGCCTTCCAAAGATACAAAAGCGATACTGCACTTAATACCAGAAAGGGGAATGGACTACCAGAGGGAGTCATATGGGGAAGAAGATGTTTATGAGCCCATTCGGGCGATGATTGAGTTAAGGGGGTGGAGGAGATTCGTAAATCCGGAGAAGATAGCACCAGTGCACACAACAATGGTGCGTGAATTTTATGCCAACTTTCCGGAGAAGGTGGAAAGGGGATGCTTTGTTAGGGGAGCTTATGTGTCTGTGACAGCAGAGGATGTAAATGCACAATTGAATACAGTTGATGTTGAAGAAAGAAGTGATTGGAATCACTTTAGAACATGGTCTAGAAGCACCGACCGCATCAACTGGAATGCCGTTGCAGACACCGTGAGCTACCATGGGGCTGTTTTTGATATTGGAAGAAATGGATCAAGAGCCGAGCAGTGTCAATTCAACAAAGCGACCAAAGGTTGGCTATATTTAAATCGGCGCGCGTGATTCCATCCACGCTTCCGCGAGTGCGGATGATAGGATTAAAGCGATATATGGAATTATGATGGGAATGACGATTGATGTGGGGAAAGAGATAGTGCAGAGCATTGAAGAAATCAGCAGGTTGGTGACAACAGGTGGATTGGGACACGACTCACTTATCACTAGTCTATGCGCCTTCCGAGGGGTCCCAACTCTACCCACTGACACTCATGAGAGAAACCAACCAGGTGTCTTGTGGGATAGTGCACTCTTTCCTGCACTCCAAGCCCCAAGAGCTGACGGAGAGTACAACCAGCGGCAGCGGCAGCGAATCCGATGAGCGAAGATGAGCACGAAATAGGGGTTCAATATGCGGCGAGACCTAGCCACCACCAACCACGAAGCGAGAACCTCGGTCTGGATGATGGAGCAAGTGCTCCAGAACCAGAGAATGATGATGCAACATTTCGGCACATTGATACAAGGACCAAAGGAGTTGAGACAGGGACATCATGAGTTGCGACAAGGCGGCAAGAATTGAGCGAGGCGGCAGCGGTATGCAGCTGATATGACGAGATGAGTTCCCTGTTCAACCAATGGTCGATGCATTATCCACCGCCGCCACCACCATTTTAGCCAAAGTCTGTAAGTGTTTTATTTTTTTTTAATTATTTTTTATAGTGTCTTTGAGTCTACACACATTGGGGACAATGTGTGATTTAAGTTTGGGGTGTTTTATGTGTATCTTGTTTATTTGTGTCATGATATGTTTTATTTAAGTCTTTTTGATTGTTTTATGTTTATTTTGAGTCACCAAATTTTTTTCTTTTTGAGTCATAATTGCCTGTCAAAGATCATGAATGCTGTAGTTTCTAGAAACACCTAGTGAAGGAAGGTATAATAATGTAACGGAATTGAAGCAACTATCTAAACACCTAAGTTAGATATGCCAAAAACTCACAGAATCTGTCTATTTGGAGTTTCTTGCTTGAGTTATGCATGCTAAATGATAAATACTTATGTGTTATGATTGCTTGCTATTTGAGGCGAAATAGTTAGGATATGCATGTTAGGGAGATGACTCAGGCATTTCTTTGATAGCCAATTCTTACCATTCTTTTCTATCCCGGACTTTAAAAAGATCCCTAGTCAGCCCCATTGAGCCAAATATTGAAACTTCTTCTTTGACACCCTATATTCCCACAAATTGTGCCATAAGTAAAAATATGAATTAGTGGAATACATTGTGTTAAAAAAAAAAGACAAAAAGAGTGAATAAGCCTGTTGCACCCCAATAAAAAAAAGTAATAAGAAATAGGCAAAAGCCTAAGTTTGGGGGTGCTTGTCATTATTATATACTTCACTCTCCCAAAACAAAAAGAGGGAAAAGATAGAATCGAAGTGAAGGAAAGAACAAAAAGAAAAAGGAAAATACTGAAAAGCTGAAGAGCTTATGGTACACGAAATGAGCCTAAATGCCTATTTTTACCTACCTATACCTAAGCCTACATTGCAACCCTTAAAGTCCTGAAGATCTCTTTTATGCATATCCAGAATTAGTGGAGAATAGCAAGTAAGCATGCCATGGGAATTCTTGAATTTATATGCATGATTTAGTATATTGACTTCCATTAAGCATGACAAATATGAGTTTGCGAAATATCTAGCTTCATGTGTTTAGTGTGCTGAAATTTCATGCTATATGTTCCTGCATATTATTTTGCTAACCTTCATGTTTTTCTAGTTAACACTAATGCATCAAAAGTGATCAATGTCAGTGAGTCTTTTATTTTTCGTTTCTTTGAGTCTTTTATTTCTTTCTTTCTATCTTTGCTCGAGGGCGAGCAAAGGTTAAGTTTGGGGGTATTTGATCAGTGTATTTTATATACACCTTTTGAGTCAGTTTTAGTTAGTCTTTTGTCCTGTTTTGCACATATAAGTGTCGTATTAGGATAGTTTTCCTTTCTTTTGAGTCAAAGTGGTTAAAATGGTCAAATGGCGGAAAAGGAGCTAAAGAGGGCAAAGAGGAGATTCCAGAGCTAAAAGCAGAGAAAGTGGCGAGCAGTGAAACGGACGGCCGCGGCGCCTCCTGCGATCGAAGCGGCGCGGTGCCACTATCGAAGGCTGCGAAGACTTCGGCGCGCGGCCTCGTAACGGCAGTGCGAGGCGCGGCGCTAAACATCCGAAGCTACGAAGTTGCAGTGGCGGCTCACCGAGCAATCGGGCGCGGCGCCAAATCATCCGACGGATTGCGAGATTCCGGCGCCCGCGCGCCATGCGAGGGCAGCGCCCGACGCGGAAAAATAAGGTTTCAGGCGGATTTTGGGCGAGCTGCGAGAAAAGTTGAGGCGGTTTCGGCTATAAAAGGAGAACCTAGGCGCTTTTAAAGGTTCCCCTTCTTGCACAACACAAGGCTTCTTGCTTGGAGATTGGAGACCATAGTTTAGTAATTTCTTTTCCCTTTCTTGTTTTTATTTCAGTTTTTATGAAGAACATGGGATTAGTTAACATGTATCAATGACTAGGAACTAATTCCTCTATAAACTTTCATGTTGAATCTCTAGAAACCTATGTTATGATTTAATGCATGCTTATGGTTATTCTTCTTCTTGTTGAGATCTATCCAATATTTGAATTGAATGCTTGGTAGTTAATTGACAACTAATTATCACTATATGATTTCTAATCAGACTCCGAAAGGAGGGGATTGTGAATATGATGTAAGTTGGGTAGAAATTCTTGGATTGGGGATGAAAATACCTCAATTATTTATGTAGCGTTAATGAGAGGCTTAAAACCCCTAATTTTGCGCATGGTGCGTGACGGTTAACTAGGTTTTTGTTCTTAATCCTCATATAGAGTTATCCTTATCACCGAAAGGTAGGTAAGGTGCAATACTGGGGTTGAGTGTTTATATAACCTAACGGAGTATAAAGCGATTTAAATAAACTGCTTTCTCCAAAAGAAGAAGAACATAAGTTATTGCATTAATAAGTAACATAAGCGGATAGTGAGGAGACGTGGAAGCCCTATTCTCATCACAACTGAAGTAAACTCATTAGTTAAATTAGTCTTTATAATTCGTAGTTATAAACCACAAATCAAATATCAATTTACCAAATAGATATCAAAAGATAGATAGTTGGTAATTGAACCCTAATCCTTGTGGACGATATTCGGTCTTACCAGGACTATATTACTTGTCACGATAACGTGCACTTGCGTTTAAAGTGTGTGCATCTTTTCGCGCACCAGTAATGCACCCAAAACAAGCCGCGTCTCAACCTATAAAACATTTGAGCTTAGAACAGGATCAAAGTACATTACACCGTAAACAAGGCGCGTATCGACCTCAAGTCTAAGGACTTATATCTCCCACACGCTGATGACACTCTAGACATATATACAAACAGTACATCAGCAGGGTATACCAATACTTCTACAAGTATCCATGTGTCCATAACGAGTTGCCATAACTCGTAGCAGGTGAGACATACTACATCCCTAAGGATATGATGCAGACCACATGTCGACGTATCACATATCATCGATATCTCATTCTCGATGATCATTAGTCGAGGCAATTTAAGAGTTACGTTATAATGTTAATTTCTCACATCATTAATAACTACGTAAACTCTAGGGATGCATTTATAGAATATTACAGACAATCAACCAATAATTCAATAACTGCAAATACCATAATATTAATCATCATTAATATAAATATGAATATGTATAAAGTACATTTATCCTAATACAGATTGTCTCTAGGACATAAATATATTTTCAAAAGAGTGAATCATCAAGATAGGTACAAGATGGTCCTTATACCATCTTTACAAAAAAAAAGAAATAAAAATAAAAATTAATAAAATTTTAATAGAAAAATTTAAGGCTTTGGAGTTTTGACTTTGTGGATATTATGATGCATAACTTATGGCTCTATAGGCATAAGTTCAATCAGGACAAAAATTAAAGAACACCACAAAATAGGCCGAACGTGCAAATGACCCATAGATATACAACTTGAGAACAACCCATGTCTTCAAGTTGTGGGTTAAATGCAAACCCAAATCTTGTTAAATGATTTGAAGATTTTTCCTCCATATTTGCCACAGTTATAAACAAGAGTATTATAAATTTAGAAGTCGAATTAGCCAATCTGATTCAAAGTCTAACGATTACATGAATATAGACAAACGTTTCAAAGAAATAATCATGTTGCAAAAATATCCAGAAATTATAAAGTTAATTCATTAATTGACTTAATGAAATAATATCCCGTTTTACAAACAAGTTATACTTTTAGCCTAAAAAAAATGTTAAAATTCTACTTGTGATCGCGTTTGCGGAAATGTCTAACACATTCCTTGGAAATCACTTGAACCTTTACACTTTCTTTGATTTTCAAAAGGTTTTAAATACCTTCTTTCAAATGGCGATTCTGTTATTTCACAAATATTTAAGTTATGGAACATTTTTAGTTTAGTATAAAAATGGGTCGTACCACATATATGATGGAGCCAAGACCCGAGTAAGAACAATTGGAGGAGTCTTGGAGCACTTTCTGTTGACAGTCAATTTCGACCCGTTTTTTGTATATTTGTTGCAATTTTATGTGTTTTAGGACACCGCATTCTAATCATCATTTTTTGCATTTTTTATCTTTTTTATTTTTTAAATTTAAGCATTATGTCTTTGTTAATATTATGTTTCTATTACACTGTCATTTATTTTAATAATTTTTGCATCTTTTTAAATAATTAATTGACATCCCGCTTTAATTTTAATTAGACATTAAACATTTGTCTAAATATTGTATTTTATTATTATTGCATCGGCATTTGCATTTTTATAATTTTGCATCTTGTTAAATAATTTTTCTTTTAAATAATTAACCCGCTTTGCATTTTGTCAAACCACCGATCAGAGCCAATCCGGATCAGTCCAGTCCACCATTCCATAAGCCCAACCGCCCATTTTTAAATTTCAAACACCCATTTATTTTCCCCCCAAAACCAAACCTTTAAACTAGTCCAATTCACATTTCATCAGCCCAACCCCTTTCTTTTAATTAAACTCCAGCGGCCCATTCCGGCCCAATTCTCTTCTTAACCAAACAAACGGACGAGCCTCACTTTCAAGCCAACGACTCGCCGCGACATCGCGCTCCTCCTTTACCGCGATCCACATCGCTGACCACATTTACCCGCCGGATAACCACGCCGCTGACACTACCCATACTCGAAACCCATCACTTCATCCCTCTACTCGAAAATCCGTCCCCTTTACTCCTAAAACCCGCGAATCGCAGAGCCTTTACATCTACATCACCATGTCTTGTGTCCTTCGTCTGCAAGCTCGAGCCATGCGCCTGGTACGACCAGTAACAATAACTCGCAGGTCTTCTATCAATCTCTTTAATTTAAAATTTAACCGTTGGAAGAAGGGATTGAGGGTTCTGAAATGGGTATAAATACAACCCATTTGGGTTGTGTTCCAGGTCGAAAAAATTCTGGGTTAAAGCACTGGATATTTTCTGAATCTTGGTTTGGAAATGAAGAACAAAATTTGCATCTTTATTATTTTCGAGGAATTTACAATCAGAGAATATATATCCTCTGTTAGAATCGACCTTAATAATCCCACTTTACTCTTAGTTTTGGTTCAGAAAAATCACAAATACCTAAGCTTTTATTTCTCTTCAATCGCACACACACACGACTCTTTGAGCGAGTTCGACGAGTCGAGACGATGTATCGGTTCGCTACCCGGAGAAGGTAAACACATCCCCTTTTAATTTTTTCTGTTTAATTTAGAGCATGTAACATGTATTGTGCGTTTATGTGAATATCAATCATGTTTGGTTAGAACTAATTATTGTTTTTGAGCTTATTGGGTTAACTGTTAAGCATGTTTAGTTAAAGTAGATGTTGTTTGTGTTCATTAGATCAAGGATTAGTTTGTTTTGAATCATCATTGCATCGATTTTGTGTGATTAATTAAATAAATGATTATCATTTTAGTTTGAGCTTAGTTTTAACCATGTATGAGTCTCTGAATTCACATAATTTATGATTTAAGTTGCTTATGGTTTAGTATAGTATGTCTTAGTTGATTTGAGATTATTGTTTGTTGTTTATCACTACAAGCTATAAGCATGATTAGATAGAGAAGTGTTTACCATAACAGTTCAAGACTCTGTTTAATCATATGTGGACTGTTTTAGTTGATTAAATCCTCATCTTGTTAGTTTAAGGTTTGTTTGAGCATGTATAGGATATTTAGATATAATAAGCTGCCTTAGAGGGAATAGAGACGTTTGAGTTAATCTCTTTTCATAACTAATGATGTTTATATCCTTTGACAAACTGCATATCTATATATATTTTTATTGTCTAAATAAAGCATTTGCTTATTATATTTCTGAAGACTGAAATTTGTCCCTGTATGAATCGTCTGTAGAGAACATGTTCTGTCTTATAAATAGTCATGTATGAGTGTCTTAGAATGGTCTTGACTGGATCACATCATTATTACTCAACAATTGGTTAAGGTGCTAAATTCTTATGAGTATATAGTTTGCCTTGTTAACTGTGTACGTACAAGAAAGCAAGTTGCGAATCTTGCCTTTGATTATGCTACTTGAATCTCCATGTGAACTGACTTCTCCTTCTAAATGGGCATCTAAGTCATAGGCATTGTAGCATGTTGTTTAGTCTAGTTTAATAACTCCATGGTTTGGTTTTGTTATTACATTCGTTCTGAAATTGAACATTTGCGCATATTTGATTGGGTATTGTCTGATTGAGTCATTCAGCCACCTGAATCTCCTCACTTATCTTGCATCTAGTTTTATCTTCATTTATCCACCTAATTGGTCAATTGTTACTTTAAAGTATCCATGAATATCTTTTCCGCTCTTGTTTGTCATGTATAATTAAGCCTATGGTCTTGTCTCTTTGTATGGTGCTATAAATGCAGTAACATGATATCCCCCATGTAGCATTCTAAGTCCTCTAGAATGATGTTGTGCCATACTTTGATTATTAAGTTGTTTGCATACTGTCTAATCTGTTCCTATCTGAAAACTGTCCATCCAATGAGTATGCATATTTTTCTGAAATATCTAAATCTGGAAGGCTGTAAATAACATTTTCAGATTGGTCACCGAATGTATCTAAGCCCTCCCTTCACTTGCACATACACTTAAATTCATCTGTTTAGGTATAGGCTTGACTCCCTTGTGTGTTTCTTTAAATTTTGCCCTCGATAAAGTAAGCTCTAATTTGTGTTAAGCTTAATGTCGTTTGCTCAGTAGTAACCTAGTTTGTCTTAGTTTGAATGATCATATATGTCTTGAATGCATTTAAATTAGGCCTTGCATGTATAAAATCTGTATGACTGTTTGGAAAGTTGAATTTCTTTGGTTAAGATTTGTGTCCTTGCTGCCTAAGTTGCGATTAAATGCTTAAAATGTAGCAGGTTTTAGATCAATTCCCATCCTTATAATTTGTTTGTGAAACCTGGACAGTCTTGAGGATCCCTCTTCTTTGCCTTGACTGAGAGCATGTGATCTCTACCTTCCTTTGTGAATTATTAATGGATGTGTCCATGTGGGCATGTCTATTTTTATATTTAAAATTTATTGAATATGTGATGTATGGTCCAGATTTTTGTCACTGCTGATACACGTTAAAAAATGTTATTAGTATCATATCTCCGTAAACTTTAATTGTTGGATAATCATTCTTTACCCTCTTCTTTCTTTGCATGACTTGGGGGAATTCTCCACTCGTCAAAATGCCCTCGAGATGCTGCTAAAACTCGAGATGACTTGTTGTTGCACTTTGAAGCTACGGATACTGTTTCATTATAAATTGGTTGTTGCATTCTGGGGATAAAATGTCCTTCTGAGGGGGATTATTATATCTTGGTGAACAAAGTGTCTGATGAATCTGTTACTTTCACCTAAAAGAAGAACAATTCCATACTTGGTTCGTCACTGCAATTCCGGCTACTAATGAACTTGGGGACATCTTGCACTTGTGTGGTTCTAAAAATGTTGTATTTTGAGAAATGATCTGCGCCTTGAGGTAAGTTGCTTCTCTTCACTGTTCACTTGTTGTTGCATCTTGGGAAAACTGTTGTGCTTTGAAACTTGTTGTTGCCTCTTGGTAAATTGTTGTGATTTGAGGACCTTTGCTGCATGTGGTCCGACAGATCACTGCTGCTGCTATACTTGAAATGTTTCATTTATAAATCTGCTGGATAGGACTGCAGTTTGTCGATTTTACTTTCACTGGTTGTGCCTGTCCTGTGCTATTTTCTATTCTTTGCGATCTCAGTGAACATATATTACCGATTTGTCGTGTTTGCCGAAATTGCCTTGCCAGCTACTTATGCACTTTGCTTTGCTTCTTGATAGGAACAACTTAATGAAAGACACGTATGTCTAGCGATGGTTCTGCATTTCTTTGGCTATTACAACCCGAAGGTTGTTTTGGGGCGATATGTTGCACTTTGAACTGATGTGTTGTTGCTACATTCTTAACCACTGTTGTACTTGAAAACAGTTGCTTCATTTCTTGACTGAAAAGTACCATCTCTTGAGCAAATCTAGGGTCGAAATGACTACTGTACCTGGGCAAATTAAGGCCATTGGTTGCTGTATTTTTAGCCCGGTTACTGATGGTTTCTTGGCCAAATTTGAACAAGTCGCTGCAACGTTGTGAGTTATATTACTGCTGCATTATCTAAGGCAAAACGGATCATTGTTTTGGCATTAAATTCGGGGTTGTTTCGGCCTAAATTTGGGACTGTTTTTGGCATTAAATTCGGGGTTGTTTTGGCCTAAATTCAGGACTGTTTTGGCATTGAATTCGGGACTGATTTTAGCCATGTTGATGGGTTGATTTTTGGCTATTTGGCTACGGATCTTGGCCATGTTTGTTACTGATTTTTGGGGTTGTTTGCTGCTGCATTTTCAACCCATTTGCTGCTGCATTTTTAGCCTATTCTTGCCATCATTGTTGTTTATCGAGCTGATTTTTGATTTTTGGCATCCGCGGTGAAAAACTTCGTCGTTACGAAGTTTCCAGCGAGTTTGGGCTGTGTCGCTGTTACTATTTCTATCATTTTCAGTTGTTGTCGGACTGATGTTTGACGACTTTGCCCCCTTTATCTATTTATTATGCTGATTTGAACTAGATACTGCACGGGCCTACGAAGGATTTATCCGTCGATCTGGAGGCCTCCATGGTAAGCGAGACGGAATATGTGGGCAAGGAGGAAAGTGAAAAGATTAGACGAGAATGCATAGTATCGTTCACCGGGAGGTGAGTCGACCGCAGCCGAAACGATATTGGCTTCTCATGTCTTAGTATCCTTGGCATAACACTAGCTGAGCCCACACTATATAATAAAAAATATCTTCTACATATATATCTATATATATATACATACATTGTGTTTGTTTGGTAATTTATTTATTATTTACTAACTCTTCTACTAAGTGTCTTTTGCAGGTACCCGGAGGCACACCCCAAAGTTAAAGCATTCACATAAAATAAAATAAAAGCGAAATGTCGCTAAATTCTCTTCATTACATCTTTTATGATTATTTGCTTTCATTACTATCTTGTTAAATATATATCTATTTTAAATATTTGCATGCCTAATATAAATATCTCTTGGTTAGTTTAATAATTAGAACACCTTTAGAATTGTAGATTGCATGTTAGTACAATAATATTAAGCCTAAGTTTGAACGGATAACCGCAAGTTAGCGGATCTTAAAGGATGCCTAACCCCTTCCCTTTAGGATAATAAATAACTCTTACCTAGAATCTCACATAGCTTTCGCAGACCTTTAAAAAATGGAGATCATTCGTAGTATTTTATGCTACATTTTTAGTGTCCTAATTCACTATAATAATTAGGTGGCGACTCCTTTGAATGCATTTAGGAATCAACCATACGCAGTACTCCCGTTTCGACTCCGGTTAAAATGGGGTGTTACAGTATGGCGACTCCAATGGGGATGACTAGGTTCTTAACCATAACAGACTTAGATTAATTATTGTGCTTTATTTTTTCTTTATTTGCTTAAATTGTTTCTTTTGTGTTTTATACTTATTTGCTTTTATTTTTACCTTTTGCCTAAACTGTTCTTCTTTACATATGAATATTTGCATGTTGTCTTAATTGCTATATGCTAATGCTTTTCCTAAACTGTCATTCCGCTCATATTTCATCCCTTGCGGAAAATTAACACTATCACACACTACACGCGAGGTGCGCTTTGCACACCCGCAAATTTCTTTCAAATACCCAAATTTAGGAGAGTTGGCATTTTACGCGGAGAATCCGGTCCAACCGGTGGCCGCGTATCCTTCTCACTCGAGTAGTCCGCTCGGGAACCATTGCGTCTAGTAAGCCAAATCTTAGCAAAATTAGGATAGAGCTATACCACCCTCTTTATTTTAAGTCATACATGCATACACCTTAGGTGGGTTGATCCCTGGTATCGACGCCACTATTAGGAAAACACCAAAAATTGTCGACGGGGTGTTATACCCCGTAGTTCTGACCCTACGTATGAGAGCGTACGAAAGCATGTAAGACTTAAAATTTTCTAAGGATAGGTTGACGGATGGTTCCGGACGGGTTTTTAGTCACCTTGAAAGCGGGTTATGACCCAGTACATTGAGAGTTCCTAAGTGTTTCAAAGGCCTAGGGCGTAGTTCGTGGAGTCTAGATTCCAACGCAACCAACCATTCGTCGATAGGACGTCGGGGTAGAAAGTTATGAGAGTTACAAGTTCGGTCTTGTGATCGGACAAAAATGTGTTTGGACAAGCGAGGCGGCGCGGATGCGAGCGCGGCGCGAAATCTTGAAGTCGCTGCGATTGCAGCGCAGCAGCGCAGGCCAGCGGGGCAGCGCTGGAAGTTGAGAAGGCTGCGGAGGTTTCAGCATGGCCCTGAAGGCGAGATTTTTGGGCGGAAAAACTTAGGAAAGTCTGATTTCTCTTTTAAAAAGGCCATGGGAGGGTGACAAGTGTCCCCATCTGATTTTCTTGCATGCCTTATATTGACCAAGTCTTGAAGACTTGGTCATCTTTCAAACCTCTCCCTCTCTCTAAATTAGCTCCTCCTTCTCTCTACATTTCCAAAGGAAATTCAAAGCCTAAGAAAAATCTGAAAAGTTAAGAACAAGAAGGAAGTTTGTGGCTAGCTTGTTGGTGTTGTTGTGGTGGTATTCTTGGCAAGAAAGCTAGCAAAACATTTGGGATAAATTTGGCTAAAACTTTAAGGTAACATTTTGTTACACCCCGTAGTTCAGGTCATGCGTATGAGAGCATACGAAAGGGAGTAAGATTTAAATTTTTTCCAAAGAATAGGTTGACGGATTGTTTCGGACGGGTTTTAGTCAACTTTGAGGCGGGTTATGACCCGGTACATTGAGAGTTCCTAAGTGTTCCAAGGGCCCAGGGCGTAGTTCGTTGAGTCTAGATTCCAACGCAACCAACCGTTCGTCGATAGGACGTCGGATTAGAAAGTTACGGGAGTTACAAGTTCGGTCTTGTGACGGACAAAAATGCGTTTGAGCAAAACAGCAGGCGCGGCGGGAAATCGAGGGTCGCTGAAGTTGAGCGCGCGACACGGGACAGCAGGCCGCGGCGTCGGAGTTCGAGAAGGCTGCGGAGGTTTCAGCGCGCTGAAGCGAGATTTTTGGGCGGAAAAACTTAGGAAAGTCTGTTTTCTCTTTTAAAAAGGCCATGGGAGGGTGACAAGTGTCCCCATCTGATTTTCTTGCATGCCTTATATTGACCAAGTCTTGAAGACTTGGTCATCTTTCAAACCTCTCTCTCTCTCTAAATTAGCTCCTCCCTTCTCTACATTTCCAAGAGAAATTCTAGCCTTAGGAAAAATCAAAAGTTAAGAACAAGAAGGAAGCTTGTGGCTAGCTTGTTGGTGTTGTTGTGGTGGTGTTCTTGGCAAGGAAGCTAGCAAAATATTTGGAATAAATTTGGCTAAAGCTCTAAGGTAATGATTCTTCCTTTATAATTAGTTTTTAGTGTTACATGTTAAGAAGAAAGAACTTGTGGTAGTGAATAATACACTTAGAGTCCTTGCATGTAAGAAATGTGGTTTGGATATGAAGGATTGGTTAAGAAAAGATATTATGAGCATGTTGTAGCCTAAAAACTACTTTAGAATTGTTAAGTGTATTGTTGTACCAAATGGGGCAGAATTTTACACACCCAAGTTTGGAGGTGTAATCCCCTTTAAAATGTTGGATTGTTGAGCCTTAAATGTGGTGTTTGGATGATAAATTCGGCCTTGAAAAAGGTGGCAAAGTGAGTAGAAACAAAGGAAATGCTGCCCAATTTTCCATAGAATTTAGTGACTTTGAACTTGGATTGTTCTACTTTGAGATTAGAGGTTAATAAACGTATTATGGTCATTATAGGTTGACGTATTACGTGCGATAGTTGGAATTAACAAGTGGATTGACCGAAGAGGTATGTGGAGCTTTCCTATCTCTTGAGCATGAGTAGTTGTATCTATGTAGTACGGTAGACGTACAAGATTTGATATCTTTCACTTGTTTTAAGTATGTGATACTTGTTTCATCTTAAAAGTATAAAACCCTTGGATTTAGGGAAAAATGTATTTGACTAATGTATAAAGCGAATATAATGACTTTATGGGAAGTTGATTATATTAGCTTTATGAAAGGTTAACGAAAGGAGATTTACTCTAAGTAAAGTAAGCACGGAAAAATGTTTTGAGTTGGGAAAAGTAAAGCGATTTTGAGGCATTGATTGCCTAAGGTTTTAAAGGAAATGAAGTCACTTGATTTAGAAGCCTACTATATTTCTAAAAGGAAATGTGACTTGTTTTGAAAGGAAATCTTAACTTGATGCTATGGTGATTAGTATCTTGGAATTTTTGTATAAAAGAGTTATTTCTTAAAGGGTTAGAAGTACATGGTACTTGGGTTGAATTCCCGGATTTTCTATTAAAAGACATATTAGTGCCTTGGGTATACTAAAATGAGAGGATATATTAATAATGTTAATAAGAAGTTAGGGGATTTCTTAACTTGCTTATGTTATGATAAGCCGGTAGCGCTTATGTTATGATATGATAGACCGGTAGTGCTTATGTTATGTATGATAGCCGGATGAGCTATGTTATATAAATATTATTACGGGTAAACCCCGGGTTATTCTTGTTATTTTTCCTTTGGATATACCGACACGATGGGTGGCCCACGGGTATGCTCCAATAGGATGGTTTACTACTTATGCTATGGATTTGCTACCCATGATGCGAGTGCGGCGCTTGTACTCATGCGGATCCGGTCCACAGGATCCATGCGGGTAAAATAGTCCCATGCGAGTACGGTGATGGTACTCATGTGGGTCCACAGGATCCATGCGGGTGAAATAGTTCCATGCGGGTGAAATAGTCCCATACGAGGCGGATGGCCTTATGCGGATCCACAGGATCCATGCGGGTGAAACAGTCCCAGGAGTAGGATTGCTTAATGATACTACGGGCGAGAGATCCTGTTTTGATCATGAGCCTCTTATTTTTATGCAGTATTATACTTATACTTGTTACTCTCATTGTTAGTAAGGCACAGTGCAACATAATTTGATTTTTATCTATAACTTCAGTGTATTTTGGACTTATGATATTACTACAGTATTTTCGATTTACATACTTGATGCGTTGTGTCTTGACCCGCTTCCCGAGTGCGTTCATCTGTGCGGTAAGGGAAAACAGGTGGTAGATCCTCATTTCTAGGATCTTTTACTCAGGTGTCAGGAGCTCCATTTCTTCGGAGGCTCGACTTTTGGTATGGTTCTCCCTGGGGTTGTTGATGTTTTGTACATTCAGGGGCATGACGGGGCCCTGTCCTGTCATAGTGTTACTCCTTCTTAGAGGCCTGTAGTCTCGTCATAACTTGGTTTGTTTAAGAATGTAACTGTTCGGTCTTATGTACTTTTGGGGTAGCCATTTTGGGCTAGACTATCGTATATCATTATGGTTGTTTATTGTGGGTTTATATTCATTGGTTTTCTCGATGTTGTGTCACGCGGTGCGGGTTAAGGCACGGTCACGGATCGAGTCGGATCGTGACAAAAGTGGTATCGAGCGATTAATCCTCGGAAGGGTCTGAGCCGTATCTAGTAGAGTGTTGATTATCGGTGTGTTGTGCACCACATCTATAATCGAGGTCAGCAGGATATTTAGGATTGGTTTCCATTCTTTCACTCTAAAATCGTGCAATAGAAGTGTTATAGGTTGAATTTCCTCGACGTATTTTCTGTATCGATTATGCCTCGCATGGCAACCACGGCCCGAAGGGCAAGCGAGGAACTACTAGTAGGGCACCGGGTTACGAGGCACGAGCCCGATCCTTACGGATGAGGTGTTTGGACGGCGAGTTCTGGCGTCGCCAACCCCAAATGCGGCGGCGGCGGCTCACGAGACCGCGGTACACGAGCCTCGATCCAGCGGCGAGGCGAAGGATATGGGCTACAGAGATGACCGATTCGGCGGGATCGTGGCGAACATGAGGATAAGTGGAGATGATTCATTTGTACCGTAGTTCGACCTGCTGCTAACGAGGCGAGGACTTTTGAGTTGCATCCCACGAGTTTTATGGGTGAGGCACGAGGATGATCGCGAGGAGTTCATCAAGCGATTCTGACGGATCGTAGAGTGATCAAGGCTTCGGAGACCGAGTCAGTGGTCTTAGGTTCACATAAGCTGCGTGATACTGCAGTCGACTGGTTTGATTCATGGGAGTTGTCCCGGGGGCAGCATGCACCTCCAGCTGGTTGGGACGAGTTCTCAGAGGCCTTTCTTGCACACTTCTTGCCTTCGCAGATGAGGAGGGCGCGGGCGGATAGATTTTTGATGTTGAGGCAGAACGGGCGGGCGGTTCGGGATTACAATGTAGAGTTTGACTCGTTGGCCCGATATGTACCCGCCTTAGTGGCAGACATGGAGGATAGGGTACACCGCTATGTCACAAGACTGGATGATTACTTGGCCGAGAGTTGAACGGGAGTAGCTCTTCAGCCGGGCATGGACATTTCCCGTATGCAGACTTATGCACTCGGGTGTGAGGCGTAAGTCGGCGGAATAACCAAGATCAGCGAAGGGCGAGCAATGAGGTCCTTTGGTAACTTTGGCGGACAGCGCGGCCGAGCTAGTTATGCCCTCGCCCGATTCGAGTGGTTCTCCGCGATGCCTTGAGGCGTTCGGGATATTCGAGGCGGTCGTGGCTCCAGTTTGAGTTCTCGGGAAGTGGGGTGCTAGCGGATGGGGCCACCCCACCTCGTTGCGGCCGTTGTGGTAGGCTCCATGGTGGAAGTGTCATCTTTGGGTTGGGAGTTTGTTTTACATGCGGCCGGCGGGCCATTTGCGAGGTGTCCGACCGGAGATAACACGGATGAAGAGATTCATCGCCGGGATCGATGGTGGTTCGCGCTTCTTTTGCTATCTTGTGCGTGCGGCGAGGATCATGATTAGAACGTCAAGGGGAAAAAGAAGCCATAGTTACAGGTATATCCTTAACTATCTACAGATTAGTAGGTGTGATAAGATGGTTACATGTTAAGTATTATGTGCGGATAATCTTATGTAAATTGTGACTTAGAGAGCCTGGCTTGTAGAAGGGGTAAGTTTGGGGACATGGAAGTTGTGAGCCTTAGGATTTTTGATAACCGTAGGAACCTTAGCTACATGGCTATCGTGAGTGGAAGATTTTCTGGTGATCTTTTTGAGGAATATAGCATAGTGGGTATTGTGACATGCGGCTATCACGAATTATGTATGAAATTCGGGCAGCGTGTTACACAGAATGATATTGGAATACCAAGGATTGATAAGGACTAATTAGATACGGAAGGTATGGAGTGGTTTGATGAACTCATCAAGGTTATGCGTACTAATTTGAGATAATTAGGAGATGATGAGTTATGCGAGAAATAAATGGACCCTTAAGAAGTTTAATTAAGAGACCTAATGGGAGACTATGTTTGTAAATTAAGCTACGTTGTATGCTTGGGGATAGTCTGAGATGAGATCGGGTGGAGTAAGTGATGGGATTGTTGTAAGATTTAGTATCATGAGCGAGGATATTGAGACTATGAACATGTGATAGAATCAGTTGGTAATTACGAACGGGCACTTCTGTTAGGCCATGAACGGGAGTAAGTGGTAATGGTTCATATCTTGGGTTCGTTTTCTGTTTGACTTATGAGGAATGATTAAGCGTGTGCGATTTCTTAGGGTCACAAGTGGCATAGTAAAGTTCCATTAGTGTAAAGTACGAGGAAGTACCGAGGAATATTAGATTGGCTCCAAAAGAACATTCGGGGACGAATGTTTCTAAGGGGGGAGAATGTTACACCCCGTAGTTCAGGTCATGCGTATGAGAGCATACGAAAGGGAGTAAGATTTAAATGTTTTCGAAAGAATAGGTTGACGGATTGTTTCGGACGGGTTTTAGTCAACTTTGAGGCGGGTTATGACCCGGTACATTGAGAGTTCCTAAGTTTTCCAAGGGCCCAGAGCGTAGTTCATTGAGTCTAGATTCCAACACAACCAACCGTTCGTCGATAGGACGTCGGAGTAGAAAGTTATGGGTGTTACAAGTTCGGTCTTGTGACGGACAGAAATGCGTTTGAGCAAAAACAGCGGCGCGCGGATGCGAGGCCGCAGCGGAAATGCGATGGGTGGCTGAAGTTGCAGCGCCGCGCTGAGGCAGCGAGCGGCGCGGAAGTTGAAGAGGCTGCGGAGGTTTCTGCGCTTGGCGAGATTTTGGGGCCGAAAAACTTAGGAAAGTCTGTTTTCTCGTTTAAAAAGGCCATGGGAGGGGGACAAGTGTCCCCCCCCCCCCCATCTGATTTTTCTTGCATGCCTTATATTGACCAAGTCTTGAAAACTTGGTCATCTTTCAAACCTCTCTCTCTCTAAATTAGCTCCTCCTTCTCTACATTTCCAAGAGAAATTCTAGCCTTAGGAAAAATCAAAAGTTAAGAACAAGAAGGAAGCTTGTGGCTAGCTTGTTGGTGTTGTTGTGGTGGTGTTCTTGGCAGGAAGCTAGCAAAATATTTGGAATAAATTTGGCTAAAGCTCTAAGGTAATGATTCTTCCTTTATAATTAGTTTTTAGTGTTGCATGTTAAGAAGAAAGAACTTGTGGTAGTGAATAATGCACTTAGAGTCCTTGCATGTAAGAAATGTGGTTTGGATATGAAGGATTGGTTAAGAAAAGATATTATGAGCATGTTGTAGCCTAAAAACTACTTTAGAATTGTTAAGTGTATTGTTGTACCAAATGGGGCGAATTTTACACACCCAAGTTTGGAGGTGTAATCCCCTAAAATGTTGGATTGTTGAGCCTTAAATGTGGTGTTTGGATGATAAATTCGGCCTTGAAAAAGGTGGCAAAGTGAGTAGAAACAAAGGAAATGCTTGATTTTCCATAGAATTTAGTGACTTTGAACTTGGATTGTTCTACTTTGAGATTAGAGGTTAATAAACGTATTATGGTCATTATAGGTTGACGTATTACGTGCGATAGTTGGAATTAACAAGTGGATTGACTGAAGAGGTATGTGGAGCTTTCCTATCTCTTAAGCATGAATAGTGGTATCTATGTAGTGCAGTGACGTCTGAATTTGATATCTTTCACTTGTTTTAAGTATGTGATACTTGTTTCATCTTAAAAGTATAAAACCCTTGGATTTAGGGAAAAATGTATTTGACTAATGTATAAAGCGAATATAATGACTTTATGGGAAGTTGATTATATTAGATTTATGAAAGGTTAACGAAAGGAGATTTACTCTAAGTAAAGTAAGCACGGAAAAATGTTTTGAGTTGGGAAAAGGGTAAATTGATTTTGAGGCATTGATTGCCTAAGGTTTTAAAGGAAATGAAGTCACTTGATTTAGAAGCCTACTATATTTCTAAAAGGAAATGTGACTTGTTTTGAAAGGAAATCTTAACTTGATGCTATGGTGATTAGTATCTTGGAATTTTTGTATAAAAGAGTTATTTCTTAAAGGGTTAGAAGTACATGGTACTTGGGTTGAATTCCCGGATTTTCTATTAAAAGACATATTAGTGCCTTAGGATACTAAAATGAGAGGATATATTAATAATGTTAATAAGAAGTTAGGGGATTTCTTAACTTGCTTATGTTATGATAAGCCGGTAGCGCTTATGTTATGATATGATAGGCCGGTAGTGCTTATGTTATGTATGATAGTCGGATGAGCTATGTTATATAAATATTATTACGGGTAAACCCCGGCTTATTCTTGTTATTTTTCCTTTGGATATACCGACACGATGGGTGGCCCACGGGTATGCTCCAATAGGATGGTTTACTACTTATGCTATGGATTTGCTACTCATGATGCGAGTGCGGCGCTTGTACTCATGCGGATCCGGTCCACAGGATCCATGCGGGTGAAATAGTCTCATGCGAGTACGGCGATGATACTCATGCGGGTCCACAGGATCCATGCGGGTGAAATAGTCCCATGCGGGTGAAATAGTCCCATGCGAGGCGGATGGCCTTATGCGGATCCACAGGATCCATGCGGGTGAAACAGTCCCAGGAGTAGGATTGCTTAATGATACTACGGACGAGAGATCCTGTTTTGATCATGAGCCTCCTATTTTTATGCAGTATTATACTTATACTTGTTACTCTCATTGTTAGTAAGGCACGGTCTGACATAATTTGATTTTTATCTATAACTTCGGTGTATTTTAGACTTATGATATTACTACAGTATTTTCCAGTTTTACATACTTGGTACGTTGTGTACTGACCCCCTTCCTCGGGGGTTGCGTTCATGCCGCAGGTAAGGGAAAACAGGTGGTAGATCCTCATTCCTAGGATCTTTTACTCAGGTGTCAGGAGCTCCATTTCTTCGGAGGCTCCACTTTTGGTATGGTTCTCCCTGGGGTTGTTGATGTTTTGTACATTCAGGGGCATGACGGGGCCCTGTCCCGTCATAGTGTTACTCCTTCTTAGAGGCCTGTAGTCTCGTCATAACTTGGTTTGTTTAAGGATGTAACTGTTCGGTCTTATGTACTTTTGGGGTAGCCATTTTGGGCTAGACTATCGTATATCATTATGGTTGTTTATTGTGGGTTTATATTCCGCTGGTTTTCTCTGATGTTGTGTCACAAGGGTGCCCGGGTTAAGGCACCGGTCACGAATCCGGGGTCGGGTCGTGACACATTTCTTTCTTTAGAATTAGTTTCTAATGTTGCATGTTAAGAAGAAAGAACTTATGGTAGTAAATAATGCTCTTAGAGTCATTGCATGCAAGAAAGGTGGGTTGGATATGAAAGAATTGGTTAAGAAGATATTATGAGCATGTTGTAGCCTAAAAACTACCTTAGAATTGTTAAGAGAATTGTTGTACCTTATGGGGCAGAATTTTACACACCCAAGTTTAGGTGTGTAATCCCCTTTGAAATGTTGGATTGTTGAGCCTTAAATGTGGCGTTTGGATGATAAATTCGGCCTTGGGAAAGGTGGCAAAGTGAGTAGAAACAAAGGAAATCTTTGATTTTCCATAGAATTTAGTGACTTTGAACTTGGATTGTTCTACTTTGAGATTAAAGGTTAACAAACGTATCATGATTATTATAGGTTGAAATATTACTTGCGGTAGTTGAGCTTAGCAAGTGGATTGACCAAAGAGGTATGTGGAACTTTCCTATCTCTTGAGCATGAGTAGTTGTACTTATGTAGTACGGTAGACGTACAAGATTTGATATCTTTCATTTGTTTTAAAGTATATTGGTACTTGTTTCATTTTAAAAGTATAAGTCCTTTGGATTTAGGGAGAATGTATTTGACAAAGGAATAGCGCTAATATAATAACTTTATGGGAAGTTGGTTATATTAGTTTTTGAAAAGTTCACAAAGAAAGGTTTACTCAAATTAAAACAAGTACGGGTAAAGGATTTGAAACTAAGAAAGGTGAATTGATTTTTAGGCATTGGTTGCCTAAGGTTTTAAAGGAAATGAAGTCACTTGATTTAGAAGCCTATTATATTTCTAAAAGGAAATGTGACTTGTCTTGAAAAGAAAATCGTAACTTGATACTATGGTGATTAGTATCTTGGAATTTTTGTATAAAAAAAGTTATTTCTTAAAAAGTTAGAAGTACATGGTACTTGGGTTGAATTCCCGGATTTTCTATTAAAAGACATGTTAGTGCCTTAGGATACTAAAATGAGAGGATATATTAATAATGTTAATAAGAAGTTAGGGGATTTCTTAACTTGCTTATGTTATGATAAGCCGGTAGTGCTTATGTTATGATAGGCCGGTAGTGCTTATGTTGTGATATGATAGGCCGGTAGTGCTTATGTATGATATGATAGGCCGGTAGTGCTTATGTTATGTATGATAGCCGGATGAGCTATTTTATATACTTATATTATTACGGTGTAAACCCCGGGTTATTATTTATGCCATGGATTTGCTACCCATGATGCGAGTGTGGCGCTTGCACTCATGCGGATCCGGACCACAGGATCCATGCGGGTGAAATAGTCCCATGCGAGTACGGCGATGGTACTCATGCGGGTCCACAGGATCCATGCGGGTGAAATAGTCCCATGCGGGTGAAATAGTCCACGTGCGAGGCGGATGACCTTACGCGGATCCACAGATCCATGCGGGTGAAATAGTCCCGGAGTAGGATTGCTTAATGATACTACGGACGAGGATCCTGTTTTGATCGCGAGCCTCCTATTTTTATGCTATAAGATTTATACTTGTTACTCATTGTTAGTAAGGCACGGTCTGAGAAATTGATTTCATCTATGACTCGGCTTATTTTTGACTTATGATATTACTACGATATTTTCGGTTTCGCATATTTGGTACATGTTATCGACCTCGCCGCGTTCATCTGCGCAGTCGAGGTTCATAACTGGCGATCCGCACTCTTAGGATCACCTTCGGTTCTCGGAAGGCTCCATTTCTCGGAGGCTCGTCTTTTGGTACGGTTCCTCGAGGTTGTAGACTTTTGTACATTCGGGGTATGGCGGGCCTGTCCGTCATAGCGTTATACCTTCTTAGAAGCTTGTAGTCTGTCATGAATTGGGATGTAAGGATGTAGCTGACCGTTTTATTATATTTAGAGTAGCCACTGGGTTGCTTTGTTTATATTCTTATGTGGTTCTTGTTTGTGAGTTTATTTCCGCTGGTTTTTCTCTGATGTTGTATCACAAGGGTTCCCGGGGTAAGGCACCGGTCACGGATCCGGGGTCGGGTCGTGACAAAAGTGGTATCAGAGCGATTAATCCTCGGAAGGGTCTATGGCCGTATCTAGTAAGTCTTGATTATCGGTGTGTTGTGCACCACATCTATAATCGAAGCTACGAGATATTTAGGATTGGTTTCATTCTTCTCACTCCGAGATCGTGCGATAGAGTCGTGTTGTTAAGTCGTCTCTCCTAACGAGTTATGTTGATTGCGCCTACGAGAAAGCGTGATGACCGGGAAGGATTATAGATTGTGTATCCGGTTGGTAATATTTGTAGTATAGTTGGTATTGTGACATACCATACGGTTTGCATATGAGGTCACATATGTGTTGCCTAAAATAATTTTAGATTACCAGGATTTGGTAAGGACTAAATAGATACCAGGAAGGTATGAACAGTTAAGGAACTCTCATCGAGGTTTTACGTGCTAGTTCGAGATAATTAGGAGATGATGAGTTGTCGGAAAAGGTAATGGAACCTTAAGAAGTTTAATTAATGGACCTAATGGGAGACTATGGTTGTAAATTAAGCTACGTGGTATGCTTAAGAGGATAGTACGGATGAGATCCGTGTGGAGTAAGTAATGGTTGTTGTGATCAAGACGACACGGTCATGGTATTATGAGAAGTTAGGGTACCCGTTTATGGGGTGGGATCAGTTGATAGTAGTCATTCGTGCGAGTCACGCGGTACAAGCCCGGTCTAGTTAATCGTTTCTGGGTTCGTGGACGATTCCACCGAACCAGGTTGTGGCCGAAATTGCCTTATATTGTTTAACTTATTAACTCCAAGATTGGAGGCTTTATTATGGAAGTTATGCGTGAGCTAGAATAAGTTTGGAAAGCGAACGAGTACGATCGGTAAGGAAGTGAGCAACCAAGTGTGAAAGAAATGGAGCGAATCCACGAGAACCTATATGAGGTAACTACCGCGTGAGTGTTGATTGGTAGGCGAGTGGGTAGATAATAATTGTCGGTAACGATACGATCGTTGGACCACTAGCGCACCTAGCGGTATTGCATGACGTTGAGGTCATTATGAGTGCGCTAGTTGGCCTCTTATTATGCCAACGTGGACTACGAAGAGAGATTGATTCGGTACGGTTTCCTGCAGTTTGCCATCGGTGGAGAGGAAGGGAAGTGGTAGTAACCAGTGAATTATCCTTCCTTCTTTGGCATCATTGTTTTCAATAAGTCTGTGCGACTTGTTCATTAAGGAAAATTGACGCAGAAAGTAGGTAATACTTGAATTTGAAGGAATTTATGTTAAGTGCCCTTGGAGGTACTTGGAGTTGGTTTGGTGTGGCGGTCAGGGCCACGACCTTCCGGATAATTTCAGGAAAATGTGCAAGGCAAGAATAAAATAAGTATGGGTGCTGCCGGCGGAAAGCTGAGGGCATCTTTGGTAGGTTTGGAAAATCTACACAATTTTAAGGCAGTGCGTAATGATTAGATATTTACAGGACCACGAGAGGACCTGGTGATTAGGGTTGTGACTCCAAGGAAAGTTTATTGAAGGGAGATAAGTTCTCTCCCCTACATAAAAGGATAGTCTTACGTATCATGGGGTTATGGGTACCCATGTCGTTAGACGAAGGATGGGAGACTGGTAGGTCTTGATGTCGCCATGCCATAAGTTCTGATTTGAGATAACCGTGGAAAGGTATTGTGTTGGAAATTAAGAACGACGTTCTGAAATGGTCGCGGAAGTGTCATAAGGACAAAGATGCAGATAATGCGCATGTATGAAATCGTATGATCATGGATCAAGATAGAAATACTTTTGTTAATAATAAGCATAAGATAAGGTCATGACTGAATGATAAAAGAGAATACGACTATGGTTATGTAAGTTGCACGAGATACAATTACCCCGGACTAGTGTAAGACCATTAGTAAATAATGGGCAGTAAGAACACCTCGAGGGAAGGTGGTAGCATCGGCACTGACAAAAAAAAGATAGTAAGAAAATACGGAGGGGTAAGGGACCCCAGGACAACTTGAAATAACTTATAAAGGAAAGACGAGTAGACACTCGAACGATAAGAAATCTTGACAGATCATTTGATTATGTAATACCGTGAATTGAGGTGGAACACCGGACTAAGCTCTACGAGCTGGGAGAGAATAATAGGATTACTACTTGACGAGATCAAGAAGGTCTCCCCCCTAAATTGTGATTGGCAGGAAGTCTTAGCCATGCGGCAAGCAAAGGAATCAAATCTAAGTATAGTAACCAAGTTTGGTTGCAACAGAGAAAGGGGAAACAGGAACCATAATTGAGATTAAGGATGCCCGAATATTTCGCAGGTACAAGAAAGGCTTCCAGTTATTGGAAGAGAAGTTGACCACGACTCTGATTCTAACCTCTTGAGAGACTAGAGGGTTAGGGTATTATTGTAACACGTTGGGTGTTGGGCTAGGTTGTGTGCTGACGCAACACGATAAGGTTAGAGCTTATGTTTCCCGATGGTTAGGGAAGCAAGAAAGGAATTACACTACTCACGATTTAGAGTCGGCGACAGTTAATCGTACCTTGAAGATCTGGATACATTATTTATATGGAGTTCATGTGGACATTTACACAGACCACAAGAGTCTCCAAAGACATCTTCACCAGAGGAGCTGAACTTGCGGCAGAGACGGTGGTTGAAGCTACTTAAGGATTACGATGTTAATATTCTATACCACCCAGGGAAGGCCAATGTAGTTGCAGATGCCCTTAGTCGCAGATCGATGGGTAGTCCATGCGATGTTCACCAGAGAAAAAGGATATGGTCCGAGAGTTACATCATCGGCTAGCGAGCCTTGGGGTCCGCTTGGTTGATTACGATAGTGACGAATTGGATTCGAGAGGTTGCCGAGTCTTCCATCATCGAGGAGGTGAAGAGGCGACAGTATAAGGATCCGATTTTGGTACGGTACCGAGATGCAGCTCTCCAGAAGGAGAAGGGTCTATTTGAGGTAGCGCCTGATGGGGTGCTAAGATTTGAGGGCCGGTTGTGTGTTCCGATGTGACAGACTTCGTCGAGATTTTGGGGAGGCCACGCGGTGCTCGTTATTCGATTCATCCGGGGTCGACTAAGATGTACCATGACCTCAGGTGTGTGTATTGGTGGGATGGCCTGAAGAGGGACGTGGCAGGTTTGGTTGCACAGTGTCCTAATTGTCAGCAGGTCAAGATTGAGCACCAAAAGCCGGTGGGCTATCAGCAGTTATTGATATTCCGACTTGGAAGTGGGAGGTGATAAATATGGATTTTATTACGGGCTACCTACCACTCGGAGGAAGCATGATTCCATTTGGGTGATTGTTGTGGTGACAAAATCAACCCATTTTCTTCGGCCGAGCAGCGTTCTCGGTGAGACTATGCCGATTATATATTAGAGATTGTGAGACTACGGAATCCGGTGTCGATTATATCGGTCGAGCCCGGTTCTCGGCTAACTTCGGAGGTCTTTTCGGCGGATTAGGGACACAGGTGAGTCTCGATGCGGCGTTTCATCCTCGTGACCGACGGACGGGCGGCGCACTATCGTACACTTAAGGATATCTTTGCGGGCTTGTGTTATTGATTCGTGGTATTGGGAGGATCATTTGCCTCTTGTGGAGTTTGCTTACAACAACAACTACCATTCCAAAGATTCGATGGCGCCTTATGAGGCCTTATACGGGAGGAAGTGCAGTCACCGATAGGCTGGTTCGAGGTGGGAGAAGTTCGATTAGTCGGGCGGACTTAGTTCAAGTGACGATGGATAAGGTGAAGCTTATCCAGAGCGGTTGTTAGCGGCTGAGTCGGCGAAGTCGTATCTGCATCATCGGCGTCGACACTTGGAATTTGAGATAGATGATTGAGTTTTTTTCTAAAGGTATCGCCCATGAAGGGCGTGATGAGGTTTGGTAAGAAAGGGAAACTTAGCCCAATGTACATTGGGCCTTATCAGATTGTCCGTAGGGTAGGCAGGGTTGCCTATGAGTTAGATCCTCCGTCCGATCCGGGCGGTGCATCGATTTTCATGTGTCTATGTTGCGGAAATGTATTGGAGATCCATCTAGAGTGCACCGATTCATGATGTCGGTGTGAGAGGAGTTATCGTATGAGAGAGTCCCATAGCGATACTCGATCGTCGAGTTAGGCGACCGGACGAAAGACGTGGCTTCCGTCAAGGTCCTATGGCGAAACGAGAACAGGGAGGAAATGACGTAGGAATCAGATGATGACATGATGAAGAAGTACCCTCACCTATTTCCTATACCTCCAGGTAACCCACTTTCCTGCTTGTTAGTTTTGATTTAGCATTTACGCTTCAGTATGTTGTGGCTCGTGGAGCTTCTTATTTGCAAAAGAATAGTTAAGAGGGTCTATGTCGATGTTGTGATTTGAGTAAGTCTAGAAGGAACATTCGGGACGAATGTTTCTAAGGGGGGGAGAATGTTATACCCCGTAATTCGACCTACGATGTGAGCGCGTCTGAAAGCATGTAAGACTTAAAATTTTCTAAGGATAGGTTGACGGATGGTTCCGGACGGGTTTTTAGTCAACTTGGAAGCGGGTTATGACCCGGTAAATTGAGAGTTCCTAAGTGTTTCAAAGGCCTAGGGCGTAGTTCGTGGAGTCTAGATTCCAACGCAACCAACCATTCGTCGATAGGACGTCGGAGTAGAAAGTTATGAGAGTTACAAGTTCAGTGCAATCGGACGAAATGTGTTTGGACAAGGCGGCGGGCGCGGCGCGGATGCAGGCAGCGGCGCGCGAAAATCGAAGGGTCGCTGCGATTGCAGCGCCAGGCGCCAGGGCAGCGAGGCGACGGTGGCAGTTCAGAGAGGCTGCGGCGGTCTCTGCGCCGCGGCGACGAGGCGGGATTGTTGGGCGGAAAAACTTAGGAAAGTCTGATTTCTCTTTTAAAAGGCCATGGGAGGGCGATCACACGACCGACCCGCCGCGATCGTGCCCTACGGGCACCCTTAAACATACAACATAATAAATCACTGCGGAAAATAAGTAACACATTTTTTTCTCTTAAAACCAAGGCAAAGCCGATAAGGTCGTGAATATAAATCACCCAAAAGGGCTTACACTATCCAAAATGTAATTACAATTCTAACCATCCGGCCCACGTGTGAATCTGCACCTCTAAGATTTGAACACCTACTATGACGGATAAGGCCCGCCGTGCACTCGAATATACATAGCCATGACAACTCCTAACATTGGAGCCATCTCAAATCTGAACCAGATCCTAAGCTCGCGGATCCATAACGATGTACCTAAACTGCGGACATTTAACGCAGCCCGAAGAAGTCGCATAACAGGTACCGAATATGGAACAGAAATAAAGTACAGTAAACAGATCATAACTGTACAAAAGAATGACAAGGACGAGTATAAAAATACATACCAGATCCTGCCGTGTCATTACCACTTATGAACTTAATTTCACATCAATATCTTTTTCCATTCCATTAAGAGTTATAGCCATATCTTACGTACTTACTTAGGAGAAGTCATTAAGTTCATTTCTATCTAACTTACTTATCTTTCATAACATAGTCCGGCCCACTACGGAGGGACACATATACTACTACCCAAATGGGACGATCGATCACACAATATCAAAGCATGCGTGGAATCCCCATCATCGGCGGCTAAAAGTCTAAAACATAAACATTGGTCTCAAGCACAAAAAATCAATCAAAACAGGTGTTATAACGTGCGGGGCTTGCCCCTCATTTATACTCTTACCCTGGAGAAGGTGGTAAAGCATGGGGTATAACGTCTTGGGGCTTGCCCCTCATTTATACTCTTACCCTGGAGAAGGTGGTATAACGTCTTGGGGCTTGCCCCTCATTTATACTCTTACCCTATCTCGACCGGTCGTCAAATAACACATAAAGCAGGTGGTACAGCGTCTTGGGGATTTACCCCTCACTTATACTCTTACCCTGGAGAAGGTGGTATAACGTCTTGGGGCTTGCCCCTCATTTATACTCTTACCCTAACTCAACCGGCCATCATACATAACATAAGCACTACCGACTTATCATACATAACATAAGCACTACCGACTTATCATACATAACATAAGCACTACCGACTTATCATACATAACATAAGCACTACCGGCTTATCATACATAACATAAGCACTACCGGCTTATCATACATAATATAAGCAAGTTAAGAAATCCCCTAACTTCTTATTAGCTTGTTCATATACACTCTCATTTTTGTTTACTTAAGGCACTAACATGTCATTATAAAATCCGGGAATTTAACCCAACGTACTACGTGCCTCTACTCCTTTAAAATGATTCTCTTTCAAACAAAACTTCCAAGATACTAATAACCGTAGTATCAAGTCATATCTACTTTTCACGACAAGTCACAATGCTTTTTTTAGAAATACAATTACCGGCTTCTAAATCAAGTGACTTCTTTTTTAAAGACCTTAAGCAATTGGTACCTTTAAAACAATTTGCCCTTCTTTATTTCAAATCATTTCTTGTTTATGTTACTGAAGAAAACCATTCTCTTAACCTCCCATAAAGTTATTATAACCAACTTCCCATAAAGCCGTCATACTAACTTTATGCCTTAAACTAATTCATTCTCTTTATAACCAAGAGACTTATACTTTCAAATCAAATCACATAGCTTTCAAAGTACTTCAAGTCTCTTAACTTTTAAGAAAACAAGTTTCAAAGTCTTAAAAACTTCATACGTAAACTCTTTTAAAATTAGTAACATATACTTTGGAGCGTCGTGATTAAGTTATACTTATTTATAACGATCTTATTCAAGTAGCCATGATCTAGAAAATGTAATACAATTTTGTCTTAAGCTTCTATGCAGATGGAGAATTCTACTTGTTTTAACATAATTAATTGTCATTACATTTTCCTTTATTAACGCTGCAATGGCTTGTTCGATACTTATTCTTATTCGTGCCGTAAATTAGCCAAGTCAACTTGGCTCCAAAATACCTCCTAACGACTCTTACCAACATCCCCCATAAGACTTGGTAAGGACTTAGGATTTCTTAGACGTAGCTTTTGCATAGAGTAAATCAACATAACTACCTCTTAACTTCTAAGAGTAGAAGGAATCATGAAATAGTACTACATGTATATTCCATACATAGAATCATGTCAAAAGAAGGAAGAGGTTCACATACCTCGCGACGATTATCGACAAGTAGCAAAAAGCTCCAAAGTACTTCAACCTTGCTAGCTATTCCATCCGTCAAGTAGAATACGCTATACTTGGTACTTCAACCTAAATTGGCCATAATACGTCCATTAACCTCTAGCTTCGAACGTAGAATATTCTAAGTGCTAAGCCACTAAAATCTACGGAAAATCGGGCAGCACTTCCTTTGTTTTTACATACTTTGCCACCTTTTTCAAGCCGAATACAATAACCAAACACGCCACATTTAAGGCCCAACAAGTCAGCTAACCAAAGGGATTACACGCCTTAACAGACGTGTAAAATTCCCCCACAAATTACATTAAACTAGTCCACAATGCAAATGTCAATTCGGCCAAAAGTGCAACAACTTATCAACCTTTCCAATTCCTTTTCAATCCAAGTTCTTAGGTCTAGCATTTTATATAGTAATAAACAACTTAACAATTATAACCACCTTAATCCACTCTTTAGATAACATGCGACGACTAAACTAGTACTAAATTGAATTACAATCTTAAAGGCTAAATCATGCAAATTCGGATTCCATCCAACTATTCCATAACACATATCATTCTTCATAATATAATCAACATTATCATTTCTAACTACTACAAAATGAAATCTTGAATTATAATAGTAAGGCGGAGATTAATACCTTAAGCTCAAAATGCTCCAAAACCCTAAGTCGATCCTTAGCAACTCCAACTCTTTTTCTTAACGTTCCAATCCGCTACTTGCGACCCTTAGAATCTTGTGAAAAACTCCTCTTCTATTTCCAACTTCAAAGTTGAAGAACACCTTAGGGTTTCGCCTTGCGACTAACGTAAAAACGTCGTTTTTCCGAAATCTTTCTATTGAGATATCCTTACAATACCCTTAGGGACCTTGGGTTAAAGTCTTGTGGCTAATGGATCAAAACTACAAAATTTTTGTGTGGGAATGAGACAAAGCCGATAGCACTTAGCTCAAGAACAAGGCCTCTATTTTTTCTAAGTGTTCAAGACTAGTCTTGCACTAGTGTAGTGAATATATAACACCTTGGAAGGCTTAGACTTAAACAAATGGGTGGCTAAGATGAAAATCACATGGATTAAGCACAAGTGGCAAGTTGACTTGGTCAACAAACTCAAGCTAGCAAGACTTATCTTCCAAGATGGTCAATGACCATTATACCCTTGCAAATTTCGTCCAAGACTATGGTGGGGGGGTGCCACGTGTCTCCCTCTCATTCGTCCATAAATTTCCGTAACCCTCGTGGGCCCCATAAAAATGTAAAATTCCTCGGGTGGGCCCCACGCGACCAAAACCGTAAAACAATAAATTTCCATAATGATAATAAGTTCCATACTCTTCAATTAATGCATTTTGAGAACCTAATTCTCACCAATGAACATTTTTCCTTTCCGACGTTCGGAAGATTTTCCGTCGGAAAAACAATTCTTCCTTTCAACTAATTTCAAGTCTTGAGTTCCTTACGTACATTCTCTTAAACATGTCCTGGAGTTACGGGGTGTAACATTCTTCCCCCCTTAGAAACATTCGTCCCCGAATGTTCTTTCGGAGTCCAATCTAAATAGATAGCGACATAGTCTTCTCTCTTGCACCGCCCATACTACATATGCCACCCATGGCCACATAACAACTTAAACTAAGACGTCAACCTTGGCACTCACGAAGCCAACTAGCCCATACTCATAATGACCTCAAAGTCAGTCATAATCCTCTCTACTAGGTCTACTAGGGTCTGACGACTGTATCATCACCAGAAAACCTCGTGTTCCCACTCATTACCCCACACGCATGCGCGAGTGTAGTTACCTCGAAAGGTTCTAATGGATTCAGGCTCTACTCCTTCCGTACTTCCAACTCTTACTAGCATACATACATAACTTCCATACCGATTTTGGCCTCTAATCCTTGGGGTCACTCTATAAAACAATATAAGGCCATTTCCGGCCTTCACGACCTGGTTCCGGTGGAACGCGTCCACGAACAGTAAAACAATTAACTAGACTTGGGCCTTGCACCCTCGTGACCCTGTCACGTAGCGGAACTACTACCAACTGATCCCACTCTATTCCAGGCTATGGGGCGACCCGCAATAGGTCATCACCCCGTCCCACCGTCGCACTTAACTCTTATTCTTGGTCTATAATAAATCTTTCTACCCGAGAAGACCCTTGGCGAGAATTCATTAACTGTTCCATACCTTCCCGGTATCTAGTTAGTCTTTACAAACTCTTGGTAATCTAAAATCATTCTAGGCAACACGCGTCTGACCCTCATACATAACTCCGTATAGGTGTATGTCACAATACCAACTATACTATAATCATTACCAACGTGGAAACGCAATCCGCATAGTCCTTCCTGGGTCACTGCTGCCTTTCTCGTAGCTGCAATCAACATAACTGGTTAGGGAGAGACAACCCTAACTACACAGCTCTATCGCACGATCTCAGAGTGAGAAGAATGGAAACCAATCCTAAATGTCCTGCAGCCTCCTGATTATAGATGTGGTGCACAACACACCGATAATCAAGACTCTACTAGACACGGTCTGTAGACACTTTCCGAGGACTAACTGCTCTGATACCACTTTTGTCACGACCCGACCCCGGGCCGCGACTGGTGCCCTACCTGGGCACCCTCAAAACATACAACATAATAAACTGCTGCGGAAAATAAGTAACACATTTTTTTTTCTCTTAAAACCAAGGCAAAGCCGATAAGGCTGCCGTAATATAAATCACCCAAAAAGGGCTTACACTATCCAAAAATGTAATTACAATTCTAACCAGTCCAAATTTACGTGAATACAGACCTCTAAGATTTGAACACCTACTATGACGGGATAAGGCCCCGTACCATTCGAATATACATAGCCATGACAACTCCTAACATTGGAGCCATCTCAAAATCTTTGAACCAGATCCTAAGCTCGCGGATCCATAACGATGTACCTAAACTGCGGACATTTAACGCGGCCCCGAAGAAGTCGATACAACAGTGCAGAATATGGAGTAAATAAAGTCTGATAAACGATCATAATCGTACAAAAGAATGACAAGGACAGTATAAAAATACATACGAGATCCTCGTGTCATTACCACTTATGAACTTAATTTCACATCAATATCTTTTTCCATTCCATTAAGAGTTATAGCCATATCTTACATACTTACTTAGGAGAAGTCATTAAGTTCATTTCTATCTAACTTACTTATCTTTCATAACATAGTCCGGCCCACTACGGAGGGACACATATACTACGACCCAAACAATGGGGATCGATCACGCAATATCAAAGCATGCGTGGAATCCCCATCATCATCGACGGACTAAAAGTGTAAAACATAACCATGGGTCTCACGCCGTAAAATCAATCAAAGCAGGTGGTATAACGTGCGGGGCTTGCCCCTCATTTATACTCTTACCCTGGAGAAGGTGGTAAAGCAGGGGGTATAACGTCTTGGGGCTTGCCCCTCATTTATACTCTTACCCTGGAGAAGGTGGTATAACGTCTTGGGGCTTGCCCCTCATTTATACTCTTACCCTATCTCGACCGGACGTCAAATAACACATAAAGCAGGTGGTACAACGTCTTGGGGATTTACCCCTCACTTATACTCTTACCCTGGAGAAGGTGGTATAACGTCTTGGGGCTTGCCCCTCATTTATACTCTTACCCTAACTCAACCGGCCATCATACATAACATAAGCACTACCGACTTATCATACATCACATAAGCACTACCGACTTATCCTACATAACATAAGCACTACCGACTTATCATACATAACATAAGCACTACCGGCTTATCATACATAACATAAGCACTACCGGCTTATCATACATAATATAAGCAAGTTAAGAAATCCCCTAACTTCTTATTAGCTTGTTCATATACACTCTCATTTTTGTTTACTTAAGGCACTAACATGTCATTATAAAATCCGGGAATTTAACCCAACGTACTACGTGCCTCTACTCCTTTAAAATGATTCTCTTTCAAACAAAACTTCCAAGATACTAATAACCGTAGTATCAAGTCATATCTACTTTTCACGACAAGTCACAATGCTTTTTTTTAGAAATACAATTACCGGCTTCTAAATCAAGTGACTTCTTTTTTAAAGACCTTAAGCAATTGGTACCTTTAAAACAATTTGCCCTTCTTTATTTCAAATCATTTCTTGTTTATGTTACTGAAGAAAACCATTCTCTTAACCTCCCATAAAGTTATTATAACCAACTTCCCATAAAGCCGTCATACTAACTTTATGCCTTAAACTAATTCATTCTCTTTATAACCAAGAGACTTATACTTTCAAATCAAATCACATAGCTTTCAAAGTACTTCAAGTCTCTTAACTTTTAAGAAAACAAGTTTCAAAGTCTTAAAAACTTCATACGTAAACTCTTTTAAAATTAGTAACATATACTTTGGTGCGTCGTGATTAAGTTATACTTATTTATAACGATCTTATTCAAGTAGCCATGATCTAGAAAATGTAATACAATTTTGTCTTAAGCTTCTATGTAGATGGAGAATTCTACTTGTTTTAACATAATTAATTGTCATTACATTTTCCTTTATTAACGCTGCAATGGCTTGTTCGATACTTATTCTTATTCGTGCCGTAAATTAGCCAAGTCAACTTGGCTCCAAAATACCTCCTAACGACTCTTACCAACATCCCCCATAAGACTTGGTAAGGACTTAGGATTTCTTAGACGTAGCTTTTGCATAGAGTAAATCAACATAACTACCTCTTAACTTCTAAGAGTAGAAGGAATCATGAAATAGTACTACATGTATATTCCATACATAGAATCATGTCAAAAGAAGGAAGAGGTTCACATACCGCGACGATTATCGACAAGTAGCAAAAGCTCAAAGTACTTCAACCTTGCTAGCTATTCCATCCGTCAAGTAGAATACGCTATACTTGGTACTTCAACCTAAATTGGCCATAATACGTCCATTAACCTCTAGCTTCGAACGTAGAATATTCTAAGTGTTAAGCCACTAAAATCTACGGAAAATCGGGCAGCACTTCCTTTGTTTTTACATACTTTGCCACCTTTTCAAGGCGAATACAATAACCAAACACGCCACATTTAAGGCCCAACAAGTCAGCTAACCAAAGGGGATTACACGCCTTAACAGGACGTGTAAAATTCCGCCCCACAAATTACATTAAACTAGTCCACAATGCAAATGTCAATTCGGCCAAAAGTGCAACAACTTATCAACCTTTCCAATTCCTTTTCAATCCAAGTTCTTAGGTCTAGCATGTTATATAGTAATAAACAACTTAACAATTATAACCACCTTAATCCACTCTTTAGATAACATGCGACGACTAAACTAGTACTAAATTGAATTACAATCTTAAAGGCTAAATCATGCAACTTCGGATTCCATCCAACTATTCCATAACACATATCATTCTTCATAATATAATCCACATGATCATTTCTAACTACTACAACATGAAATCTTGAATTATAATAGTAAGACGGAGATTAATACCTTAAGCTCAAAATGCTCCAAAACCCTAAGTCGATCCTTAGCAACTCCAACTCCTTTTCTTAACGTTCCAATCCGCTACTTGCGACCCTTAGAATCTTGTGAAAAACTCCTCTTCTATTTCCAACTTCAAAGTTGAAGAACACCTTAGGGTTTCGCCTTGCGACTAACGTAAAAACGTCGTTTTTCCGAAATCTTTCTATTGAGATATCCTTACAATACCCTTAGGGACCTTGGGTTAAAGTCTTGTGGCTAATGGATCAAAACTACAAAATTTTTGTGTGGGAATGAGACAAAGCCGAGAGCACTTAGCTCAAGAACAAGGCCTCTCTATTTTTTTCTAAGTGTTCAAGACTAGTCTTGCACTAGTGTAGTGAATATATAACACCTTGGAAGGCTTAGACTTAAACAAATGGGTGGCTAAGATGAAAATCACATGGATTAAGCCTGAGTGGCAAGTTGACTTGGTCAACAAACTCAAGCTAGCAAGACTTATCTTCCAAGATGGTCAATGACCATTATACCCTTGCAAATTTCGTCCAAGACTATGGTGGGGGTGCCACGTGTCGCCTCTCATTCGTCCATAAATTTAGAACCTCTCGTGGGCCACAAAAATGTAAAATTCCTCGGGTGGGCCCCACGCGACCAAAACCGTAAAACAATAAATTTCCATAATGATAATAAGTTCCATACTCTTCAATTAATGCATTTTGAGAACCTAATTCTCACCAATGAACATTTTTCCTTTCCGACGTTCGGAAGATTTTCCGTCGGAAAAACAATTCTTCCTTTCGAACTAATTTCAAGTCTTGAGTTCCTTACGTACATTCTCTTAAACATGTCCTGGAGTTACGGGGTGTAACAGTGACAAGTGTCCCCCCCATCTGATTTTTCTTGCATGCCTTATATTGACCAAGTCTTGAAGACTTGGTCATCTTTCAAACCTCTCCCTCTCTCTAAATTAGCTTCTCCTTCTCTCTACATTTCCAAAGGAAATTCAAAGCCTAAGAAAAATCTGAAAAGTTAAGAACAAGAAGGAAGTTTGTGGCTAGCTTGTTGGTGTTGTTGTGGTGGTATTCTTGGCAAGAAAGCTAGCAAACCATTTGGGATAAATTTGGCTAAAACTTTAAGGTAACATTTCTTCCTTTAGAATTAGTTTCTAATGTTGCATGTTAAGAAGAAAGAACTTGTGGTAGTAAATAATGCTCTTAGAGTCATTGCATGCAAGAAAGGTGGGTTGGATATGAAAGAATTGGTTAAGAAGATATTATGAGCATGTTGTAGCCTAAAAACTACCTTAGAATTGTTAAGAGAATTGTTGTACCTTATGGGGCAGAATTTTACACACCCAAGTTTAGGTGTGTAATCCCCTTTGAAATGTTGGATTGTTTAGCCTTAAATGTGGCGTTTGGATGATAAATTCGGCCTTGGGAAAGGTGGCAAAGTGAGTAGAAACAAAGGAAATGCTGCCCAATTTTCCATAGAATTTAGTGACTTTGAACTTGGATTGTTCTATTTTGAGATTAAAGGTTAACAAACGTATCATGATTATTATAGGTTGAAATATTACTTGCGGTAGTTGAGCTTAGCAAGTGGATTGACCAAAGAGGTATGTGGAACTTTCCTATCTCTTGAGCATGAGTAGTTGTACCTATGTAGTACGGTAGACGTACAAGATTTGACATCTTTCATTTGTTTTAAAGTATATTGGTACTTGTTTCATTTTAAAAGTATAAGTCTCTTGGATTTAGGGAGAATGTATTTGACAAAGGAATAGCGCTAATATAATAACTTTATGGGAAGTTGGTTATATTAGTTTTTGAAAAGTTCACAAAGAAAGGTTTACTCAAATTAAAACAAGTACGGGTAAAGGATTTGAAACTAAGAAAGGTGAATTGATTTTTAGGCATTGGTTGCCTAAGGTTTTAAAGGAAATGAAGTCACTTGATTTAGAAGTCTATTATATTTCTAAAAGGAAATGTGACTTGTCTTGAAAAGAAAATCGTAACTTGATACTATGGTGATTAGTATCTTGGAATTTTTTTATAAAAAAAGTTATTTCTTAAAAAGTTAGAAGTACATGGTACTTGGGTTGAATTCCCGGATTTTCTATTAAAAGACATGTTAGTGCCTTAGGATACTAAAATGAGAGGATATATTAATAATGTTAATAAGAAGTTAGGGGCTTTCTTAACTTACTTATGTTATGATAAGCCGGTAGTGCTTATGTTATGATAGGTCGGTAGTGCTTATGTTGTGATATGATAGGCCGGTAGTGCTTATGTATGATATGATAGGCCGGTAGTGCTTATGTTATGTATGATAGCCGGATGAGCTATGTTATATACTTATATTATTACGGGGTAAACCCCGGGTTATTATTTATGCCATGGATTTGCTATCCATGATGCGAGTCTTGTGCGCTTGCACTCATGCGGATCCGGACCACGCGGGATCCACGCGGGTGAAATAGTCTCACGCGAGTACGGCGATGGTACTCATGCGGGTCCTCAGGATCCCTGCGGGTGAAATTGTCGCATGCGGGGGAAATAGTCCCATGACGTGGCGGATGACCTCATGCGGGTCCACTGGACCCGTGCGGGTGAAATTGTCCCCGGAGTAGGATTGTTCAATGATACTACAGGCGAGTACCTGTTTGATCGTGAGCCTCCTATTTTTATGCTATAAGATTTATACTTGTTACTCTCATTGTTAGTAAGGCACAGTGCAAGGAAATTGATTTCTATCTATGACTCCAGCTTATTTTTGACTTATGATATTACTACAGTATTTTCCAGTTTCGCATATTTGGTACATGTTGTACTGACCTCCTTCGGGGGGTTGCGTTCATGCCGCAGGTTGAGGTTCATAGCTTTCTGATCCGCACTCTTAGGATCACTGTTCGGTTCTCGGAAGGCTCCATTTCTCCGGAGGCTTCGTCTTTTGGTACGGTTCCCTGAGGTTGTAGACTTTTGTACATTCAGGGGGTATGGCGGGGCCCTGTCCCGTCATAGCGTTTATACCTTCTTAGAGGCTTGCAGTCCTGTCATGAATTGGGATGTAAGGATGTAACTGTTCGTTTTATTATATTTAGAGGTAGCCACTTGGGGTTAGCCTGTTTTATATTCTTATGTGGTTCTTGTTTGTGAGTTTATTTCCGCTGGTTTTTCTCTGATGTTGTATCACAAGGGTGCCCGGGGTAAGACACCGGTCACGAATCCGGGGTCGGGTCGTGACACGGGTTCCGCAACCCAACGACCAACCAACATACTATGTGTAGCGTGACAATGATAGACAAATCCAAGCCTATACCTGACATGCCGAATTGGAAAAAGTGCACCGTCATTTGGTCGCCATTTCCAACAAAACATTGCAGTTTAACGACATGGACCTATTTATCATAATCTCGCATATTTTGCGTTTAGGCCTACCTCTGGCATAAAAGAGGTCACAAACATGCTAGGACGCGCATTTGATATCTAGATAGTCTGCTTGCTATGGTAATGTTTGTTGCTTTCAGCTATGTGCACTTTAGTACGGTATTTTGCTACTTCAACTTTGTGCATTCGCTAAGCATTAATTACGAGTTATACTAGCTTGGTTTTCTAGGGCTGCATTATACCTTGCATTATCAGCGCGATACGCGGAAAGCTCATATCTCAAACAATGATTTTCTCAAATTTTGTCACACTTCGGAACTACGTGTGACCTGATTCCCGCGGAGGGATACGTAGGCGGCCATTCGGCCTCGGTCCCACCTTTTAAAAGAAATATTCTAATTTTCCATCTCTTAAGAATCACTTTATTCTCCGTCACCGTCAAACTATGATTTAAACCGGTTCCTTTGGCAAATTGCATAGGCGCCATATCAGCTTTGGTCCCATCTTAAAAAAAAAAACTCGAGTCTAATCAACGAACCCAACTTCAACTGGGGCTATGCTCGTGGACTATGTATCTACTTGATCTCTATGGCGAGATACGTAGGTGGCCACATCAGACTCAGTCCAACTCCTTCTAAAATTTTTGACCCTTACTCTACCGGTTACAATGCACACTTCATCCAATCTCCGCGATAGGATAGTTCGGTATTCCATATCAAATTCGATCTCGTCCATTCGACATCCGCTTATGCCAAAACTGGGGTTGCTTTAAAAAAGCTTCACTGCAAGGAGAGGCCGTCAGTACCGAATAACATATTATCGACTACGCTCTCGCAGCCAAATACTTAAAGCCAGACGACGGTTACAAGTCCGAATAGATCGGGCATGCGAGTGGTCAGATTTAAAGCTACAAAGTCCGCACAAATTAGCAGCCCATTTGAAATCTCACAAATTTTCTTTTGAGTCTGGATAACGAGTGGAAAGTTGGCAACGCTGAAGGATTTTCGCATAGCAGCTCGGCTCACAGGGCCACATTCTTATCCTCATTCATTCGTTTTTGCATATCTATATATCCCTGCACTAATTACTGCGTCTATCTTTGATTTTGTAGGAAGTTTCGCATAGCAGCTCAGCTCGCAAAGCCACAATCGCACGCGTCTATCAATGCGTCATTTGGCTCATATGGCCACTCTCATCCTTATTTCTCAATCACTCTACGACTCTAATTATTTTTATTCGGTTTATATTCTGCAGGTAATTTCATCATAGTGGCCTGGCCCACCAGGTCGAAATCATCTTATTACGTCCACACAATGACGTCCTCCTATTACGGCCATCAATGACGTCCTTTATTACGTCTATTTAACGACGTTCATCTTATTACGCCTAAGCACCGGCGTCATCTGCATCAATGTCTGAGCACCGGCATCATCTGCATCAATGCCTGAGCACCGACATAATCTGCATAAATGTCTGAGCACCGGCATCATCCAAATCACGTCTGAGCACCGACGTTATTTAAGTCTCAATGCCTGAGCACCGGCATCATCTGTATCAATGCCTGAGCACCGACATCATCTGCATCAATTCCTGAGCACCGACGTTATTTAAGTCAACGCCTGAGCACCGACGTCGTCTGCATCAATGTCTGAGCACCGACATCATCTAAATCACTCCTGAGCACCGACATTATTTAAGTCAAACGTCTGAGCATCGACGTTATCTGCATCAATGTCTGAGCACTGGCATCATCTGCATCAATGCTTGAGCACAGGCATCAGCTAAATCACGCCTGAGCACCGACGTTATTTAAGTCAAACGCCTGAGCACCGGCGTTATCTGCATCAATGCCTGAGCACCGGCATCATCTGCATCAATGCCTGAGCACCGGCATCATCTAAATCACGCCTGAGCACCGGCGTTATTTAAGTCAACGCCTGAGCACCGGCATCATCTAAATCACACTTGAGCACCGGCGTTATTTAAGTCAAACGTCAGAGCACCGGCGTTATCTGCATCAATGCCTGAGCACCGGCATCATCTGCATCAATGCCTGAGCACCGGCATCATCTAAATCACGCCTGAGCACCGGCGTTATTTAAGTCAACGCCTGAGCACCGGCGTCATCTGCATCAATGCCTGAGCACCGTCATCATCTGCATCAATGCCTCAGCACCGGCATCATCTACATCACGCCTGAGCACCGGTGTCATCTTCATCACAATACGACCATAAAACAATGCTATATGCATTACGTCCAGAAACGACGTTATCTCATTAGCCAATGCAACGACTTCAACACATAATGTCTACGCAAGATGATATTCCTATTAACAGAATCACATTTCTTATATTCATGTTTTATCATATTTTATCGTTCTAACAATTATGCACTAACGTTTCTTCAGTTTTAGCCTACAGGTTCCTCAATTCACATGAGCAGTTGCAGCACGTCTGTGCAAAGACAACATCTCGGCATTCAACATGTCTGTACGAGGATGACATCTCGACATTTGCAGCATCCAACATATCACACAAGGACCACATCTCTACCCGAAGAATTACATTTTCTCATATATTCATGCTTTATCATTTTTCTGTCTTAACAGTCATGCACTAATCTTTCTAAGCTTTAGCCTGCATGAGCCTTAATTTACAGGAGCAGGAGCACAACGTGGAACCATCTCTTACGGAAAACGGAAGCAATTTGTACCTCGAACGTTGATTCGCTCTCCTCCAAAGATCCTCGCACGTAACCCAGTGTCATCATAATTCGACACTGGGACAAAATTTTGAATCCGCATCCGCCCTGCCTTAATTTTCCAGCATCCCGCGACACGATACCCAGTGTCATCATAATTCGACACTGGGACAAAATTTTGAATCCGCATCCGCCCTGCCTTAATTTTCCAGCATCCCGCGACACAATACCCAATGTCATCATAATTCGACACTGGGACAAAATTTTGAATCTGCATCCGCCCTGCCTTAATTTTTCAGCATCACAACAACCCAGTGTCATCATAATTCGACACTGGGACATATTTCTGAATCGGTATTCGTTCGGCCATAATTTTAGCATCGCAACAACCCAGTGTCATCATAATTCGACACTGAGACATTTTTTAAATCTGCGTCAGCTTTACTTTTTACTTTAGCATCACAACAACCCAGTGTCATCATAATTCGACACTGAGATATTTTTTAAATCTGCGTCAGCTTTACTTTTTACTTTAGCATCGCAACAATCCAGTGTCATCATAATTCGACACTGAGACTTTTTTAGTCTGCGCCAGCTTTGCTTTTTACTTTAGCATCGCAACAACCCAGTGTCATCATAATTCGACACTGGGACATTTTTAAATCTGCGTCAGCTTTGCTTTCTATTTTCGCATCACAACGACCCAGTGTCATCATAATTCGACACTGGGACAATTTTGAGTCTGCATCAGCCCCACTTTTGAGTTTTAGTTTTTAAAACGGGACAAAATTGGCTACAAGTCAACATATTTGTCTGAAGACTCTTCCATCATCTCCGTACAAAGAGGGACATGTTGTTGACAGTCAATTTTGACCCGTTTTTTTTATATTTGTTGCAATTTTATGTGTTTTAGGACACCGCATACTAATCATCATTTTTTACATTTTTTATCTTTTTTGTTTTTTAAATTTAAGCATTATGTCTTTGTTAATATTATGTTTCTATTACACCGTCATTTATTTTAATAATATTTGCATCTTTTTAAATAATTAATTGACATCCCGCTTTAATTTTAATTAGACATTAAACATTTGTCTAAATATTGTATTTTATTATTATTGCATCGGCATTTGTATTTTTATAAGTTTGCATCTTGTTAAATAATTTTTCTTTTAAATAATTAACCCGCTTTGCATTTTGTCAAACCAGTCCAGTCCGAGGCACAATCCGGATCAGTCCAGTCCACCATTCCATAAGCCCAACCGCCCATTTTTAAATTTCAAACACCCATTTATTTTCCCCCCAAAACCAAACCTTTAAACTAGTCCAATTCACATTTCATCAGCCCAACCCCTTTCTGTTAATTAAACTCCAGCGGCCCATTTACCCCACTGACCCGGCCCAATTCTCTTCTTAACCAAACAAACCAGACGAGCCCTCACCTCAAACCCCAACGACTCCTCGCCTGACATCGCCGCTCCTCCCCTTTACCCACCAGTCACATCGCTGACCACATTTACCCGCCGGATAACCACGCCGCTGACACTACCCATACTCGAAACCCATCACTTCATCCCTTTACCCGAAAATCCGTCCCCTTTACCCCTAAAACCCGCAAATCACAGAGCCTTTACATCTACATCACCATGCATTGTGTCCTTCGTCTGCAAGCTCGAGCCATGCGCCTGGTACGACCAGTAACAATAACTCGCAGGTCTTCTATCAATCCCTTTAATTCAAAATTTAACCGTTGGAAGAAGGGATTGAGGGTTCTGAAATGGGTATAAATACAACCCCTTTGGGCTGTGTTCCAGGTCGAAAAAATTATGGGTTAAAGCACTGGATATTTTCTGAATCTTGGTTTGGAAATGAAGAACAAAATTTGCATCTTTATTATTTTCGAGGAATTTACAATCAGAGAATAGATATCCTCTGTTAGAATCGACCTTAATAATCCCACTTTACTCTTAGTTTTGGTTCAGAAAAATCACAAATACCTAAGCTTTTATTTCTCTTCAATCACACACACACACGACTCTTCGAGCGAGTTAGACGAGTCGAGACGACATATCGGTTCGCTGCCCGGAGAAGGTAAACACATCCCCTTTTAATTTTTTATGTTTAATTTAGAGCATGTAACATGTATTGTGCGTTTATGTGAATATCAATCATGTTTGGTTAGAACTAATTATTGTTTTTGAGCTTATTGGGTTAACTGTTAAGCATGTTTAGTTAAAGTAGATGTTGTTTGTGTTCATTAGATCAAGGATTAGTTTGTTTTGAATCATCATGCATCGATTTTGTGTGATTAATTAAATAAATGGTTATCATTTTAGTTTGAGCTTAGTTTTAACCATGTATGAGTCTCTGAATTCACATAATTTATGATTTAAGTTGCTTATGGTTTAGTATAGTATGTCTTAGTTGATTTGAGATTATTGTTTGTTGTTTATCACTACAAGCTATAAGCATGATTAGATAGAGAAGTGTTTACCATAACAGTTCAAGACTCTGTTTAATCATATGTGGACTGTTTTAGTTGATTAAATCCTCATCTTGTTAGTTTAAGGTTTGTTTGAGCATGTATAGGATATTTAGATATAATAAGCTACCTTAGAGGGAATAGAGATGTTTCAGTTAATCTCTTTTCATAACTAATGATGTTTATATCCTTTGACAAACTGCATATCTATATATATTTTTGTTGTCTAAATAAAGCATTTGCTTATTATATTTCCGAAGACTGAAATTTGTCCCTGTATGAATCGTCTGTAGAGAACATGTTCTGTCTTATAAATAGTCATGTATGAGTGTCTTAGAATGGTCTTGGCTGGATCACATCATTATTACTCAACAATTGGTTAAGGTGCTAAATTCTTATGAGTATATAGTTTGCCTTGTTAACTGTGTACGTATAAGAAAGCAAGTTGCGAATCTTGCCTTTGATTATGCTACTTGAATCTCCATGTGAACTGACTTCTCCTTCTAAATGGGCATCTAAGTCATAGGCATTGTAGCATGTTGTTTAGTCTAGTTTAATAACTCCATGGTTTGGTTTTTTATTACATTCGTTCTGAAATTGAACATTTGCGCATATTTGATTGGGTATTGTCTGATTGAGTCATTCAGCCACCTGAATCTCCTCACCTATCTTGCATCTAGTTTTATCTTCATTTATCCACCTAATTGGTCAATTGTTACTTTAAAGTATCCATGAATATCTTTTCTGCTCTTGTTTGTCATGTATAATTAAGCCTATGGTCTTGTCTCTTTGTATGGTGCTATAAATGCAGTAACATGATATCCCCCATGTAGCATTCTAAGTCCTCTAGAATGATGTTGTGTCATACTTTGATTATTAAGTTGTTTGCATACTGTCTAATCTGTTCCTATCTGAAAACTGTCCATCCATTGAGTATGCATATTTTTCTGAAATATCTAAATCTGGAAGGCTGTAAATAGCATTTTCAGATTGGTCACCGAATGTATCTAAGCCCTCCCTTCACTTGCACATACACTTAAATTCATCTGTTTAGGTATAGGCTTGACTCTCTTGTGTGTTTCTTTAAATTTTGTCCTCGATAAAGTAAGCTCTAATTTGTGTTAAGCTTAATGTCGTTTGCTCAGTAATAACCTAGTTTGTCTTAGTTTGAATGATCTTATATGTCTTGAATGCATTTAAATTGGGCCTTGCATGTATAAAATCTGTATGACTGTTTGGAAAGTTGAATTTCTTTGGTTAAGATTTGTGTCCTTGCTGCCTAAGTTGCGATTAAATGCTTAAAATGTAGCAGGTTTTAGATCAATTCCCATCCTTATAATTTGTTTGTAAAACTCGGATATCTTGAGATCCTCTTCTTTGCCTTGACGGCAGCATGTGATCTCTACCTTCCTTTGTGAATTATTAATGGATGTGTCCATGTGGGCATGTCTATTTTTATATTTAAAATTTATTGAATATGTGATGTATGGTCCAGATTTTTGTCACTGCTGATACACGTTAAAAAATGTTATTAGTATCATATCTCCGTAAACTTTAATTGTTGGATAATCATTATTTACCCTCTGCTTTCTTTGCATGACTTGGGGGAATTCTCCACTCGTCAAAATGCCCTCGAGATGCTGCTAAAACTCGAGATGACTTGTTGTTGCACTTTGAAGCTACGGATACTGTTTCATTATAAATTGGTTGTTGCATTCTGGGGATAAAATGTCCTTCTGAGGGGGATTATTATATCTTGGTGAACAAAGTGTCTGATGAATCTGTTACTTTCACCTAAAAGAAGAACAATTCCATACTTGGTTCGTCACTGCAATTCCGGCTACTAATGAACTTGGGGACATCTTGCACTTGTGTGGTTCTAAAAATGTTGTATTTTGAGAAATGATCTGCGCCTTGAGGTAAGTTGCTTCTCTTCACTGTTCACCTGCTATTGCATCTTGGGAAAACTGTTGTGCTTGAAACTTGTTGTTGCCTCTTGGTAAATTGTTGTGCTTTGAGGACCTTTGCCGCGTGGTCCGGAGATCACCATGCCGCTATACTTGAAATGTTTCATTTATAAATCTGGATAGATCGCAGCTTGTCGATTTTACTTTCACCGTTTGGTTCGCACATCTGTGCTATTTTCTATTGCTGCATCTCAGTGAACATATATTACCGATTTGTCGTGTTTGCCGAAATGCCGCTTCTACCTTGCTACTTATCCGCCATCGCTATCTTGATAGGAACAACTTAATGAAAGACATATGTCTAGCGGTGGTTAATTGCATTTTGTCGAATCTGCTACAACCCGTAAAGGTTGTTTGGGGCGATATGTTGCACTTTGAACCGATGTGTTGTTGCTACATTCTTAACCATCGTTGTACTTGAAAAATTCTTTGCATTTCTTGGCCATGTTTGTTATCGATTTTGGGGTTGTTTGTCGCATTTTCAACCCATTTCTGCCGTGATTTTCAAATTTTCTTCACGCATTTTTAGCCTATTCACGCTCATCGCTGGATTTATCGAGCCGATTTTCCGATTTTTGGCATCCGCGAGTGAAAAACTCCGCCATTCTCAAGTTTCCAGAAGTTTGGGTGTGTCGATGTTTCTATTTCTACCGCTTTTGGTTGTTGTCGGATGATGTTTGACGACTTTGCCCCTTTATCTATTTATTATCTGATTTGAACTAGATATCGCACGCTCTGAAGGATTTATCCGTCGATCCGAGGCCTCCATGGTAAGCGAGACTAATATGTGGGCGAGGAAAGTGAAAAGATTAGGCGAGAATGCATAGTATCGTTCACCGTGAGTGAGTCGGCCAGATGCAAAGCGATATCGCTTCTCATGTCTTAGTATCCTTGGCATAACACTAGCTGAGCCCACACTATATAATAAAAAATATCTTCTACATATATATCTATATATATATACATACATTGTGTTTGTTTGGTAATTTATTTATTATTTACTAACTCTTCTACTAAGTGTCTTTTGCAGGTACCCGGAGGCGCACCCCAAAGTTAAAGCATTCGCATAAAATAAAATAAAAGCGAAATGTCGCTAAATTCTCTTCATTACATCTTTTATGATTATTTGCTTTCATTACTATCTTGTTAAATATATATCTATTTTAAATATTTGCATGCCTAATATAAATATTTCTTGGTTAGTTTAATAATTAGAACACCTTTAGAATTGTAGATTGCATGTTAGCACAATAATATTAAGTCTAAGTTTGAACGGATAACCGCAAGTTAGCGGATCTTAAAGGATGCCTAACCCCTTCCCTTTAGGATAATAAATAATTCTTACCTAGAATCTCACATAGCTTTCGCAGACCTTTAAAAAATGGAGATCATTCGTAGTATTTTATGCTACATTTTTAGTGTCCTAATTCACTATAATAATTAGGTGGCGACTCCTTTGAATGCATTTAGGAATCAACCATACGCAGTACTCCCGTTTCGACTCCGGTTAAAATGGGGTGTTACACTTTCTAGTCGTGATGAGTTTATATCAGGGATCAACTTTATCTTTGTGATGAATGAACTAACCCGACATGGCCAAGGGGAGGTGCCATGGTGTTGCTTTTTGCAGATGACATATTATTGATTGAGGAGACATGAGACAGAAGGTTTGGAGACATGTTGTGGATTCTAAAGTGTTCAAATTGAGCACAACTAAGACAGAGTATTTAGAGTGCAAGTTCAGTGACGTAACTCACTAGGCAGATGTGGAAATGAGGATTGATACACAAGTTATCTCCAAGAGAGGAAGTTTCAAGTACCTTAGGTCAATAATGCAAGAAAATGAGGAGATCGACGAGGATTATACATGATAATGAAATGGAGCTTACATATGGTGTTTTGTGTAATAAGACTGTTCCACCAAGACTTGAAAAGGTAAGTCTTATAAGGTGGTTGTTAGACCAACTATGTTGTATGTAGATATGGCAGTGGATCCTGAACCCGGTGGATTCAGATTCGTTTTATAGGATGGATCTTCAAAATTTGTATCAGACGGATCCGGATTGGACCCGGATCCGTTTCTGACAGATCGGATCTGAATCTTGTATTTGAGATCCGTATCCGATCCAGATCCGATTCGTGGATCCGTTTTTTATTAAATATATTCATAACCTATAATGTAATTTTATAAGTATTTTAAAAAGATTTCACCTTTATTAAAGGAAAAAGAGAATCTTTTTTTATTTTAATAGTTTAATTTCAGATGGGTTTTTGGTGGGGTTAAGAAAAGAATGGATGTTCAGTGTTGTTGACCACTATGGTTTCACTGCGTTGACTGCTATTTTAGCTGAGAATTATTTAGATAGACTTGCTATTTATGGAGTTTGTTTTTCACAAGGATAATAAGCCATGGATGAGACTGTTGTTGCTTGTCTTTCCATTGCTGCTAAAGTTGAAGAGATTCAAAAAAGTTTCAACAGATGTGAATATTATTCAAGGTAAAATATTTTACATGTGGATTCAGATCTGATCCGTGAACCCAGTGAATTCGATGAATTTGAATTTGAATCTGATTTTTATGGAGCCGATGAATATTGATCCGGATCTGGATCCGTAGCCATCCCTAGTTGTATGGAGGAGTGTTTGCTGGTCAAGAACTCATATGTCCCAAAGGTGAACGTAGTGAAAATGAGAATGTTGAGATGAATGTGTGAGCATATTAGGAGAAATATGATTAGGAAAGAAGTTATTCATGACAAGATGGGAGTGACCTCTGTGGTGGACAAGATGAGGGAAATGAGGCTGAGATGGTATGGACATGTGAAGAGGAGATGCACATATGCCCAATGAAGAGGTGTTAAAAGTCAGACTATGGTGGGTCTGAGAAAGGTAAACCAAGAGTCTATCAGAAACAATCTCTCTACCTTAAAAAAATAGGAGTAAGACTGCGTACACATCACTCTTCTAAGCTCCAGTAAAATTACATTGGATATTTCTTTTTAGTCATTTTAACAAAAAAATTACTTAGTAGCACTGGTTTACCAAACACATCAATAACAACTTTTTTTAACCTCAACACTTTTATCCAAAAACATAACTGTTTATTTATAATACCAACTCCAACATTTTAAAAACTATTTTTCAAACACTTGATGCTTAAAAACTATACTTACATTCAACTAATCTAAACTAAACTAACTCTATTTCTTGAGTTTCAAAAATAAAAAAGAAAAACACCAGAAAGAAGAAAAAAAAAAGTTAGGAAAATACATTGCTTGAATGGGGAAAATGAAAACCGCTAAATACGTAATTCTCCTATTTTCCAGCGCGGCAATATTCCCCATCTGGATTTGGTCCCTCCAAGGCTCCAACCCCATTCAATTTGAATTTGAAACCCCTATAAAGTAAACTGATTTGTTCACAGAAATATGTGCCATTTCTCTGCACTTCTGCAAATTCAAATCCTCATCCCTCCACATGCAATTCAGTCTAATTATTCATTTCACTCGCGTTGTGGGATTGTACTTGATATGTTCATTTCCGTTTTCCCCCACTCCACCTAAATAAAAACCACTTCACTATGGCTTTGGTTACCTAGACCAACCAAATTCAAAATTTTCAAGAAACCCACTTTAATAGACATAGTCATAGTTAATCTCTCTCTCTCTCCTTGTCATTTGATAACACCCCTTCTTTGTATTCTTGAGTTTGAAGTTTGTGGGGTTGTTGAAAGGGGCAAAATTATGGAAGAGAATTGTAGGATTTCTGATCAGTCAATTGGGATTACTGGATCTGGGACAAAGGTTAGGGATTTTGCCCTTTTATTTCACTTCTTTATTGGCTTTCTTTATTGGGTGCTTATTAAAATTTTCTTTTTGTTGCTTATGATGTTTCAGGTTATTGATGGGGAGAAGCGGGGACGCGTGGACGTTGAAGAAAGAACAGGACTTTGTCACAAAAGAGTGAAAATGAGGGATCTTGAATCCGTTCTGCGTAGAGAAGGTAGTGTTTTCTTTTGCTAATTTTGGAACTTTTAACTTTAAATTGCATATAAGAATGTTGATATGTTGAAGGATTTTAATGGTAGCAAACTTAAAGTTTAAAACTTTAAGCACTTTGGATCTGTAGTTTGATCAATATATAGAGAATTGTTTACTGAAGATGCAGTCTATGATTTTCTGGTGTAGTGTCTTTGTTTACTGACATTAAGTTGCGTATCTCTGATATATCTTTGTGGCGCTATTTTGTCAACATTTGAATCTTTGTGAAGGTAACGAAGCCAAAAAAATTGACGTAATAATATTTTTATCTTGCTTCATCAGAGAAAACTGAAATTGGCACTGGTAAACTGGTCACTGATCCTGCATTTAGATTGATTGATCTGAATGCAAATATTGTTGCTTCTAGCAATGCCACTGCATCACATGTTGTAGAAACCAACAAACTGGACTCTCTGGGGAAGAAAGACCATGGTCATGAGGGAGACTCGGTGAAGTCAAAAGGGTTTGCTTTAGATCTGAATGCAGAAGATGTTTCTAGCTCTATTAATCATGAATCTTCGTATCCGTGCAAGAACTCATACTTGAAATTGAAGGATGATTTTGAGTGTGCAAGTTCATTTGGTCCGTTGGATGAGAATGAGTCGATGAGAATCTTGAATGATGTGAAACACAATGGTTTTCTTTCACATACTCACGGAGGGGCACCAATGCCAAAGCTGCAAGGGAGGAAAAATAAAAATGACGGGATGAAGAAAAAGATAGAGCTTGCGAAGAAAGAACGGGTTGACAGGTTTGCAAAGATTGCTGCACCGAGTGGGTTGCTAAACGGGTTAAACCCGGGGATCATAAACCATGTCAGGAACAGCAAGCAAGTTCATTCCATTATAGAAGCCCTAGTAAGATCTGAAAAGCGTGAAAATGCCCATGGTAGGAGCAAGGTTCCTTCCAACCAAACAAAGGGGGGATTGAGTGAAAGAAAGAAAGACCAGGAAAATATAGATGGTTCAGGAGCAAGCAGATTCAACCCTGCTCTTGAAGATCTTCCAGGAAGCAGGTGTACAAGTGGTTACCTAACATCACTGAATAAATCAATCTCAATTTTTCCAGGAGGATATGGAGGTTCATGCATGGTGGACACCAGGGTTACTGGAAAGATGGTTTATCATCCAAATCCTAACATACACACTAAGGATAATGCACTTGCACTGAAACTGTCATCATCAACCATTGCGTCAGATAATACGAACTCATTATCTAATGAGGAATCAGCAAACCTAGCAAGTGTCAATTCACTTTCAATTAAAGGTTGGTTTATATTTTCCTTCTTATATTTTGTTTGTTTCTCTTGGGATTACATGACATGCTTAATATGATGAGTCAAATGTTCTTCCAAGAACTTGTGAGATGAGCGTTTTAGCATTTAAGATTAATGGACATTTGAAAATCTAGTTGCACAAGTGGTAAGCTTCAAGGAATGGTCCATTTGTCATCTAAATCTTGTTTTATCAACAGTAACCAACTGATATAGGTATTTTTTGACATCTAGCTGCTAACATAGCTTCGCAATGGTTGGAATTGATTCATCAAGACATTAAAGGACGTCTCGCAGGTCAAGAAAAATTCTCTGAAGTTGCAGTTTATTTTACTTGATTCAAAATTATAATTTACTCCATTCTATATATGCAGCATTGCGGCGTAGTAAAAAGAGAGTCCGGGCTGTAATTCAAACAGAATTCCCTTGCTTATTTTCCAGAGAATTCTCATCTAATCAAGAGAACAGCTCATATGGTACACAAAGCTCTTCTGTTGGTAATTTTGACAATGCTACTGCTCATGCACATCGTGCTAGATGGACAGCATTGTTTGATCAGATGGAAAGAGCTCTGTCCGAAGAAGAAAAGCAACTGGTGAGTCTGCTAAAATCTTTAATGTCATTCGTACATTGTTTGAGAAATGTATGTTGAGAATTCATCCAAAGAAGCTACTGCTTTGCCTTTTGGAGAAAGCTTGTTTAAGTTTTGAGGGCATTCTTTCTGAATTACAATGCTTGATATATCTATATAAGCCAAATTAGAGCATTGCTGATGATTGCTTCGTTTTATATAAATATTCGTTCAAGTTTGTGTAACTTCAAACATGTTTGTGTGATTATATTCTCTTATGCGAAGTATAAGTGTACTATTTAATTCTATTGGAAGGTACAGCCAATAGTTTGTTTGGAGTTCTTCTTCATCATGATATAGATAAGGATGATTTGCTTATCGAAGCAACTGCAATTTAGCATATGATAGATATCTCACTTGTTTGTATTTCTTTTCTTTCTTCCTTCAAAATACTTCTTTCTTGTCAGTGTTTTCCTGAGTTACCTTATTCCTCATTTCCTGTTTTCACAAGAAGATATTTATCGTTTTAGTCTGTTTTATGTGAATTTAGGAAAGTTGGCTGAACCAAGTAAGACAAATGCAGCTGCAATGTGAACAGGGTCTTCAGAAATACGGTGCACCGTATGGTTTGCAGCAGTTGGGAATATTAAAAAATGACTGCAGGTAAGTAACATATGGCCATAAACACTTATTTGTGCTGTCGTTTTTGGGTTTGGAGCCGAGGAGTTCCTATGGCCTATGCTTTCAACTTGCACGTCTTTTGACATTTTTAACCAACTGGTAAATTGGTAGTACTGATAGAATATAAAGTAGGCGTTTGGCCATAGATTTAAAATATTTTTCACTTTATTTTGGAATGTACGAAGTTGGACTTGAAGATGAAGTTGTGTTTGGTTATACTTTTTGCAAAGGAGGGAAGAAAACCCTTTATGTGGAATTTATGAGGATGGAGTTGGAAAATAGGTTTGGAGCACTTCCAAGTCGGATTTGAAAATATAACCAAATAGTAATTTTGAAATAAAGTGAATTATTCGCATGGTCAAACGACTCCTAAGACTTCAAATGCATTTTGCATGAGTGAAATTGAGAAGAAAGAAACAAGTAGAACTTATACCGTCCAAATTTGAGCACTCTTAGAGGCTTTACGCATGTTTTGTAATTATTAAGGCTATGCTAACAAGTATTTCAGTTGGCAGTGCAACTACAAGAACATCAAATTGAAGTTAAATATTCATTGGCCTGAACCTATGCTTGTCTTCATGTAATGAAGCTTATGTTATTGTACATCCACTATGCAGATTAGAGAAAACCGAGAGCTCAGAAAAGGATTTAGCAGTCAGGGCTGCTGCTGCTTCCATTTACTCAACTTGCAACTTTCTATCTTCGATGGAAAACCTACCTTGTTGCTGATAGTTCTATTTGCAGTTCCTTCTTGTATAATTGGAGTCAATTACACTGTACTTTTGACTCTCCTGATTCATTTCTACTTAAGTATTCAATATGCAATGTTGTGGTAGTTGATGTTGGTAGCTTTATAACTTATTTATAGATCACGTTGGATACCTTCAAGCTGAATCTGCTTTAACAAAGACCATATTCGCAATGTAGTTATCTTATATTAGAAATTTGGATTCTAGTTGCTAATTTGATGTTGACTTAGATAAATGATGCAGATTTTGTGAGATGTAGTAGACAAGGTTGTGGAGTTTTTGTTGGAAATTTACCTAGTGGGATCGAGTTTATCCCGTCCTTAATGACTTAAACACACAGAGTCCCGCATGTCGGAAATACGATTTCCACACACATGCATATGTCGTACAACGTCTAGCTAATTTCACGTAGTGAAAGAGATGTTGGTACACATGTTAAAGTGTTTTTAAGTTATGTAAGGATAGACGATTAATTGGCCAAATTGATGCGTCTCCCACGACGGTATAAGAAAAGAAGAAATGTGCAAAATACGGAAAATGGGGAAGAGTCGCGGAGCCGTAACAGGGTCGTGACACCGAGCCACGACGGGCCGGCGCCGCGATGCTACTTGGCTAAGGGCCGTGGCGCCTCAGTCAGGAGCCGCAACGCCAGACGTCCAGTGTCTCGAGGATGGTTACTGCCTATTTAGCGCCGCGACGCTCAACGTGCAGTGAACCGAAAATCAACAGATTTTTTCTGAATGTACACTCATTGGAAATGCCAAGGTTCAGCCAACTCTTGGCATGACCAAGGTGACTATTGGTGAGTTCAATGCAACCCATTTAAAGCATTCACATGGCATGTGAATCACAATTTTGCAACTATAAATAGAGGTCTCAAAATTCAGATTTAACACATTCATTACAATCCTAAATTCTGAAATTATTGAGAGCCTTTATCCTTCTAACAATCTAGAGTTCTTGCTTTTTCTATAAGGATTCTCAAGTATTGGCTTGTGCTTGAGAAAATATTGCTGTTTTATCTTGAGAGGCTATTATCCACTTACCATAAGCCATTATATACGAGGGTAATTTTGCCTTAAAGGGAGAGTGATGCGCGATTTATGCACACGCTAAACGCAAGTGCACGTGTCGTGACAAGTAATATAGTCTAGAAGACTGAGTTATCGTCCTCAGGGATTAGTGTCCAATTACCAACCTCTATTCTGTAGTATCTATTTGGTAACCGATAATTTGATGATTTGTTTATAACTATGATTATAGATGCTAACTAAATTACTTTACTTTACTTCAGATATGGTGGAAATAGGGCTTCCAAATCTCCTCGACTATTCGCTCGCTTTACTTGTTAATACAAATAATTAAGGTTCTTCTTCTATTTTGAGATAGCGGTTAACTAAGCCGTTTTATACTCTTGTTAAGGTAATATAAACACTCAACCCCAATGCAGAACCCTTCTATCTTTCGATGACAAGATTGACTACAAAGGAGGATTAAGAACAATAACCTGTCAAGCTACACAAGTATCGGGGTACTTTCGTCCACGATTTAAACCTATGTTTATTCAACTATAGCATATTCACAATCTCCACTTCGGATTTCGATTAGAAATCATATAAGTTATGATAATTAGTGATCAATTAATTACCAAACAATCAAAATAATTATTGAATAAATCTCAACAATAATAATAAGAAACCAAAACATGCATTAATTCATAAGAACGAGGTTCAAGCGATTCGACATGGAAATCCCTAAATTAAGTTAGTTCCTAGCCATAGACATGCCAAGAACTAAAATAATATCCAACATATACTAAAAAGAAATAAAGTAAAGAACAAGAAATTACTCAAAAATAAGTCTCCAATCTTGATCTCAAGTTGTGATGAATGGTAAGGTGTGGTACTCCCTCAAATCTGACCTAAAATGTCATTTTATAACCTCAAAAACGTGCAAAACCTTTTCCTCTTTGGCTTTGGCCCAATCCTATTCGGATTTGTCAATTTTTCCGCATCGGCACCGCGGCCCTGCAACCGGCGTCGCGGCGCCGAAACTTCTGCGACAACTCTGCTTCTTGGGCGCCGTGGCTCTTCTACTGCTGATGGTCTGGCGACGCGGCACCGCCCTGTTTCTCGCTCGGTTTGCCAATTTTTCAGCTTTTTGAGCTCTGGAACCTCTGTTTCTGCCCTCTTTTCGCTCCTTCTCACCAATGTGCCACTTTAAACCATTGTGACTTAAACGAAAGAAAATCTATCCTAACACGACACATATTTGTACAAAAATGAGCAAAAAACTAACTACAAATGACTCAAAAGGTGTATATAAAATACACCGATCAAACACCCTCAAACTTAACCTTTGCCCGCCATCGAGTAAAGATCAAAAATAGAAATAAAGACACGAAAGAAAAGAAAAGAAAATGACTCAAAGACATTGATCAATTTGCTGCATCATTGTTACTTAGAAAAACATGAAGGTTAGTAGAATAATATGCATGAACATATAGCATGAATTTTTAGCATTCTAAACACATCAAGTCAGATATTTCGCAAATTCAATTTAATCATGCTCAATGGAAGTAAGAATACCTAACTATGAATGTTAATTTTAAAATCCTATGCCCTGTTTACTTGCTGTTCTCCACTAATCATGGATACACACATTAGAGATCTTCAGAGCTTTTCAGGGTTGTAATGTAGGCTTAGCCAGGGATAGGTAAAAAAATGGTAAGAAAGGGCTAACAAAGAAATGCATGAGTCATCTCCCTAACATGCGTATCCTAACTATTTCGCCTCAAATAGCAAGCAAGCAGGCACATAGGTTTAATTACTAACAATGCATAAATCAAGCAAGATACCCTAAATAGTTTGACTTCATGAATTTTTGGCATATTGATGCGCGATTTATGCACACACTAACGCAAGTGCACGTGTCGTGTCAAGTAATATAGTCTAGAAGACCGAGTTATCGTCCTTAGGGATTAGTGTTCAATTCTCAAATTCTATTCTATGGTGTCTATTTGGTAACCGATGATTGATAAATTGTTTATAGCTATAATTAAGAATGCTAATGTTACACCCCGTATTTACAGGACATGTTTTAAGAACGTACGTAAGAATCTCAAATGTTAAGATTAGAGACTTGTAAAAATTTATCGGAATTATGGAATTTGTCGGAAAACGTAATATTGTGACGAATGGGAGGGCGACACGTGTCACCCCCTTATTGGATGTCTTGGACGAAATTACATGGGCACAAGGGTCATTTGACCCTTTTTAGGAAGACAAGTCTTACAAGTAGTAAAGCTTGACATAATTGACTTAGTCAATGGGTCCACAATCTTGATAGTTAAGAGAACCTCATCCTAGCCACCCATTTGTGCACATCTTAACCCTCCATGTTACTATATAATACTACTAGTAGTGAGACAAATCCACACTTAGCCAAATCTTCAAGAGAATTTGAAGAACAAGAGCAATGTGCTCTCGGGTTCTAGCAATTAGAAAAGGAAAAAATTTGTTTGTTGTCTAATAATCTTCCCACTTTAAACCAAGGTTCCTAAGTGTATTGTAAGGGTATCTCAATAGAAAAATCCCGGAAAAAGATAGTTTTCGTATTAGTCGCAAGATGAAAACCTAGTTGCTTTTCTAGGTTTTGATTGGAAGTTTTAAGGGAAGTGGTTTGTGATATTCTAAGGGTCTCAAGTGGTGGATTGAAGTGTCTAGAAGAAGCTCTAAGTGCTAAGGAGCGACTTCGGAATTGGAGTTGGACTAAGAACCGTTGAGGTAATAATCTTGGCTCTTAAGTGTTACAAGATTATGTATTGTCATAGCTTTACATTTTTGCTAGCATGAAGTATATGTGTTGAAGTCTTATAAGTGTTATGGATTGTTGTAGCCTAAAATCCGAAATGACATATTAGCCATTTGAAGTTGGATTACAATTTGGTCGTATTTAGAATCGTCGCATGTTACTTACTTGAAGATTATAGTAGTTATAATCAATTGCGACTTAATATCATGTTATGCTAACAACTTGGATTGAAAAGGAAATTGGATAAGAATTGGTAGTGTTGTATCTCATTGTTGCCGAATTTGGCCTAGTAGTTTGTATTAGTTGATATCAATTGTGGGGCGGAATTTTACACGTCTAGTAGGCGTGTAATCCCCTATTGATTAATTGTGTTGATTGGGCCTTAAATGTGGCATGTTTGGTTGTTGAATTCGGCCTTGAAAGGTGGCAAAGTAAGTAGAAACAAAGGAGGTGCTGTCCGATTTTCCGTAGAATTTAGTGACTTAGCACTTAGAATATTCTACGTTTGAAGTAAGAGGTTAATGGACGTATTGTGACCATTTTAGGTTGAAGTACTAAGTATAGCGTACCCTACTTGAAGGACGGAATAGCTATCAAGGTTGAAGTACTTTGGAGCATTTTGCTACTTGTCGATAATCGTCGCGAGGTATGTGAACCTCTTCCTTCCTTTGGCATGATTCTATGTATGGAATATACATGTGGTATTATTTCATGTTTCCTTCTACTCTTAGAAGTTAAGAGGTATGTGTGTGATTTACTCTATGTAAAGTTTATGTCAAGGTTATCCTAAGTCTTTACCGAGTCTTATGGGGGATGTTGGTAAGAGTCGTTAGGAGGTACTTTGGAGCCAAGTTGACTTGGCTAATTTATGGCACGAATGAGAATAAGTATCGAGCAAGCCATTGCAGCGTTAATAAAGGAAAATGTAATGACAATCAATTATGTTAAAATGAGTAGAATTCTCCATCTGCATAGAAGCTAAGATAAGACAAAATCGTATTACATTTTCTAGATCATGGCTACTTGAATAAGATCGTTATAAATAAGTATAACTTATTCACAACGCACCAAAGTATATGTTACTTAACTTATAAGAATTTACGTATGAAGTTTTAAGGCTATGGAGCTCAAATTCTTTAAAGTTAAGAGACTTTATTTTTCAAGTTAGGAGACTTGATTCTTAAAGGAAGAAATGAATTGATTTACAAGTATAGAATACTCGATTTGGAAAGACTTGATTTCTAAAGTTAAGAAACTTGTTTTCTTGGAAGTTAAGAGACTAATTGTATTTTAAAGGTTAAGAGAATTGATTTGAAAGTATTTAATACTTGGTTTTAAAAAGTATAAGTCTCTTGGTTATAAAAGGAATGAGTTTGTCTAAAACCATAAAGGGTTATAACGACTTTATGGGAAGTTGGTTATAACGACTTTATGGAAGGTTAAGAGAATGAGTTTCTCTAATAAGGTAAGCAAAGAAATAACTTGATTTAAGGAAGGGCAATTTGATTTAAGGGTGATGCGCGGTAAGATGCACACACTTTAAACGCAAGTGCACGTTATCGTGACAAGTAGTATAGTCTTTGATAAGACCGAATATCGTCCTCTGGGATTAGGGTCCAATTACCAACTATCTATTTTCTAGTATCTATTTGGTGAATTTATGATTGATTGGTTGTTTATAACTACGAATTATAAAAGCTATTTAACTATAAAGGTTTACTTCAGTTGTGATGAGAATAGGGCTTCCATGTATCCTTACTATCCGCTTATGCTACTTACTAATGCATTAACTCATGGTATTCTTCTTTAGGAGAAAGCAGGTTTACGAAATCGTTTTATACTCCCGTTAGGGTTATATAAACACTCAACTCCAGTATCGCACCTTACCTAACTTTCGCTGATAAGAATAACTTTATAGGAGGATTAAGAACAAAAACCTAGTTGACCGTCACGCACAATGCGCAAAATTAGGGTTGTTAAGCCTCTCATCAACGCTACATAAATAATTGAGGTATTTTCATCCCCAATCCAAGAATGTCTACCAAACTTACAGCATATTCACAATCCCCCTTTTCAGAATCTGATTAGAAATCATATAGTGATAATTAGTTGTCAATTAATTACCAAGAATTCAACTCAATTATTGGATAGATCTCTCAATAAGAAAAATAACCATAAGCATGCATTAATTTATAACATAAGTTTCTAGTAATTCAACATGGAAAGCCCTATAAGAGAATTAGTTCCTAGCCATAAATATGACAAGAACTAATTCAATATCCAACATCAAAACTGAAATAAAGTAAAAGAAAGAAAAGAAAATTACTAAGAACGAGTCTCCAAGCCTTCTAGCATCCAAGGATTGTGTTGTGGAATATTTACAAGGTGGAATGGTGGATGGATGGATGTAGAATGGTGAATGGTAGAATGGAGAATGAATTATTCTTCTAATGATGTAGAGTATTTATAGCCAAAGAATCCTTTTGGTGAAGGGTTAGGGATTTGTAGGAAAGGAAAAGTTATTAGAATCCTTTTAGGTAAGGGTTTTAAGGTAGGAAAAGTTATCCCTTTAGGTAGGAAAATTTATCCCTTTAGGATTCTGAAAACATGTCAAATTCGCCAAGACTCATAATTCCCGCTACGGCCGCATAGATCAGCCATACCAAATTCAAAGCAACTCGACTTTCAAGATTTCAGCCAAGTGACATTTTTCTCGCGAATTCCGTTCGTTTTTTCTCGTCCGGACTTCGCCCGATTTTCTATAATTCCCGTAACTTCTTAGACTTCATTTCTTGGCCCTTTTGTGTGCAATTTCATCTCTTTTATGCTCATTTCATCTCCTTTTCGTCATTTCTCCATTTTTGACCGCTGTGACACAAAAGAAAGGAAAACGACCCTAATACTGTACTAAACATAAATGAAATGAGTAAAATACTAACTAAAAATGACTCAAAAAGTGTATATAAAATACACCGATCAAAGGGTATCACTTGTTTAAAGCTTTAAGTAAGGGTCACTTGATTTAGAAGTCGAGAAATGTATTTCTAAAGTATAGTGACTTATGTGAAATGTACACAAGCCTTGATACTACGGGTGTTAGTATCTTGGGGTTTTATATAAAAAGGAATCTTTTGAAAAGAATGGAAGTACGTAGTACTTGGGGTTAAATTCCCGGATTTTTATGTGTGAAACGAAAGTGTCATGAGTTTATAAAAATGGAAGTCTAAAGGTTTAATGAACTTGCCTATGTTTGCTTGTGATAGCTTTGAGTGCAAGTATTATATGTTTACGTTGTCGTGACTCTCAGTTGGAGGGCCGACTGTCATGATGTAAGTTTACTTGGACGTACCGACAGTGATGTGAGATTCCACGGTATGCTTCCATTATGATTGATCCTTGGCCATGCTTATACGATGTGGATTCCGGGGCATGTGACCAGGAGGCGGGTTAGATTCCCGGATTTGTTTTATTACCCATGGTCATGCTTATACGATGAGGGATTCCGGCACGCGACCATGCATGTACGATTATTACTCCACGGGCTAGCTCCCGGCGAAGACATGTACCCACGATGAGGATTCCGGGCATGTTATATTATTACTCCATGGGCTAGCTCCCACGAAGACCGCACCTACGATGAGGGATGCCGAGGGCACGTTATGGCCATGCTTATACGATGAGGGATTCCGGGGCATGCGGCCACGTTATATATATATATATATATGTGTTGTGTATGTGTACGCCGACAGTGAGGTGGGATGCCACGGGCGCGTCACATGGTTATATGTTACACCTACGGCTGTCGGCAGTGATGTGGGATTCCACGGGCAGGAGATATATATATGTGTTGTGTATGTACGCCGACGGTGAGGTGGGATGCCACTGGCGTCACATGGATATATTTTACACTTATAGTCGCCGGCGTGATGGGGATTCCACGCACGCTTTGATATTTGTGTGATTTGATCGCCCCGCATCGGGCCGGGTAGTATATCGTCCTCCATAAAGGGTCGGATTATGTTATGAAAGATAAGTAAGTTATATGGTAATGAACTTGACGATTTTTCCCAAACATGTACGTAAGAAAGTGACTATAACTTTTATTGAAAATGGGAAAAGATAATAAGGTACGATTAAGTTCATAAGTGGTAACGACACGGCATGATCTGGTATGTACTTCTTTTATACTTGCCCTGTCATTCTTTTGTCTGATTATGATCTCATCAGTACTTTATTTTTGTTCCATATTCGCACTGTTAATCGACTTCTTCGGGCCGCGTTAAATGCCCGCAGTATTAGGTGCACAGTTGGTGATCCTTGCTCTAGGATCTCGGTTCGCTTTAGGAAAAACTCCATTTGCTCGGAGGCTTATCTCTTGGTACGGTTTCCGAGGTAGTAGATTCATGTATATTCGTGGTATGGCGGGCCCCGTCCCGCCACGGTTGTTATGTTAAAACTCTTAGAGGTCCGTAGTCACATATGTGGGTCACCAGAAGGAAAGCGAGGCAACCGCTTGTATATATATGTCTGGGAAGGTAGCCACATCGGCTAACCTGTTGTTTTACTTCATTGTTTTATTTTATAAGTTTCATGTATGTTCCGCTGATTTTTCTCTCGATGTATACTGTAAGGGTGCCAGTAGGGCACCGGGCCATGCCCGGTCGGTCGTGACAAAAGTGGTATCGAGCGCTTAGTCCTCGGAAAGTGTCTCTGCACGTGTCTAGTAGAGTCTTGATTATCGGTGTCAGGTACCACATCTATAATCGTGAGGTCGCAGGACATTTAGGATTGGTTTCCATTCTTCTCTCTTTGAGATCGCAGCAGAGTCGCCCTAGTAGGTTGAATCCTCCGACCCTTCTTATGTATGATTATGCCCACCCGGCGACCGGGGCCCGGCAAGGCAAAGCGGCGAGGAGGCGCTAGTGGTACGCAGAGGGTTACGTGACTCGCACGCACTATGCCCGAGGTAGTAGGCGGATCGGCGAGCTCACCACGCGGCGATATTAGAGGAGCCGGAGCGCGAGAGCTCCAGAGGTTCCGCACGAGCCTCCGCCCGCAAACTGCGGCGAGTTTAGAGATTATGGAGAGCAAATCGGACTATTGACTAGCATAGTGGTAGTGGCAATGCGAGTGAGCAGTAGCTAACCCAGAGCCGAGTTTGAGGATTCAGATTTTCTAGGTTGTAGTCCACCCGAGTTTTATGGTTCGAGATCCGAGGATGATCCTCAAGAGTTCGTTCGCAGCCTACAACGGACTATGCAGTGCTTAGGGCCCTGAGACAGAGTCATTGTGTTAGCTTTACCGGTTACGCGATATTGCGTTGAACCGGTTTGAGTCTTGGGAGCCGCCGAGAGGTGTGGGTGCTCGTCCGGCATTGGGATGAGTTCACTGAGGCCTTTCTCGATCACTTTTTGCCTCCCGAAATGGAGAGAGTCCGTGTTGATAGGTTCTTGTCATTGAGGCGAATGGGAGGACCATCGTGAATACAACACGAGTTTGACTCGTTGGCGGTATGCGCACACTATTGTGGCTGATATGGCGCATGAGTTCACCGCTATGTGATGGGCTAGACCATTATATGATTCTGCATGCACGGAGCCGCCCTTCACCAGGTATAGATATTGCCGAGATGCAGCTTATGCGCAGGGATAGAGGACAGAGAGAGAGAGGTCACTAGACTCAAAGCCACCAAGAGGGCTGTGACAAGCAGGTTCCAGTGGCAATTCGGCGCGGCCTCAGCAGCAGAGTAGTCCACATTTCACCGACACGAGTGCTCCTTCCCGTCTTCCGCCGGAGGTTTGGTCGCCGGAATATTCGGGAGCAGTCGTGGCTCCAGGGCTGAGTTCTGAGATGTTCGAGAATAGTAGCTGTGGAAGCCACATTTGCCCCGGTGTGGTCACTGTAGTAGATTCCATTTTGGGGAGTGTCGTACTACTTCGACAGCTTGTTATGCTTGCGGCCAGCAGGGCCATTTCGTGAGAGACTGTCCGACCAGAGGTGGCACTGGTGGGATAGCGCAGCCATCGATCGATCTTGGGTTCTTCGCCTTCCATAGCTAGGCAGATGTTTATACACGGCAGCCGCGATGCAGGTCGTGGTGGAAGTTCCAGCTTTAGCGGTCCTTTGAACCGCCTATATGATTTCAGGTATGTCTTTGGCCCTTTAGAACTTGTATGCATGATAAAGTTGTGGTATGTTTAAGTGTCATGAACAGATTATATTGAGACTATGTATATGTTAGAAGGAGTTGGAAATGCGAAAGATAATCTCTTTTGGGCTTATGATGAGCGATTATGTGTGCGAGGTATTAGGGCCATGTGTGGCATTGTTGGTATGTCGGGGTTGTGAAAGGAAACTATGTCGCTAATTATAAGTTTGACTCAGAAAGAACATTCGGGACGAATGTTTCTAACGGGGAAGAATGTTACACCCGTATTTACGTGATACGTTTTAAGAACGCACGTAAGAATCCCAAATGTTAAGATTAGAGACTTGTAAAAATTTATCTAATTATGGAATTTGTCGGAAACGTAATAGTGATTTAATGGGAGGCGACACGTGTCACCCCCTTATTGGATGTCTTGGACGAAATTACATGGGCACAAGGTCATTTGACCCTGTTAGGAAGACAAGTCTTGCAAGTAGTAAAGCTTGACATAATTGACTTAGTCAATGGGTCCACAAGCTTGATATTTAAGAGAACCTCATCCTAGCCACCCATTTGTGCACATCTTAACCCTCCATGTTACTATATAATACTACTAGTAGTGAGACAAGTCCACACTTAGCCAAATTTTCAAGAGAATTTGAAGAACAAGAGCAATGTGCTCTCGGGTTCTAGCAATTAGAAAAGGAAAAAAATTTGTTTGTTGTCCAATAATCTTCCCACTTTAAACCAAGGTTCCTAAGTGTATTGTAAGGGTATCTCAATAGAAAAATCCCGGAAAAAGATAGTTTTCGTATTAGTCGCAAGATGAAAACCTAGTTTCTTTTCAAGGTTTTGATTGGAAGTTTTAAGGTAAGTGGTTTGTGATATTCTAAGGGTCTCAAGTGGTGGATTGAAGTGTCTAGAAGAAGCTCTAAGTGCTAAGGAGCGACTTCGGAATTGGAGTTGGACTAAGAACCGTTGAGGTAATAATCTTGGCTCTTAAGTGTTACAAGATTATGTATTGTTGTTAGCTTTACATTTTTGCTAGCATGAAGTATATGTGTTGAAGTCTTATAAGTGTTATGGATTGTTGTAGCCTAAAATCCGAAATGACATATTAGCCATTTGAAGTTGGATTACAATTTGGTCGTATTTAGAATCGTCGCATGTTACTTACTTGAAGATTATAGTAGTTATAATCGATTGCGACTTAATATCATGTTATGCTAACAACTTGGATTGAAAATGAAATTGGATAAGAATTGGTAGTGTTGTATCTCATTGTTGCCGAATTTGGCCTAGTAGTTTGTATTAGTTGATATCAATTGTGGGGCGGAATTTTACACGTCTAGTAGGCGTGTAATCCCCTATTGATTAATTGTGTTGATTGGACCTTAAATGTGGCGTGTTTGGTTATTGAATTCGTCCTTGAAAGGTGGCAAAGTAAGTAGAAACAAAGGAGGTGCTGTCCGATTTTCCGTAGAATCTAGTGACTTAGCACTTAGAATATTCTACGTTTGAAGTAAGAGGTTAATGGACGTATTGTGACCATTTTAGGTTGAAGTACTAAGTATAGCGTACCCTACTTGAAGGACGGAATAGCTATCAAGGTTGAAGTACTTTGGAACATTTTGCTACTTGTCGATAATCGTCGCGAGGTATGTGAACCTCTTCCTTCCTTTGGCATGATTCTATGTATGGAATATACATGTGGTATTATTTCATGTTTCTTTCTACTCTTAGAAGTTAAGAGGTATGTGTGTGATTTACTCTATGTAAAGTTTATGTCAAGGTTATCCTAAGTCTTTACCGAGTCTTATGGGGGATGTTGGTAAGAGTCGTTAGGAGGTACTTTGGAGACAAGTTGACTTGGCTAATTTATGGCACGAATGAGAATAAGTATCGAGCAAGCCATTGCAGCGTTAATAAAGGAAAATGTAATGACAATCAATTATGTTAAAATGAGTAGAATTCTCCATCTGCATAGAAGCTAAGATAAGACAAAATCGTATTACATTTTCTAGATCATGGCTACTTGAATAAGATCGTTATAAATAAGTATAACTTATTCACAACGCACCAAAGTATATGTTACTTAACTTATAAGAATTTACGTATGAAGTTTTAAGGCTATGGAGCTCAAATTCTTTAAAGTTAAGAGACTTTATTTTTCAAGTTAGGAGACTTGATTCTTAAAGGAAGAAATGAATTGATTTACAAGTATAGAATACTCGATTTGGAAAGACTTGATTTCTAAAGTTAAGAAACTTGTTTTCTTGAAAGTTAAGAGACTAATTGTATTTTAAAGGTTAAGAGAATTGATTTGAAAGTATTTAATACTTAGTTTTAAAAAGTATAAGTCTCTTGGTTATAAAAGGAATGAGTTTGTCTAAAACCATAAAGGGTTATAACGGCTTTATGGGAAGTTGGTTATAACGGCTTTATGGAAGGTTAAGAGAATGGTTTTCTAATAAGGTAAGCAAAGAAATAACTTGATTTAAGGGCAATTTGATTTAAGGGTATCACTTGTTTAAAGCTTTAAGTAAGGGTCACTTGATTTAGAAATAGAAATGTATTTCTAAAGTATAGTGACTTATGTGAAATGTACACAAGCCTTGATACTACGGGTGTTAGTATCTTGGGGTTTTATATAAAAAGGAATCTTTTGAAAAGAATGGAAGTACGTAATACTTGGGGTTAAATTCCCGGATTTTTATGTGTGAAACGAAAGTGTCATGAGTTTATAAAAATGGAATTCTAAAGGTTTAATGAACTTGCCTATGTTTGCTTGTGATAGCTTTGAGTGCAAGTATTATATGTTTACGTTGTTGTGACTCTCGGAGGGTACCGTCATGATGTAAGTTTACTTCGACGCATCGGTGATGTGGGATTCCACGTATGCTTCCATTATGATTGATCCGCCACGCTTATACGATGTGGATTCCGGCATGTGACCGTGAGGCGGTTAGATTCCTGATTTGTTTTATTACCCATGGCCATGCTTATACGATGAGGATTCCGGCACGCGACCACGTTATGTACGATTATTACTCCACGGCTAGCTCCCATGAAGACATATACCCAATGAGGGATTCCGGCATGTTATATTATTACTCCACGGCTAGCTCCCACGAAGACTTGCACCTACGATGAGGACGCCGAGGGCACGTTATGGCCATGCTTATACGATGAGGATTCTCAGGGCATGCGGCACGTTATATATATATATATATATATATATATATATATATATATATATATATATATGTATGTGTACGCCGACGGTGAGATGGTATGCCACGCGTCACATGGTTATATGTTACACCTACTACGGTATCAGCGATGATGTGGGATTCCAGGCGGAGATATATATATGTATTGTGTATGTGTACGCCGACAGTGAGGTGGGATGTCACAGGCACGTCACATGGATATATTTTACACTTATAGCTGTCGGCAGTGATGGGGGATTCCACGGGCACGCTTTGATATTTGTGTGATTTGATCGCGTCCCAGATTGGGTCGGGTAGTATATGCGTCCCTCCATAAAGGGTCGGATTATGTTATGAAAGATAAGTAAGTTATATGGTAATGAACTTGACGATTTTTCCCAAACATGTATGTAAGAAAGTGACTATAACTTTTATTGAAAATGAGAAAAGATAATAAGGTACGATTAAGTTCATAAGTGGTAACGACACTACCGATCCGTATGTACTTCTTTTATACTTGCCTGTCATTCTTTTGTACGCTTATGATCTGCATCTTACTTTATTTCTGCTCCATATTCGCACTGTTGTAATCGACTTCTTCGGGCTGCGTTCATGCCCGCAGGTATTAGGTGCACAGGTTGGTGATCCTTGCTCTTAGGATCTCGGTTCAGTTTTGGGAAAAGCTCTATTTGCTCCGGAGGCTTATCTCTTGGTACGGTTTCCCCTGAGGTAGTAGATTCATGTATATTCAGGGGTATGGCGGGGCCCTGTCCCGCCACAGTTGTTATGTTAAAACTCTTAGAGGTCTGTAGTCACATATTGTGGGTCAGTCTGTAAAGGAAATGAGACAACTGCTTCGGTTGTATATATATGTCCAGGAAGGTAGCCCTATCGGCTAACCTGTTGTTTTACTTCTGTTGTTTTATTTTATAAGTTTCATGTATGTTCCGCTGATTTTTCTCTGATGTATACCTGTAAGGGTGCCCAGGTAGGGCACCAGTCGCGGGCCCGGGGTCGGGTCGTGACAGCTAACTAGATTACTTTGTTTTACTTCAGTGATGGTGGAAATAGGGCTTCCAAATCTCCTCAACTATCCGTTCATTTTACTTGTTAATGCAATCAATTATGATTCTTCTTCTATTTTGAGATAGCAGGTTAACTAAGCCGTTTTATACTCTTGTTAAGGTAATATAAACACTCAGCCCCAATATAGAACCCTTCTACCTTTCGGTGATAAGATTGACTATAAATGAGGATTAAGAACAATAACCTATTAATACTACACATGTATCGGGGTACTTTCGTCCACGATTTAACCTATGTTTATTCAACTATAGCATATTCACAATCTCCCCTTTCGGCTTTCGATTAGAAATCATATGGATTATGATAATTAGTGATCAATTAATTACCAAATATTCAAGACAATTATTGAATAAATCTCAACAATGATAAGAAGAACAAAAAATATGCATTAATTTATAAGAATAAGGTTCAAGTGAATTGACATGGAAAGCCCTAGATTAAGTTAGTTCTTAGCCATAGACATGACAAGAACTAAATTAACATCCAACATAAACTGTAAAGAAATAAAACAAGAAACAAGAAATTACTAAGAAGTGGTCTCCAATCTTGATCTCCAAGGTTGTGTGAATTGGCAAGGGTTTGGAACCTTTAATTCTGACCTAAAGGCTGCTTTTTATAGCCTTAAAACGTTTTCTAGGTTTTCCTTCAGGCCTTGGCCCATTCTCATTCGAATATTTCAGTTTTTTCAGCCGCGGCGCTACCAAACTCCCCGCACGCCTCAGAATTGGCGCCGCGCGCCTCGACTATTGGCCGGAGGCGCCGCGGCCGCCTCGCTTTCGTGTCTTGCCGCTAACTTTCTCGCTTCGAGCTCAAACCTCTGTTTACGCCTCTTTTGCCCCTTTTCCGCCAATGAGTCACTTTAAACCAATATGACTCAAAAGAAAGAAAATCTATCCTAAGACGACACGTATTTGTACAAAAATGGGCAAAAGACTAACTAAAAATGACTCAAAAGGTGTATATAAAATACACCGATCAAACACCCCCAAACTTAGCCTTTGCTCGCCCTCGAGCAAATATCAAAAGAAAGAATTAAAGACAAGAGAAGAAAGAAAAAAATAGACTGACTCAAAGACACTGATCACTTTGCTGCATCATTGTTACTTAGAAAAGCATGAAGGTTAGCAGAATAATATGCAGGAACATATAGTATGAATTTTTAGCATTCTAAATACATTAAGTTAGATATTTCGCAAATTCAATTTAATCATGCTCAATGGAAGTAAGAATACCTAACTATGCATGTCAATTTCAAAATCCTATGACATGTTTACTTGCTATTCTCCACTAATCATAGATACACATGTAAGAGATCTTTAGGGCTTTTCAGAGTTGTAATGTAGGCTTAGGCATGGGTAGGTAAAAATAGGCATTTAGGCTCATTTTATGTATCATAAGCTCTTTTGATTTTCAATTCTTCCCTTTTCTTTTGATTTTTCTTTCTTCACTTCATACCTATCTTTCCCCTCTTTTGTTTTGAGAGAGTGAAGTGTATTATGAATAACAGGCACCCCCAAACTTAGGCTTTTGCCTATTTATTATTACTATTTCAGTGGGATGCATCAAAATTATTCACTCTTTTTGTCTCTTTTTTTACACTTTCTATTCCAATCACCAAAAAATTTCACTTATGACACAAGTGCGGAATTATAGGTTGTCAAAGAAAAAGTCTAATTTTTAGGCTCAAAGGGGCTAACTAGGGATATTTTTGAATATCAGGGATAGGCAAAAGTGGTAAGAAAGGGCTAACAAAGAATTGTCTGAGTCATCTCCCTAACATGCATATCTAACTATTTCGCCTCAAATAGCAAGCAAGCATACACATAGTTTTAATCATAAACAATGCACAAGTCAAGCAAGCTACCCCAAATAATCTAATTTCATGAATTTTTGGCATATCTAACCTAAGTGTTTAGATGGTTGCTTCTAATTCCATTACATTATTCAACCTTACTTCATTAGGCGATTCAAGTAACTGCAGCATGCATGATCTTTTAAAAAAAAATTATGACTCAAAAATACTTTTAAAAAAAATCAAAAAGACTCAAAAACACTAAGACAAATAAGACACCCCCCCAAACTTAACTCACACATTGTCCCCAATGTGTGCAAGACCCAAAAAGAATACAAAAATAAAAGAAAACGGGACAACTTACAAATTTGGTTTAAAGTGGTGGTGGTGGCGGCGGATAATGCATGGCAGATAATGTCGGGAATCCCGTCAGAGTTGAAGGGTTTTGGATTTTTGATTTTTGGAGGAAGGAAAATCGGATTAGGGCTGCTTCAAAAATTCAGAATTTCGCCGCGCCATGCGCTCGCAATCAGCCATGGCGCCAAACTTTTGCGCTTTCTCGACTTTTTAGCGCCATGCTAGCCAATTTTTCTTTAATTTTTCTTTTTCTCCGTTTTCGTCCTCCAAATTCTTGGCCCTGCACCTGTCATCACAACATATAAACAATACCCTCCGTGAGACTGTTCTAAGTAAAAAAATTAAATTGCATTAAATTGAATAAAATAAAATAACATTGGGTTGCCTCCCAAGTAACGCTGTCTTTAACGTCTTTTAGCCGGACGCAAGTTCTTTACTCAAGAGGCATGGGGTAGATTAACCCCACAGCCTATCAATTTTATTAACATTTTTCGCTTCCTCCTTCTGTTTTTTTTTTTGTTTTTTTTTCAAGAGGAGGTTTAGTATTACTTACCTGTTTTGGCGGGCTTATCTCCTCACGTGGCTTCATACCGGCCGAACCGATGTCGACAAAGGTTAATTGCAAAGCACTTGCTCATGACTGGGGTTTAATGATGTGTTTGAACACTTTGAACACCATCTCTTCACTTTAAACTCTAAGTGTCAGCTCACCCTTCTCCACATCAATTAGGGCTCTCCCGGTTGCCAAGAACGGTCTTCCCAATATTATGGGGATCTCATCATCTTCCTCCATATCAAGGATGAGGAAGTCCGCAGGAAAGAAGAATTTTCTCACCTTAACTAAGACATCTTCAATCTTTCCCCTGGGATGCACCACTGTCTTATCTGCTAACTGCAATCTCACAGTGGTTGGTTTGGCTTCACCTAACCCCAACTTCTTAAAAATGCATGCGGCATAAGATTTATGCTAGCCCCCAAATCACAAAGGGCCCTATTACATGTTACCCTGCCAACTGTGCAAGGCAGTGTGAAGCTCTCTGGATCCTTGAGTTTAAGGGCAATTTCTTCTGCAAGATGGCACTGCATTCCTCTGTCAGTGCCACCATCTCATACTCCTCCAACTTCTTCTTCTTCCCAAGAATTTCCTTCATGAATTTAAAATAAGTAGGCATTTGTTCCAATGCCTCAATGAACGGAATGTTGATGTGTAACTTTCTGAATATCTCCAAGAACTTGGAAAATTGTTTATCAACCACTTTCTTTTGCAACCTCTGCGGGAAAAGAATCCTCTCAGTGTACTCCTTCACTGGGACTGTTGGAGTTTTCTCTAATGTCGGGCGGTCTTCAGTAACCCTCTCCCTCTCTGCATCTACTCTTTGTTCAATCACAGGCTGAGGTGTAAGTTGTTCTAACTGTTTTCCATTCTCACCGCATCGCTGGCATCGTTCTCTGGGTTCATCTCTCAGACAGGCAAAGTGCCTCGTGGCTCGTTGTTTGCCATCTTCGCTAGTTGTCCCACATGTGTCTCCAAATTCTCGATGAGGATCTAGTCTTCGCATGAACTGGTCTGAGTTGGTGAGTGTCAACAGGCCGCTCACCATATGGCTTCTTGTTGAGTAGGTGCACCAATTGTTGTGAAGATGAGGCCTGAGTGAATGGTTTCGATTTTGCATCGCCTCAAATTGGTTCACGCCTTGATCACCCCTCCATGAAAAATTAGGGTGATTCCTCCACCCTGGATTGTAGGTATTCGAATAGGGGTTGTTCTGGGCCTCTGATAACTCCCTACTGCTTGGCATTCTGCTTGCTCGATCGAGATGTTGTTAGGATCAGCTGATGGGCACCTATCAAAGGTATGTGGACCTCCACACATCTCACAACTCAATGGCATCTGGACTGCATTCACTGACACTGTGTTTTGTTGCAGTTGCTTGGTCAGGAGAGCAACTTGTGCATTTAATGTTGTGATGACATCAATCTCATGGACTCCTATTGCTCTTCTACCACTCACCCATCTGTCCTCTGTTACATGATTATTGGTGGCCATGTCTTCCAATAAATCATGAGCTTCGTGTGCTGTTTTTCTCATGAAAGTTCCACATGCGGCTGCATCAATGATCGTTCTGGTGGTCCCGCTTAGCCCATTGTAGAAAATATGGACCAAATTCCACAACTCAATGTTGTGATGTGGACACTTCCTCTGCAAATCTTTGAATCTCTCCCAAGCCTCATAGAGTGACTCTCCGTCAGCTTGATAAAAATTGTTCAACTCCCCTCTCAGCTTAGCGGCTTTGGACGGTGGAAAGAACTTTGCTAGAAACTTCTGTGCCAGCTCTTGCCATGTGAATATCGAATCTGTTGGCAAGAAATTCAACCAAACTTTCGCTCTATCCCTGAGTGAGAAGGGAAAAAGCCTCAATCAGATGACGTCGTCAGTAACGCCATTGTACTTGAAGGTTGCATACAACTCCAAGAAGTTCGCTATGTGCATGTGAGGATCCTCCGACGGCAACCCTCCGAACTGAACAATATTCTGCACCATACTCAGGATCGCAGGCTTGATTTCAAAATTATTTGCTCCTATTACTGGGAGCCTAATGCAAGTTTGTGCTCCATTCACCCTTGGCAGCACATAATCTCCCAAGCTTCTCTCAGCTTGGACCTGGACCCTCTCTTCTACATCCATCGGCAATCACCGGGGTATCCTTTGGTTAGGTTGATGATCACCTAACCCTTCGTTCATCTCATTGTTATTTTGTAAGCCCCCCATCGCTATTAAAGCCAAAACTCGTTGGTTTCTCCTGTTCTGTTTGCACGTCTTTTCAATTTCCGGGTTGAAGGGAACAAGTGTATCTGCTCCTCTTCTCATTCGCATAAACTAGATGCCTACAACAGATCAAAATCAACAAATGGATCACGGCACACTGGTTTTCACAAAATAAAAAAAATATAGTAATAAAATGAAAAATATATATAAACGGCGCCAAAAACTTGATGTGCGATTTATGCACAAACTAAACGCAAGTGCACGTATCGTTACAAGTAATATAGTCTAGGTAAGACCGAATATCGTCCTCAGGGACTGGTTTTCAAGTACCGATTATCTATCCTATGATATCTATTTGGTTAACGTTAATTGATTGGGAATTTTAGACTAATAATGCAGGAAATAAACTAATTAAGAAAATACTTTGAATTAAATCAGTTATGATGGAGAATTAGGGCTTACAAGATCATCAATTATCCACTCTATTCAATCCTTAATACAATTAGACTAACTTCTTCTTCTACGTTAAAATATCAGGTTAACTAGACCGTTTTATACTCCTGTTAAGGTAATATAAACACTCAACCCCAATGGAGAACCCTTCTACCTTTCGGTGACAAGATTGACTATAAAGGAGGATTAAGAGCAATAACCTATTAAGCTACACAAGTATCGGGGTACTTTCGTCCACGATTTAACCTATGTTTATTCAACTATAGCATATTCACAATCTCCCATTTCGGCTTTCGATTAGAAATCATATATATTATGATAATTAGTGATCAATTAATTATCAAGCAATCAAAACAACTATTGAATAAATTTTAAACAAGTGAAGAAGAGATCAACTAATTTATTAATTCATGAATAAGAGTTTCAAGAGAATTACAAGGAAATCCCTAACAAAGTAATTAACTCCTAGCCATAGTCACGCTAAGAACTAATACAATCTCCATACATGAACTGAAATAAACAAAGCAAAAGAAAGAAAAGAAAAATACTCAAGAACAAGTCTCCAAGCCTTCTAGCATCCAAAGATTGTGTTGTGGAATATTTACAAGATGGAATGGTGGATGGAGAATAGAATGGGTGATGGATTGTAGGATGGTATGAAGGATGAATTCTTCTAATGATGTAGAGACTATTTATAGCCTAAGAATCCTTTAGGTAAAGGGTTAGAGATTATGTAGGTAAGAAAGGTTATGGAATCCTTTTAGGTAAAGAGTTTAGGAAAAGTTATGGAAAAGGGTTAAGGAATATGTAGGTAGGAAAAGTTATCCCTTTTGGACTCTGAAAATGTGTCAAATTCGGCCCAAAAACTCAGAAATCCCACGTCGGCGCCGCGGCCCTGCAGACTGGCGCCTGAAAATCAGAGGCTTTCGGACGACTTCAGTGGTAGGCGCCGCGGCGCTGCTGCGCTGCTGCCAGGCGCCGCGGCGCCGGTGATGGCATTCTTCCGAATTTTTCGTTTCTTCGTCCTTTGTTCGTCCGGTCTTCTTCTGATTTCTTCTATATTTCCCGGAATTTCTTAGGCTTCATTTCTTGGCCCTTTTAGTGTGCAATTCCATCTCATTTATGCTCATTTCATCTCCTTTTCGCCATTTCTGACAGCTGTGACACAAAAGAAAGGAAAACAACCCTAATATTATACTAAACATAAATGAAATGAGTAAAATACTAACTAAAAATGACTCAAAAGGTGTATATAAAATACACCGATCAAACACCCCCAAACTTAAACTTTTCTCGTCCTCGAGTAAAGCATAAAACAAAAATAAAACAAAACGATCAAAGACTCAAAGAGATGGATCAAGTAGTTATAATATTGCTTCTTCAAAATCATGGATGAAAGATGAGATAATATGTTAGAACATATATAGCATGAATAATCAGCAATATAGAATTTCAAGTTAGATATTTCGCAAATTCACTTAGATCATGTTCAATGGAAATACAAACACCTAACCTATGCATGTCAATTTCATTTCATCTTTCCCAAATTCTATAGACCTGTTTACTTGCTATTCTCCACTAATCATAGACATACATATTAAAGATCATCAGGACTTTTAAGGGTTGTAAGGTAGGCTTAGGTAGGGGTAGGTAAAAATAGGCATTTAGGCTCAATTACGTACCATAAACACTTTTCATTCAAACTCGTTTTCCTTCTTTTTTATTTCCTTTTTAGTTTCGTACCCACTTTCTCCCCTCTTTTCTTTTGAGAGAATGATATGTATTATAAATAACAGGCACCCCAAACTTAGACTTTTGCATATTTTTCATTGGAGTGCATCAAATTTGTTCACTCTCTTTGTGTTTCTTTTTCACGCTTTTCATCCCAATACTTTTCCATTATTACTTATGGCACAACAAAGGAATCATAGGGTGTCAAAGAAAGATATTTATTTTAGGCTCAAAGGGGCTGACTAGTGATACATTTTATGTCAGGGTAGGTAATGAATGGTCAGAAGGGCTATCAAAGAAATGCTTGGATCATCTCCCTAAACATGTACATCTTAACTATTTCGCCTCAAATAACAAGCAAACAAATTTTCTAGACATTTTTCAACCGTTCTTTCCATAATTGACACACATAAGCGAAGCACAAATATTCCAAATAATTAGATGTCAGGAATTTTTGGCATATCTAACTTAAGCACACAGATTATCGCTTTTAATTCCATTACATTATCCCACTTTATTCACTCAATATCTTTAGCAACTACAACATGGATGATCCAAAAAAAAATTATGACTCAAAAACACATAAAAACAACACAAAGACAAATAAAAAAGACTAAAAAACAAGACAATAAAACAAAATAAGACACCCCCCAAACTTAATCGACAAATTGTCCCCAATGTGTGAAGACTATAAATAGGGACAACTTACTGACACAACACAGAGGTCATAATGGAGGTCTGGGAGGAAAAATTCTGGAATTTGCACGAACTGGTTTCGAACCTTCGCGCCACTTCGAGATTCGGCGCCGTGGCGCCAAGCATCGCGGCTCTGACTTCCGCGCCACTGGCCATTCTCGCGCCGTGGCGCTGACGACGATTTTTCCTTTTATTCAGCGTTTTTGCTCCTTTTTCTGTTCGGGGTCTGCTCCTAGTCCACCTGTCATCCAACAACACAAAACAAGAACCCAAGACCGTGAGACTGTTCAAGATAAAATAAAACAAACTAAAAATAGAAATTAAAATAACATAATTAATAAACATTGGGTTGTCTCCCAACAAGCGCTGTCTTTAACGTCTTTTAGCCGGACGCAGTTAACCTTTACGAGTGCCCATTGGATCCTTCGCGAATCGCCATAATCCGCATAGTTATTGTTGCAGGTCTCACTTTTCCTACAACACTCTTTTCAACTAAGGTCTTCAGATATAAGATTATCCCCCAAGTTCACAAGACATACTTGTCTTCTAGGCCCTCTATAATGTAGGGATCAGTGAGATTCTCAACATCTCTCAACTCTAGGGGTGCCCTTGATGGTATGGACTTCCTATTTGGGGATCAACAGTGACAGATGGTGGTGTTTCTTCTGCAATAGGTACAGGAAAAAGAATTTCCACAGAATCCAAAAAGGTGAATAATTGGATCTCAGTAATCTTTTCCTTCTCTACACCAACTATCTCGCCAGATTCCTCAACAACTGGGTGTGGTTCAGGTTCTTCAATTTTCTTATCACTTCCCATAATGGTGTCGCTAGACAAATTTGCTTAAGGTGTATTGCTCATCCTTTTTATTAGCTGCCCTATTTGTGTCTCCAAATTGCTGAGGGACACTCTTGTCTCATCCATAAACTGAGCTTGGCACTTGGTGAGCCTGAGTATGCCTGCCTGTAACTAATCTAGATCTTCCTCTGGAACCTGTTGGTTAAGCTGTTGTTGATGACTCCACTGCCCCTGATAGAAGTAGTAGTCCATGGACCTGTATATTTTTTTTCATTGTTTTTCCCGAATTTAACCTGCAAAATAAGAAAAACAACAAAAAGTGATAAAAAGATGCCCGCAGAACAAGTTAGAAACTTGTTCTTGGAGCAACCAAATTAGAAATAAGAATAGATAAATCGATATTGAAAGTACGCCAATCCCCGGCAACGGCGCCAAAAACTTGATGCGCGATTTATGCACACACTAACGCAAGTGCACGTGTCGTGTCAAGTAATATAGTCTAGAAGACCGAGTTATCGTCCTCAGGGATTAGTGTTCAATTCTCAAATTCTATTCTATGGTATCTATTTGGTAACCGATGATTGATAAATTGTTTATAGCTATAATTAAGAATGCTAACTAGATTACTTTGTTTTACTCCAGTGATGGTGGAAATAGGGCTTCCAAATCTCCTCAACTATCTGCTCATCTTACTTGTTAATGCAATCAATTATGGTTCTTCTTCTATTTTGAGATAGCAGGTTAACTAAGCCGTTTTATACTCCTGTTAAGGTAATATAAACACTCAACCCCAATATAGAACCCTTCTACCTTTCGGTGATAAAATTGACTATAAAGGAGGATTAAGAGCAATAACCTATTAATACTACACAAGTATCGGGGTACTTTCGTCCACGATTTAACCTATGTTTATTCAACTATAGCATATTCACAATCTCCCCTTTCGGCTTTCGATTAGAAATCATATGGATTATAATAATTAGTGATCAATTAATTACCAAACATTCAAGACAATTATTGAATAAATCTCAACAATGATAAGAAGAACCAAAAACATGCATTAATTCATAAGAATAAGGTTCAAGTGAATTGACATGGAAAGCCCTAGATTAAGTTAGTTCCTAGCCATAGACATGACAAAAACTAAATTAACATCCAACATAAACTGTAAAGAAATAAAACAAGAAACAAGAAATTACTAAGAAGTGGTCTCCAATCTTGATCTCCAAGGTTGTGTGAATTGGCAAGGGTTTGGAACCTTTAATTCTGACCTAAAGGCTGCTTTTTATAGCCTCAAAACGTTTTCCAGGTTTTCCTTCAGGCCTTGGCCCATTCCCATTCGAATATTTCAGTTTTTCCGCTTCGGTGCCGCGGCCCTGCAACTGGCCCCGCGACACCGAAACTCCTGCACGTCTATGTATCAGCCGCGCGCTCGACTCTGCTGGCCGGAGCGCGCCTCGACTCTGGCCGAGGCGCCACGCTCGCTTCGCGTCTGCTTCTCCAACTTTCGCTGAGCTCGAACCTCTGCCGCCTCTTTTTGCTCCTTTTCCGCCAATGAGCCACTTTAAACCAATATGACTCAAAAAAAAGAAAATATATCCTAAGACGACACGTATTTGTACAAAAATGGGCAAAAGACTAACTAAAAATGACTCAAAAGGTGTATATAAAATACACCGATCACATATCTAACCTAATTGTTCAGATGGTTGCTTCTAATTCCATTACATTATTCAACTTTACTTCACTAGGCGTTTCAAGTAACTACAATATGCATGATCATTAAAAAAAATTAGACTCAAATAAACATAGAAAATAACACAAAAAGACTCATAAACACATCAAAAATAACTAAGAACTCCCCCCCAAACTTAAATAACACATTGTCCCTAATGTGTGCAAGACTAAAAAATAAAAGAAAAATGAGACAACTTACAAACTTGGTTTAAAATGGTGGCGGCGGATAATGGATGGCAGATAACGTCAGAAATCTCGTCAGAATGGAAGAGGGAAATCGTTTCTAGGGCTCTTATTTTTCAAATTTTTCATCGCGGCGCCGTGGCGCTCTGAGATTGGAGCCATGGCGCCCAAACATCTATGACCCGCTGAACTTCTGGCGCCGTGGCGCCACGCCTTCAGAGACCTTTTGGTCTTTCGGCGCCATGGCCCTCTGCTGGGCGCCGTGGCTCCGAGTTGATTTCCTTCTTCTCTCACGTTTTTCGTCCTCCACTTTTTAGCCCTGTACCTGTCATCACAACATGTAAACAATACCTTTTGTGAGACTGTTCTAACTAAAACTAAATTACATAAATTTAAAAACCTTGGGTTGCCTCCCAAGTAGCGCTGTCTTTAACGTCTTTTAGCCGGACGCAGGTTCCCTATTCATTTTGGAATGAGATGGGTCACTAGGCTCATTTATTCCATTTCATTGATCAAATAGGGTTTCAACCTCTGTCCATTTACCTTGAAAGGGGCTTCCTCTCTCCTTCTCACTTTAACTGCACTATAGGGGAATGCTCTTACAACAGTGTATGGTCCTGACCAACGCGATTTGAGCTTTCCTGGGAACAGCCTCAACCTTGAGTTGAATAAAAGCACTTATTGTCCTGCTTGGAAGTCTTTTGGGATCAACATCTTATCATGTCATACTTTGGTTCGTTCCTCTTAGATCCTTGCATTCTCATAGGCATTGTGTCTGAATTCATCCAACTCGCTCAGCTGTAGAAACCTCTTCTGCCTTGGCATCCATGTTCAGCTTCCTCATTGCCCAATAAGCCCTGTGTTCCAACTCTACTGGCAGATGACATGCTTTACCAAAAACTAACTTATATGGTGACATTCCAATGGGGGTTTTGAATGCTGTTCTGTATGCCCATAATGCGTCATCCAATTTGATAGACCAATCCTTCCTTGAGCCATCCACCGTCTTTTCCAATATGCTTTTCACTTCCCTGTTTGAAACTTTTGCTTGCTCATTCGCTTGAGGGTGGTAGGGCAATGTGGTGCGGTGGTAGACTCCATATCGGGAAAGCAGTGTATCAAGCTTCTTGTTGCAAAAGTGGCTTCCCTCATCACTGATGATGGCCCTAGGAGTACCAAACCTTGTGAATATATTCTTTTGGAGGAACCTTTGGACAGTCTTATTGTCATTTTCTTTAGTGGCTACCGCTTCTACCCATTTGGACACATAATCCACTGCAAGAAGAATGTACTGATTCCCAAAGGACGACGGAAATGGACCCATGAAGTCGATCCCCCATACATCAAATAGTTCCACCTCCAAGATCCCATTCGAAGGCATTTTGTTTCGTCTTGATATGTTCCCTGTTCTTTGACAACGATCACAACTCTTCACAAAGGTGTGGGCATCCTTGAAGAGGGTTGGACAATAGAACCCACTTTGCAGTACCTTCGCAGCTGTTCTTGATGCCCCGAAATGTCCACCACATTGTAAGGTGTGATAATGGGTGAGAATCTGGTGCATCTCATCCTATGGTATACATCGCCCGATGACTTGGTCGGCGCAATGCTTGTATAACATTGGCTCCTCCCAATAGTAGTGTTTTACTTCAGAGTAGAACCTCTTCACTTGCTGTCTTGTCAATCCTGGGGGTACTACCTTAGCTGCGAGAAAATTAACAAAATCAGCGTACCAAGGTAACTTAAAGACATCACTTACTTGAAACAATTGCTCATCTGGGAAGTGATCATTTATCTGCACATCATTGGTGTTCTGGCTCTCTATGTTTTCCAACCTAGACAAGTGGTCAGCAACTGAGTTTTCTGTCCCCTTCTTGTCACAGATCTCCATGTCAAATTCTTGTAATAGCAGAACCCATCGGATAAGGCGAGGTTTTGCATCCTTCTTTGTCATTAAGTACTTTATGGCAGAGTGGTCAGTGTATACTATCACCTTATTCCCAATTAAGTATGGCCTGAATTTCTCGAATGCATATACTATTGCTACCAATTCTTTTTCTGTAGTGGCATAATTCAACTATGCATCATTAAGAGTTTTACTAGCATAGTAAATGGATATGAATACCTTATCGACCCTCTGCCCAAGCACTGCTCCTACTGCATAATCACTTGCATCACACATTAGTTCAAATGGGAGCTCCAGTTTGGTGCAATGACTATAGGTGCTGAGATAAGCCTCTCATTGAGTGTCTGAAAAGAGGTCATGCATTCCTTATTGAATTCAAAAGCAACCCCAGTCATTAGCAAGGTGGAAAGAGGTTTTGAAACTTTTGAGAAGTCCTTGATGAATCTTCTATAAAAACCGGCATGCCCAAGGAAACTTCTGACCCCTTTTATTGATACTGGAGGTGGTAGATTTTTTATTACTGAAATATTTGCTTTGTCCACCTCAATACCTTGGTTGGATATTTTGTGTCCATGGACAATCCCCTATTTTACCATGAAGTGACACTTCTCCCAATTCAGCACAAGGTTGGACTCTTCACACTGTTTCAACACTGCTTCCAAGTGCCTCAAACACTCGTCGAACGAGGACCCAAAGACCGAGAAATCATCCATGAAAATCTCTATAGTCCTCTCTACCATATCAGAGAAAATTGCCATCATACACCTCTGAAAGGTCGCAGGTGCATTGCAAAGCCCAAATGACATCCTTCTGAATGCAAACGTACCAAAGGGGCAAATGAATGTTGTCTTTTCCTGATCTTCTGGTGCTATGACAATCTGATGATACCCTGAGTAACCATCCAAAAAACAGTAGTAATTGTGCCCTGCAAGTCTATCCAACATCTGATCTAGAAATGGCAACGGGAAGTGGTCTTTTCTGGTTGCCTTGTTCAACTTGCGATAGTCAATGCAAATTCTCCACCCAGTAACTGTTCTAGATGGAATGAGCTCATTCCTTTCGTTGGTCACTACTGTCATACCACCCTTTTTGGGCACCACTTGCACCAGACTCACCCATGCACTGTCAGAGATAGGATAAATTACCCCAACATCAAGCCATTTCATGATTTCTTTTCTGACTACCTCCTTCATGTTTGGATTCAGTCTCCTCTGTGCCTCAATGGAGGGTCTGCTCTCCTCATCTAGACGGATCTTATGCATCACTGTTGACGGACTTATCCCTCTTATGTCTGCTAATGTCCACCCAATGGCACACTTGTGAGCCCTCATTACTCTCAGCGGCTTCTCAACCTTTACTGTGGATAGATGTAATGAGATAATCACTGGTAAGGATTGATTCTCACCTAGATATCGGTACTGCAAATGATCTGGTAGAGTCTTCAACTCTAACTCTGGAACTTTTTCTGTGGATGGTACTGATCTCTCTGACATCTGCCCAAGCTCTTCATATCTCTTCTTATCACACTGCTCATAAGAATTCATCCAATTTGCATACTCCATGAGATTCGGGTCATTGCCACTATTATCATCCCATTGTGTCAGCACTTCTTCAAGCGCATCAGCCTTTCTGAACCCATTTTCCGACACTGCTTCTTCGATCACATCAATGGCGAAGCAGTTGTCACTTACCTCTGGGAAAGTTGCTACTCGAAAAACATTAAAAATCACCTCTTCTTCTTCCACACGAAGTCTCAACTCACCTTTTCGAACATCAATGAGTACCTGTCATGTGGCTAGGAAGGGTCTGCCAAGGATAATGGAGATCATGTCATTATCTCTCATGTCTAAGATGATGAAATCAGCGGGAAAGAAGAACTTGTCCACCTTAACCAACACATCATCGATGACTCCTCTAGGGTGGACGATTGAGCGGTCAGCTAGCTGCAAAGTGATGTTTGTAGATCTGGCTTCTCCCATTCCAAGTTTTCAAAACACCAGATAGGGCATCAAATTTATACCTGCCCCCAGATCACACAACGCCTTCTGATACTCAAACTTTCCTATAGTGCATGGGATGGTGAAACTCCCCGGATCTTTCAACTTCTGAGGTAGCTTTCTCTATAGGATGGCACTGCATTCTTCAGTCAACACCACTGTTTCGTAGTCATCTATCCTCTTATTTTTGCTGTGAATCTCCTTCATGAACTTTACATAACTCGGCATCTGCTCTAGTGCCTCAGCAAACGGGATGTTGAGTTGCAATTGTTTGAGAACTTCCAGGATTTAGAGAACTGTTTGTAAAGAGAACTTGTTTTTAGCCTCTGGGGGTACGGTATCTTCACCTGAGGTGCGTCCACAACTGCTCCCAAACTCATTGTACCCTCTGAGCCCTGGGTGTCGCGGCCCTGAGATTCGGCGCTGTGGCGCCCAAACTTCTGACCGCCTCGTGATTATCGGCGCCGTGGTTTCGCCAGCGCGCTGGCGCTGCAACTTCTGCAAGAAATATAGGCCCTTCTTTTCTGGACACGGTGGTGGTGAGTTTTCTTCAACTGGTTCGCCATTTCTCAGGTCAATCGCCTGGCATTGCTCTTTTATATTCTCTCCAATATGTTCAGGGTGATTCCCTTGTATTCTGTTGCTTAGCATGCCCACGAGTTGTCCTATTTGCGTTTCCAAATTCTTTAGGGACACTCTCGTCTCATCCATGAACTAAGTTTGGTGCATAGTTAGCCTGAGTATGGCTGCTCGTATCCCATCCCCGCTTCTTCCCGTGGGCATGGGGATTACATTTCGTTGATAGTTCCAGAACCTTGATAGTGGTAATCCATGTTTGCAGGGTCCCTGGGATAAATCAAAACCAACAAACGGATCACGGCGCACGGTTCCACCAATACAAAAATAATAAAAAGAAAAAATAAAAACCAAATTAGAGATTATGAATAGATAGAATGATATCGAACTACGCCAATCCCCGGCAACGGCGCCAAAAACTTGATGCGCGATTTATGCACATGCTAAACGCAAGTGCACGTGTCATGATAAGTAATATAGTCTAGAAGACCGAGTTATCGTCCTCAGGGATTAGTATCCAATTACCAACCTCTATTCTGTAGTATCTATTTGGTAACCGATAATTTGATGATTTGTTTATAGCTATGATTATAGATGCTAACTAAATTACTTTACTTTACTTCAGATATGGTGGAAATAGGGCTTCAAAATCTCCTCGACTATCCGCTCGCTTTACTTGTTAATGCGAATAATTAAGGTTCTTCTTCTATTTTGAGATAGCAGGTTAACTAAGCCGTTTTATACTCTTGTTAAGGTAATATAAACACTCAACCCCAATACAGAATCCTTCTATCTTTCGATGACAAGATTGACTACAAAAGAGGATTAAGAGCAATAACCTATCAAGCTACACAAGTATCGGGGTACTTTCGTCCAAGATTTAAACCTATGTTTATTCAACTATATCATATTCACAATCTCCCCTTTCGGATTTCGATTAGAAATCATATAAGTTATGATAATTAGTGATCAATTAATTACCAAGCAATCAAAACAATTATTGAATAAATCTCAACAATAATAAGAAGAAACCAAAACATGCATTAATTCATAAGAACGAGGTTCAAGCGATTCGACATGGAAAACCCTAAATTAAGTTAGTTTCTAACCATAGACATGCCAAGAACTAAAATAATATCCAACATATACTAAAAAGAAATAAAGTAAAGAACAAGAAATTACTCAAAAATAAGTCTTCAATCTTGATCTCAAGTTGTGATGAATGGTAAGGTGTGGTACTCCCTCAAATCTGACCTAAAAGGTCCTTTTATAATCTCAAAAACGTGCAAAACCTTTTCCTCTTTGGCTTTGGCCCAATCCTATTCGGATTTGTCAATTTTTCCGCTGTTTCTTATTTATTGAGTCCTTTTATTTTCTTTTATTTTTTTTATCTTTTGCTCTAAGGGTTAAAGTTGGGTATTTGATCTGTATTCGTATATTTTATATACACACCTTTGAGTCGTAGTAGTTAGCCTTTTGTCCGCGTAGTATACAAAGTGTCGACATTTAGATTGTTGAGCTTCTTTAAAAGTGTCCAAACAATGTAGTGAAAAGGGCTGGAGGAAAAGAGAGCAAGAAGAGAAAGAGAGTACGCAACGAGAAAAAAGAAACGTAGCAAGCGCTGCGCGCAGGCCAGGGGGCCACGCCCCGCGATTATTAGCGCACAGAAGTTATCTGCAGAGAAGTCGCAGAGCGCCCAGTGGCCGAAGACACGCCGCGGCAAGCAGGGGATATCGTTTGCTTGCATCCGCAGAGCCGCAGCGTTGTGGCTCCCGAACAATGAGCAACTCGATTGCAAACGTAAGGCGGAAATGTTGCATCTTTTGCGGATTATAAAGCCAGCGCTTTACGAACGCGTGGGCGCGGCAAGCTTACTGCGGAAAAACTATATTGCGACGAGGAAAGAGGAAAAGAAGCGAGGAAAAGAAAAAACAAAAAGATTCTTATATCTTTGCTGTTCTAGAAACAAATCGGCGCCACAAACTTCGCGGCGGCTGCTTCGGGCATCGTGGCTCGCTATCACGATAGTCTGGCGCCGCGGCGCCGCCCTGATTCTCATCCGGTTTGCCAACTTTTCAGCTTTTTGAGCTCTGGAACCTCTGTTTCTGCCCTCTTTTCGCTCCTTCTCACCAATGTGTCACTTTAAACCATTGTGACTCAAAAGAAAGAAAATCTATCCTAACACAACACATATTTGTACAAAAATGGGCAAAAGACTAACTAAAAATGACTCAAAGGTGTATATAAAATACACCAATCAGAGAGTTCCATCACTTGACTTCGACTCGACAAACATTGCACTGAACAACTTTTGTATATCCTTTCAGTTCTTCCATCCCTGTTTTCACACCTATTTTTACAACAATTTAAGGCAAAATTAGATATTGTGAAGAACTAAAGATGGTGAATGGAAAAGATCCAGTGTATTCTTCTACTCTTGCCACTTTCTCTGGCACTGCTACTCTAGGCAACACTACTGCCCCGGTCACTGGTTTCAATTTTGGAACCATTGGAAACTCCATGATTCCTCCCAACTTTCAAGCTGAATGTCCCGAGAAGTTTTCGGGTGAGTGTTGGGTATGGCTAGAGACCTAACTGAAGATCCTCCTGCTAATGGAGATGAGATGGACGCTCAAGCCGATAACACGGTTGAGGTGGGCCAAGGTACCCAGGCTATCATTGGTCTGATGATGAAGTTTGACACTTGGAGTCAAAATGACTTCATGTGCAGGAATTACATCCTGAATTGTCTATGTGATCCGCTCTGTGTTCAAAATAATGTTGTGTTAAGGTAGGCATTTCTTCTCTGTAAATTATGAAGTTAAGATGTTTCTTATTAAAGGCAAGAAATATAATATGAAAAGGTTTCTTAAAAATCATATTCCATAAGTCTTTTGTAATCAGAATATTAACTTTGCACCCTTCCCACACAGTGATTGAATTATAGAAATCAATTCTATATGATCCGGTCTCATGGTATAAGGGGAAGAAGATAAAAAACAAGTTAAACCTGTCACCGTTTCTGACAGAAGATCCTTCGTTTGATAGGATAGTAAGAGATGAACCTGTCACACTATCAGCAGAAGATCCTTCATAAGATAAAATTGGACACCCGATGAGGTGGGCCAAAATAGACACTCAGTCATACAAAACTTATGAGCGACTGGAGTGGGCCAAAATACTCATGTCTTAAATAATCGGAAGGTTAAGGCTATCATTGGGAAAGACAAGTATAAAACCTTCGGATCTTGACAACAAGGTTGTGTATAAAAGGATCCAATACATCGGCGTGCAAAACGTCCAAATTGGGCTGATTTCGAGAAGGGGCCGCGACGCTCCCCGACCAGAGGGGCAGCCGAAACAACTGCCACCTTAGCACCGTGGCGCCATGGTGGCAGAGCCGCGGCTCCGCCTCTGACAGTGTGGAGCCGCAACGACAGTCTGACTGAGCCGCAACACTAAATCCCAGAATCAGTAAACAGAAAACCTAGAGTTCCGATTTTGAGATCCAAGAGTCTTGTGACTTTTGAGATGACTTTTGGTGAGTTGAACCAGCATTCAATCTCCATTACACATCCACAGGTTGGAGTACTAATTCTCCATTAATCGGAAGCATTCTCCGATTATGCCTTCTTCACGGGCAAGAAAGTGTTCATATGAACTGACGTACTGTATTATACACTTGTAATTCGTACGTCATTGTTATCATAGATCAAAACATAATTGTAAGTTGAGATTGTTGTTGTCTGTCGACATAAACCCTCAGAAGAAATGTGAGGTAGTCGAAGAGGCAAAATCACCTTTCCATTCCGTCAACGGAATTGCGAAAGAAGAACCTCTCATTTAGATCTTGGCTACAACTACGTGGTTGGTACAGATTTGTATAAACTAGAGGGGGGAAATGATTACATATGGCTTTTGTAACACCTCGTGTTTCCCGATACTAATTTGAGCACATAGACGTGGGTAAATGGACCCGAACCCCGGAATAATAATGTTGAGTTTAGTAAGTGCGACGGGGATTAATAATAATAATTTTATATCCCCAAGGAGGTCATAGACCAGTGTCATATTATTAAATTATGACATTGTGAATAAGAGGATATTTTTGTTTAGTTATCAAGTTTTAAAGGAATTGGGATCGGGAATTACTTGTGTGTATAATTAGTTAATTGTGGGACTGATTAATTATAAGTGGATGACTAATTTAGTAGGCCAGTACGTGTTATGTTATAAGACGACGATACGATCGATGGCAGCAGAGTCTTTTTCCTGGGTTCTAAACATTGTTTTTCTCCATTCCTTTCTCTAAGAAACCTTCAATCTCCTTCATTTTTTTTCCTGTAAAATCCTTTCCCAAAGAAGAGATTACACACCTCGAAATCAGAGGGAGTAATCTCAGTAGATGATCCTCTAGAGTCTTGACCGGATTTGGGGTTCTTTCCGCAAGATTCTGCTCGTCAATTTAAGAGGAGTTCTGTAAGTTTCGTACTACCAATAAGGAGAGGAATCCATGGCATTTTGGACCTCAGTTTCAGCAAAATCGAAGCCTTGAACAGGCCGAAATCTTGAGTTCGTAGAAGTGCTAGCTCAAGTCAATTCTCAGAAGTTATATTCTGCTTGTCGGAATCGAGTTAGGTGAAAGATTGTCCGACGACGCTCGTCGCAGCGTCTAACAGAGGTAACCTTTCTTATTCTTAAGTCTATACCTATCATAGAGCATGATTCTTACTAAGTTCTAGGGCGAATATCGAAAAGGCTAAGTGGATGGGTTATTGGAGTTGTCCGTATATAAATTGGTGATTGCATGTGAAATTGTTGGGTTGGTTTAGACATTGAAATAGTAAGGGGGAGAATTGGGAAGGTTGGTTGTGTCGCTACACGTATAGAACTTCACATAGAAGAAGCATAGATTCTACGCGAATAAGGTGTTCGATAAAATGTCTCAAAGATTTTGTTAATAGTATATTGATCCGATTATAATGTAAATCTTTCTTAGGATGTAGATAACCATTCATAGAGTTTACAAGAAATCGTGGGAACCTAGGATACATTCGACAACAAGGTATGTGAGACCTTTCCTTCTTTCTTTTGGCATGATTTTTATTAAAGTACGGCGGACGTACTTAACTCCTACCAGTTCAGTTTTAAAAATGATTATTTACTAGTGATTATGATTCCAGTAACAGAGTTTATAGTAATAAGTTTATTGAGAGTCACATAATGATTTTAATTGCATACAGTTGCTCATGATATCTACTCGTGCTAAGTGTTACTATTTCACTCCACTGAGTCCCGCCGATCATGCTCGTACGCATGCATCATTCATCGAGTCCCTCACTATAGGGCCGAGACACGTTATATATATACAAATTACATCGAGTCCCTCCTTAGAGGGCCGAAACACGTTACACGCGCAGATACAGATTCCATCGAGTCCCTCCATAGAGGGCCGAGACATGTTATACAGTTTTATATACAAACATGAGCATGATGACTTATGATTCAAAGATACATGATATGATTTTCGCATACGATTCTCGCTTTATGAAATTTGATGACTCTGCTTTACTTCATACTTGTTATTCGATTTTGATTTTATGTTTTACATACTCACTACATTATTTCAGATCGACCCCTTTCTGCGTTCATGCCCGCAGCCTTCAGTGTTCGAATAGTGACCGCCCCAGGATTTGCATAAAATGGGAGAGCTCATTTGTTCCGAGCGGCTATTTTGGTACAGACCTTTATCTCTCAGACTTATGCATATTTTGGGCACGACGGGGTCCTGTCCCGTCATATGTCAGTATTACTCTCTTAGAGGTCTGTAGACAGTTGTGGGTTGGACGTTTGTACCTTGTTATGAGTTTTGATGTCGTTCTCTAGTAGCAGCCTTGCCGGCTTGCGTATTTTGATTTATGCCTTTGTGCGCGTGATGTGTTTGGTGGCGGCACAGTGGCCAGCCTATTATGACCGTTGTTTTGTTATTGTTTTCGCGTGCCTACGCCCGCTTTAGGATATGTTGTAAAAGCGTTGTCTTTGCGAAATTTATGTAGACATCCGTATTAAATGGATTAAGAGTGACAGTCGATGTGAGGTCCACCAGGGCGTTAATCGCGCCCATCGGGTCGTCGTGAAAAAAGTATCGTGAGCGATTAGTCTCTGAATGTCTACAGACCGTGTCTAGTAGAGTTTTGGTTATGGGTGTGAAGCGCGCCACACTTATAAACAGGAGGCTACAAGACATTTAGAAATGGTTTCTACTCTTTCATTATTTAGATCGTGCAAGAAAGTCAGTCGTAAGCATTGAAAGCACTGCGCCACTTCGACAAGTGCCGACTACCAAAAAGATTTCAGTTAAATCATATTCGTATCTAGTAAATGGGTGGCTCGACTAGACAAACGATACGTCAGAAGGGCAATATGATTTCGGAATTATGAGAAGCTATCTCACTCGTATAAGGGGGAGAGTTAATGTAAGCTTGGGACGCAGAATATTTGAGAATCTTAGATAACCGTTGAGACCTTAGATATCCAAGGCATTCTCAAGTAGGATATCTTAAGTTTGATCTTGGTTGAAGTATGTGGTATATGTGATGAATGATTGTTAGTTATGAATATCATCTAAATGCTTGTTTTTGAAACTATTTTGCGCCTGCTTACTGATTCAAAGTGTGTTGTAGTTGAAAGGGGATATGAGATATGCCTAAAACTGGAATTTTTATTGTTATACGTATAAGCCTGCATCTTTATAAATCTGGGATTATAATTTCTAATTGATTAACTTACAACTTATCTTGTGAGCATCTTAAGCATGTCTATAATTTGATTATAATATGTCCCACCGGGGGTTTGATAGCACATATAAGGTCTGTTGTCTCTATTTCATAATATAGGATAAAGGGGATCCATACAAGTATTTATTTTTGACCCTCGATATACTGTTTCTAATAATGCTGGATACGGTGTAGGTAAAGAATGTGGTATGTGTGTTAGTTTATGATACCTCCAGTAGGCTCTTCTTAACCTATGTTTAGTTGCATGATTAACTGTGAGTATGTTTCTGTGAGTATGTTGTAGGGTATTGAGGTTGGTATTTGGTAGTTTAGTTAAGTGTGTTTATTATGTGTTAATTGTGTCAAGTGTTTGTCCTACCTCTGGATATGACTCAAGTGAAAATGGTCTTAAGGGATTTTATTTTATGATTCAGGGATCCTGTTATGTTTATCCGTGTAGTTATCAATTTAAATAATGACAGCATGTTGATGTATGTGTGACTTGTAGATGTCTGCTTCTATTCTGAATAGTATGGCTCTCTGTATGGCATAATATGATCTTTCCCTATTCAATGCTTTGAGATCTATGTCAAAAACTGTTATTTGGAAGCTTAATCACATAGTTCAGCATTTGATTAGGTGAAAACCTGGTATCTGAATTACCTTAGCCCTTTCCTACTTAATTAAAATTGGAGGTTTTGAGTTGCCATACGTAAAGTTATGCTCTATTGTCCTGTTTAAGAAACAAGTGAGTTGAGTCATATCTTCTTGATTGGTCCTTAAGTGGGATCTGTATTTACTAATATGCGGACTATTTGTGTTTGAGATAGAGTTAAGGTGTTAGTTTAGGAGCTTGTTTAACTAAAAAAAAAACTGAGATAAGTTGTTATATGTTGATTGAGAATTGTTTGGAGAGTATGTAACAATTTAATGAATCCACATCATAGTATAATATGTGCTAATTTAGAATAATTAGAATGTGATGAACTCTTAAAAGATCATGTTTAATTAACTTAATGACATATCATATTGTTAGATTAAGCTATGTTGTATGTTTAAGTAATATGTATGAATAATCTTTGTATGGATTAAATGATTTGTTGTGGTTAAGTTAGCAGGATTTGGCCATCTGAGTTGTGTAACATGTTTTAGGTACTTCTAGTAATTTAACTTGTTAAAGATAATCATTTTGCTTACCTCAGCCTTAAGACCAATTTGTATGTGTAATTTCCTCTCATTCTTTCCTTTTTAGCTACTAGGCATTCAATATTTGATATTCGGAATAGGAGATTACTCTTAATTAATTTAATATAGTCTATTATTTGCAATGTGTGCTTAATATGGGTGACTAGGTCTTGTTTGTATCAAGTATGTGGTAATTAAGTTTGAGTATTTAATCATTTATTTGCAAATAGCGTACTGTCAATAAGTTATCAGAGGGATTTGGATGCTTATGATTGTATCGATGTAGTTTGAGACTGAGTCTAATGTTATATATCAATTTAGATTCATAATATGTCCATGATAAATTCTTGTTTGGTAAAAAAAAAAAATCCTATCAGATTCTTGATTTGCCTCTCCCGTCTAAGCTGCAGACTAGAAACTTTGCACCAGCAGAGTCTTTTTCCTGTGTTCTGTCAAGTGCTGGAAATCTTAGAACTAACACTATTATACAATAGCTGGGAACTTTGATTCAGTTGTGAATATATGTTTGATGCATGTACACACTGGAACCATGTGTTTCTAGACACAAATACCGAAAAGGCAAATTGTATATATGTACTCACTTGGCACATTCCTCATCCACGAAAATCTCTAGGCAGGGAGTGGTGGTAGTAGCTTCTCGATTTCTAAGCCCGTGTTTTTGAGGAATCTGTAAGAGATATTTTTGTTAATGAGCTTTCTTGTTCCTATCTGCTTAGGCACAAAGACAGTGCCATGATGTGTTCTCTAGCCTTAGTATTTCTAATTGAATAGTTGATGACATTCTGGCGTTTGCATCTTTGTAAATGGAAAATAGGCTCCATTGAACTCTGTAAAATGAATAAGAACGAGCCAGTGTTTCTGCCAAAACAAGGCATACAAAAGTTAAATATTTCCTGCAACCTTGTTATCGGCATTCTTACCCACAATGCTCTTGATAAATTCTTCATAATATGCTAGTATTGCCCTTTAGATGCTCTGTTTAGGTTTTAGTTGTTCATGATCTAATATGGACTGATTGGGATTCAAAATGATATAAATGATGTTTGAAAAAAAAAAAAACTATGAAATAAGAGCTGGTGTGAAGTTGCTTGCTTAAGAGAGTCATATTATGCATGGATATGTCTGAAATATCGTATTGGTCTGAGAGTTGCAAACTGAACAAACTGAATGTAGGCCCCATATAGATTTCTATTAGGATATGTGTTATCTAACTTAGTTGTTCAGTTCATGTAAAAGCACATGATGTCCTGCTTTGTCTCTTGGATTAGAATATGTAAGTTTGATTGTTTTTCTCCCCCTACCTTGACAGTAAGTATGCATGTTTAATTTAGTTTAAACATCCCTTATTTGTTTGCCTCTGATTAGTCGGTCATGCATTTACATATCCAATATTTTCTTTGTATAATTTCCTTGCTAGCTTAAGTGTCTTCATGTCAACAATATAGCATAAACAAAACCTTACATATTTATAATCAATTTAGTTGGCCTTACAAGATTGTTACCTATACACCCATAGGTCCCCTTAGCGTCCATGTCCCTTCAAACTGACCATATGTTTGTTATGCTAGCCTAGATGTGAAATGCTTTCCTGTGTTGGTATTATGTTAGTTGTGCGATATTCATTCTAAAGGAATAGTATGTCCTAAATTGTCTTGAATTATAAGTGAACAGACTCCCCTAAATGTTTTAGGCTAGGCAACCTGAGATACCACCTCCAGTTTTACTGCTTTTGATGTAGCCATACTCATCATCACGTATATTTGCTTTGACAAGCATTTGGTATAACACTGGCCTACTTTCTAAATATTGATTAGTCTAATCTCCTAAGGCCAATTTTGAATATCTGTTGTGTTCTTGAGGATCATCAGGACTGATGTGTGTAATGGTAGAATGATATCCTATATATGTGCATGCTATCTACCCTATTCAGATTTCCTCTAAGACTGTCTCTAAATGTGATATTATATATGTATTCTTTTTCTCTGATAATTCATACTGTGTAGTCAAATCACTTACTGGTGAGCCTGCTAGGTGACCTTAGTATCCTTATGTTGATTAAACAGGTAGTATCGTATGTTCCGGTTGGAGTTTAAGTCTGAAAAAAAAAACAAATTTTCTGGATATAATGACTTCAGTTCTTGTTAAAATATGTACCTAGAACTATAGTTTGTGTGGTACACTATTCAAATTTGGCTCCCTTCTATATTATCACTTCAGTGCACCTACTTACAGTATTTATATGGTTGTTGTCAAGCTTTGAGAGTTAGAAATGTGCAAGCAGCATGCTATATAACAGGACTTAAATTTAGAACTATATAATGTGAATGTTGGCGGTAGAGTTTGTTTAGGGAAGGTTGTGATAGACAAGACTGATTTAGTGTTTATTATTTCTTGGAATGCCATGACATGCGGTCTGTTAAAGTATAGGTCTAGTATATGTACTTGTCTAGGTATATTTCATAACATGTTTAGTTAACAGTTTGAGATGTCATGTTGTGTGCTAAGGGCTGATCTCTTCCTTATATGAATCTACTGTTAAGTCACCATGACTAACCTTTTTAAATAATTTTTTTTTGAAACATGTCTGTTTGGTGTTGGCTTAGTCTTTCTGGGAATAGATAGATGATATAGTGCACATAATTAGAATAGGTTGGATGAAGTTACATTCTTAAAAAAAAAAGGATTAAAGTTCGAAATATTTATTTTCTTTCTTATTTCAAAGATAAGAATATGAAGTCAAAATTAGATTTTTATTTTTTATTTTTACTCTGGGGTCTGTATGCCATCATTGACGTCTTCAGCCTTGGAATACTTGGAATGTCACCTCCAAATCGCTGGTGTATGCGTGAATAACATGCATATAGGCTAAGATGATTGAAGAACTTAACTAGATTATAACCATGGTATAATTTAACTATTTGTTTGACTGGGCCATTTTGTTCACATGTTGGGTCTTTATTGTCCAGTGGACGATTAAGAATAGACTAGAGTGAGTATAAATAGCTAGCTTTTGTTAAACCAAATCTATTTTTAGAAGTTCTAATGTTGGTTAATAGATGTATGTTATATCATATGGCCCGTGAAGGGGTAATTGTATGTCCTGGTTACATGACGGGAATTAGGTATGTTCCCCCAACATTCGAGGGCGAATTTTCAAAGGGGGAGAGAATGTAACACCTCGTGTTTCCCGATACTAATTTGAGCACATAGACGTGGGTAAATGGACCCGAACCCCGGAATAATTTTGAGTTTAGTAAGTGCGACGGGGATTAATAATAATAATTTTATATTGTTATGCCCCGTGGTTCCGGAGTACGTGTGTGAGGACGTACGTACGAATGTATATGCCCTAATTAGGGTAAGAATGATAGAATTGATTTCCGACGAAAGTTATTTCGAACCTTGTGAAGAAAATTTACGTTTTCGATATTTTTACGACTATGGAATTCTTTCGAAAGATAAAATATTTTGGACCAATAGGAGGGCGACATGTGTCACCCATGGATTGGTCCAAGTGGACGAAAATGGGTGGACAACTTGGCAAGACAAGTGGCCAACAAGTCTTGCCTAGTTGGCATAAGCTTGGACGGCAAAGTGAAGATTTGAGCAAGTCTTGCTTAGTCAAGACTTGCCTAACTTTGGTAAGACAAGTGTGGGAAGGCTCTTACACACTTCATCTCCACCCTACACTTATGTTAATCCCCTCCCTTGGTTGTGCTAAACAAACCCCCTAAGTAGATGAAATCATCCACACTTAAACATTACAAGTCTTGAAAAATATTTTCCTCTTCCTCTTTCCTAGCTTGCTCTCGTCTAAACAGCCCCCTCCCCTACCTAAAGTTGTCCAAAAACTCTTAAACTTATAAGTGTTCTTCCTTAGTATGTTAGGAAGATCACCAACCAAGAGTTAGATAAGATTTTCACACCCTTAGCCTCTAAAACACCACCAAAACCGAAACTGGACAGTTTTGAAGACCAAGTGTTCTTCACCTTTTTGAGTCAAATTCTTGAATAGAAGTTGGTTGGAACTTCTAAGGGTAAACTATGGTGAGTTGGAACACAAGAAATTGGAGCTAAAACACAAAGGTTTGGAGCTAAGACTTGCTTTGAAACGACTTTAAAATCTTGGATATTGTTGGGCTAGTATTAAGGTAATGCGCCTTAGACTCTTTGTGAATTTGATTGTTATGTATATATGATATTATATATATATTGGAAGTATTTTATGGACTTGTTACTTTGGACTTCTTTTACTTATTGTTATTTTGAAGGCGAGATAGTAAACCGCGTTACCGTTTGGGCGCGTAATCCCCTTCTTTTACTTATTGTTATTTTGAAGGCGAGTTAGTAAACCGCGTTACCGTTTGGGCGCGTAATCCCCTTCTTTTACTTATTGTTATTTTGAAGGCGAGATAGTAAACCGCGTTACCGTTTGGGCGCGTAATCCCCTTCTTTTACTTATTGATATTTTGAAGGCGAGATAGTAAACCGCGTTACCGTTTGGCCGTAATCCCTTCTTTTACTTATTGTTATTTTGAAGGCGAGATAGTAAACCGCGTTACCGTTTGGGCGCGTAATCCCCTTCTTTTACTTATTATATTTATGAAGGAGAGATTGTTAATCGCGTTCCGTTTGGGCGTGTTATCCCCTTCCTTACTGATCGAAAGTAATGCGTCTTATTTATGGCACGTCGCCATCAAGTATCGCTTTGTTAAAAATGGAGAATTGAGTAAAAGCGGAAGTCTTTGCCCAATTTTCAGAGGCTAAGAGAAGTCTCACTTAGAAGAATTCCACGAAAAACTAGAGGTTAATAGTCGTGTTTTGACTATTATAGGTTGACACTTTGCACGCAACATATCCGACTTGGCAAGTGGGTTTAGCCGAGGAGGTATGTGATTCTTCCTATCCCTTTGAGCATGATATTTTCCAAATATATATATATAGTACGGTAGACGACGGTGTTAGATTGAACTTGGTTTTACTTTGATATCTTTGGACTGGAGTTCTAAATAATAAGAATCTTGAATATTTCAAAAAGAGTTATGAATCATTTTCGGAAGAAAAGTAATACTGGGTTTTACAAAAAGCTTAAGGATTATACTAGCTTTATGGGAAGTTAAGTATAACGACTTAAAAGATAAGAAACAGTTTTTATTATTTGTTTATCAAATGCTTGAAATATTGTCTGAAGGTATGGTAAGTTGGTTTGATAGACATGTTATGATTCCTCGTGTGTTAGTATCTTGTAACGCCTACGTAAGGAGGTTATTCTTGTTATGCTTATATTGTTCAACGATTAGTCGTTGTGCTCGATTATTGTGATGATGGTATAAAGAGGTTATTCTTATTATGCTTATGTTGTTTAACGATAAGCCGTTATGCTAGTATTGTACCACCCACCTCTTGACATGTTATACCGGGGGTTAAGTTGCCCCCCGATGCGAGGAATGCCTCATGCGGGTACAGGGGACCTATGCGGAGCTACGGGAGTTCCAGGTTAGTGTACGAGGAATACCTCATGCGGTCTATGTGGCCATGCGGACTACGAAAGTCCAGGACGATGCCGAGGAGTAGCTACCCTCGATGCGAGAAATACCTCATGCGGGCCTAGGTGACCTATGCGGACTGCGGGAGTCCAAGATTAGGCATGCACAATGATACTATGGGCGATTGGCCTTGCTTCGATCATTCGCGGCCTAGAAAAGACATTCTGATATCCTATTATTGCTCTTGGTTGTGATGTACTATGTGCGATTAACTCGGTTGTTTTCATACATACTTGTGAATTGGTTTTAAAAATGTTATGGTTTTATATATGTGTATATATATGTGCTTTACAGTTTCACATACTTGGTACCTGTTGTACTTGTTACACCCCGTATTTACAGGACATGTTTTAAGAACGTACGTAAGAACTCACATTGTTAAGATTTGAGACTTGTAAAAATTTATCGGAAATTTGAAATTTGTCGAAAAACGAATTATTGCGACGAACGGGAGGGCGACACGTGTCACCCCCCCCCCCCCCCTTAATGGACATGGACGAAATTTCATGGGTGGAATGGTCATTTGACCATAATTTATGATGAAGTCTTGCAAGGCTTAGAGCTTGACAACATTGACCAAGTCAATGACCCCACTTAGCTTGATATTTAATTAAAATGCATCCAAGCCACCCATTTGTTTTAATCTTGACCCTTCCTTGTGTTATTTAAGTATACTAGTAGCAAGACTTTGTCATTCTACACTTAGAGAAAAAATTGAAAAACTTGTTCTTGCTCTTAAGGAGCTCACGGCTTTGAGGATTTTCAAGAAGGAAAATTGCCAATTTTGTCCAATAAGCTCCACACTTTAAACCAAGGTTCATGAGGGTGTTGTAAGTGTATCTCAATAGAAAATCTCGGAAAAGATAGTTTTTGGGTTAGTCGCAAAGTGAAAACCTAGTTGCTTTCTAGGTTTTGGATTGGAAAGCTCAAGGAAATTGTTGGTGTTGTTCTAGGGTCTCAATGCGGATTGAAGTGTCTTGGAGAGGTTCTAAACTACTAAGGAAGCGATTTGGATTGGAAGTTAGATTGAGATTCGTGGAGGTATAATCTTGTTCTCTTTAAGTGTTACAAGATTATGTATTTTGTTGTTAGCCTTACATTTTACTAGCATGAAGTATATGTGTTGAAGTTTTATAAGTATTATGGATTGTTGTAGCCTAAAATCCGAAATGACATATAAGCCATGTTAAGTTGGATTACAATTTAATCGTTGTTAGAACCGTCGCATGTCATTGACTTAAGGATTATGGTTATTATAATCAAATGCGACTTGATATCATGTTATGCTACAAATTTGGGTTGAAATATAAATTGTGAGCCAATTGGGGTTGTTTAGTTAGTCACTTGTATTGGACTACCTGCTGTATAAATTGTGAGCCAATTGGGGATGTTTAGTTAGTCATTTGTATTGGACTACCTGCTATATAAATTGTGAGCCAATTGGGGCTGTTTGGTTATTGTATTCGACCTTGAAAAGGTGGCAAAGTAAGTAGAAACAAAGGAGGTCTTTGTCCAGATTCCCGTAGAATTTAGTGACTTAGCACCTAGGATATTCTACGTTGAAGTAAGAGGTTAATGGACATATTGTGACCATTATAGGTTGAAGTACTTTGGAGCATTTTGCTACTTGTCGACAATCGTCGCGAGGTATGTGAACCTCTTCCTTCCTTTGGCATGATTCTATGTATGGAATATACTTGTGGTATCATTTCATGTTTCCTTCACTCTTAGAAGTTAAGAGGTAGTTGTGTGATCTACTATGTAGAACTTTTCCTATCTTTGAGCATGACTAGTTGCGCGTATGTAGTACAGTGAGCGTATAACACCTTGATATCCTTTACTAATTTTATGAATAGCCAAGTCGGGTGAGTTAGGAGATTAACTCACTTTGAAAGAATAAAGGATGTCTTGAGTTTTATTAAGTTAAGGGACTTGAAGAGTTTTAAAGTATGTGATACTTGTTCCGTTTTAAACGTATAAGTCCCTTGGATAGGAAATTGTTTTTGGCTAAGGTATAAAGTGAATATAACGGCTTTATGGGAAGTTAGTTATATTTGCTTTATGGAAAGATAAATGACTTGATTTTAGTGAAAAGGCAACTTGTTTTTAAGGCATTAATTGCCTAAGGTGTTATATAAAATGAGTCGCTTGTTTTCTAAAGGTTAAGAGACTAGTAGTATTTTTGAAAGGTATGAGAATTGATTTGAAAGTATTTAATACTTGGTTTCAAAAAGTATAAGTCTCTTGGTTATAAAAGGAACGTGTTGGTCTAAACCATAAAGGGTTATAACGGCTTTATGGGAAGTTGGTTATAACGGCTTTATGGAAGGTTAAGAGAATAGTTTTCTCTAATAAAGTAATCAAAGAAATAACTTGTATTAAGGAACGGCAAATTGGTTCAAAGGTACCAATTGCTTAAGGTTTTTAATAAAAGAAGTCACTTGATTTAGAAGCCGGTATTTGTATTTCTAAAAAGGTATTGTGACTTGTCTTGAAAGGTGAATAGGACTTGATACTACGGTTGTTAGTATCTTGGGGCTTTACATAGAAAGGAGTCTTTTATAAAAGAATGTCACGTAGTACTTGACGATAAATTGAGAATGTGTCTAAGTGTGCCTTGATAAGTACTTTGACTTGTTAAAAGAGAATTATTCTATGTATGCCTTGATTAGTACTTTGGCTTGATAAATTGATAATTTGTCTAAGTGTGCCTTGATAAGTACTTTGGCTTGTACTTTGGCTTGTTAAATGAGAATTTATTCTATTTGTGCCCGGATAAGTACTTTGGCTTGTTAAATGAGAATTTATTCTATTTGTGCCCGGATAAGTACTTTGGCTTGTTAAATGAGAATTTATTCTATTTGTGCCCGGATAAGTACTTTGGCTTGTTAAATGAGAATTTATTCTATTTGTGCGGATAAGTACTTTGGCTTGTTAAATGAGAATTTATTCTATTTGTGCCTTGATAAGTACTTTGGCTTGTTAAATGAGAATTTATTCTATTTGTGCCCGGATAAGTACTTTGGCTTGTTAAATGAGAATTTATTCTATTTGTGCCCGGATAAGTACTTTGGCTTGTTAAATGAGAATTTATTCTATTTGTGCCTTGATAAGTACTTTGGCTTGTTAAATGAGAATTTATTCTATTTGTGCCTGATAAGTACTTTGGCTTGTTAAATGAGAATTTGTTCTATTTGTGTCTGATAAGTACTTTGGCTTGTTAAATGAGAATTTATTCTATTTGTGCGGATAAGTAGTTTGGCTTTTTATATTAGAATTTATTCTATTTGTGCGCTGATAAGTACTTTGGCTTGTTAAATGAGAATTTATTCTATTTGTGCCGGATAAGTACTTTGGCTTGTTAAATGAGAATTTATTCTATTTGTGTCTGATAAGTACTTTGGCTTGTTAAATGAGAATTTATTCTATTTGTGCTGATAAGTACTTTGGCTTGGTTAATTGAGAACTTGCCTATATGTCTTGGTAATAGCCTTTGAGTGCAAGTATTATGTTTTATTAAGTTGTCGCGACTCTCGGTTGAAGAATTGGTCGTCTTGTTGTAAGTTCTTGGGACGTCTGACGGTGATGTAGGATTCCACGGTATCTTCCGCTATTTGGAGTACTTGGGTTAAATTCTGATTTTTATAAAAGACATGTTAGTGCTTATGTCTTGTTTGATGGTCGGTCGAAATAGGGTAAGAGTATAAATGAGGCAAGCCCGAGCGTTATACCATTCTCCGGTAAGAGTATAAGTGAGGGTAAACCCCGACGCTGTACCACCGCTTTATGTGTTGATTGTCGGCCGGTTGAGATAGGGTAAGAGTATAAATGAGGCAAGCCCCAAGACGTTGTACCACCTTCTCGGGGTAAGAGTATAAATGAGGCAAGCCCAAGACGTTATACCCCGCTTTACCACCTTCTCCGGGTAAGAGTATAAACGGTGAAAGCCCCAAGGCGTTATACCACTGCTTTGATTGATATTATGGGCGTGAGACCCGTGGTTATGTTCTACACTTATAGGTATCGCGGTGATGTGGGATTCCACGCGGGAGATATATGTAGGTATGGTGTATGTATGCACGGCGGTGAGGTGGGATGCCACGGGCGCGTCACGTGGTTATGTTTTACACTTTTAGCTGTCGACAGTGATGGGGGATTCCACGGGCATGCTTTGATATTGGTGTGACTTGATCGCGTCCCAGTTGGGCGGGTAGTATATGTGTCCCCTCGTGAATGGGCGGACTATGTTATGAAAGATAAGTAAGTTATATGGTAATGAACTTAATGATTCTTTTTCTAATAATGTACGTAAGAATGTGACTATAACTTTTATTGGGAATGGAAAAGATAATAATGCGATTAAGTTCATAAGTGATAATGACACGGCAGGATCTGGTATGTATTTTATACTTGTCCTTGTCATTCTTTTGTACAGTTGTGATCTTCTTATCATGCGTTATTTACATTCCATATTAAATTACTGTTATCGACCCCGCCGGGCCGCGTTAAATGCCGCGAGTTTAGGTACTGCGATTGTGAATCCAGCTTAGGATCCGGTTGAGAAGTTGAGATGGCTCGGTGTTGGAGTTGTCACGTTTATGTTTATTCAAGTGCGGCGGGGCCTTGTCCCCCACGATGAGTTAGGTCAAAACTCTTGAAGTGCAGTAGTCACATATCATGGGTCGGTTTGTAAAGGAAAGGCAAGCTAGCCGTTTATGTATGTATGCGTTCGGGAAGGTAGCCACTGTCGGCTAACTTTGTTGTTTTATTATCGTTGTTTTTATTTTATAAGTTTCATGTATGTTCGCTGATTTTCTCGATGTTTACTGTAAGGGTGCCTGTGTAGGGCACGATCGCGATCGAGGTCGGGTCGTGACAAAAGTGGTATCGAGCGATTAGTCCTCGGAAAGTGTCTACAAACCGTGTCTAGTAGAGTCTTGATTATCGGTGTGTTGTGCACCACATCTATAATCGAGAGGTGCAGGACATTTAGGATTGGTTTCATTCTTCTCACTCACGAGATCGTGCGATAGAATTTGTATTGTTAGGTCGTCCTCCCTAACGAGTTATGTTGATTGCAGCTACGAGAAAGCGGATGACCGGGAATGACTATGTGGATTGCGCATCCGGGTTGGTAATGATTACGGTATAGTTGGTATTGTGACATACATCTATACGGAGTTATGTATGAGGTCGACGCGTGTTGCCTAGAATGATTTTAGATTACCAGAATTGGTAAAGACTAACTAGATCTGGGAAGGTATGGAATAGTTAATGAATTTTCGCAAGGTTTTGTGTTTTATTTCGAGATAATTGGGAAAGGATGAGGTATGCGATAGGGTAGTGAACCCTTAGAAGCCATATTAAGGAACCTAACTGAATGTCATGTTAATAGATTAAGGCTGCGTAGTAGGCTTAAGAGAATTGTACGGATGAGGTCGTATAGAGTAAGTGATGGTTGTTGTGATCGAGACAACATGGTTGTGGTTTTATGAGAAGTTTTGTACCGTTCTTGGGGATTGATAAGGTAGGCTTGGGCATGGAAATTGCGAGCCTAAGAATATTGATTCTTGAGACCTTAGGTATATAAGGCTTTCTCTGCAATAAGATTTATTATAGACCAAGAATAAGAGTTAAGTGCGACGTTGAGTGGTTGAGGACTGTTGCGGGTCTCCCATGGCTGGAATGGAGTGGGATCGGTTAGTAGCGATTCGCTCGTGGCGAGTCACGAGTGCAAGGCAGTCTAGTTAATTGTTTTATGGGTTCGTGGGCGCGTTCCACCAGGATTCAGTCGTGGCGGAAATGGTCGATATTGTCTTATAGAGTGACTCCAAAGATTAGAGGCCAAAATTGGTATGGAAGTTATGTATGTATGTTAGAAGGAGTTGGAAATGCGAAAAGGTAATCTCTTTTGGGCTTATGATGGACGGATGTGCGTGTGCGAGTATTAGGGCCATGTGTGGCATTATTAGTATGTCGGGGTTGTGAAAGGGAACTATGTCGCTAATTATAAAGATTGACTCGAAAGAACATTCGAGGGCGAATGTTTCTAAGGGGAAGAATGTTACACCCGTATTTACAGGACGTGTTTTAGAACGTCGTAAGAACTCACATTGTTAAGATTTGAGACTTGTAAAAATTTATCGGAAATTTGAAATTTGTCGAAAACGAATTATTGCGACGAGCGGGAGGCGACACGTGTCACCCCTTAATGGACATGGACGAAATTTCATGGGTGGAATGGTCATTTGACCATAATTTATGATGAAGTCTTGCAAGGCTTAGAGCTTGACAACATTGACCAAGTCAATGACCCACTTAGCTTGATATTTAATTAAAATGCATCCAAGCCACCCATTTGTTTTAATCTTGACCCTTCCTTGTGTTATTTAAGTATACTAGTAGCAAGACTTTGTCATTCTACACTTAGAGAAAAAATTGAAAAAACTTGTTCTTGCTCTTGGGAGCTCACGGCTTGGAGGATTTTCATGAAGGAAATTTGCCAATTTTTGTCCAATAAGCTCCACACTTTAATCCAAGGTTCATGAGGGTGTTGTAAGTGTATCTCAATAGAAAAATCTCGGAAAAGATAGTTTTGGGTTAGTCGCAGTGAAAACCTAGTTGCTTTCTAGGTTTTGGATTGGAAAGCTTGAAGGAAATTGTTGGTGTTGTTCTGGGGTCTCAATGGCGGATTGAAGTGTCTTGGAGAGGTTCTAAACTACTAAGGAGCGATTTGGTTGGAAGTTAGATTGAGATTCGTGGAGGTATAATCTTGTTCTCTTTAAGTGTTAGTAGTTTTTGTATTGTTGTTAGACTTACATTTTAGTAGCATGTAGTTTATGTGTTGAAGTTTTATAAGTATTATGGATTGTTGTAGCCTAAAATCCGAAATGACATATAAGCCATGTTAAGTTGGATTACAATTTAATCGTTGTTAGAACCGCGATGTCATTGACTTAAGGATTATGGTTATTATAATCAAATGCGACTTGATATCATGTTATGCTACAAATTTGGGTTGAAATATAAATTGTGAGCCAATTGGGGCATTTAGTTAGTCAACTTGTATTGGACTACTTTGTATAAATTGTGAGCCAATTGGGTCATTTAGTTAGTCATTTGTATTGGACTACCGCTATATAAATTGTGAGCCAATTGGGGCTGTTTGGTTATTGTATTCGACCTTGAAAAGGTGGCAAAGTAAGTAGAAACAAAGGAGGTCTTTGTCCAGATTCCCGTAGAATTTAGTGACTTAGCACCTAGGATATTCTACGTTGAAGTAAGAGGTTAATGGACATATTGTGACCATTATAGGTTGAAGTACTTTGGAGCATTTTGCTCTTGTCGACAATCGTCGCGAGGTATGTGAACCTCTTCCTTCCTTTGGCATGATTCTATGTATGGAATAAACTTGTGGTATCATTTCATGTTTCCTTATACTCTTAGAAGTTAAGAGGTAGTTGTGTGATCTACTCTATGTAGAACTTTTCCTATCTTTGAGCATGACTAGTTGCGCGTATGTAGTACGGTGGACGTATAACACCTTGATATCCTTTACTAATTTTATGAATAGCCAAGTCGGGTGAGTTAGAGATTAACTCACTTTGAAAGAATAAAGGATGTCTTGAGTTTTATTAAGTTAAGGGACTTGAAGAGTTTTAAAGTATGTGATACTTGTTCCGTTTTAAACGTATAAGTCCCTTGGATAGGAAATTGTTTTTGGCTAAGGTATAAAGTGAATATAACGGCTTTATGGGAAGTTAGTTATATTTGCTTTATGGAAAGATAAATGACTTGATTTTAGTGAAAAGGCAACTTGTTTTTAAGGCATTAATTGCCTAAGGTGTTATATAAAATGAGTCGCTTGTTTTCTAAAGGTTAAGAGACTAGTAGTATTTTTGAAAGGTATGAGAATTGATTTGAAAGTATTTAATACTTGGTTTCAAAAAGTATAAGTCTCTTGGTTATAAAAGGAACGTGTTGGTCTAAACCATAAAGGGTTATAACGGCTTTATGGGAAGTTGGTTATAACGGCTTTATGGAAGGTTAAGAGAATAGTTTTCTCTAATAAAGTAATCAAAGAAATAACTTGTATTAAGGAGCGGCAAATTGGTTCAAAGGTACCAATTGCTTAAGGTTTTAATAAAAGAAGTCACTTGATTTAGAAGCGGTATTTGTATTTCTAAAAGGTATTGTGACTTGTCTTGAAAGGTGAATAGGACTTGATACTACGGTTGTTAGTATCTTGGGGCTTTACATAGAAAGAGTCTTTTATAAAAGAATGTCGTGCGTAGTACTTTGGCTTGATAAATTGAGAATTTGTCTAAGTGTGCCTTGATAAGTACTTTGACTTGTTAAAGAGAATTATTCTATGTATGCCTTGATTAGTACTTTGGCTTGATAAATTGATAATTTGTCTAAGTGTGCCTTGATAAGTACTTTGGCTTGTTAAATGATAATTTATTCTATTTGTGACTTGATAAGTACTTTGTCTTGTTAAATGAGAATTTATTCTATTTGTGCGGATAAGTACTTTGGCTTGTTAAATGAGAATTTATTCTATTTGTGCCGGATAAGTACTTTGGCTTGTTAAATGAGAATTTATTCTATTTGTGCGGATAAGTACTTTGGCTTGTTAAATGAGAATTTATTCTATTTGTGCGGATAAGTACTTTGGCTTGTTAAATGAGAATTTATTCTATTTGTGCTGATAAGTACTTTGGCTTGTTAAATGAGAATTTATTCTATTTGTGCGGATAAGTACTTTGGCTTGTTAAATGAGAATTTATTCTATTTGTGCCCTGATAAGTACTTTGGCTTGTTAAATGAGAATTTATTCTATTTGTGCCGGATAAGTACTTTGGCTTGTTAAATGAGAATTTATTCTATTTGTGCGGATAAGTACTTTGGCTTGTTAAATGAGAATTTATTCTATTTGTGTCTGATAAGTACTTTGGCTTGTTAAATGAGAATTTATTCTATTTGTGCGGATAAGTACTTTGGCTTGTTAAATGAGAATTTATTCTATTTGTGCGGATAAGTACTTTGGCTTGTTAAATGAGAATTTATTCTATTTGTGCCCGGATAAGTACTTTGGCTTGTTAAATGAGAATTTATTCTATTTGTGTCCTGATAAGTACTTTGGCTTGTTAAATGAGAATTTATTCTATTTGTGCCCGGATAAGTACTTTGGCTTGGTTAATTGAGAACTTGCCTATATGTGATTGTAATAGCCTTTGAGTGCAAGTATTATGTTTTATTGTTGTCGCGACTTCAACATGGCCTACCGTCTTGTTGTAAGTTACCGACGCATCTGACAGTGATGTGGGATTCCACCGCATGCTTCCGCTATTCGAGTACTTAGGTTAAATTCTGATTTTTATAAAAAGACACGTTAGTGCTTATGTCTTGTTTGATGGCTCGAAATAGGGTAAGAGTATAAATGAGGGCAAGCCCAAGACGTTATACACCTTCTCCAGGTAAGAGTATAAGTGAGGGTAAACCCCAAAGACGCACCACCCTTTATGTGTTGATTGTCGGCGGTTGAGATAGGGTAAGAGTATAAATGAGGGGCAAGCCCAGACGTTGTCAAGACGCCAGACCACCTTCTCCATGTAGAGTATAAATGAAGAGGCAAGCCAAGTTATATACCCCGCTTACCACCTTCTCCCGTGGTAAGAGTATAAATGGCGGCAAGCCCAGACGTTATACCACCTGTTTTGATTGATATTATGGCGTGAGACCCATGGTTATGTTCTACACTTATAGCCGCTTATTGATGTAGGATTCCACGCGGAGATATATGTAGGTATGGTGTATGTACGCCCGGCGATGAAATGGGATGCCAGGCGCGTCACGGTTATATTTTACACTTTTAGTCAGCCGACGGTGATTGGGGATTCCACGGGGATGCTTTGATATTAGTGTGTATTGATCGCGTCCCAGATTGGGCCGGGTAGTATATGTGTCCCTCCGTAATGGGCCGGACTATGTTACGAAAGATAAGTAAGTTATATGGTAATGAACTTAATGATTCTTTTCTAATAATGCGTAAGAATGTGACTATAACTTTTATCGGGAATGGAAAAGATAATAAGGTACGATTAAGTTCATAAGTGATAATGACACCACAGATCTCGTATGTATTTTTATACTTGTCCTTGTCATTCTTTTATACGATTGTGATCATCAGACGTTATTTCTGCTCCATATTCGGTTGCACTGTTCTTCGGGCCGCGCTCATGCCCGCAGGTTTAGGGTACATTGTGGATCCGCGAGCTTAGGATCCCTGCTCAAAGAAGTCGAGATGGCTCCAGTGTTCCGAGTTGTCACGTTTATGTTTATTCAGGCACGGCGGGCCTTGTCCCGCCACGAGTTAGGTCAAAACTCTTAGAGGTCCGTAGTCACATATCGTGGGTCGGTTTGTAAAGGAAAGCGAGGCAACCGCTAGCGTTTATGTATGACGTTCGGAAGGTAGCCCTATCGGCTAACCCGTTGTTTTATTATCGTTGTTTTTATTTTATAAGTTTCATGTATGTTCCGCTGATTTTCTCGATGTTTACCGTAGGGTGCCGTGTAGGGCACCGCCGCGTCCCGGTCGTCGTGCAAGATCGACCTCGCCGGGGCTGCGTTCATCGCCAGTAAAGGGAAATGTAGCGGATCCTCAGTCTTAGGATCTTTACTCTGGTGTCAGGAGCTCCATTTTTTTCCGGAGGCTCGACTTTTGGTATGGTTTTTCCTGGTGTTGTAGATGTTTTGTACATTCAGGGGTATGACGGGGCCCTGTCCCATCGTAGTGTTTACATTTCCTTAGAGGTCTGTAGTCCTGTCGCATTTTGGGATTGTAACTGTTCACTATTGAGTAATGATATATATATGCCGAAAGGCAACTTTTCCTTGGATAGACTATTCTTACTTTTATTATTTCATGTCTTGGTTATGTTCCGCCGTTACTCCGATGTTTAGCTACTGAGTGTCCGGTAAGGCACCATCACGCCCGAACGGTCGTGACAAAAGTGGTATCGTGAGCCGGTTAATCCTCTGAAAGTGTCTACGCATCGTGTCTAGCGTAGTCTTGATTATCGGTGTGTTGTGCACTACATCTATAATCGTGAGGTCGCAGGACATTTAGGATTGGTTTCCATTCTTCTCACTCGAGATCGTGCCTTAGAGCGGTGTTATAGGTTAGACCCTTCGACGAATTTCTCTTTCTTACCGCCATGCCTCCACGTAAGGCAACCCGCCCGTAGGCGCAAGGCAGGCGGAGGCGCTAGTAGTACAGAGAGTCACGAGGCTCGTGCCCAACCCTTACCCGAGGTGATACTCCGACGGCGAAGTTCCACCACGGCCGCCCCAAAGAAGCTAGTGGTCGCAGCAGGTCGCTAAGGCCACGGCACCGAGCCACCAATCCGGCACCGGGCGAGGACATGGTTACGCGAGATGGCCCGATTATTGGCCGAGTCGTGGCGAGGCACTAAGATAAGGTCGACGCAGCAGCCCCGGCCCCAGAGTACCGTGGTTCACCCGAGGTCGACGATGGTTTGAGACTTCGACTTTCCGAGTCATGACCGCCAGTTTTATGGGTCGAGGCCCGAGGATGATCCATGGAGTTCATCGACGATTCTGCGGATCATGAGAGTGATCAAGGCGTGAGACCGAGTCGCTGGTCTTAGGTTCACATCGGCCGCGATACCGCCGATCGACCGTTTGATTCTTGGGAGCTGTCCCGGGAAGCGAGGAGCCTCCCGTTTGGGGACGAAGTTCTCGAGGCATTTCTTGCTCACTTCTTGCCTCCGCATTTGCGAGGGCACGAGCCGTAGATTTTGATGCTAAGCGCAGAGGCGCACGCCGAGTACAATGTGAGTTCGACTCGTTGGCTCGGTATGTCCCCGCGACCGTAGCGCGAATATGGAGGACCGAGTGCACCGTTACGTCACGTCTTGACGACTACTTGGCGAGTCTTGCTCAGTGTAGCTCTTCACCGCATGGACATTGCCCGCACGCAGCTCATGCACTGGATGTGAGGCGTAGAGGCCGACGGGTTGTGATATCAGCGGTTAAGGCGGCAGACGACAGGTCCTTCGTAGTCCTCGAGGTGGACGACCTCAGAATGAGTAGATTTGCACCCCACCAGCTCGAGCACTCCCACACCATCTTCAGACCGACGTATTCTCGGCGTGTCGGGCCCCGTGACTTCGTGACTTCGAGGTAGCAAAGTGCTAACCAATCGAGACCACCTTCCTCTCGGGTGTTCGATGTGAGATCCCATTTCGAAATGTGGTAATGCTAAGGAGTTTGTTTCACTTGTGGCCGAGGTCACTTTGCAGACCGTCCAGGCTAAGAGCGCGCAGATAGTAGAGTTCATCCTACAGGTCTTTTGCCTGATCTTCATCTCCTACGATTACTCGCCCCGAGGCGTGGTTCTCATGGGCCAGGTCGCGGCAGAGGTCATGGCAGTGGTGTTAGTTCCAATGGTCCTCGAACCGCATTTATGCCATGTCCGGCCAGACCGGAGGCGTCGCGGATGTCATCACAGGTACTTTATCAGTTTCGTGTTGCGACGTATATGTCTTGATAGATCCAGGTTCTACCTTGTCCTATATATCTCCCCTTATTGCTAGTAGGATAGGGATAAAGCCTGAGTCCATAGACCCTTTTGAGGTAGCTACGCCAAATGGGATTCTGAGTAGCTGCGGATATATAGAGCTTGCCCGGTGACTATATACGCAATGTCGCACCTGGCCACTTGATAGAGTTGGATATGACCGATTTTGATGTGATCACGGTATGGATTGGCTAGCTTGTTACGCCAATGTAGATAGGAAAGCGATTACGGCCCAGCTCCGGAGCCGTTATCGAGTGGGAGGGGAACACTTTGTCGCCGATGGGTAAGTTTATTTCCTACCTCAAGGCCAGGAAGATGGTTCAGAAGGGGTATATCTACCATCTCGCTCGTATTCGACACGAGGCGGCGACACCGCACCTACAATCGATTCCCAAGAGTTAGAGAGTTTCCGGATGTGTTCCCAAACGACCTCCCGGGTATCCCTCCTGAGAGAGAGATAGATTTTTGCATTGATATTCTGCCTGATACTCGACCTATATCCATTCCGCCATACCGAATGGCACCTGCCGAGTTGAGAGAACTGAAGGACCAGCTGAGCGATTTCTTTGGAGAAAGGCTTCATTAGGCCTAGTGTTTCTCCCCGGGAGCGCCGGTATTGTTCGTGAATAAAAAGGATGGACGCCAGCTGCGTATGCGCTGATTACAAATGAACAATGTGACTATTAAGAACAGATACCCCCTTCCTAGGATCGATGACTTGTTCGACCAGTTGCAGGGCGCGAGATGTTTCTCTAAGATAGACCTACGATCCGTTACCATCAAAAGCGAGTTAGGAGTCTGATATCCTAGATCGCTCCGGATCCTGTGACGCACTATGAGTTTAGTGGTCATGTCTTTCTTGACCAATGCTCCGCAGATTCATGGATTTGATGAACCGAGTGTTCAAACCATTTTTGGATACATTCGCCATAGTATTCATTGATGACATCTTGATTTATTCTCGCCGGAGCAGACCATGCAGAGCATTTGAGGCGGTCTTAGAGTCCTCCGACCAGCTATATCGCCAAGTTTTCAAAATGTGAGTTTTGGTTAGCTTCGGTGGCGTTCTTAGGACACATTGTAGGACCGATGGTATTCGGGTAGATACGGCAAAGATCGAGGCGATCAAGAGTTGGCGGACCTACTACCCGACGGAGTGCGCGATTTTTAGGCCTTGCGGGTTACTACCGGTTTGTGGAGAAGTTTGCTTCTATTTCAAGACTTTGACTAAGTCGACTCGGAAGCGGCTAAGTTTCAGCCGAATGTCATGCGAGAAGGGCTTTCGATTTACTAAAGAGAAGTTGACAACCGCCCGATTCTTACTCTTCCGCAGGGCGACGGCTATGCGATTTATCATGTCGCGTCGGGCGTCGGGCTTGGATGTGTGTTGACGCAGCAGGCAAGGTTATAGCTACGCATCTCGACAAACCAAGAAGCATGAGAAGAACTACCCCACACATGACTTGGAGTTGGCGGTGATGATTCACGCCAAGATCCGGAGACATTATTTGTATGGAGTTCACGTGGACATTTACACCGACCACAAGAGCCTCCAAGACATCTTCATCCGCAGGAGCTGAACTTGCGGCGAGAGCGGTGGTTGGAGCTACTCAAGGATTATGATGTCGATATCTTATAGCACCGGGAAGGCCAATGTAGTGACGGATGCCTTAGTCGTAGGTCGATGGGTAGTCCGGATGTTCACCAGATAGAGGGCATGGTCGCGAGTTACATCGGCTAGCGAGCCTTGAGTCCGATTGATTGATTACGATGATAACGGGTTCGGTTCGGAAGTTGTCGAGTCTTCCATCATCGAGGAGGTGAAGAGGCGGCGATATGAGGATCCGGTTATGACACGGTATCGTGATACGACTCTTCGCGAGGAAGCGGTCCTTTTGGTAGCACGATGGGGTGCTAAGGTTTGAGCGTGTTGTGTGTTCCGGATATTGCAGGACTTCGACAAAGAGTTCTAGGGAAGCACACGCGCGCTACTCTATCCATCCGGTCGATAAAGATGTACCACGACCTCGCATCTTTGTATTGGTGGGGCGGCACCAAGAGGCGTTGCGTAATTTGTTGCTCAATGCCCGATTTGTCAGCAGGTCAAGGTAGAGCACCAGAGGCCTGGTGGGTTGTTGCAGGCTATAGAGATTCCGACATGGAAGTGGGAGGTGATCAACATGGACTTCATTACAGGATTACCTCGCACTCAGAGGAAGCATGATTCTATCTGGGTTATCGTCGACAGGCTGACGAAATCAGCCCACTTTCTTCCCGTCAGGACGACTTTTTCGAGGATTACGCCGAACTTTACATCCGAGAGATCGTGAGATGCACGGGTCCCTATATCTATCATATCTGACCGAGAGCCCGGTTCTGGCTAACGGAGGTCTTTCCGAGAAGGATTAGGGGCCAGTGAGCCTCGATCGCATTCCATCCTGCAGCGGACGACAGCGGAGCGCATTATCCAGACACTTAAGGATATGCTGCGAGCCTGTGTTATTGACTTCAGAGGTAGCTGGGAGGATCATTTTCTGCTAGTAGAGTTTGCGTATAACAACAGCTACCACTCCAAGAGCGGATGGCGCCTTACGAGGCCTTATATGGGAGGAAGTGCAGGTCACCGATAGGCTGGGTTGATGTAGGTGAGGTACAGTTAGTTGGTCCAGACTTGGTTCAGCAGGCAGTGGATAAGGTGAAGCTTATCCAAGAGCGGTTATTGACAAACGAGTCGCGTAAGTCGTATGCGCATCACCTAGGTCGACATTTGGAGTTCGAGGTTCTTGATTGGGTTTTTTCAAGGTATCACCCATGAAGGGTGTGATGAGGTTTGGCAAGAAAGGGAAGCTCAGCCCAAGGTACATTGGGCCTTATCAGATTGTCCGTAGAGTAGGCAAGGTTGCCTATGAGTTGGATCTGCCGTCCGATCTAGAGGCAGTACATCCAGTTTTTCATGTTTCTATGCTGAGGAGATGTATCGGAGATCCGTCTAGAGTACACCCGGTTGATGATGTCCAGGTGACAGAGGAGTTATCGTATGAGGAGATTCCCATAGCGATACTTGATCGTCAGGTTAGGCGACTGCGGACAAAGGATGTGGCTTCCGTCAAAGACTTATGGCGAGCGAGCAGAGGAAATGACGTGGGAAGCAGAGGAGGACATGAGGCAGAAGTATCCCCACCTATTCCCTACACCTCGAGGTAACTCACTTTCATACCAGTTAATTTAAATCGTCATATGTACTTAAGTATTCTTTTATGGCCGTATGTGGCATTTTGATAGTTGTTCAAATTATGGGAGACTATGTCACTATCTGAGTTATCGAGTCTTGAAGGAACATTCGGGACGAATGTTTCTAAGGAGGGGAGAATGTTATGCCCCGTGGTTCCGGAGTACGTGTGTGAGGACGTACGTACGAATGTATATGCCCTAATTAGGGTAAGAGTGATAGAATTGATTTCCGACGAAAGTTATTTCGAACCTTGTGAAGAAAATTTACGTTTTCGATATTTTTACGACTATGGAATTCTTTCGAAAGATAAAATATTTTGGACCAATAGGAGGGCGACATGTGTCACCCATGGATTGGTCCAAGTGGACGAAAATGGGTGGACAACTTGGCAAGACAAGTGGCCAACAAGTCTTGCCTAGTTGGCATAAGCTTGGACGGCAAAGTGAAGATTTGAGCAAGTCTTGCTTAGTCAAGACTTGCCTAACTTTGGTAAGACAAGTGTGGGAAGGCTCTTACACACTTCATCTCCACCCTACACTTATGTTAATCCCCTCCCTTGGTTGTGCTATATAAACCCCCTAAGTAGATGAAATCATCCACACTTAAACATTACAAGTCTTGAAAAATATTTTCCTCTCCCTCTTCCCTAGCTTGCTCTCGTCTAAACAGCCCCCTCCCCTACCTAAAGTTGTCCAAAAACTCTTAAACTTATAAGTGTTCTTCCTTAGTATGTTAGGAAGATCACCAACCAAGAGTTAGATAAGATTTTCACACCCTTAGCCTCTAAAACACCACCAAAACCGAAACTGGACAGTTTTGAAGACTAAGTGTTCTTCACCTTTTTGAGTCAAATTCTTGAATAGAAGTTGGTTGGAACTTCTAAGGGTAAACTATGGTGAGTTGGAACACAAGAAATTGGAGCTAAAACACAAAGTTTTGGAGCAAAGACTTGCTTTGAAACGACTTTAAAATCTTGGATATTGTTGGGCTAGTATTAAGGTAATGCGCCTTAGACTCTTTGTGAATTTGATTGTTATGTATATATGATATTATACATATATTGGAAGTATTTTATGGACTTGTTACTTTGGACTTCTTTTACTTATTGTTATTTTGAAGGCGAGATAGTAAACCGCGTTACCGTTTGGGCGCGTAATCCCCTTCTTTTACTTATTGTTATTTTGAAGGCGAGATAGTAAAACGCGTTACCGTTTGGGCTCTTAATCCACTTCTTTTACTTATTGTTATTTTGAAGGCGAGATAGTAAACCGCGTTACCGTTTGGGCGCGTAATCCCCTTCTTTTACTTATTGATATTTTGAAGGCGAGATAGTAAACGCGTTACCGTTTGTAGCGTAATCCCCTTCTTTTACTTATTGTTATTTTGAAGGCGAGATAGTAAACCGCGTTACCGTTTGGGCGCGTAATCCTCTTCTTTTACTTATTATATTTATGAAGGAGAGATTGTTAATCGCGTTCCGTTTTGGGCGTGTTATCCCCTTCCTTACTAATCGAAAGTAATGCGTCTTATTTATGGCACGCCGCCATCATATCGGGCTTTGTTAAAAATGGAGAATTGAGTAAAAGCGGAAGTCTTTGATTTTACGTAGGCTAAGAGAAGTCTCACTTAGAAGAATTCCACGAAAAACTAGAGGTTAATAGTCGTGTTTTGACTATTATAGGTTGACACTTTGCACGCAACATATCCGACTTGGCAAGTGGGTTTAGCCAGGAGGTATGTGATTCTTCCTATCCTTTGAGCATGATATTTTCCAAATATATATATAGTACGGTAGACGTACGTGTGTTAGATTGAACTTGGTTTTACTTTGATATCTTTGGACTGGAGTTCTAAATAATAAGAAATCTTGAATATTTCAAAAGAGTTATGAATCATTTTCGGAAGAAAAGTAATACTGGGTTTTACAAAAAGCTTAAGGATTATACTAGCTTTATGGGAAGTTAAGTATAACGACTTAAAAGATAAGAAAGCGGTTTTATTATTTGTTTATCAAATGCTTGAAATATTGTCTGAAGGTATGGTAAGTTGGTTTGATAGACATGTTATGATTCCTCGTGTGTTAGTATCTTTTAACGCCTACGTAAGGAGGTTATTCTTGTTATGATTATATTGTTCAACGATTAGTCGTTGTGCTCGATTATTGTGATGATGGTATAAAGAGGTTATTCTTATTGTGCTTATGTTGTTTAACGATAAGCCGTTATGCTAAGATTGTACCACCCACCTCTTGACATGTTATACCGGGGTTAAGTCGCCCCGTCGAGAATGCCTTATGCGGGTCGGGGACCTATGCGGAGCTACGAGTTCCAGGTTAGTGTGCGAGAATACCTCATGCGGTCTATGTGGCCACGCGACTACGGAGTCGGGGCGATGCCGAGTAGCTACCCTCGATGCGAGAAATACCTCACGCGGTCTAGGTGGTCTATGCGGATGCGGAGTCAAGATTAGGCATGCATAATGATACTATGGGCGATTGGCCTTGCCGATCATTCGCGGCCTAGAAAAGACACATTCTGATATCCTATAATTGCTCTTGGTTGTGATGTGCACTATGCGATTAACTCAGTTGTTTTCATACATACTTGTGAATTGGTTTTAAAAATGTTATGGTTTTATATATGTGTATATATCCGTGCTTCTGATTTCACATACTTGGTACTGTTGTCGACCTCCTTCGGGGGGCTGCGTTCATGCCGCAGGTAAAGGGAAGCAGGTAGCAGATCCTCAGTCTTAGGATCTTTACTCTGGTGTCAGGAGCTCCATTTTTTCCGGAGGCTCGACTTTTGGTATGGTTTTCCCTGGTGTTGTAGATGTTTTGTACATTCAGGGGTATGACGGGGCCCTGTCCCGTCGTAGTGTTTACATTTCCTTAGAGGTCTGTAGTCCTGTCGCATTTTGGGATTATCGCTCACTATTGGGTAATGATATATATATGCCGAAAGGCAACTTTTCCTTGGATAGACTATTCTTACTTTTATTATTTCATGTCTTGGTTATGTTCCGCTGGTTACTCTGATGTTTAGCTACTTGGGTGTCCGGGTAAGGCACTAGTCACGGGCCCGGGAACGGGTCGTGACATATATCCCCAAGGAGGTCATAGACCAGTGTCATATTATTAAATTATGACATTGTGAATAAGAGGATATTTTTGTTTAGTTATCAAGTTTTAAAGGAATTGGGATCGGGAATTACTTGTGTGTATAATTAGTTAATTGTGGGACTGATTAATTATAAGTGGATGACTAATTTAGTAGGCCAGTACGTGTTATGTTATAAGACGACGATACGATCGATGGCAGCAGAGTCTTTTTCCTGGGTTCTAAACATTGTTTTTCTCCATTCCTTTCTCTAAGAAACCTTCAATCTCCTTCATTTTTTTTCCCTGTAAAATCCTTTCCCAAAGAAGAGATTACACACCTCGAAATCAGAGGGAGTAATCTCAGTAGATGATCCTCTAGAGTCTTGACCGGATTTGGGGTTCTTTCCGCAAGATTCTGCTCGTCAATTTAAGAGGAGTTCTGTAAGTTTCGTACTACCAATAAGGAGAGGAATCCATGGCATTTTGGACCTCAGTTTCAGCAAAATCGAAGCCTTGAACATGCCAAAATCTTGAGTTCGTAGAAGTGCTAGCTCAAGTCAATTATCAGAAGTTATATTCTGCTTGTCGGAATCGAGTTAGGTGAAAGATTGTCCGACGACGCTCGTCGCAGCGTCTAACAGAGGTAACCTTTCTTATTCTTAAGTCTATACCTATCATAGAGCATGATTCTTACTAAGTAATAGGGCGAATATCGGAAAGGCTAAGTGGATGGGTTATTGGAGTTGTCCGTATATAAATTGGTGATTGCATGTGAAATTGTTGGGTTGGTTTAGACATTGAAACAGTAAGGGGGAGAATTGGGAAGGTTGGTTGTGTCGCTACACGTATAGAACTTCACATAGAAGAAGCATAGATTCTACGCGAATAAGGTGTTCGATAAAATGTCTCAAAGATTTTGTTAATAGTATATTGATCCGATTATAATGTAAATCTTTCTTAGGATGTAGATAACCATTCGTAGAGTTTACAAGAAATCGTGGGAACCTAGGATACATTCGACAACAAGGTATGTGAGACCTTTCCTTCTTTCTTTTGACATGATTTTTATGAAAGTACGGCGGACGTACTTAACTCCTACCTGTTCAGTTTTAAAAATGATTATTTACTAGTGATTATGATTCCAGTAACAGAGTTTATGGTAATAAGTTTATTGAGAGTCACATAATGATTTTAATTGCATACAGTTGCTCATGATATCTACTCGTGCTAAGTGTTACTATTTCACTCCACTGAGTCCCGGGCCAGATCATGTTCGTGCACAGTCATGCATCATTCATCGAGTCCCTCACTAGAGGGCCGAGACACGTTATATATATACAGATTACATCGAGTCCCTCCTTAGAGGGCCGAGACACGTTACACGCGCAGATACAGATTCCATCGAGTCCCTCCATAGAGGGCCGAGACATGTTATACAGTTTTATATACAAACATGAGCATGATGACTTATGATTCAGTATACATGATATGATTTTCAGACATGATTCTCAGTTTTATGAAATTTGATGACTCTCTGTTTTACTTGGTACAGTTGTTATTCAGTTTTCAGTATTTTATGTTTTACATACTCAGTACATTATTTCGTACTGACCCCTTTTCCTCGGGGGGCTGCGTTCATGCCCGCAGGTTCAGGTGTTCAGATAGGTGACCCTTCAGTCTAGGATTTCTGTACAACAGTTGGAGAGCTCCTTTGTTCCGGAGCCAGCTATTTTGGTACAGACCTTTATCTCTCAGACTTATGCATATTTTGGGCACGACGGGGTCCTGTCCCGTCATATGTCAGTATTACTCTCTTAAGTGCAGAGCGGTTGTGGGTTGGACGTTTGTACCTTGTTATGAGTTTTGATGTCGTTCTCTAGTAGCAGCCTTGCCGGCTTGCGTATTTTGATTTATGCCTTTGTGCGCGTGATGTGTTTGGTGGCAGCCTGGTCGGCTAGCCTATTATGACTGTTGTTTTGTTATTGTTTTGTGGCAAATACGCCTCGCGTTTAGGGATATGTTGTAAAAGCAGCGTTGTGCTGCCGAAATTTATGTAGACATCTGTATTAAATGGATTAAGAGTGACAGGTCAGTAATGACGTCCAATTAGGACGTTAATCGCGGCCCGTCGGGTCGGGTCGTGACAGCTTTGTAACGTTACGAAACAAATATGAATTCGTTATAATGGATAAACGCTACTAAGCCTACGGATTGAGGAATTCGTAGAGACAGATGGGGAAAAGTGGAGCATCGTTCGCTGAACATCACTCCTTACTTACCTTAATATTAATGGTATTTTCAAGCGCAAAGCAATCCTTACCACAAATGTGATTCTTGATGAGAACTCCGCTTAAGGATAAGGTTCACATTGTAAGTGAAGAAGCATATTCACATTACAAGTGAAGAGTCATGCAACTGAAGAAACATGTTCCCACTACAAGTGAAGAGGCACATTCACATTGTAAGTGAAGAGGCACATTCACATTGTAAGTGAAGAGGCACATTCATATTGTAAGTGAAGAAGCACATTCACATTGCAATTGGAGAGTCACGTTCAATACTGACTGGAGGTTGAACCGAAACATGTCAAGTTGGACCTAAGACTGTAGATTGCATATCCACCGGATCTGCAAATAACAGTAGTGATTATCGCCTCTTGGTGTCAAATAATTCTTAATTCTTTGAAGGTATCTTCCCTTGAGAAGGGAAAAGAAGTATTTGCTCGAGGTTAACAAGAACCCGTGAGGGCCTGATAATCCGGAACCAGTGTTCCAGATCCATAGGACTTGGGGCTCTAGAGGTTGAACCGATACAGAGCAAAGAGGGGGTTGAACTTGGCCTAAGCCTTCTAGCCTATTTGGTTAAGAATTTGTCTATTCCAGAAGCACAACTCTGGAAAGGAAAATAATATAATCCATCTTATAGAACCATACTAATGGTTGACCTTCCTCCGGGAAACGAACATTTGGGTTGTAAAAGTGGATAATCAAATTGAGTACAAAGTGGATGGATCTATTGACAAGTATAAAGCCTCGACTACTTGGACATGCACTCCTATGTGAGTAGCGTAACCTCCAGGGTCACCATAGCATTGCGTGACATGAATGTTGAGACAACCTTCCTAACCGGAGAGTTGTTTTTTTGTAGAACTGTTGGGCTCTTTCCTGAACTTCCTTACAGTCCCTGGAATGTTTACATCTTGGTCCTGGAAGTTTTAGATAAAACAGTAACAATGAATCTGACTGCAGAAACACTGAATCTGAATACAGAAACATTGACTCTGAAGCTAGAAAGCCAACAATTGGAAAACCAAAAGTCCAAAAGTGGAAGAAGAAAGTAATACAGAACAACCCGAGGGGTATGTGGTTCCAGGAAAGAGAAGAAAGTCTGTCGACTTGTCAAAACTCTGTGCGGGATAAAATAAGCCCCGAAGCAATGGTGCGAAAACTTTGATAGTACTCAACTATCGAAGGGTTTCTCCATTAATGAGTATGACAAATGTGTCTGCATGAAAGGTAATTCTGATTTGTTCGTCATGATGTACCTTTACGTAGACAACATGTTGGTCACAGAGAGAAGTCCTGGGTTAACCCCAGAGACTAAGAGTATGTTGAAACGATGTTTCGATATGAAGTATATGGGTATTACAGATGACTTCTTAGGAATTGAGATTTCTAAGACATCTAACGGACTGGTCTAATTCCAAACTCATCAGTGAGGTGTTTGATAGTCTCGTTGAAGTCACCAATGGATAGAAGACATAAAGTCGACTAGAATCATGGTGCACCCATATACTAGGAGCGATATACGCAGGTCTCGGGTAGTTTAAAGTATACTACACAGTACAACCGACCTGATATCATTTGCCAAATCAACCAGTTGAACCAGGTTCACTCGTGATCTTGGAAACAATCACTGGATGTCACTAAGATAGATATGATGATATATGAGATGTTCTCTAATCTACGGATTAAGGTATTCTAGATGCCTGATCGGTGTATTTTATATACACTTTTTGAGTCAGTTTTAGTTAGTCTTTTGTCCCTTTTTGTACAAATAAGTGTCGTATTAGGATAGTTTTCCTTTCTTTTGAGTCAAAGTGGTTAAAATGGCCAAATGACGGAAAAGGAGCTAAAAGAGGGCAAAAGTGGAAGTTCCAGAGCTTGAAAACAGAGAAATTGGCGAACGAGGCAGAAACCCGGATCAGCGCCGCGCGCCTCGCAAGCATGTGGTCGCGGCGCCAATCATCGAGAGGCTGCAGAGGTTCCAGCGCCAGCGCCACGCATAAGAGATCAGGCCGCGACGCCAAATCACCCGGCTTTGCAGGTTCCCGGCCGCGCGCTGTGGCGCGCCGACGCTGGAAAATCGGAGTTAATTGACGACTTGGGCCAGCACGAAGGAAAAGCTGAGGCGGTTTGACCTATAAAAGGGAAACCCTAAGCAGTTCTAAAGGGTTCCCTTTCTTGCACAACACAAGGTTTTCTTGGATTGAAGATTGGAGACCCTAAACTTAGTAATTTTCTTTTCTTTTCTTTCTTTTACTTCAGTTTTGTATGATGAACTTTGAATTAGTTCTTGTCATGTCAATGGCTAGGAACTAATTCTTTTATAGGGATTTCCATGTTGATTCACTAGAAACTTATGTTATGAATTAATGCATGTCTATGGTTATTATTCTTCTTTGAGAGATTTATCAAATATTGCTTTAAATGCTTGGTAATTAATTGACAACTAATTATCATTATATGATTTCTAATCAAACTTCGAAAGGAGGAGGTTGTGAATATGATGTAAATTGGGTAGACATATTTTGGATTGGGGATGAAAATACCTCAATTATTTATGTAGCGTTAATGAGAGGCTTAACAACCCTAATTTTGCGCATGGTGCGTGACGGTTAACTAGGTTTTTGTTCTTAATCCTCCTATAAAATTATCCTTATCACCGAAAGGTAGAAATGTGCAATACTGGGGTTGAGTGTTTATATATCCTTAACGGGAATATAAAACGATTTCGTAAACCTGCTAGCTCCGAGAGAAGAAGACCATAATTCATTGCATTAATAAATAACATAAGCGGATAGTTGAGGAGACATGGAAGCCCTATTCCCATCACAACTGAAGTAAACTTATAGTTAATTAGCTTTTATAATTATTAGTTATAAACCACAAAATCAAATATCAATTGCCAAATAGATACCAAAAGATAGATAGTTGGTACTTGAACCCTAATCCTTATGGACGATATTCGGTCTTATCAAGACTATATTACTTGTCACGATAACGTGCACTTGCGTTAAAGCAGTGCATCTTTTCGCGCATCAAGTTTTTGGCGCCGTTGCCGGGGATTAGGCATAGTTCAATATCAAATTTATCTATTTTTAATTTCTAATTTGGTTTTTAATTTTTATTTTATTTTTACGTTTTTCTTTATTTTCAGAAAATCGAGTGCCGTGATTTGTTGTCTGCATTTTGATCTATTTGAAATCGGTTTATGCGAAGGAGAAGAGGGGCGTACACTCTTGTTCCCTTCAATCCAGAGATTGAGAAAACTCAGAAATAGAATGAAAGAATCGGATTGCAACCTTGATAGAGATGGACGGTGTTCAAAACAACAACATAATGAGAGAAGGGTTAGGTGAAAATCAACCCAATCCAGGAATACCTCGGCAAGTACCTATGGATGTCGAGGAAAGAGTTCAAGTCCAGGCAGAAAGAAGCTTGGGAGACTATGTGCTGCCGAGAGTGAATGGAGCACAGACTTGTATTAGGCTCCCTGCCATAGGAGCAAACAACTTTGAGATAAAACCGGCGATTCGAAGTACGGCATGAAGACACGGCAATTTGGAGGATCGCCATCGAGGATCCACATATGCACATAGCTATTTTCTTGGAGCTATGTGCAACTTTCAGATATAACGGCGTTACTGATGATGCCGTCAGATTGAGGCTCTTTCCCTTCTCACTCAGGGATAGAGCAAAAGTATGGTTAAATTCCCTGCCAGCCGATTCGATTTTTAAATGGCAAGAGCTGGCCCAGAAATTCCTAGCCAAGTTCTTTCCCCCATGCAAAGCAGCAAAATTGAGAGGGGAGTTGAACAACTTCTACCAAGCAGATGGAGAGTCCTTATATGAAGCTTGGGAAAGGTTCAAGGATTTACAGAGAAAATGCCCACACCATTGCATTGAGTTGTGGAACTTGGTCCACATCTTCTATAACGGGCTGAGCAGTACAACCAGAACCATTATAGATGCAGCAGCAGGTGGGGCATTCATGAGGAAAACAGCCCACGACGCTCACGAGTTATTAGAAGATATGGCCACCAACAACCATGTCACGTAGAGAGGTCGACAAGTGGGAGAAACGATGGAGTCCACGAAATAGATGTCATTCTTGCCTGAATGCCCAGTGGCCCTTTGGCGAAACAAATAAAAGAACATACAATGTCGATGAATGCGCGCAGATGCCTAAAAGGCTGTGAGATATGGTGGCCCACATACATTCGATAGGTGTCCTTCACCGATCCTAATAATATATCAATGGAGCAGGCAGAGTGTCAGGCCGTGGGTAATTATCAGAGGCCACAGAACAACCCCTACTCCAACACATTTAACCCAGGGTGGAGGAATCACCCAAATTTCTCATGGAGAGGAGACCAGGGGCAGCAGAATCAATATAGAGGCCGATGCACTCCAGCAGAACCATAATCAGCACTTTACTCAGCCCCACACCAATAGCCAATGCACCTGTTCAAAGAAGAAAAGCCGACGAGCCGAGAGCGGCTTTATTGCACTCACCAACGCCGCGCTCGGGCCAGGATGTGACGAAGCTAGATCCTCATTCAGGAACTTGGAAACACAAGTGGGTCAGCTAGCAAAGCAAGCAAACAGCAGGCCACAGGGTACATTGCCAAGCAACACAGAGGTGAATCCAAGGGAGCAATGTCACGCAAGACACCGAGAAGCGGCAAACAATGGAAGCAGATCCACCTCACCAAGAGTGAGAAAAGAGGCGAGATAGAAAAAGAGAAGGTGGCTGAACCTAGCCCAGTAGTAGAGAAAACTCCAGAGAAGGAGTATACAGAGAAGATCCCATTCCCCCAGAGATTACAGCGGAAGGCGGTTGATAAAAAATTCTCCAAATTCTTGGAGACATTCAGGAAGCTGCATATCAACATACCTTTTATAGAGGCTTTGGAGCAGATGCCCTCCTATTTCAAATTCATAAAGGAGATCTTGGGGAAGAAGAAGAAACTGGCAGAGTACGAAATAGTAGCGCTGACGAAAGAGTGTAGTGCTATCTTGCAAAAGAAGTTGCCACCAAAACTAAAAGACCCAGAGAGCTTTACATTACCTTGCACAGTGGGCAGGGTGACATGCAACAGGGCTCTGTGTGATTTAGGGGCAAGTATAAATCTGATGCCCTTATCGGTATTCAAACGATGGAGTCATGAGGCTAAACCAACCACAGTGAGCTTGCAGCTGGCCGATAGGACAGTGGTTCATCCAAGGGGGAAGATTGAGGACGTGATTGTCAAAGTAGGAAAATTCTTCTTTCCCGCGGACTTCCTCATTCTTGACATGGAAGAAGATGCAGAAATCTCTATCATATTGGGGAGACCATTCCTAGCGACGGGGAGAGCCTTGATCGATGTAGAAAGAGGAGAGTTGACATTGAGGGTGGAGAAGGAAGAAATGGTGTTTAAAGTTTTTAAACACATCATTGAGCCACCAACCATGACTAGGTGTTTTCCAATCAGCACCATCAACCCCCCCTGTGAGCCCGTACAAGTCAACAAAAGGGAGATGAGCCCAAGAAAACAGGCATGGGTTGCCAAACCTCCACAACAGCAGGTATGTGTTCCTGAACTCCCCCTTAATGATAATGCTAAGAGGAAAAGAAGAAAAAGAAAACGAAAAATGTGGAGAAAATGGGTTAGTTGTGGGCTTGACCCACCCCACGTTTATTAAACTAAGGAACTTGCGTCCGGCTAAAAGACGTTAAAGACAACGCTACTTGGGAGGCAACCCAAGGTATTTTAATTTATTTTACTTTAGTAATTTTTATTAAGAACGGTCTCACGGAGGTAGTGTTTGTGTTGTGATTGACAAAAGTGCAAAAAAAAAAAAAAAGCGAAGAAAAGCCGTGATTTCGAGGTAACGCGCCACGCGCCGGATCGGTCGCGCGCAAAAGAAACGTAAGAGGCGCGAAGTTTGCAGGCCGCTGCGAGCGTGGCCGCGACGCCAAAAATCCAGAAAAAATGCCAAGTCTAGCGCCGCGCTACCAGAAATGCCGCGCACAGAAATTCCCGGGCGAGTGAGAACATTGGCCGCGACGCTAAAGCGTGGCGCACAAGGCGGAAATCCAAAAACCTAAAAACGCCCAGAAATCATATTTTCCCCAATTTCAAAATCAAAACCTAACCCCCTTCTCCACAAAACCCACGAAAATCCATAATTTACCCATAAATCCTCCACAAATCAAACCCAACCCCAACCAAAACTCTTAAATTCCTAGAACCCTCAGCCATCTCTACCAACAAAACCCCATTCCATTGCCTCAAATCACCATTAGAAGCAAGAACACCTTGAAGAACACCATAAAAAGGTAATCTTGTCGTTTTGAGATCTTTACTGTAGTCACAGGAGGTAGTAGTTTGAAGGAGTATTGTAGTGTTGAAGTAGTTGGGGTGCTAAAAAATTGGTTGTGGAGTTTAGAGGAGGAGTAGACAAGGAGGGTGTGGGTATTGGGTAGTAGAATTGAAGTTTGGGGGTGTTTGTGTGTTAGCTGCTAGATTGTTGATTGTGTTGGGGAATATTTGTGCTAAATAAGTTGTAAGCTGCAGAAACTATTTTAACTATGTCCACCAGAAAGAGAAGAGCCTCCACATCCACCCCAGTCCCACATTACGATGATACTAGGTTTGTGAGCTACCAAGCCTTCCAAAGATACAAAAAGCTTAGTACTAGGCCCTTAATCCCTGAAAGGGGAATGGACTATCAAAGGGAGTCGTTTGGGGAAGAGGATGTTTATGAGCCCATTCGGGCAATGATTGAGATGAGGGGGTGGAGGAGATTTGTAAATCCGGAGAAGATAGCACCAATGGACACAACAATGGTGCGTGAATTCTATGCCAACTTTCCGGAGAAAGTGGAAAGGGGATGCTTTGTAAGGGGAAATTATGTGCCTGTGACAGCAGAAGATATAAATACACAATTGAAGACGGTTGATGTTGAAGAAAGTAGTGATTGGAACCATTTTAGAACATGGTCTAGGAGCACCAACAACATCAATCGAATGCCGCCGCATACGCAGCTACCCCGGGCTGCGTTTGATATTGCAAGAAATGGGTCAAGAGGATCGGCGGTGTCGGTCAACAAAGCGACGCGGTTGGCTATATTTCATCGATGCGCCTGATCCCATCAACGCACTTCACCAGAGTGCCGTAAGATAGGATCAAATTGATATATGGGATCATGACGGGAAAACAATTGATGTGGGAAAGAAATAGTGCGAGCATTGAGGAAATCAGCGAGTTGGTGACAACGGTGGATTGGGACATGGCTCGATTATCACCGCTTATGCCACACGAATGGGTCCCAATCCTACCCATCGATACTAATGAGAGAAATCAACCGCTATGTCCTATGGGATAGTGCACTCTTTCCCGCACTCCAAGCCCCCAAAGAAGAAGAAGAGCACCACTCAGAAGAAGCAGCAGCAGAGGCCGCGATGAGCGAAGATGAGCACGAAATAGAGGCTCGATACGCAGCAGGCTAGCCACCACCAACCACGTAATCGAACCTCCAAGGTGCCGATGGAGCAATGCTCCAAAACCGAAGAATGATGATGCAACATTTCGACACGAATACAAGGACAACATGAGTTGAGACAAGGGCAACAAGAATCGAGGCGAGCAACAACAATTGCACCGCCAGCTTGACGAGATGAGTTCTGTTCAACCAACGGTCGATGATTATCCACCGCCACCACCACCATTTTAGCCAAAGTCTGTAAGTGTCATATTTCTTTTATTGTCTTTGAGTCTACACACATTTGGGACAATGTGTGATTTAAGTTTGGGGGGTGTTTTATTTGTGTTTTATTTGTGTTTTATTTGTGTTTTTGTTGTTTTTATGTATTTTTGAGTCACAAATTTTTTTCTTTTAAGTCATAATTGTCTGTCAAAAGATCATGTATGCTGTAGTTACTAGAAACACCTAGTGAAGTAAGGTGGAATAATGTAATGGAATTGAAGCAACTATCTAAACACCTAGGTTAGATATGCCAAAAACTCACAAAATCTGTCTATTTGGAGTTTCTTGCTTAAATTATGCATGCTAAATGATGAAAACCTATGTGTTATGATTGCTTGCTATTTGAGGCGAAATAGTTAGGATATGCATGTTAGGGAGATGACTCCGACATTTCTTTGATAGTCAATTCTTACCACTCTTTTCTATCCCGAACTTTAAATATATTCCTAGTCAGCCCTATTGAGCCTAAAAATTGAAACTTCTTCTTTGACACCCTATATTCCCACAAATTGTGTCATAAGTAAAAATATGAAATAGTGGAATAAATTGTGTTAAAAAAGAGACAAAAAGAGTGAACAAGCTTTTTGCACCCCAATAAAAAAGTAATAAGAAATAGGCAAAAGCCTAAGTTTGGGGGTGCTTGTCATTATTATACATTTCACTCTCCCAAAACAAAAGAGGGGAAAGATAGAATTGAAGTGAAGGAAAGAATCAAAAGAAACGGGAAAAATTGAAAAGCTAAAGAGCTTATGGTACACAAAAATGAGCCTAAATGCCTATTTTTACCTACCTATACCTAAGCCTACATTACAACCCTTAAAGTCCTGAAGATCTTTTGTATGCATATCCAGGATTAGTGGAGAATAGCAAGTAAGCATGCCATAGGAATTTTCTATTTTATATGCATGATTTAGTATATTGAACTCCATTAAGCATGATGAATATGAGTTTGCGAAATATCTAGCTTAATGTGTTTAGTGTGCTAAAACTTTATGCTATATGTTCCTGCATATTATTCTGCTAACCTTCATGTTTTTCTAGATAACACCAATGCAGTAAAAGTGATCAATGTCAGTGAGTCTTTTATTTTCATTTCTTTGAGTCTTTATTTATTTCTTTCTATCTTTGCTCGAGGGCGAGCAAAGGTTAAGTTTGAGGATATTTGATCGGTATATTTTATATACACTTTTTGAGTCAGTTTTAGTTAGTCTTTTGTCCCTTTTGTACAAATAAGTGTCGTATTAGGATAGTTTTCCTTTCTTTTGAGTCAAAGTGGTTAAAATTGCCAAATGGCGGAAAAGGAGCTAAAAGAGGGCAAAAGTGGAAGTTCCAAAGCTTGAAAATAGAAATCGCGAACGAGGCGTAAACCCGACCAGCGCCGCGCCCCGCAATGTAAACAGGCCGGCGGTACAATCATCAGAGAGGCTGCAGAGGTTCCAGCGCGCGCCTACGCACGCAGCCAGAGATCGGCCGCGCGCCAAATTACCCGTCTTTGCAGGTTCGGCCGCGCCGAAGCGGCCGCGCGCCGACGCGGGAAAATCAGGTTAATTGACGAATTTCTGGGCCAGGCCTGAAGGAAAAGCTTGAGGCGGTTTCACTATAAAAGAAACCCTAGCGATTCTAAAGGGTTCCTTTCGCACAACACAATGTTTTCTTGGATTGAAGATTGGAGACCCTAAACTTAGTAATTTTCTTTTCTTTTCTTTCTTTTATTTCAGTTTTGTATGATGAACTTTGAATTAGTTCTTGTCATGTCAATGGCTAGGAACTAATTCTTTTATAGGGCTTTCCATATTGATTCACTAGAAACTTATGTTATGAATTAATGCATGTCTATGGTTATTATTCTTCTTTGAGAGATTTATCCAATAATTGCTTTGAATGCTTGGTAATTAATTGACAACTAATTATCATTATATGATTTCTAATCAAACTTCGAAAGGAGGAGGTTGTGAATATGCTGTAAGTTGGGTAGACATATTTTGGATTGGGGATGAAAATACCTCAATTATTTATGTAGCGTTAATGAGAGGCTTAACAACCCTAATTTTGCGCATGGTGCGTGACGGTTAACTAGGTTTTTGTTCTTAATCCTCCTATAGAGTTATCTTTATCACCGAAAGATAGAAAGGTGCAATACTGGGGTTGAGTGTTTATATATCCTTAACGGGAATATAAAATGATTTCGTAAACCTGCTAGCTCCGAGAGAAGAAGACCATAATTCATTGCATTAATAAATAACATAAGCGGATAGTTGAGGAGACATGGAAGCCCTATTCCCATCACAACTGAAGTAAACTTATAGTTAATTAGCTTTTATAATTATTAGTTATAAACCACAAAATGAAATATCAATTGCCAAATAGATACCAAAAGATAGATAGTTGGTACTTGAACCCTAATCTTTGTGGACGATATTCGGTCTTATCAAGACTATATTACTTGTCACGATAACGTGCACTTGCGTTAAAGTGTGTGCATCTTTTCGCGCATCAATGCCCGACCGTTCTGGGAGAACTCATCGATGCAAACCAGACATCGGATATGAATAACGCCATAGCCACAAGAGAATGTGTATGGTGTATCTTATACAAACCTCTAAGCAAACTTGCAGCTGATTTGTGAGGGAATCAGAGTCCTCTGCTTTATACAAAGCGTGAAAAGAAGTTGATTAACTTCACTACATCTTAGAGGAAGTCCCTTATCGGGAGAAACTCGTGCCTTCGGCAGTTTCACATTGTGGCTAGCCAGTCGACTTCTGGAAGGGCACGGATGGCGGCGGCTCGACTTAATCTTCAGAGACATAAGACCATTAGGCAGTTGATCACCACAGGTATCATCTCCATCGATTACGTAAAATCAAAGGAGAATATAACAGACCCGCTAACTAAGGGCCTACCCAAAAGATCAATGAACTGCTTGTCTAGGGGAATGTGCTGAAAACCCAATACATACGAAACTTTGTGATGGTAACCCAACTATACTGACTGGATATCCCAAGAATTTGGTTCAATGGAAAAACTAAGCTGTAAAGGTTCAGTTGAGCGCTTCGGTGAAATCAAGAGCACTTCGGATTATAATTCATACATGGAAATATATATCCAGAGCCTTCCAATGATAGACATTAAAGTGCTACTTGCATGATGGGTACAGGTTAAGTATCAAAGTCTTGACATAACCCTCAAGAGTCGAGGTTAAGATGAAGATACTTTTAATGATTCTTAACACTAGTGTGGTGGGGTACTGCATGGTACCTTATAGGAGATCACCTATTTATGTGCGAGGACATGCCGCCTCAGCTGTACGCACTTAAGAATTCAAGTGTGTCCACGGCCACAACGGAAAAAAACAATAAAGAAGAAACAAAGGATTGGACAGTTATTGTGTCTCTATCATTGTCTTGGCATACACTTAACACTGACGGTTCAAGACATCACGTTCACTGTGCAGTAAGTATGTCCGATGGTAGTTGACTAGGGAAGGTTCAAGGCTGTTGGCTACCTATTCCGATGTAATATACTTCCGCTACTAGATTGCTAATGGTTAGCACCCCTCGTGCACCAATACCTCTTTCAAGATGGAATTGTTGAAAATTTACCTAGTGAGATCGAGTTTATCCCGTCCTTAATGACCTGAACACACGGGGCCTCGCATGTCGGAAATACTATTTTCACACACATGCATACGTCGCACAACGTCTAGCTAAATTTCACGTAGTAAAAGAGATGTTGGTACACATGTTAAAGTGTTCTTAAGTTATGTAAGGATGGACGATTGATTGGCCAAATTGATGTGTCTCCCATGACGGTATAAGAAAAGAAGAAATGTGCAAAATATGGAAAATGGAGAAGAGTCGCGGCGCCGTAACAGGGCCGCGACACCGAGCCATGACGGGCCGGCGCCGCGCTGCTACTTGGCTAAGGGTCGCGGCGCCAGACGTCTAGTGTCTCGAGGATGGTTACTGCCTATTTAGCATCGCGGCGCTCAACGTGCAGTGAACCGAAAATCAACAGATTTTTTCTGAATGTACACTCATTGAAAAGACCAAGGTTCAACTAACTCTTGACATGATCAAGGTGAATTTTTGTGAGTTCAATGCAACCTATTTAAAGCATTCACATGGCATGTGAATCATAATTTTGCAGCTATAAGTGGTCTCAAATTTCAGATTTAACACATTCATTACAATCTTAAATTCTGAAATTATTGAGAGCCTTTATCATTCTTCTAGCAATATAGAGTTCTTGCTTTTTCTATAAGGATTCTCAAGTATTGACTTATGCTTGAGAAAGTATTGATGTTTTATCTCCGAAGGCTATTACCCACTTATCGTAAGCCATTATATACTGGGATAATTTTACATTAAAGAGAGAGTGTCATCACTCGACTCGGCAAACATTGCACTGAACAACTTTTGTCTATACTTTCAGTTCTCTCATCCCTATTTTCACACCTATTTTTTACAACAGTTTTAACTGCACTATGTACATTGTGATACATCTGAATCAGTAATGTACCTTAGTCCGTTTGTCACATAATTAAGCACTTAAAACGGGTTATACTTGTAAAGATTAGACGTTGTGTAGGTTTTAATCAAATGAATGAATAATGGATAGTCTGTCTGATATTACTGTATGTAGGGGTGTTCAAAAATCGGTCCGGACCGGAAAAATGGACCGAACTGGACTGGATCGGACCCAAGACAACCGGTCCGATCTTCGGGTCGGGAAATATTTTTTTCCGGGTTTCGATCCGGTTCGGTAAACCCTAAATAACCCGCGATCGGACCGGACCCGGTTATAAAAATAAAGAAATCCATTACGTTAAGTTCTCAGTTTAGTTAAATTATTAATTTATTATTATATTCTCAAGAAAGTTATATCATTTATATGAGATATGACTGCTACTAAGGTAATGTTTTATATCATTTTTCTATTTTTCTTCATTTATTTTTTTATTTTTACTTATTTTTCTATAACAATTTTTATTATTTACACTTTGTATACCAATAAAAGAGGGTGCAAGCTCTTATTTGTGCACAAGATTGGTTTCGCCCTCGAAAAGATAATGAGAAGGAGATTGATGTTGAGGAAAAGTTGGAGGAATTGAAGCAACTTGAGAAAGGTATTTTCTAAAATTATATTATACTTAATAATTTCAAAATAATATATTATACCTTCACTTTTATTATTTTATTTATTTATTATTATTATTATTATTATTATTATTATTATTATTAATATTATTATTACTATTATGCATAATTGAAAAACTCTACTTTGAATGATGGTGGTTAGTGAATTAGAAGTTGTATTTGCTTCATGCAAAGTAATGAAAAAGGTAAACGACCAATCATCTAATACTATATAATGTAAATATGAACTCCTCATTATTTTTATTTGATATTAAATTTAAACTAATTAATTTTTTATTGAAACTTTTTGTTGTAGTTTGATGTTGATGGTGTAAGAATTTCATTAGTATCATTATTGTTCAAAATTTGAGGAATTTTTTTATTTTTTAATATCCTTGGATTCAATATTTCTAGTAATTTAGTTTTGGGATTATTTTTGGACATGAAGTTGTAATATGTGACTTAGTTCTTATTTTCTTATACTTTAATTGCATTTTTTTGGATCTCTACAGCCCATGAACCGTATCCGTATGGTCCGTAGTGATAAATATTCAAGTACTTTAAGCTTCAATAGATGAATTTTGCTCAAATTTAAAAGAAATTAAATTAGTCAAATTACTTAAACGTACCAGATTTATAACAAAGCTAATGCAAATAAAGTTGAACTTTCTTTAGAACCGGTCCGAGTTTTAGACCGGACCAGGACCTATAATTATCGGTCCACTCTTCGGTCTTTCATTTTATAATTTTCGGTCTTCGCTCCGGTTCGGGTTTGGACCGGTGAACAGCCCTAACTGTATGTTAAGGGCTGATACTTTAGTGTCCGTTTGGTTGAGCTTCTCAAAGGTCAAAAGCGTTTTTTTTTGCAAAAACACTTTTGGCTCCAAAATGGAGTGTTTGGTGGTTTTTGACAAAAGTGCTTTTGGCAAAAAAAAGCACTTTTGGCCTCTACTGGGAGAAGCTAAAATTTGGGCTTTTGCCCAGTAGAGGCAAAATAGCTTTTGAATTTGTCCATTTTTAATTCAAAAATACTTTTTTTTATTGACAACCAAACACCTAACGACTTTTTGATAAAAAAACTCTACTTAAAAAACTCTACTTCTAAAAGCTCTTTTTAATAAGCTGTACCAAACGGGCCCTTAAAACCAAGAGCATGTTATGATTCAACTAAGGTTGGCAAAATTAGTCAACGCATGACTCGTTCATATATTGGCTCAATCCAGTTTGATCCGTATAATTTTCCATTCAAATAATGGGCTGATAAGTAGCTCAAATTTACTCATATGAAATCTTGTCTTTAATTTTTTTGTCTCCATGTTATATATAGGCATAATAAATATATAGGCATAATAAAGTAATTTTTTAATTAGGTACTTGAAAAATTATAAAAGAGCAAACAAAGAAATAAAAACTCAGTACAAATTAGGCGAGTTGGGTTACGACATGTTTTTAGCTCATTTTAGGCGAAATAACTTTTGGGTTGATTTATTAACTCAATCTATTTTGATCCGCCTAAAATCAGTTCAACCTGCCCATTTGACACCCCAATTTAAACTCATTTTTAATGTAAATACAATACTTTATTGTACTCAGTAGTACAATTCTACGTGCAAAATCTTAAAGAGAAGTTACATACATAAATTGGTTTTAGATATTGCGCATACTTTTTGGCCCAATTCTATATGATTTCCGCGTCTTTAATATAAGAATTACAATTTACTGATCTCGGATAATCAATAGTTTTGAAGGTTGATTCGCATGGGATGAGTTGAGTCATGACCTATATTATTTAACTCATGTTGACTCAATTGATCACCTTGGTGGGCGAGTTATGTCATTACCCGTTCAAGTTTAGCTCAATCCGCCCATTTGACACCCCTAAATTCTAACCTAATGGATTACCGTAGAAGTTAACAAAACTAGGTCACATCCACGGTATGATTGAGTCACTGACAATGACATCTTTATTTCTGAACAGGAAACAGTTAATACACAGGACATGGAATACAAATGCAACAAAAGTAAGGAGGCTCTGTATACTTAATTTTTATGATTCCATTCAAGCCTGTTACACTAAGCGTCAGAATCTCTACCGTTAATATACAACAGCTATATACCTGGGACATCAAGATTACTCAAACACTTGATGTTTGCTCAAATTAATAAAACTATTTGTGTGAAATTCTGCTAAATGCAATCAGCTAGGATGAGGGAGAGATATGATCATTCTGCTATATTGGTTGTCATTTTACATGACATAAGTTGGGTTGATGAAATTCTAGCCAGGGAGCAGTATGCAGCTCTACGCTGTCTTCATTGTCTAATGTCTTTACCACATGCCTGCACAAGTTTAGATTCACAATAAACAACCCTCTCTCTCTCCATAGGCAAAAAAAAATAATACTACTATTACTGTATGCGTTTTGTCGGGTTCGTACACGCAGCGGATTTTGAAAATTTATGTTTCAAACCCGACATGACGGTCAAACTGTAGTATGATTATATAATGTAAAACACAAAGTAAAATGTAATACTTCGAACGAAGACTTACATTTTGTAGCAATCTCGGAATCTTCAAGATTTTGGTGTACGCCGAGGGTGTGCACGCAAATGTTCCTCAATTTGCAAGTTCTGAAACTTTGATGTAATTTCTAACTCTTGGAATGTTAGGAATTCCAGCAGAGCTTTAGAAGAGAATACTCTCTTGGTTTTGGGATGCAAGAAATGTGAGGGGAACCCTCTTATTTATAGCTGAAGAGGACATCTAGGATTCCCCAAATGGGTCAGCCCATTAAAACATCAGTAGACTGGGCCAACATTCGGACCCACATGACGCGCCTCAGCGCCGCGGTGCTGTATAAGTGGCGCCGCGGCGGTTGACGCGTGTTTGGCGCCGCGGCCCTGTCCCATTTTCTGCATTGTTTTCCATTTCTTTCTATTGTCTCGATCATCAACCGAACAAATATTAATTCTCTAATTACATCCTTGAATCGACATAACATTTGACTTAGTGTTACCCTTCAGGCCTTTACATATCAACACTAATTACATTAGGGTCTACACGGAACTCCTAGACTGCGCCGGAACACGAACTCAATATGTAAAGTATAGTTACACGTAACCTATGAACTAAACCTCTATGTGGGAAGATAAAATCCTTTCATTCACGACACACTCAATCAAACTTAGGAATTGTCAAGTGTCTATCCAAATAGTTTGATCATTATACCTCATCTATATTAGTTGACAACAGGACCATATCAAAGATATGTCCATTGCGTTGGCCAATGACTTAGTCAACCTAATACCATATGAGAATATGAGTATTCTCTCGAATATACATTCGAGGAATGAATCCCAATCTTGGCTCAACTATCACCTTAAATCTACTTCGTAATGTACCCAAAATAAGTCGCGTCTCAACGCATTTGAGCTTATGACACGATCAAAGTACATTACTCTGTAAATAAGGTGGTATCGACCTCAAGTCTAATGACTTCTATCTCCCACACGCCGATGACATTTTAGACATATAACAAAACAGTGCATCAGCAGGGTATACCAATACTTCAACAAGTATTCATGCGTCCATCACGAGTTATCATAACTCGTAGCAAGTGAGACATACTGCATACCCTAAGAATATGATGCAGACCACATGTCGACGTATCGCATATCATCGATATCCCAATTTCGATGATCATTAGTCGATGCAATTTAAGAGCTACGTTATAATATTAATTCTCACATCATTAATAACCACGTAAACTCTAGGGATGCATTTATAGAATATTATAAACAATCAACTAATAATTCAACCAATGCAAATGCCATAATATTAATCATCATTAATATAAATACGAATGTGTATAAAATACATTTTGTCCTAATACAGATTGTCTCTAGGACATACATATACTTTCAATCTCCCACTTGGCCTAGAGCCAATCACCAACATATAATACCCATGTTCTTAAAATGACCATTATGCTTAACCAAGCTTAATGATTTAGTTAACGGATATGCTAGATTATTGTCTGTGGGAACATAATCTAATCTAATAACTTCAGCTTCCACTATCTCTCTGAGAATGTTGTACTTTCTCGGTACATGCTTGTTTCTGTTTGTTGATCTTGGTTTCTTTACCTGTGCAATTACACCAGTGTTGTCACAATAAATGGTTATTGGACAACAAGCACTCAGAACAACCTCTAGCTCCTTCAGGAACTCAGAAATCGCGACAACTTCTTTAGCAGCTTCCGATCTAGCAATGTACTCCGCTTCAGTAGTCGAATCAGCATTTGTAGCTTGTTTGGAACTCTTCCAGCTCACTGCTCCTCCATTGAAAATGAACGTGTAACCAGACAGAGATTTGAATTCATCAACATCTGTCTGGAAACTAGCATCAGTATACCCAGTGGCAACTACCTTATTATCTCCACCATAGACTAATAAGTGATCTTTAGTACGTCTGAGATACTTAAGAATACTTTTGACTCCAACTTATTAGTGATCAACTTCTTGACATATGCAGGACACCCTCATGACCTCATGTGTCTAAGTGATGGCTTTTTGCCACACCATACCTCATATGTCGTCTTTTCAACTGATTTAGAAGGAACTCTATTCAGAACATATATCGAGGTTAGTATAGCGTATCCCCAAAGGTATGTAGGTAGAGCTGAAAATCTCATCATGGAACGAACCATGTCAAGTAAGGTTCGATTTCTCCTCTCGGCAACATCATTCATCTGTGGTGTTCCAGGAGGTTTCCATTCAGAATGAACTCCATGTAGCTTTAAGTAATCTAAAAATTCTTTACTAAAGTATTAACCTCCACGATCAGATCGAAGAGTCTTGATACTCTTTGGGTTGTTTCTCAACTTCACACTTATACTCCTTAAACTTCTCGAAGGCCTCAGATTTGTGTCTCATAAGATACACATATACATACCTTGTTAAGTCGTCTGTAAAAGTAATGAAGTAAGAGAAACCTTCTTTAGCTTGAGTCGAAAATGGTCCACATACATCAGTATGTACCAACTCAAGCACCTCCTTGGCATGGATCCCCATTCCAGAAAGAGGTTTAATGATCATCTTACCTTTCAAATAGGATTCAAAGTTACCATAATATTGTTAGTCAAATGGTTCAAGGTAATTTAATTTCCTCAACCGTTCTATCCTCGTTTTATTGATATGACCAAGTCTACAATGCCACAGGTAGGTAGAATTTCTTTCACTTATCTTAGCTCTTTTGTTTTGTACATTGAAAATTTCCCTGCGACGGTTTAATATATATAATCCATTCACAAGAGGCACAATTCCATACACAACATCATCATAAGCCAAAATCATATTGCCATTAGAAATGCTTGAGGAAAAGCCCTCAGTGTCTAAAACAGGAATGGAAATAATGTTCCTCGTCAATGAGGAAACATAAAAACAATTGTTTAACATTAAAACTTTCCCGGAAGGTAAATCTAGTCTATAGGTTTCCAGGCGCTCAGCATCAACTCGTGCTCCATTTCCGACGCACAGGTACACCTCCCGAGGCCCGATCTTCCTGCTATCAGTTAGACCATGCACATTTGTACAAATGTGTGAGCCACAAACGGTATCTAGTACCCAGGAATGAGAATCATTTATAGACAGATTTATTTCAATTATAAACATATCTTTTCCATTAGAGGATGGAGCACCTGGTGCCTTCCCTCCTCCTGGAACAGTGCACTCAAACTTCTAGTGCCCCTTCCTGTTGCAATTCTTGCACACATCCTTAGCCGGGAGTACCTTATTCTTCTTCTTCTTCTTCTCCCCTCCTTTGGGCTTTGTTAGCCGATTTCCAATTGCTTACGCAAGTGTATGTATCGTTACAAGTAATATAGTCTTGTAAGACTGAATATCGTCCACATAGACTGATTTTTAATTACCGAACATCTATTCTATGTTGTCTATTTGGCTAACGATAATTGATTTGAGTTTTTTATCTAACACTACTAGAGTAATTGCAAGAATTAAACTAAATTGCTTTGGTGTAATCAGTTATGATGGAAATAGGGCTTCCAATATCCTCGACTATCCACTCTTTTCAATCCTTAATGCAACAAGATGACTTCTTCTTCTATGTTAAGATAGCAGGTTAACTAGACTCTTATATTCCGGTTAGGATATAAAATCGATCAACCCCAGTGCAGAAACCTTCTATATTTCTATGATAGGTTTTACCACATATGAGGATTAAGAACAATAACATACAATGCTATACAAGTATCGGGGTACTTTCGTCCGCGATTTTAACCTATGTCTATTCAATTACAGCATATCCAAATCTCTCCTCTCGGTTCTTTATTCGAAATCATATAAATTATGATAATTAGTGATCAGTTAACTATCAAACATTCACACCAATATTGAATAAATCTTAATCAAGTGAAGAAGAAACCAAATTAATGCATTAACTCATGAAAAAAAGTTTCAAGCGATTCAAAGGAAAGTCCTAATTAAGTGTTTAGCTCCTAGCCATAGGCATGCTAAGAACTAATACAAAATCCAACATGAACTGAATTGAAATAAAGAAAAGAAAATACTTAGAACTAGGTCTCCAATCCTATAGCCTCCAAGCGTTCTGTGTGATAGAGTATCCGAGATAACCCTAAAATTTGTCCCAAGAGTTTAAATATGCTGCAAAAATCGTGTGCCCTGGACCCTTCTGCCCCTGGCCAATTTCACCTCGGATCGGATTTTTTTCCGCATCGGCGCCGAATGTTCTGCGGCTTCTCAGGATTTATGGCGCCGCGGTCCTGCTGCTCAGCGCCGCGACCCTGCATGCGTTCGTACGCATCTACCAACTTCGTCCTTTTTGTTTCGGGAGCCTCCTTTTCTGCCCACTTTAGCTTCTTTTTGCCATTTTGACATTTGGAACCACTGTGACTCAAAAGAAAGAAAAACGACACTTATTTAAACAAAAATGGGGAAAATTCTAACTAAAAATGACTCAAAAAGTGTATACAAATTATGCCTAACAGGCTTCATTGTTGCTGGCGCAGCAACAACTTTGCCCTTTCTCTTCTGTGGTCCCTTACCTTTCGGTTTGGGATGACTAGAGGAGCCAACCATGAGCACAGGTTTGCTCTTGGAGATCGAAGATTCGAAGGTTTTCAACATATTATGCAACTCCGGCAATTTCGCTTTAGTTCCATTCATATTATAGTTTATGATGAAACTCTCAAACGATCATGGAAGTAAATGCAGGATAAGGGTGAAGGCAACTCGGTCGTGAAACTTTATTTCGATGGAGGTCAACCTTTCGATCAACCCAGTCATTTTCAGCACATGTGGAGACATTGAGTCTATATTTAAAGAGTTCTATGAGCATCTCATACTCCATGATCTGAAACTGAGAGTCATAGAGACTTTTCACATGTTCTAACATTTCATTGGACTCCATGTGCTCATGCTGTCTTTGTAATTCAAGAGACATAAAAGACAACATCAAATATTGTGCCGAAGTGGCGTCATCATAGTGTTTCTCATAAGTAACTTTATCAAGGGTGAAATACTCGACAGAGTTTTCGGCGGGCACTGTAAAGAATACTATGTCCAATACATACTCAATTTTTCTTGTCTCAGAACGATCCTAACATTCCTGAGCCAATCGATAAAATTGGGTCCAATCAATCTGTTTGATTCCATTAGCATTTTCAACGAGAAGTTCGACATTCTGAAGATCTGAAGATATAGATAGACAGGAAAATGCAATCAAAATTCATTCTCCTAATTATACACATTCATTATAGGCTAATTTAACATAGTCTTTTGTTTAATTAGCTCCCACTATTTTTGCATACTTCTACGACCCCAAGGTAGAATACAAACCTAAATCATTTTAAGGTCACAATGGGCCAAGATCCAAACATATGTTATATCCGTGTTTGCTTTGGCTAATAACTTCAATAACATCGGTAGGTCTTCAACCAATTACAAAGCTTATTTGCAACTCTTGGTTTGATTAAATATCTTTCATTTTAATCTTGCGTCTTTAGATTAGTCCGACACTTTGGCGCCAAGATTCATCTAAACAAGCCAACCCCATTACGCGACTGTGTTTAAGTACCTAAGTAAATTTGACCTTTGCGAGTAAACACTTTGGTGTAAATACTCATAAAAGTTTATCATATACTTTTACTTTAACACATCTATGAAAGGGCCTGAGTCCTCGTAGACTTAGAGCAAATACTTTGGCATAAATACTCATATCGCCGAAAAGGATTTTGCACCCTAACAATTATAATGAACAACACGTTTTAATTAGACTTGTATTTAATATTTGGGGAACATTTTCAGTTTTCGGAGATTTCAACCAAGATCAACAACTATGTCATACATTATATAACATCACATCATGCAATTTCTAAACACATTTAGATGGGAAACCACCAACCCATTATGTATGATATAAGATGGTTTTAATCAAATACAGGGTGCCGCCTATCCAGACAGTTATTGAGATCATTCAAAATAAACAATTACTGGGCGCCGCCTACCCAGACAATAATTGTGGACGCTATGCTAATAATTTAAATGCTTAACATTCAAAACACTTAGCATATTTGTATATTATACAATAATATACCATTAATGATAATCATGAGTCTATTTGTCTAAACTCTAAAATCTATGTCTATGTCAAACAATCCCTAAACATTTTCTGATTTTAAATTCTGATTTTCAGGATTACTGTAAACTTTTAATATTTACAGTTCATTCCCTCAAGAATTTAAAAGTTCAATCTGAACCCCATTAAATTCATAAAATACAATTTTATCTCTCAGAAAATATTTTCAGGTTTTAGGGACCTGTTTGCAAAAAAAAATTCCAGAACTTAAAATCCAATTTTCAGAAACTTTCTTTAATTACAGATTTGTCCGAAAGGACCAAATCTGTCCAATTAAAACTTATATTTTCAGATTCTGATATTTTGAAAACTTCAGAATCAGAATCTGAATATTATAAACTTTAGTTTTTTATTTCGATTTTTTTATAATTACCGTCGTCGGCGCCGCGACCCTAACAGGTGGCGCCGCAACGCCTGAGGCGATAACCTAGTTACGCAAAATGTTAAATGTGCGACACCCTAACAGTGGGTCGACGCCTGTATGAAGAGCGTAACCTATAAAATTCTCAACGCCACGCTTCTAACGGTGAAATGGCTACTCGGATGTCCGAAAATTAATTTTAAGCTTTCTGGATGAACAACGCCGTGGCGCTCCATCATGGAGTCGTGGTACCTCAACTCCAGAAATGCAAATATCGAAAATCCAAACCCCTAAAACTGGTTTAGGGTCAGATTTTCAGATGTATCACTTGTATCCCCTTCACCATTAAACAATACGTTCATCGACCATCATCGAATTTCTACTCGTTCTTCATTTCAATGCACCATACTCTAAACGAGCCGGATAACACATATCAACTTAGAAGAGCTAGATCGGTATGACTTCCTCGATTACATCATTGTTTTAACAGATCTGATTACAAGGACTATGCGTTCTAAAGATTTAGGATTTTAAAGCTTTTTAACGACATAAAATTAGATCTAAACAAATCTTAACCCATATTATCATTAATATTCATCATATAATCACACAAAACAACCCAGACTCTGATACCACTGTAGGCGTTTTGTCGGGTTCGTACACGCAATGAATTTTGAAAATTTATGTTTCAAACTCGACATGATGATCAAAATGTAGTATGATTATATAATGTAAGACACAAAGTAAAATGTAATACTTCGAATGAAGACTTACATTTTATTGTAATCTCGGAATCTTCAAGCTTTTGGTGTACGCCGAGGGTGTGCACGCAAATGTTCCTCGATTTGCAAGTTCTGAAACTTTGATGTAATTTCTAACTCTTGGAATGGTAGGAATTCCAGCAGAGCTTTAGAAGAGAATACTCTCTTGGTTTTGGGATGCAAGAAATGTGAGGGGAACCCTCTTATTTATAGCCGAAGAGGACATCTAGGGTTCCCCAAATGGGTCAGCCCATTAAAACATCAGCCGACTGGGCCAACATTCGGACCCACTGGACGCGCCTCAGCGTCGCGACGCTGTATAAGTGGCGCCACGACGCTTGACGCGTGTTTGGCACTGCGGCCCTGTCCCATTTTCTGCCTTGTTTTCCATTTCTTTCTAATGTCTCGATCATCAATCCAACATATATTTATTCTCTAATTACATCCTTCAATCTACAGAACATTTGACTTAGTGTTACCCTTCAGGCCTTTACATATCGACACTAATTGCATTAGGGTCTACACGAAACTCCTAGACTGCGTCGGAACACGAACTTAATATGTAAAGTATAGTTATACGTAACATGTGAACTGAACCTCTATGTGGGAAGATAAAATCCTTTCATTCACGACACACTCAATCAAGCTTAGAATTTGTCAAGTGTCTATCCAAATGGCTTGATCATTATACCTTGTCTATATTAGTTGATAATAGGACCATATCAAAGACATGTCCATTGCGTTGGTCAACGACTTAGTCAACCTAATACCATATGAGAATTTGAGTGTTCTCTCGAATATACATTCGAGGAATGAATTTCAATCTTGGCTCAACTATTACCTTTAATCTACTTCGTAATGTACCCAAAACAAGTCGCGTCTCAACCTATAAGACATTTGAGCTTAGGACATGATCAAAATACATTACTCCGTAAACAATGTGATATCCACCTCAAGTCTAAGGACTTCTATCTCCCACACGCCGATGACATTTTAGACATATAACAAAATAGTGCATCAGCAGGGTATATCAATACTTCAACAAGTATCCATGCGTCCATCACGAGTTATCATAACTCGTAGCAAGTGAGACATACTACATCCCCTAAGGATATGATGCAGACCACATGTCGACGTATCACATATCATCGATATCTCAATTCGATGATCATTAGTCGAGACAATTTAAGAGATGCGTTATAATATTAATTTTCACATCATTAATAACCACGTAAACTCTAGGAATGTATTTATAGAATATTATAAACAATCAACTAATAATTTAACAAATGCAAATGTCATAATATTAATCATCATTAATATAAATATGAATGTGTACAAAGTATATTTTGTCCTAATACAAATTATATTTAATACATACATATACTTTCAATTACATCATGACAGCAAGACTGCTGTTTGGACAAGGGAACAGAAACTTGAGCAGGTACTCATTGCTGCAGAGGTTAACTAATTATACAAACAAATAGGGGGAAATCCTGAAAGCAGGTAAGTAATATTAATGTCCAATTCTTTTATTTCTGAAACTGTTGGACATGAGGATGAAAATGCACATATATATAGTTGAAAGTCGTACTTCTTTCAGATTCTGCGCTAAAGAAATAAATAAAGATATAAGATGAAAGAAGATTTAAGTCAATATGCGAGAAGGCCTTTCTTACAAAAACTCCAGCATTTACTTTAAGGAAGTTCCACACTACCTGTCTGTCAAACTTGAAGGAAGGTTATATGTTCACAGAATATCCAATAGATGCCTCTTACTGGTACCATGCTACTTCTCCCTTCCAATATAGTACTTGTTCTAATTATACAGTAACTTGCTTATACCCATTAGTTACCTCAAATTATTGACTGTTTAATTAGACAGTCCCATTGAGATAATTACATTTTTGGGCTGCTAAATACATATATATAATATACATATGGTATTTATAAGCAGTTTATATGTTTGGTATATTTGGCTAGCGAGCCATAATTAATTTTTGCTGACATGCCAAAAAATGAGAAAAAATCCGATTGTTATGAATGGTTAAGCTGAACTACTCTCAACAGAATGTTTGGACAGCTAAAAGAACTTGAAACATAAAGGACTACAAAGTCTTACTCTTCACCAGTCTTCACACATCCTCTTCTTCTCAAATACAAAATGAATTGAAGGAAATAATTCTGAAAGTAGGGTCAAGTAAAATATATAGAACCAATTCATAATTTTATTCCTAGACTGGATAGTAATTCAAATGGATGAAGCAATTTTTTATTTAAAGTTTATGCAAAGTTTCAAAACGGTTTCCTGATTTGCATCCTTTAGCCATGCATGAGAATAAAGTTAAGAAAATGATTGTAAACCTATCATACTCAACTCTTAAATTATAGACATCCATATTGAATGCAGTATTAGTGCCTCTTTGTTGTCTATAAGAATATAAGCAATATTTGATTACTGATATCACACAATTAGGGGGTGGCAATGGGGCAGGGCAAAAGCAGGGCGGGGTAGGTTAGAGGCTTAACGCGGCAGGGTAGGGGTGTACTTAAACAGGGCGGGGCAGGAAAGGGCGGATCAAAACACATTTTCAGAAAATTTTAATAGGGCAGGACAGGTAATAGGGCAAAACAAATTATATTTTTTGTATAGTGGAAAAATTAGATTTTTTTATTCCAAAAATCTCAAATTATGTACATGCATTTTGAAATTTTAATTAGATAAAAGTTGATTTGTTGTGGGTTTTTTCTGGGTGTGTTTTCCCAGATAATTATGAATTGGATACAATACACTAACAATCAAAATCAAAATGCAGTTGAAGTTTGCAAAGTTATATGACTGGAGCATCAACCCACTTCCTAAAAATGTATAAATTTATCTACATAGAATTTAATTACTTTTGGATACCCTAGCCTAGAATATAATTAATTTGTTGTATTTGTCAAATTAACTTTTTTGATTGTACAATTATCCAAAAAGCATTCAGTTGTATGAGTGGTCTCCAACATATAACAATAACTCATTAAAATAACTTTATGACGAAGTAACCATTGACAAAATATTACTAAAAGATGGAATCATGTTTAGAAATAAAAAAAAAAGATTTTAATATGTAAAATAGGTCATCTATAACTCTACATTTAGTGCAAAGATTTTACTGCATAACTCTACATGTAGGACATACTTTCCCGTGGACGAGCAGCTTGCTGCGATGGCGCAAACCTTTCTGCTACTTGTCACTCCGAAGTTTAGGATTGAGTTTCGGTCTTGCCCCCTTCGTAGATCTCCGGGGACGGAAAAGTTTTCAGAAAATTGTAGTGAATATCATGTTGAAAAGTGAAAACAAAGAAAAAAAATTAACATAAATGGGACAGGGCAGGACAAGACATTTTTTGGACAAAGCAAAAAACGGGACATGACAAATCAAAATCTTAATAGGTCAAAGTTTATCCTGCCCTAACCTGCCCTATTGCCATCCCTACATTGTTCCTACACACAATGTGATCACATCACTGCAGTTACATAAACTGAAAGTATAAACAAGCTTCTAAAGATTAGTGTATTACCTAAATCAGAAGTACATAATCTCGAGGACTGAACTGTTGAGAATTGATCAGTAAATTTTACTTATATGTAAATGATCAACGAAAATAAATATTAGGCACTTTAATTACCGCACCTATCCAAAAATAACATCCACTCTCTGAAATAATACACGGTATATATTAGTAAGAATGACAGAGAAGCAATAACTCAACTCAAAAACTAGTTTCTAAGGTGAGGATCATCCAAGTCCATATAAGGAGTCCATGTTTCCATTTTATTTCCAATGTGGTACTCTTAACATTCACCCGCACGCCCAGATCTCGTTAACTGGAGCGTGAACAATATAATTTGGGGGCCCAACATCGACGAATAAAGAATTGGAATGGGCCTGGTTCGGATACCATGTAAAGAATGGATCTTGGGTCTAACTCAACCCCAAAAGCTAGCTTGTAAGGTGAGGATTGTCCAAGTCCATATAATGAGTTCATGTTCCCATTTCATTTACGATGCGGGACTCTTAATAGAAACCCTTCTGAATAAGAGAAAAACCCATGGGCCGGGAAGAGCAAAATAATCCACTATAATAAAAAAAATTACATTGTGTAGTTACGAGTATAAATATTCAAAATACCACTACACACTCAAAAAAATAACCATCTTTTAATTTTTCCACCTAACTATAATATTTCTTACACTCTCTATTTTCTTCGGATACTATTTTCTTATACATAGTCTGTGAAGTACTCTCCATAACTATTGAGTTACATCTTTCTCTGTGTGTTTTTGGTTATTTTAATTGAGTTGAAGATCTCCCCTTTATAGGCAAACAAATGCCCATGAACATGTCACTAGTGACATCACTGCGCAGGAAAAACAAATGTGTAACACTCCTTTCTTGACTATGTGCAATACTATTTTCTTGAAGACGTGCAACACTCCTTTCTTGACTTTTCCTTTGCAATGGGACGGACCCTAAAAATTTCCCCCTCCAGTCTCGTACACCTTAAGGGGGTATCTCTATCTTTTTAAATAGATCTTATCCCAGCGAGCTTCACACAAATCTTAAGCTTCTCTTTTGGAACCACATTGGTCATCATATCAACTGCATTCTTATCTGTATAAATCTTCTTCAGCTCCATCAGTTTTTATTTTATCACATTACGTAGCCAATGATATCTCACGTCTATATGTTTCATTCGGGAATGATACATGAAATTCTTGCTCAAGTCAATCGCACTTTAACTATCATATAATACCAATTATTGATCCTGTTTCAAACCGAGTTCCTGAATGAACCTCTTAATCCAGAGCATCTCCTTCCATGCTTCCGTAGCTGCGATATAATTTGCTTCTGTCGTAGACACAACAACACACTTCAGCAGTTTAGACTGCCAAAAAACAACTACCCGTGCAAAAGAAATAGGTATCTCGATATAGATTTTCTGCCATAAAGATCTCCTGCCATATATATATCTACGTAACTTTTCAGAACTGGTTATGATCCCTCTAAACACAAGCCAAGTTTGGAGCTTCGTAGTAATTATTTGAAGATTCACTTTATAGCTTCCTAGTGGTTGGATTCGAAAGAAACCTGCTAATCACTTCAATAGTATGCACGATGACTGGTCGAGTACACACCATCACATACATCAAACTCCTGACTCAGAGGAGTATATAACATCCATATCTATCATTTTCTTTTTTGTTGTTAGGCATATCTTTTTAATCAACTTAAAATGATTTGCCAGAGGAGTACTGGCTGGTTTTGCATGCTCTATGTTGAAACGCGTTAGCACCCTTTTAATATACTTTTCTTGAGACAATCATAACTTCATTTTTTTTGTCCCGAGACATCTGCATGTCGAGAACCTATTGGGTTGCACCTAAGTCTATCATGTCAAAGAACATAGCCAACTCCTTTTTTCAAAGTCACCAATGAGCTTGGCATTTTTTCCAACAATCAACATATACGATAAAATGATGAAGTTACCATTAGGAAATTTCCTAACGTAGACACAATGATCTGCTTCTGTTCTGCCATAGTCATGATCCACCATGAATGAATCAAACTTCTTATACCAATGACATAGAGCTTACTTCAGTCCATACAAGATCTTCTTCAATCTGCAGTCCTTGTTCTCCCCCTCTTTAACTTCAAGACTTCTGGTTGGAAGATGTAAATTTCCTCCTCCAAGTTACTGTGAAGAAATGTCGTCTTTACGTCCATTTGTTCAAGCTCTAGGTCTAAGATGGCTGTCAAACCCAATATGACTCGAATAGAGATCATCTTCACCACATGAGAAAAGATCTCTGTCACGACCCGAACCCCGAGCCCGCGACTGGTGCCCTATCTGGGCACCCCCTCTTATACCCTCACACCCCATATAACACATAGGCCAGATAACATATGAAAAACTGTATATGTAGCAACAAGGCAAGCCGACGAGGCTGCCGCTATATATATAAACGGGAACATTCCGACAATACAGTAGTACAACTGGCCAACAATATATACAACTCCCGCAAGTCCAGCCCACACATGAATACAAACCTCTAAGAGTTTGGACAGTAAACTATGACGGGACAGGGCCCCGCCGTACCCCTGAATGTACATAAGCCTACAATACCAGGGTCCGTACCAACATGACAAGTCTCTGAAATAATGGAGCTTTCCCAAAAACTGAGTAGAGATCCTAAGAGCGAGGATCACCAAACTGTGTACCTAAACCTGCGACATGAAACACAGCCCCCCGAGGAAAGAGGGTCAGTACGAAAGATGTACCAAGTATGTGAAACCATAAGTACTGTACATGAGATCATAACAGTCCAAAAGATAACATGAGACAAGTATGATAATCAAACTACCAGTACAATTGTGCCTTATGAAAAATGAGAGTAATGAGTCAACTGTACCTTTTAAAACATGCCCTTTTAAAAGTAAGATCAACTGTACCATTTCAACATATGAAATCAACTGTGCTTTTTAAAAATATGAAAGTCATGTCAAAATCAGGGACACCTGCCCTCAGAATCATTATGTATATCCTATTCATGGGACTATTTCACCTGCATGGGACTCGAACCCGCATGGATCTTTTAGACCTGCAATGAGTATATATACCCGCATCATGGATAGTTAGTCCATAGAATATTCATGGGACTGTTCACCAGCATGAGTCCTTAGACCCGCATGATTATACCTACTGGCATCATGGAAGCATGTCCATGGAACCATACATATATATTATCGGCCCTGTAGTGAGGGGCGCGGTGATGTGGAAATATAACACTTGCACGAATAACTATCATGAGCAACCATATGCAAGTTAAATCATCTTCGACTCTCATTTGAATAAATAGAATGAACTATCATTTTAGAAAAACTCATGGCATTATCATGTCATGTAATATTAGTGACTTGAACCCAATAGCACCATGTACGTCCGCCGTACATCATTTTTATAAAAGAAAATCATATCATGTAATATTAGGGACTTGAACCCAATAGCACCATGTACGTCCGCCGTACATCCTTTCATTTATAAACCCCAAGACACTAGCACTTGTAGCATCAAGACACTTTCACTTTTAAAATCAAGTTACTTACACTTTTTTACAATCAAGGTACTTTCACTTTTAAAAACAAGTCAAGTATACTTTTGAAATCAAGTCACTACCACCTCATGTACCACATGAAATCTAGATTCATTTAAAATACATACGTCCACTGTACACTCATTTTAAAAAGTTCATGCCAAAAGAAGAAAGGAAGAGTTCACATACCTTATCGGCTATACCACCCGCTAAGTAGAATACGCCATAAGTAGTACTTAAACCTATAATAACAATAACACTTCTATCAACTTCATGCTTATTAGTGTAGGTTAATACCAAGTAATGGTTCTCCTTTTCTATAAAAATTTAGGCAGCGCTTCCCCCACTTATACGTACTTTTCCACCTTTCAAGAAGGTCAATTTCATCAACAACCAAGAACCAATTAAGGGCACAACCAAATAGTTAACCAAGGTGATTCACACACCTATTTCTCACATAATTTCATCCCCTTATTTCACGTCAAAACAGTCCATAAAAATAGCCCACAAATCAGTCCATAATTCAACAACAACGAGGGTAGAATGTGAGCCTTTCTACACTTTTCTACACCCTTATTCCTTTAGGACTTACATTAGAAATTTCCACATTTAAACATGCATAAATGATACTGAATTTCCAGCATATACACGCCACAAAACAATCCCTAAAACTGCACAACAATATCCAACAGTTTTATAGTATTCTCGGCCAACAACCCCAATAAAATAACCTTTTCCATAATCCCTTATAATCCAATTCAAGTTTCAATACTTTAATATAAGCCATATAAACTTATCAACAAACAAGATTCCTTCATTTTAACATTCAATAGGTGACGTTAATAACAACAATTATAGCCAACGAAACCAATATACCGAAACTGCCTAGTTTCGGCCAACCAACCAAAAACTGTCCATACCCTTCTTATACTCCATTATTCTTAACACAAGTTCATATATTAACTATAACAACATGTAATATCCAATTACTTCAAGAGGAGGAAGAAGTCTTACCTTATTTTAAGCCCAAAATAGTCCACACGATTTCGGCTCACAGTTTTGTCTTAGCTCTACTTCTTCAAGTTCCAATCACACACATGTATCCTCTACAAGCTTGTACCCATCTTGCCTTCTTGTTTTATTTCCAAAAAGTTCATAAAGAAGCTTAGTGGCGGTGGCCAAAATAATAGTAATGGGCCCCGTCCATGATGGGGCCACCGTTCTAGTGGTGCCTTTAGCCCCCTCAGCGATGGGCACAGGCGATGAGGCCCAACAACCCCTACAGTCCAGCGGCCAGCACTCGAAACTGGCTGCCAGCATCGATCGCTTTTCTCGACCTAATTCATTCTGGCCTAGTGGATTCCGCCCCAGTTCTGGGCCGGGGCAGCAAGTCGGTGTGCTTAGGCCCCGGCCTCCTCAGGACCATCATGCAGTGAGCCCCACCCCGATCGACATTAAAGCGACAAAGCACACTCTTGGATTAAATCTGCCAGACGGAAATTGGTACATGAACACCGGTGCAACATCTCACATGACGTTCGAGCGAGGTACTCTCTCATCTTATTCCAATTTGAGCAACAGTCGTGGCATAATTGTTGGTAATGGTAATTCAATTTCGATTCGTGGTTATGATCATAAAACTTTTTCCCTCCACATCCACCTCTTGTCTTGAAAATCTCCTTCATGCTCCTAAATTAATTAAAAAATTGGTGTTTGTCCGTAAATTCACCACTAATAATTTCTTGTCTGTTGAATTTGATCCTTTTGGCTTTTTTGTAAAGGATTTCAAGACGGGGATTCCTCTCATGAGATGTGATAGTTGGGGAGATATTTATGCTATCACGCCTACCTCCGGTCTCTCGAGTCCAGCTTTGCCATCTAATTTTGCGGCACTTGCTCCTTCTTTGTGGCATGCTCGTCTAGGTCATCTGGGATCGTCAATTTTTTCTTCCTTAGATAAAAATAATTTTATTTCGTGTAAAGGTACGTGTAGTACTCCTATTTGTCAATCTTGTTCTTTAGAAAAAAATATTAGGTTGTCGTTTGTCGACTCTAATTCTCGTACTTTAATGTCATTTGATATCATTCATAGCTATTTATGGACATCTCCTGGTATCAGTTCTTTGGGCCATCGTTATTATGTTCTGTTTTCGGATGATCATTCTAATTCGTGGTTATTATGTCTGTTTTCGAACGAAAAATTAAGAATATTCAATGAGATAGTGACAAAGAATATGATAATGGATTATTTCGGGATTTTTGTGATAATAATGGTATCAATTTTCATTTCTCTTGTCCTCATACGTCCTCACAAAATGAGAAAGCCGAACGCAAAATTCGTACCATTAATAATATTATCCTCACTTTATTGATCCATTCTTCCGCCCTCATTCCTTTTGGCATCATGTTATACAAATGACTACTTATCTCATTAACATTCTTTCTACCAAAGGTTTAACATATTCGTCCGCTCTTCAAATATTATATAATAAAACACATTCGTATTCACATCATAGGGTCTTTGGATGTTTATGTTATCCCCTATTTCCTATCACGACCCGATCCGGGGCCCGTGACTGGTGCCTTACCCGGGCACCCTAGTAGTCATACATCAGAGTAATCAGCGAAATATAAAAACAAGACATGAAACAATGTAAAATGAGACACAGTTTATCTGAGAAAAAGTCGCCTTTCGGCATATATATACATGTTTGAACAGTTACATCCCTTTTACAAACCTGCCCACATCAGTACTACAGACCTCTAAGAATGTTATAACAACAACTATGACGGGACAGGGCCCCGCCATACCCCTGAATGTACAAGAACCTACAACTCAGTGAAACATACCAAAAGATAAGCCTCCGGAGAAACGGAGCTTCCCAATACGCTGAACTGTGATCCTATGAGCGAGGATCAACAACCGATGTACCTCTACCTGCGGCATGAACGCAGCTTCGGCGAGGTCGATAACAGTACCAAGTATGTGAAATCAAAATATCAAAATGAAATCATAATAGTCTATATAAAATGTAAGACATATATGATAACAAAACTACGCTTCATATAAAAGCCATGTCGTCGTGACTCACGCCTCAAAGTCATCCTCACGCCCGTGGAACTCCTTCCTCACCGCCAGCCTAGGTATAAATCGTATGATACGTGTAACATGTCTCGCCCATCTCATGGACTCGAGGTGGAATCGTATGGAATACATTCCCGGTCCATCACATGGACTCAGATCAAATCGTGGTATACATTCCTGCTCATCCCGTGAACGCGTGTCGCATGAAATACATTCCCGGTCCATCTCATGGACTCGGTATCAAATCAGGTGGAATACATTCCCGGTTCATCCCATGAACGCGGTGTCGCATGAAATACATTCCCGGTCCATCTCATGGACGCGGTGTCGGATGAAATACATTCTCGGTCCATCTCATGGACGCGGTGTCGTGTGAAATACATTCCCGGTTCATCCCATGAACGCGGTGTCGGATGAAATACATTCCCGGTCCATCCCATGGACGCGGTGTCGTGTGAAATACATTCCCGGTTCATCCCATGAACGCGGTGTCGGATGAAATACATTCCCGGTCCATCCCATGGACGCGGTGTCGTGTGAAATACATTCCCGGTTCATCCCATGAACGCGGTGTCGGATGAAATACATTCCCGGTCCATCCCATGGACGCGGTGTCGTGTGGGCCATAACATTTAAACGCTCTTTTAAGACAGATTAAGATAATACTATGCTTTCCTTCTTAAAGTCAAGTAACAACATTCTTTTCCAAAAGTTCAAGTTTGCCTAATTTCGAAAGGTTTCGTAGTTCATAGTCTTAATCACTTAATAACATAATTCTCTTTTAAAACAATTTGAGTAACATATGCCTTATGTGTGAGTAGGTTATTCTTGTTTATAACAATCTTTATTAAAGCAGCCATGATCTAGGAAATGTAATACAATTTTGTCTTATCTTAGCTTCTATGCAGATGGAGGTTTCTACTGGTTTTAATATAATTAATTATTTGTCAATACATTTTCCTTTATTAACGCTGCAGTGATTTGTTCGATACTTATTCTCATTTCCGAAATCAGTAGAACATTATTCTTTAAAAACCAAGTACTCATTACTCACGAATGAGGTTTCACACTTTTTAACAAAATTCATATCAATTCAATTAAGTCAAGTCTCTTATCTTTTAAGATCAAGTCTCTTAACTTCTAAAATCAATAAACCATTCTTTTTATCTCTCTTAAGTCGTTATACCTAACTTCCCATAAAGCTAGTATAACTCTTAAGCTTTCAAAACCAAGTATTACTCTTCTTTCAAAAACGATTCTTAATTCTTTTGAAATACTTCAAGATTCTTTATTATTTAAAACTCAAGTCAAAAGACATCGAAGTAAAACCACACACGTACGCCTACCGTACTATATATATTCTTTTAAAAATATCATGCTCAAGAGGATAGGAAGAATCACATACCTCGCGAAGATTACCGACAATTAGCAAATAGCTCCAAAGTACTGTAATCCTGCTAGCCTTTTCCACCCTTCGAGTAGAATACGCTACTCGCAGTACTTCAACCTATAACGGTCATATAAGTCTATCAACGTCTAGACTACTCTGTAGAAATATTCTAGATACAGATTTCTTATTCTACGGGAAATTGGGCAGCACTTCCCTACCCGCCAAACTACACAAGTTCATCAGAATACAAATTCCATGTAAGTACTCACTTTCTTCTTTAATATTCTTCTGATGCGATTTCAATTTAATTCTCTTCTCTACTACCATCCTTCTATATATCTTATACTCATTTCTATACAACTACAGTATGTAATTTTCAATTACAATATAAGGACAAGAGTATTTACCTCGATAAGCCCAAAATTATCCAAGTTTATATGTCGATCCTGAGCAACGTTTAGCTCCTATTCTGGGCGCTCCAACCCGCTCCAAACAACCCTTAGAAGTTCTACGCAACTTCTTCTTAATACTTCAACCAACTATGAAGATTTTTCCTTAGGGTTTCGTTTAGTGACTAATGGATAGTATAATAGTATTTCTGGGCTTTTAGTATAGGTGTAACCTTGAAATACTACAAGGTATTTGGGCCAAGGTATTTTGGAATAGTAACAACACTTGGAGAATACTTTTCGACCAAGGGGTGTGTTTGGCCAGCACACAGGAGGGGTGGTGGTTTCGGCCGAGGGCCTTCCAAAGGGGGAGGAGGGGGAGCTTGGACGAAAACTACACTAAGGGGGAGAGGGATTTCAAGACTTAGAAATTATTTGTGGATGAAGAAGTCTTCAACTAAGGGGGGGTATTTATAGGGAAACCAATGGCCAAGATTAAGGCAAGTGGAGGGCAAGTGGAGGGTGGAGATTTGGACAAGTGTTGTGTGGGTCCCACTTGCTCATCTACTACACAAAATATCCTACCTAATCCTTGACCAAGAATAAAGGCAAAAAACGTGCCAAGAAAAGACCAACCAAATCGTCCACTTGAGGGTGACAAGTGTCGCCCTCTCGTTGGTCCAAAATATTTCATCTCCCGGAAAAATCCGCAAAAATAATAAATGTTGCAACCGTAATTTTCCCTTCACAAAGTTTGGAAAACGCTTCGTCGGAAAACAATTCTTTTCGCTAGTTGTGCACAAATTTCGTCCCTTATGTCTACTTAAGGCCAAAACTTTTGTACGTACGCCCTCACGTACATACTCTGGAAATACGGGGTATAACATTTCCGTCCACCACAATTAACAAACTTCAGGCCCGATCTACCCCTTATGTATTTTTGGGTTATCCGTCTAATCATCGTGATTACATATATTTTTATTAATCCTCTAATAAAATTATCATTAGTCGCCATATTATTTTTGATGAATTCCTATTTTCCTTTGCTAAAGTGAGTAGTCCCGTGCCTAGTTCATATTTTTTGGTTAACGAGGTCTCTCCGTATATTATCCACCATTTATCACTGTCTCGAGTTCAGCAACTGGGCCAAATATTCAGCTCAGGTCTGTCCTAACTATTTCAGAGACTGGCCAAATATTCAGCCCGATGTTGCACCACTGCTAGAGGTTATCATGCTAGGCCAGTAGGACCACTGCCTGCTGGCCAGTCCGTCACCTCTCCAATTATTTTCTAACATCCACCCAATTTACCCCTGAGTCATAGACCGATCACTCGTAGTCAACGGGATATTTTTAAACCAAAAAGACATTTTAATCTACATTCTAATGTTCTTAAATCTCATCTACCCTGTAATCATGTGTCTGCTTTAAATGACCCGAATTGAAAAACTGATATGACCGACGAATATAATGTTCTTATTGATAATAAAATGTGGGAGTTGGTGCCCCGTCTAGTGTTAATATTATTCGGTCTATGTAGATATTTACTAATAAAGATAATGCTGACAGTTCTTTTGCGAGACATAAGACATCTTGTAGGTGATGGTAAGACTCAACATGTTAGTGTGGATTGTGGTGAGACATTTAGTCCAGTGGTCAAGCCGGCTCCCATTCACACTGTGCTCAGCTTGGCTCTCTCGAAAGCATGACACATTCATCAGTTAGATGTGAAGAATGTTTTCTTACATGAGTGTCTTAAGGAGACTGTTTACCTGCATCAACCCTTGGGTTTCCATGACCCCAAATATCCTCATCATGTTTGTTTATTGAAGAAGTCTTTATATGAGTTTAAGCAGGCCCTGTAGGCTTGGTATAAGAGATTTGCAAACTATGTATCATCTATTGGGTTTACGCACAACAGGTCTGATAATTCATTATTCATATAATGTCGTGGTTCTTTCCTGACTTATATTCTATTATATGTGGATGATATTATCTTGACTGCTTCTACTGATGTGTTACGCAAGTCTATCATGACCATGCTCCGTTCTGAGTTTACTATGAAAGACTTGGGGCCCTTGAGTTATTTTTTGGAGATTCTTGTCACTCGTCATGCAAGTGGGTTATTGTTATCACAACGTAAGTATGCAACTAAGATCATTGAGCGAGTTGGTATGTCCTCATGTAAGTCTACTTCCACTCCGGTTGATACTAAACCCAAGTTGGGTGTTGCGGCTGGCTCACCGTACGAGGATTCGATCCGCTATCACAGTCTTGCAGGGACTCTTCAATATTTTACTTTCACGAGCCAGATATTACGTATGCCGTACAACATGTGTGCTTATTTATGCATGATCCCAGGGTTGAACACATGAATGCGCTCAAACGCATTATTCGATACATCCAGGGACCACTTGACTAAGACTTACATCTATATCCATCATCGACATCTACACTTGTCTTGTATATAGATGCTGATTGGGGTGGTTGTCCGGCTATTGCATGTTTCTTGGTAATAACTTGGTCTCATGGTCTGCGAAGCATTAGTCGGCATTACCCCGCTCTAGTGTAGAGGCCGAGTATCGAGGAGTAGCCAATGTGGTCTTTGAATCTTGTTGGTTAAGTAATCTTCTTTTAGAGCTTCAGTGTCCTATTCAGAAAGCTACGTTGGTTTATTGTGATAATGTTAATGTCATCTACCTTTCTGGTAATCCGGTTCAGTATCAGCGCACTAAACACATCGAGATGAACATTCACTTTATTCGCGAAAAGGTAGCTCGTGGACAAGTACGCGTCTGCCATGTCCCTTTCAGGTATCAAATTGAAGACATCTTTACAAAGGGTTTTCCCTCGTTCCTTTTTGAAAATTTTAGAGACAGTCTCAGCGTACGAAGATCACCCGCTATGACTGCGGGTGTGTGTTAAATATACACATGATATACACAGAATATACGCCGTGTATATCACGAGTTGCCTTCGGAATATTGGACTGTTGGGTCGTGATATACACGGTGTATACATACCGTGTATATCATGATTTATTGGCATAGTTTAGGTAATGTTTGGTTGTAATTATTATTGTACACTTACCATAATTGTATAGTTAGTGTCCAAGTAGAATAATGTTTTAGGAGTAGAATAGGAATATGATTTTTTTATTATGAAAATATGTAAATTGTATATATACTCTTTTAATAGGATTTTACAAATATGGTAAGTGTACAATAATGATTACAAACAAACATTACCTAAACTATGCCAATAAACCGTGATATACACGGTATGTATACACCGTGTATATCACCGTCCAACAGTCCAATCTTCCGAAGGCAGCCTGTCATATACACGGCGTATATTCCGTGTATATCACGGGTATATTTAACACACACGGTGTATATTATTATGTTTTTTATTTTCCATTTGATGTCCAGTATCCACATTAAACTCGATTAATTTGGATTTAGGCCGCATTGAACCCATTAAGAAGAAATCACTCCCTACCAAAAATTTCTATACCCAAAGGTCAATCCGACCACATCTTTGGTGACAGTTAATAGTATACTGCTGTACTATTCACTTTTTGACTTGGCCATGTATATTACAATCACTTGGTTGGAGTGTTTGCTTTGAAGTTTGAAGTGGGAGCTAAGAATCTTTGAGGCCCTCAGACTATCTATTCACTTTTACCTGGCCAATGTATTTGCCTGACACTGACACTGTCATGTTTGGTAAAGTGCTTCAGAAACTAAAACATCTGACTATCCCCTGTTTGTAAATTCATTCTAGATCTCCTTAAATATAACTTAAGTTGAAACTAAATTTCTATACTTTTCTACTCAATGGAACAAAATTCTTTATCTTCAGTAAAAGACTATTTTGTCCACCTCTGATTGAAAACATAATCTAAAATGGCAATTTCACTTAGATATTAACATATGAATAATAGTATGTTGAAAATTTACTAAATGTAAAATTATGTTTATCCCGTTATTTATGACTCGAACAATTAGGGTCCCGCACATCGGAAACATAGTTTTCACACACGTGCACACGTTGTACCAAAGATAGTAATTTTTCTTAGTGAAAAAGATATTGACACGTAATTAAAATGTTTGAGACATGAAATAATGGATGGTTATTGGTCAAATGACAAGTATTCTATGTTGGTAAATGAAGGAAGAAGTGTACGACGTGTAAAAGATGAAACAAGTCGAAAATCGCCGCGAAGGGTCGCGGCGCAGCACCGTCGGAGCCGCGGCGCTAATTGTTGGTTTGGTCACTGGAGCCGAGGCGCCGCGACACCTCCCAGGCAGAGTCATCTTAGGGATCAAGATGTCTAAGACATCTGGCGGACTGGTCTTATCTCAGTCTCATTACATCGAGGATGTGTTGAGAAAATTTGAGATGTTTGACAGTTCGCCGATAACGTCACCACTGGATATAAATCAAAAGATTGATAAAAATCGTGGTCCGCCCGTATGGAAAGAGCGATATGAGCAGGTGATTGGTAGTTTGATGTACATCACAAACTGCAGTCGACCTGATATCGCTTACGCAGTCAACAAGTTGTCTATGTTCACCCGTAATCCAAGTGATGACCACTGAAAAACGTTAAATCGGGTACTACGGTACCTAAAATACACGCTAGCTTACAGGTTGCATTATTCAAGATATCCATCTATACTAGAGGGGTACAGTGATGCAAACTGGATATCTGATATAGAGAACATCAAGTCCACCAGTGGGTATATATTTACAATTGGTGGCGGGGCTGTGTCTTGGAAATCCTCTAAAAAACTTGCATCGCTCGATCCACTATGGAATCAGAGTTTATGACTTCTTAGAGGATGTCCCTTGTTGGGACAAACTCGTACCTTCTGTAATGATCTACTGTTATAGTCAGTCGGCTCTAGAAAGGGCACAAAGTTCTATGTACAACTACAAATCTCGTCATATTCAATTGAGACATAAGACCGTACGACAGCTGATCACCACATGTATTATTTCCATTGATTATGTAAAATCAAAGGAGAACATAACAAACCCTTTGATTAGGGCATACTAGAGATTAGACAGTCTGCATGTCTAGGGGAATGGACTTAAAACCCAAACAATAAGAACTGATACGGTGGATACCCAATCTTATTGACTGGAGATCCCAGAAATTAGGTTCAATAGGAAAACTAAATCGAAAGGTTCAGTTGAGCGTTTCAGTGGAAGCAAAAGCACTTCGGATGATGATTTCGGTAAAGAAACATGAATTCAAGGTCATTTCCATGATAGACATTAAGTGTTATCTGAAATGTAGGTAGATGTTAAGTTTCCAAAACCTTTAATGATCCTGAGCGGTTGAGGTTAGATTTGGGAAAACTTTTAATGGTTCCTAACACTTGTGAAGTGGGGTATAGCAGGATACCTTGTTGGAGACCACTTATTTAAGTTAGAGGACATGCCACCTCAAATGAACGCACTTAAAAATCCAAGACGTGTCCACAACCACAACGGACAAAACATTAAAGAATAACAGAGTAAAGAAAGTTGTTGTGTTGGTACCGTTGTCTTGGCTTACATTAAACACTGACGGTTCACAAAATCACGTTCACCGCGCATTAAGTAAGTCCGATAGTATTCAACTATGAGAGGTTCAAACTACGACTACCTATCCAGATGCAACATCGGTCCACTGAAAGATTGCTAGAAAGGCACCTTGTGTGTGCGCCAAAATCTCTTTCAAGAGGGTATTATTGGAAATTTACTAAATGTGGAATTATGCTTATCCCGTTATTTATGACTCGAACAATTGGGGCCCCGCACGTCGGAAACGTAGTTTTCACACACGTGCACACGTTGTACTAAGGATCGTAAATTTCATTAGTGAAAGAGATATTTGTACATAATTAAAATGTTTGATACATGAAATAATGGACGGTTATTGGCCAAATGACGAGTATTCCATGTTGGTAAATGAAGGAAGAAGTGTACGACGTGTAAAAGATGAAACGAATCGAAAATCGCCACGGAGCCGCGGCGCAACACTGTCGGAGTCACAGAGCCGCGGCGCAGCACTGTCGGAGTCACGGCGCCTCCAGCCAAGCGCCGAGGTGCTAATTGTTGGTTTGGTCACGGGAGCCGAGGCGCGCGGCGCCTCCTAAGAAGAGTCGCGACGCTTCGGAGGTAGAAAGCTCGACGAGAAGCTAAAAAGTTTCTGACTTTTAGGCTGGTTTGGGGCATTGATTCCCCATTACTTGACACATGAATTCAATCATTATTGGCTGAATGAAACCTATCAATAAGTGACATTATATGGCTATTGATTTCCATTAGTTGGCTAGATGAGAGGTCATCTTTCATACACTATAAATTGAGGACTTGTCTCAATTGAAAGACACACCAAAAATTTAGATTTTCTGATTTTACTTCTTCCTCTCTAAGCTTTCTTTCACACACTCAAAAAGTTCTTCTTTTGGTAAACATTGGAGTTTTATTTGCTCACTTGTTAGTTGATGTTTTATCTTGAAAGATAAGTTGTCAATCAACGTAAAAGGATTTATACGGGGAAATATTATCTTAAGGACTGAGTGTTAACACTCGACTTAGCAAATTTCTTGGTAATTTACATTTTGTTCTTGTTCCAGATTGTAATCTTTGTAATTGTTACTTACTTATCTTTTTCTTGTAACCATCATTGTACTCACATAGTATAGTATAATAATTGTAGTAAAAAACTATAGTTTTTCAAAAGTGATCATATCAAAGTTTTAATTCAATTAGCTAAATAAAGTTGAATGCATAAAAGTTACAATAATTATTTGAAAATACTATCCTCAAATATTTTGGTATGTTTGATTTACACCTACCTCATGGAGGTAGAGAGGTTGTCCACGACTAAAAAAATACATTTCAAAGTAGTTTGAAAAATGAAATGCGCCAATTTATAAGTCACACACTACCATTATAAAAGAAAAATTCCTACTTTTGCATTACATGTGGAAATACTTGGAGGGTGCATAAGAATACCATGAGAAGAGATGTAGGCTAAAATTATTAGTTTGTTAAGTTTGTTATTAGTTGGTTCAGTTTGTTATTAGATAAATAGATATTTTGATATGTTACATGAGGTGCATATATGTAGCTCTTGAGAAGCATTGTACAGTGAAGAAAACATATCACAAACTGCTCTACTTGGGCACCAAAATCTCTCTCTCATTTCATCTTTCTGTTCTTTCTTCTCTGCTTCTCTGATGTTCAACATGGTATCAAAGCCATCGCGAGAAGTAGATTCATCCGCATCACATGTGGTGAATCACATACAGTGAAGATCGAAGATAGAAGTGGATTCATTCGCATGCAGTAAGGTTTCAGTTGTGATTTAGGTTGCAATCGAAGATTGGAGTGAAGGTTGCAGGTGAGATTGATGTATGAGATAATTGACATTTGAGGATCTGTAAATCAAACATGCAATTGATATATAAGGCAATTGATGTTTCAGAACATTTGAGGATTTGTAAATCGAATATACAATTGATATATGAGGCAATTGATGTTTGAGAATTTCTAAATCTGATAAACAATGAGAGCAATTGGAGAAGATATGAATGATGTAGCTTCGTCAACAACAGTGGATATCAATCATAATCATCCAATATACCTATTTCCATCTAATTCACTAGGCTCGCTGTCGATTGGGGTAATACTAACGGTATGTACAATTATACTATATGGAGTAGAGCAATGAAACTAGATCTACTAGAAAAGAATAAACTATGCTTTATAGATGACACAATAAATAGAGAAATATTCAATGGTGAATTGACAAGTCTTTGGGATAGGTGTAATGCTATTGTGGTGTCATGGTTGATGGGAAATGTGAGCAAAAATTTGCTCACTGGAATGTTGTTCAATTCTGACTTGCATCTGATATGGGAGGATTTGAAGGACAAGTTTGATAAAATTAATAGTTTGAGGACATTCCAGTTGCATAAGGAAATAGTCACATTGAGACAATGAGCTTTATCAGTGTCAATGTATTATTCCAAACTTAAGGATCTGTGGGATGAGTATGACTCAATCATACCACCACCTTCTTGTTGTTCTAAGTCCAAGGAATTTGTAGATCATTTACAATATCAGAGGATGCTACAATTTTTAATGGGGCTTAATGATAGTTATGGTCAAGCGAGAAGCCAAGTAATAATGATATAGCAGGTGCCAAACTTGAATCAAGTTTATGCAATGATTAATCAGGAGGAAAGCCATAGAATGATACAGGACATAATGGAACCATCAGCCATGTTTACAACCAAACAAGAAAGTGAAAGACCTAGGCAAAAGAAACCATATAATCCTAATGCAATATGTGACTTTTGTCATGAAAGAGGACACTTGAGGATGGACTGTTTTAAGCTGATGAAGTGTGATTTTTGTCACAAGTGTGGACATATACAGGAGGATTGTTATAGACTTATTGGTTATCCTGAAAATTTTAAAGGGAAAACTAACGTCTAAGAAAGCTAACATAGTGACAGGAGAAGACTTACAGATTAAAGACACTGGTCAAGGAAGTCAGCAAGGTCATGGAACAATGCAGATGTCTTACTCACAGATGTGCAGTCATCAACAAGGATCACACTTTGGACATGGACATAACATGTATTCACCTCAACAGGACACATATATGAATGTTGGTCAGTTTACCCCCAACCAACACAAGCAGCTTCTCAACATGCTTAACAACAAAAATACAAATGGAGAAACCAGTGCTAAGGCAAACATGGCAGATATATCTAATTTTACTGCTAATGAAGTGTTAAAATGGATTGTGGATACAAGTGCTACCAATCACATGATTGGTAACCAGGAGTACTTACAAACTAAAAATGTGGTAGAGGATGCAGGAAAGGGAAAGGTGCAAATGCCAACTGGAGATTCAACCAAAATTACACACACTGGTGATTACCATATGAGAGGAGGTGATATCCTTAAAAATGTCTTGTGTGTGCCAACATTCAAGTTTAATCTGATGTCTGTTTCTAAGGTGACAAGAAAATTGAATTGTAGTGTCACATTTTCCCCAAAATGTTATGTATTTCAGGATCTCTTATCTGGGAAGGTGAGAGCGGTTGGTAGTGAGGAAGAAGGGTTGTACATATTGGTTCTAGACACACTAAATAAAGCAGGAGAAATGGTTAAGTGTTTGACAGTAACTCAACACATTGATCCAGTCATATGGCATCACAAGGCTATGTCATGTGCCTATGCATGTTCTGAAAAAAATCTCATGTTTCAAGAATGTTAATTCTTTTGTTTTGAACAATTGTAAAGTGTGTCATTTAGCTAGACAAACTAGAAAGTCTTTCCCTACTAGTGTCAGTAGAAGGACATGGTCATTCCAATTATTACATATGGATGTATGGGGACCTTACAAAGTGGAAACATACAATGGCATGAGGTATTTTCTTACTATAGTGGATGATTATTCTTGATGGACTTGGATTTTTCTAATGAGACTGAAATAAGATGTAGTCACACTGCTTAGAAACTTCTTTACTGAAGTGCATACTCAAGTTGATGTGAAGATTAAAAGAGTAAGGTCATATAATGAAACATAATTTTTTAATCATCATTGTAAGGAGCTGTTTCAAATGCATGGTGTACTACATGAGAGTTTCTGTCCACATACACCATAACAAAATGATGCTGTGGAAAGAAAACACAGATACATACTTGAGACAGCTAGAACAATAAAACTTCAAGCTAATTTGCCAGACATGTTTTGGGGATTTTGTGTGGAAAGGTGATGTGTAAGTCATGAATAGAATACCTTCTTCTGTTTTAGAAAACAAAACTCCTTATGAACTGTTGTATAATAAAATGCCATCACTCTCCCATCTAAGAGTAATAGGATGCTTGTGTTTCGCTACCACTCTGGTCAGGCAGGACAAGTTTGGTCCTAGAGTTGTGATAACCATTCTTCTTGGATATGGTTCTGCACAGAAAGGATACAAATTATATGATATAGAAAATATAACATTCTTCATGAGCAGGGATATAGTGTTCATGGAGATAATCTTTCCTTTCCAAAAAGATAAAATGATGCACTTGGGATTATGAGGTCACATGAGCATTTCAGTTTTGATGATCTGGTTTGTTCCTAAAACTTGGAAGTTACGTGCAACATTCCAGACATACAAAATACACATGCAGACACAAAGAATGAGAGTGTCCCTACTGGAGTAGATAGTCCAGAACAACAACCTACAGAGCTATCAACTGAAACATCAGCACCATCTAGCACTGATGTTAGAAGATCTGCAAAGACCAGTAGGCCTCCTATATGGAACAAAGATTATGTTACCAAGCATGGCTCAAGCAGTTGTTTATATTCCATATTTGATGGATTAGGCTATACATGCCTATCATTCACATATCAGAGTTTTATAACACATGTTTCAACAGACACAGAACCCTATAACTATTCAGAAGCAGCAGCAGATTGAAGCTATCAAAAGCTGAAATTCAGGCATTGGAGGACAACAAAACATGGGAGCTAGTGCAACTTCCTGAAGGTAAAAAGGTCATTGGATGTAGGTGGGTGTACAAAATCAAATACAACGCTATATGAGAAGTGGAAAGATTCAAAGCTAGATTGGTAGCCAAAGGGTATAACCAAAAGGAAGACATTGACTATCAAGAACATTTTCACATGTGGTTAAAATGACCACTGTGAGATCAGTTATATCCATTGCAGCAGCTAGAAAATGACAAATTCATCAGATGGATGTATACAATGCATTCTTACAATGAGATATCTATGAAGAAGTGTACATGACACTCTCTGAGGGCTTCAACGATCTTGGGGGACATAAACAGGTCTGCAGATTGTTGAAATCCATGTATGGGTTGAAATAGGCTTCCAAATAATGGAATATCAAACTCACCTCAACTCTCACCTCATCTGGCTTTTTTCAAAGCCACAGAGACTATTCTTTATTCACCAAGTATGAGAAGGATAAGTTAGTTGTGGTGCTTGTGTATGTAGATGATATGTTCATTACTGGATATGATCCCAATCTTATTCAGGCCACAAAATAGATACTTCAAAATCAAAGATTTGGGGGAACTTAGATATTTTTTTGGGATAGAATTTGCGCGAAGCTCTCAAGGTATTCTCATGCACCAAAGAAAATATGCTCTGGAGCTTATATCAGACATGGGGTTGGAATGTAGTAAGGGTGCCACTTCACTTATGGAAATGAACATTAAGCTCACCAATGTGACTTATGATCATCATGCAGCTTCTCATTCCACTCCAGACAATGCACCACATTCTCAGACACCAGATTTACCACTAAAGGACCCCATCATTTATAAGAGCCTGATTGGAAGACTATTATATCTCACTAACACCAGACCTGCTATAGCATTTGATGTACAGTGTTTGAGTCAGTTTATGCAGGAGCCTAAAACTTCTCATTTGGAAGATGGAATAAGACTTGTCAGATTCATCAAGAAAGCATCAGGTTCAGGCATTCTTGTGTCCAGTAGCAATGATCATCTTCAGGTATTTTGTGATTCTGATTGGGTCTTGTGTTAATAGTAGGAGATCCATTATTGGGTATCTGGTTATGTTTGGCCATTCACCAGTCTTCTCCTGGAAGTCCAAAAAGCAAGTGATTGTCTCCAGAAGCTCGGCAGAGGCTAAGTATAGGTCATGGCCTCAGTTGCAGAAGTAGTCTGGCTTACTGGTCTATACGAAGAGCTTGACATACAGATTTCACTGCCAGTTTCTGTCTTCACTGATAGCAAGTCAGCCCTCCAGATTGCCTGTCTTCCATGAACGTACTAAGCACATTGATATCGATTTCTACTTTATAAGGGAGTTGATTCAAGAAGGGCTCATTCATACTGCTTATCTTCCTTCTCATGAACAGCCAGATGTTGACACCCAATTTTAACCCCTCTTTTAGACATTTCTTGCAATTTTAAGCATTTCAGGACACTGCATTTTAGTCATAATTTTTTGCATTTTTTACATAATATTCTATGTTTATTTCTTCACCAAATGGCATTGCATCTTTTTATGTTAAATTAAGCATGATGTCTTTGTTAATATTATGTTTCTATTATTATTACACTGTCGTTTTATTTTATTAATGTTTGCATCTCTTTAAATAATTAATTGGCATCCCGTTTTTATTTTTAATTAGGCATTAAACATTTCTTAAATATTGTATTTTATTATTATTGCATCGGCATTTTCATTTTGATAATTTTGTATCTTTTTAAATAATTAACCTGTTTTGTATTTTTGTCAAACCAGTCCAGTCCGAGGCCCAATCTGAATTATTCCAATCCAACACCATTTTTAATTTCATCCAAACATCCTCTTTATTCCCCTAAAATCAAATATCACTTTTCATTTCTCTCCCAAATACCAAACCCTAACCTAATTCTACCCTATAAATAAAACATTGCACCCTCTTTTCATTCGCATTTCAAAACAACATCAGCAGTCCATACACACACACAGCCGCACATCACACATCCTCTCCTTTCTCTCCAGCGAATACCCACATCGTAGCCCTTCGCCGGAGTTCTATCTCCGGCGAACCCCTTCCCGTCGACCATTGTTCACCCGTCGACCTCACCCCCACACACCCCGTCAACCTCTCAATCTCGCCTCTCAGCCATATCCCGTCGAACCACTGCCAGTGGAAACCCCACCGTCGAACCCACAACCCCTACACCCATCAACCACCACCACTATATGTCACTCTCTTGTTATCACGCCATCGCCGACAACCACCGGCGGCGCGCTCGGCTAGCCGTGGAAGTGACGCCAACTCCATTTTTATTGCTGAAATCGTCCGGAGTTTGAACTCCGACGATGCTCGTTGTTTCTGAATCTCTTATAGTTATGATGGTTGTTTGAATGATCTGGTTTCTTTTTTGTTTTGGGCATCTCGCCAGAGTTTTTGAACTCCGGTGACCCTTGGTCGACCTTATTTTAGTTGCTATATTCGTTGTTGGTGACTTGATTTTCTGCTTTGGGAAACTCACGACGCCCAAATTACCACGAGACTAGGTTGCGCTTGTTCCAACCGCTTTGGATTCACCGCGTTTGTTACGTTGTTATTACCGCTTACCGATTGTTGGACCGATGATTTAGCCTTGTTTAACGCGCCCGCGACGCCCTAATTTTCCACGTGGCTTTGCCTTCGTGTTCCGTCAATCGTTGTTGATCGTTTTTCGCTGGATGCATTTAGGCGTATGGGTGTTACTGTTGGTATCTCTTGTTGGTTTGTCTTTTTGGGGAACTGATATTATGTGAGTTTACTGGTGACTTGCTTTGATAGCTGCTCCATTTTTTTCAATGGTTACAACTCTATTTGGCAGTATTTTTTGACATTTGTTTTGCTGGTTAACTGATAATGAACTGATACTACACTGTTGGCCAATGAAAAAGTTATCCGTCGATTTTTGAGGCCTCCACGGTTGCAAAGACGGAAAATAAAATAAAATAAAATAAAGCTTTCTGGGCAATGATGATTTCTTCCACTTACACAGGACAACCAACATGCGCTGGCGGGGCGAATTTTCGCAGCCGGACTTGTTTAGGATGTCCCACTTTATTTTTTATATATTTGAGCCTTCTGTGTTTAAAACTATTACTGTTTTGGCGCGGATCTGAAGGTTTTATTTATTTTATTGTTTCTAACAATATTGGCCGATGAAGGAATCTCCGTCTGATTTCCAAGGCCTCCCATGTACAAAAGACGGATTTTTTTTTTGCTTTACTTATTAATTCTTGCTATTACTTTAAAATTATTTATTCTATTACTAACATTTTTACTAAGTGTTTATGCAGGTACCCGTAGATTATCTTGTGCAGAAGACCTAAAAAGGGCTAAAAGATGTCTCGGAGTTTATTTCGATTTTAGCTTTATTATTTTGTATTGCATTCCATTGTAATTGTAAATTATGAAAACTGCTTAGAATATGTAGAATAAAAAGGCCATAAATAATTAACCTAGGTTTGAACGGATAACCGCAAGTTAGCGGATCTTAAAGGATGCATAACCCCTTCCCTTTAGGATAATAAAGAACCCCGATCCGTAATCTCATTAATTTCATGCACTAATAAATGGAGATTAATTGCAGATTCTTTATTGCAATAAATCGTTGTCCTAATTCACTTAACTAATTAGGTGCACTCGTCAAAATCAGTATTATTGCTCCATCCAGGAACCGCGCAAAGAGCAACGTTGCGGATACCGCTCGCACAGAGGTCAAAACGCGCGACAACATGGAGACTCCGCTGGGGATAATCAGGTTCTTGACCATAGCAAACCTAGGTTTATTATTGCTTGGCTTTATTTATTTTTATTTGTTTTAAATGCCTTAAAATTGCTTGCTTTAATTTTGTATGCTTAATTGTTTTAATTGCTATTTGTTTTTACTGCTTTCCTTAAATTGGCATTCCGCTCATATTTCTTCCACTCTGGAAAATTCACATTGTCACACACTACACGCATTGGTGTGCTTCGTGCACCCGCGAATTTCTTTCAAAATACCCAAAATTTAGGAGAGTTGACGCCTGTGTGGAGTTAGATCGGTTCGTCTGATCAGCCACGTAGCCTTCTCACTCGAGTTGTCCGCTCGGGAACCTTGCGTTTAGTAAGCCAAATCTTAGAAAGCTTAAGATAGAGTTATACCACCCTTTTATATTAAGTCATGCATGCATAAACCTTAGGTGGGTTAATCATTGGTATTAACACCACAATTAGAAATCCACCAACTTGTCGACGGGTTTCACAACCCAACGACCCATTAGCATACTATGTGTAGTGTGATAATGATAGACGGATCCAAGCCTGATCACGACACGCCGAAATTGAAAAAAGTGCATCGTCATTTGGTCACCATTTTCAACAAAAGCATTAATGTTTAACAACTTTGGTCAATCTATCCAAATCTCGCATATCTGGCGTTTAGGCCGACCCTTGGCATAAGAGAGGTCTCATGCATATTATGGCGCGCGCTTGATTTGCATGCTTTTATTTACTATTGTTGCCGCTATCAATTCTGTACATATAATTTAATGCAATAATTACCCTTTTTGTAACTCCGGGCTCGAGCATTTGCATTTTTACACTTTTTGATGTCGCATTGCAATCAGGATTACTACTGCGTAAATCGCTCTTGAACAGCGCGATTTGGACTTTGTGAAGCATCAACCACCAGTCATGTCGAACCAAGCAGGGGAGTCTTTGACTATATTGTCACACCCTTACATTTTATTATTTTTGTGGCTTGTCTACTCTCACTCATTTGTCATATTTTTTGCAGGAAGACCGTCCTCGCAAATAGTCGAGGGCGGCCGGAAGAAATAAAAAAAAATCAAGAATGAGCTGGAGTTATGTTGACGGAAAGAAGTCAGCTTATATCAGATTCAACGAAGCATCGCTCTGGGTCCTATATTTTGTATCTTTATACATATTTGCAAATTCAATTGATATGTCTAGTATTGATTACATAATTCTTTATCATGCATTTTACAACATAATCTTCCCGAATTACGCGTGTCTGATTCCCACAATACGGTGTGATACGTAGGCAACCCATCTAGGGTTCGACACCACATTAAAAAAAAAGGACATATTTGGTTCACCCATTCATTGCATTTATCCAATCACGGATATTTATTATTGCATTTAATCATTCTATCACATTCATTCATGCATTTCATTTATTCTATCACAGTCATTCATTTTTTCATTACATTCATTTACTTTGCATTAGTCTCATAGTGAACAATCATTTATTTTGCACAGCTTTTACTTTTGCATTTCTTTCATGGATGAATTCTTTTAAATCATACGTTTTATAACATATCTGAACGAACTACGCACACCTGATTCTCGTCAAAGATGAGATACGTAGGCATCCCTACTCAGGTTCGGTACCCTTTATTCAAAAAATACAAAAAAAAAAAAATTTGTTCATAAATACAAAAAATGTTATCCAAAAATACAAAAAACATTTTTAAGTATCATTGTTTGACTTGGTTGATACCAACACAGTTATGAGTGTGCATAGGAAAGAACGAGTAATAATCAATATGGGTTGACTTCGTGGTAAACCATAGATTCTTTTGGTACCTCTTATTCACCCATAAATGAAATTGCCTTGCATGCTTTCAAGATAAGAACAAAATCAACCTCATCGTTTCATGTGCATTGTGTGGTGAGTTTTAGAATAAGTTCAATTGCATTGCATTGTGATCTAGAACTTGGCCCGAATGTTTGTTGAGGCGAAATCCTGAGTAACACTCGGTGTAGGAAATGATCGTACGCTTTCTTTGACCCATTTGAGCTTTTTCGGCCTACCAAATAATATTATCTGTAGTACACCCCTTTTGAGCCTAAAACTTATTCTTTCGACAACCGCATATTACACCTATACCCTTTCTGAGTGCGTACGCACTATCCCTCTTTTGGCCCGACCTTCTTGAGCGCTTTATAAATGTGCAAGTGACTGACAAAATTCTGCGTCGAAATTTGCAAAGACAAAAATTGTCAAAGTCACAAAAGGAAAAAGAAAACACAAATGACGACTTCACAAAAAGAAGAAATCAAAAGCCCCAACATTATAAAAAAAAAGAATAAAAATGAGAGAATAACTTTGGAAAGAGCGGGCTCCAAACGAAAGATTCAAAAAGAAGTCAGTACAGAAAAACTGGGACAAAAAGAAAGCAAGTCAGCATTAAAGCACACAAATATCAAGCAGGGACGTAGTCCAACGCTTGAGGAATGATTAGTCACTTTTTACCCAAATGATATTCATCCCTTCCCCCAAACCTACATTACAATCCCGTGACAAGCCCTACATGATCTTATACTGAGGGTTCTCACATTAGTGGATACTTACATGACGGCCAAGCCTATGATATCACAATTGCATGCATTGAACATCCTTTTGAGTGTGAGCATACTTTTCTAAACGTCCCAAAATTCAAAATACTGGAATATATGTGAGAAATGAGACTTTCTTCAGTGAGGGCATTTGAAACGCGAGATTACGTGTAGTTCGAAACCTTGGCTGCAAGCAAGTGTGTCGGTACTTAGGTGTCTGAGGTACCATTTGAAACTATAAGAATTACCTAAGTCGCCTCCCGCTAGACCGGAAGTAAATAATGCATTCCTAAGCACAATACTAATTGTTGGTATCAACTGAAGTCAGAAAGTGATGCTGTCTTTCCACTTTTTCAGGAAAAAACAAAAAAAAAATACATATAAAAATTATCATTTTTTGCATCACGAACTACGTCTTGACCTGATTCCCTCAGCGGGATACTAGGCGGCCACATTGGCTTCGGTCTCATTTTTTTAAAATTGTACAATCATTTTTTGCATCACGAACTACGTCTTGACCTGATTCCTCAATGGATACGAGCGCCACATCGCTTCTCATTTTTTAAATATGTACAATCATTTTTTGCATCATGAAATACGTCTTGACCTGATTCCCTCGACGGAATACGTAGGCGGCCACATTGGCTTCGGTCCACATTGTTTGAAAACCCATAAAAATCCTTATTCTTTGCATCACGAACTACGTCTTGACCTGATTTCATCCGCGGGATACGTAGGAAGCCACATTGGCTTCGGTCTCATTTTTTTGAAAATTGTACAATCGTATTCTTTGCATAATGAACTACGTCATGACCTGATTCCCTCATGGGGATACGTAGGCGGCCTAAATCGGCTTCGGTCACACCATTAGAAATCTTCCCATTGGCTCGCATGCGACATAATGCATTTGATCATTCCAAAAAGAGATATGAGTAATTTCCGCCGGAGTTAAGTCCGCAGACTACATCAAGACTCACAACATTCAAGAAGCCCGCAGAGCATTCAAAGAAACATTCGCAGATCCAAAGAAGTCCGCAGAGACTACATCGCCATCGCAGATTCAAAGAAGCATTCGCAGATCCAAAGAAGTCCGTCGCAGACTACATCAGCACTCACAACATTCAAAGAAACATTCGCAACATCCAAAGAAGTCGCGCAGAGATCAGCACTCGCAGATTCAAAGAAGCATTCACAACATTCAACACGTCCGTGCAAGAACGAAATCTCAGCGTTTGCAGCATCACATCAATACAACCGCCATCACGTTTTACAGGATAACATTCTACTCATACAATTACATTGCTTATAAATTCATACGTTATCAGTTTTGCCTTAACAATTATGCACTAACATTTTGCTTAAGTCTTAGCATGCAGGAGCAGGAGCACAACGTGGATTTTCTCTTACAGCGAACCGGGACAATTTGTTGGCAACCTTCCCAGAGCATCGGTCCACTCATCCCGCATCACCAACAAGCCCAATGTTATCATAAGTCGAGACCGATACACCCCTAAGTCCAAATCAGTCTGAGCATGCAAGCGTCAAGAGCCAAAGCTACAAAGTTGACGCGAATCAATCACTCTTTTCCTAAAACTCACAAGTTTTCTTTGAAGCAAGATCTTCATATCAGCAAAGGCGGGAGGACAACAATAAGCCCATGCGGATTACAAATGCACAACGTCTATGCAATGACGTTATCTCAACCCAGGCGAGTCACAAAGCAGGTACGTCCATAAAATGATACTTCTTCTATGCAACGATGAACATCTGCATCGCGTCTATGCAAGGACGTCATTTCATGTAAGCCCATGCAACAGCTTCATCTATGTTTCGTTCATTCAACGACGAACATCTGCATCGCGTCTATGCAATGACGTCATTTCATGCAAGCCCATGCAACGGCTTCATCTATATTTCGTTCATGCAATGACAAACATCTGCATCGCGTCTATGCAAGGACGTCATTTCATGTAAGCCCATGCAACGGCTTCATCTATATTTCGTCTATGCAACGACGAGCATCTGCATCGCGTCTATGCAACGACGCAATTTCATGTAAGCCCATGCAACAACTTCATCTATATTTCGTTCATGCAACGACGAACATCTGCATCGCGTCTATGCAACGACGTCATTTCATGTAAGTCTATGCAACGGCTTCATCATGTTTCGTCTATGCAACGACGAGCATCTGCATCGCGTCTGTGCAACGACGCAATCTTCTAAGCCTATGCAACGGCTCCCCTTTCCGTCTTTCGGTAGCATAAAGTTATGTTTCGTCTATGAAACGACGAGCATCTGCATCGTGTCTATGCAACGACGTCATTTCATTTTAAGACTATGCAGCGGCTTCATCTATGTTTAGTCTATGCAATGACGAACATCTGCATCGCGTCTATGCAACGACGTATTTCATAAAAGCCTATGCAACGGCTTCATCCATGTTTCGTCTATGCAACGAAGAATATCTGTATCGCGTCTATGCAACGACACATTTCATAAAAGCGTATGCAACGACTTCATCTACGTTCGTCTATGCAACGACGAACATATGCATTGCGTATATGCAACGACGTCATTTCATGTAAGCCTATGCAACGACTTCATCTATGTTTCGTCTATGCAACGACGAGCATCTGCATCGCGTCTGTGCAACGACGTCATTTCATGTGAGTCTATGCAACGACTTGATCTATGTTTCGTCTATGCAACGACGAGCATTTTCATCGCGTCTATGCAACGACGTCATTTCATGTAAGCTTATGCAACAGCTTCATCTATGTTTCGTCTATACAACGACGAGCATCTGCATCGCGTCTATGCAACAGCACCATCTCATGTAAGCTTATGGAACGGCTTCATCTATGTTTCGTCTATGCAACGATGAGCATCTGCATTGCGTCTATACAACGACGTCATCAACATCTACAAACACCATGTCTTTTACATCACCATTATCGCGGAACCCAGCCAATCATAATTCGACATCGACAAATTTTGAATCGGCATTATCTTTAATTTTACAAAGATCACAACCCGGTCATCATGATTCGACACTGGGACAATTTTTGGATCGACGTCTGTCTGCTTTAATTTTCTAGCATCGCAGCGACCCAGTGTTATCATAATTCGACACTGGGACAAAATTTTGAATCTGCATCAGCTTTTGCCCATTCATTTTCTTGATCTTTGTTTTAATTCTGACGATGGGGACAAAATTGGCTACAAGTCAACGTCTTTGTCTGAAAACTCTTTCATCGTCTTCGGTCAAAGAGGGACAAGTTGTTGACAGCCAATTTTGACCCTTCTTTTAGTCATTTCTTGCTATTTTAAGCATTTCAGGACACCGCATTTTAATCATCATTTTTTACATTTTTTACATAATATTCTATGTTTATTTTTTCACCAAATGGCATTGCATATTTTTATGTTAAATTAAGCATGATGTCTTTGTTAATATTATGTTTCTATTATTATTACACCGTCGTTTTATTTTATTAATGTTTGCATCTCTTTAAATAATTAATTGGCATCCCGTTTTTATTTTTAGTTAGGCATTAAACATTTCAAAAATATTATATTTTATTATTATTGCATCGGCATTTTCATTTTGATAATTTTGTATCTTTTTAAATAATTAACCTGTTTTGTATTTTTGTCAAACCAGTTCAGTCCGAGGCCCAATCTGAATCATTCCAATCTAACACCATTTTTAATTTCATCCAAACACCCTCTTTTATTTTTCTCCCTAAAATCAAATATCACTTTTCATTTCTCTCCCAAATACCAAACCCTAACCTAATTCTACCCTATAAATAAAACATTGCACCCTCTTTTCATTCGCATTTCAAAACAACATCAGCAGTCCATACACCCACACAGCCGCACATCACACACCCTCTCCTTTCTCTCCAGCGAATACCCACATCGTAGCCCTTCGCCGGAGTTCCATCTCCGGTGAACCCCTTCCCATCGACCATTGTTCACCCGTCGACCTCACCCCCACACACCCCGTCAACCTCTCTATCTCGCCTCTCAGCCAGATCCCGTCGAACCACTGCCAGTGAAAACTCCACCGTCGAACCCACAACCCCTGCACCCATCAACTATCACCGCTATCTGTCACTCTCCTGTTATCACTGCTACTGTCGACAACCACTGGCGGCGTCGCTCCGGCGTTAGTCGTGGAAGTGATGCCGCCGAACTCCATTTTTGCGCTGTTGAAATCGTCTGGAGTTTGAACTCCGACGATGCTCGTTGTTTCTGATTCTCTTATGGTTATGATGGTTGTTTGACTGATCTGGTTTCTTTTTTGTTTTGGGCATCTCGCCAGAGTTTTTGAACTCCGGTGACCCTTGATCGACCTTATTTTAGTTGTTATATTCGTTGTTATTGGGCTAACTTGATTTTCTGTTTTTGGGGAAACTCCAGCGACGTTCCAAATTACCGGTGAGACTAGGTTGTGTTTGTTCCAACTGTTTTGCGGATTCACTGGTGTTTGTTACGTTGTTATTACTGCTTTTACTGATTGTTGGACTGATTTAGCTTTGTTTTAACGCGCTCCGGCGACGTCCTAATTTTTTCCGATGTGGCTTTGCCTTTCTGGTGTTCTAGTCGACTGCTGTTGACTGGTTTTTGGCTTGGATGCATTTTGGCGTGTGGGTGTTACTGTTGGCATCTCTTGTTGGTTTGTCTTTTTGGGTAACTGATATTATGTGAGTTTACTGGTGACTTGCTTTGATAGTTGCTCCATATTTTTCACTGGTTACAACTCTATTTGGCTGTATTTTTTGACATTTGGTTTGGTGTTAACCGATAATGAATCGATACTACATCATACAATGAAAAAGTTATCCGTCGATTTTTTAGGCCTCCACAGTTGCAAAGACGGAAAATAAAATAAAATAAAGCTTTCTGGGCAATGATGATTTCTTCCACTTACACAAGATAACCAACATGCGCTGGCGGGGCGAATTTTCGCAGTCGGACTTGTTTAGGATGTCCCACTTTATTTTTTATATATCTGAGCCCTCTGTGTTTAAAACTATTACTGTTTTGGCGCGGATCTGAAGGTTTTATTTATTTTATTGTTTCTAACAATATTGGCCGATGAAGGAATCTCCGTCTGATTTCCAAGGTCTCCCCTGTACAAAAGACGGATTTTTTTTTGCTTTACTTATTAATTCTTGCTATTACTTTAAAATTATTTATTCTATTACTAATACTTTTACTAAGTATTTATGCAGGTACCCGTAAATTATCTTGTGCAGAAGGCCTAAAAAGGGCTAAAAGATGTCTCGGAGTTTATTTCGATTTTAGCTTTATTATTTTGTATTGCATTCCATTGTAATTGTAAATTATGAAAACTGCTTAGAATATGTAGAATAAAAGGGCCATAAATAATTAACCTAAGTTTGAACGGATAACCGCAAGTTAGCGGATCTTAAAGGATGCCTAACCCCTTCCCTTTAGGATAATAAAGAACCCTGATCCAGAATCTCATTAATTTCGCAGACCAATAAATGGAGATTAATTGCAGTATTTTTTATTGCAATAAATCAAGTGTCCTAATTCACTTAACTAATTAGGTGAAGACTCCTCAAAATCAGCATTATTGCTCCATCCAGGGAACTGCGCCAAAGAGCAACATTGCGGATACCGTTCATACCCCGAGGTAAAAAACGGGCGCGACACCAGATATATTCACCAAGGCTCTCATCAGTGTTCATCATGCTTATCTTGTATCCAAGCTAGGAATGAAGAACATCTTCATATCTTCTAGTTTGAGGAGGATGTGGAAATACTTGGAGGGTGCACAAGAATACCATGAGAAGAGATGTAGACTAACATTATTAGTTGGTTAAGTTTGTTATTAGTTGGTTAAGTTTGTTAGCATTTGGTTATTAGTTGGTTAAGTTTGTTATTAGATAAATAGATATTTTTGATATGTTACATGAGGTGTATATATGTAGCTCTTGAGAAGCATTGTACAGTTAAGAAAACATATCACAAACTGCTCTACTTGGGCACCAAAATCTCTCTCTAGTTTCATCTCTCTGTTCTCTCTTTCTCTGCTCACTATCACTATCACTATCACTATACTGACTATACTGTCTCTGCTTCTCTGATGTTCAACATTACATGTCATGAAAAATCACATTCCTTGCAGACAGACATGCACCAAAGGCATTAGTGCGTTTGAATAAACAGGAACAGATAGCAGGAGTCAAATGTTAAGGAAATGCCAAGAAGAAAGAAGAGAGTAATAATAACCATAAGAGTCCAACACTGGAACCAGGTGAAAAGGAATCCGGTATAGTACCCATGAGTGGCACAGAGAAGCAATAACAAATTCTGTAATTCAAAGGACTAAAAGATCAAAAGGAGAGATTTATAACAATTAAGAGCAAAATATTCTACAACAACATATTCAGACTTCTCTGAATGAATCAACGGGATTCTTCTTCGCCCGGATGAGACATTTATAATGCCATTTCTTACAATCTCTATTTTGTCTAGTGAAACATCATACAAGTTCATCCTGGCCTTCTGAAGGACTTCGGATCAGCTCCAAAATGTTAACAACTTCTGCCATATCAGGCCGGTTGGATGGAACTTGTGATGTGCAGATTAATCCCAACTTCATGACAGGAATCGCCTCATCTGCTGGAAATTTTCCCTGCAGCCTTGCATCTATACAGTCTTCAACCCTGCCTTCTTCTAATGCTCCTCGTACCATGTCACACAGTACTACCACATCGTCCTCCATATACTCAACTGGCCTCTTTCCAGTGACTACCTCAAGAACAAGAACTTCAAATCCATACACGTCACACTTGTCGGTTATCTTCACAGTTTTGCATGCAAATTAAGGTGCCATGTAACCGAGTGCACTCTGAATTTTGCTACTCAAGACATATCGATCAAGCATGGTACGATCTTGCTAAGCCATAATCTGCAACTTTAGGTTCACTGAGCTATCAATCGTGATATTGTTGGACTTTAGGTTGTAGTGGATTAAGTTCATTTAGTGCAGTGAGCCAAGCTTTTAGTCCCGAAGCGATGTTGAACCGCTCATTCCATGAGAGAAACACCCACCGATCCTTCATGGAGATGCTTGTACAAATTTCCACCACCACAAATTCATATATAAGTAATCAGAAAGATGGTGTCCAATAATAACCCTCGAGGTGACAAGATTATGGTGGCCGACTTTTCCCAATTTCCTAACCTCCTCTCAAAATCTTCCGGGACTTAACAAGACCGAGACGGTAAGCTTCTTAATGGCCACCGGATGCCCATCCCCAAGGACGGTTGGTGCACCGCCCAAAACCACCTCGCCCAAGCTCACAATCCTTGTTAAGCGAGCGTACTGTCTTTGAAATCGAGATCACTGAAAACACGACAAGTTTACGATTGGCATCCGTAGATGGAGAAACAACTAAAATCGTCTCCACCGAAAATGTAAAGCAGCGCAGTGGCGTGATGTCGTGGGACGGACACGAATATTGAGCACCGTAATGGTAATCACGCCAACAAAAATAACGGCGGTGCACTAATAGCAATGGCGAGAGATGCTTAGGATTTTCTTCTCATGGCGAATACTCGAGGACAATCGGGAGTAGAATCGGTGGAGTTGGGATTCGTAACAATTGGCTTGGGCATCACGGTAGAACAAGACCTATTGGCCAAGACCCAGCATAGAGCGGATTCTTGACCACGAATAAGGAGAAATAGTATTAAAAAAACCATTAGAAGGTAATTCACCCTGTAGCTGGTTGTGTGAAATGTTGAATGAAGAGAGGTGGCCAAGATCTCCAAGCTGCTTTGGTAAGACTCCGGTTAATTTGTTAAAGGATAAGTCAACATTTTGAAGGTAAGTCAGTTTAGCTAGGGCTTCAGGTATAGGACCAGTTAGACCGTTATGTGATAAAGACCTGCCAAGTTGATTGAATTAAAACATTAACTAATTGTAGCAAAAAAGTTCATAGTCAGGTAACACCAGACAATACATGATATAGATAGTTGGAACATAAAGGCATTGAGAGCCTAGCAATATGATAATGTTGATACTCTCATCCTTCATGTAAGATATTGCTGTCATAGCCACTTAAAAGTTATTCAACACACTTTAGCACATCCTTATGAATATTATGCAACAAGCTTTTTTAACAGAAGCTGATGAGTAGTTTTTATTATCACTGCAAACTAGCTCTACATGATTACTAGAGCCTCCAAATTGCAGAAAATGACTGAGAATATCAAGCATGGTTTCGTAATTTGAGCTTGCCTCTATAACACAACCCTTCCTAGCCTGAAAACTAAAAAGAACATAAACAATAGACCAAGATAATACCACTAGTGTCCTCTTAAGAATATTCGAGAAGAGAAAGGCAATGTCCAACGACGAATTAATGAAATATAAAGAGATTCAAGAACTTACAAGGATACTAGTGAAGAACAATTGCCAATTGAACTAGGAATTTCTCCCGTCAAGGCGTTTTTCTCCAGCCTAAGTTCCATGAGAGATGTTGTCCCTCCAATTTCTGCAGGGACAGTACCATATAAGCGATTTTCACTCAAGTCAAGAATATCCAAGGATTTCAATTGGCTAACAGTCTTAGGAATGATGCCTGCAAGTGAAATTTCAGAGAGTTAATTAAATTTCACCAGATAACTCACATTGCTAGAGATATTGAGTGCTTGAAGCTTGTAAGAAAATTACCCGCCAAGGAGTTATGACTAACATCCAATACCAGGAGCTTAACACAACTGCTCAAGGACTCTGGTAAGCCTCCAGAAATCGAATTCCGCGACATGTTTAATACTTTCAGGGCCTCAAGTTTCCCAATTGAAGTTGGAATGTTACCAGAGAATTTGTTCTTAGAAAAATCAAGAATGTCAAGGCTTTTCATTTCTCCAATCCATTCTGGTACAATGCCCACAAAAGCATTCCCTCTCAAAATGAATTCATTACACAAGCTAAGCTTCTGCATTGTGCTTGGAACCTCTCCATAGAGAGAATTTTCACTCAAATCAATTGACCTCAAAAGCAAACAACCTCCAATTCCCTCTGGAATTTCACCCTTAAAATGATTTTGTCCCAAGTTTATCGCTCTCAAATTACTCAGATCCTCAATGCCTATTGGAATTTCACCATCCAACATGTTATTTGACAAATCAAGAGACCTTAGTCCATTCAAAGACCAAATCCCAGAAGGCACCAACCCTGAAAACTGGTTAGACGATAAATTAAGCGATGCAAGCGCCACACAAGAGCTCAAACTCTCTGGGATCTGTCCTGAAATCTTGTTCTTGGCCAAAGAAATTGATCTCAAAGACCCACATTGTTGAAAGTAATCACCAAGAATGTTACCAGATAAGTCATTTTCACTCAAATCAAGAAACCTTAGATTAGCAAGCTGAGCAAGACTAACACTAATACTTCCAGTAAGATTGTTCTTTGCAAGCGAAAGCTTTCGAAGAAACTGTAAGCGTAAAAGACCTCTACTTATCCTTCCAGACAAACTAAAACCATCAAGAACAACATCAGATACTCTATTGGATCTGGGGTTGCATTTAATTCCATTCCAGTTACATGGACTATCATCTTCTTCATTCCAAGATGAAAGCTTTCCATATGGATCTTGAACATCAGATTTGAATACAATTAATCCTAGTACATCATCATTCAAAGATGGGTTTAAAGCTTCCACAAAAATGGGCACCAACACAAATAAAACAAACAGCTTTCTCATTTCCAACAAAATAAAAAAGCAATGTATTGCTTATAATTCCATAGACAAGTACGAGGTTAGCTTAAAACAATGTTGAAAGACCCTACTTATTTTTTCAAGAAAATATTTTGTATGGTTTGTTCCAAAATAGGAGTTGAAATGACCAGTTAATCCAAACAGTTGCTAAAACAAGGACCCAATACCCTAGAATTCTAAATACAGCTGAAACGGGAAAAAGGACCAAATCTTCTAAAATAGTAAACTTTAAGGACCAAAACGGAGAAAAGAGAAAATTAAAGGGCACAAATACAAAAAAGAATTAAACGGGAACCCACCGGAGGGAAAATGAGTTTTCTGGCGACGGCGAGTTAGTGAAGCATTTAAAGTGCTCTCTCTCTCTCTTTGTTTTAACTTTTAAGTGTGGCGATGTGGCCGCCACGACCGTCCGGTCGGCGACCCGACCCGAAACCACGACACCTGGTATAAAAAAACGGGGAGGGGCTCGGCAGGCGGGGCGAGTATGGTCGCCAGCCCGACCGTCAGCCCGATCCGCCCGACCCGCCCGACCCGCCCACCCGCCCAAATCCCTCGACCGCTGCAAAAATAGCCGTTGTCCAACGGCCATTTTACATTTGGCACGGCCATTTTAGGCCTCCTCTCCCAACCCCACACCCCTTTATATTTATTTTTAACCCTATAAATACCTCATTCCTCTTCTTATTATTTTCACAAATCTTTCTACTCTCTAATCTCTCAATCAATCTCTAATTCTCTATACAACATTGTCTACATATTCAATCTATTTATTAATTTGAGAATTGGGAGTGAAGTTGGCAACTAACGAGGATTATCTATCGAGCAAAGTTTCAATTTTCAACCTCTCGATTACACGTCGACTACGTCGGCGTTTGGTCTCGTTCTCTCATTAAATTATTATTTTGTCTTTATTTCATTTAGCACATTTAATTTCATTATCTTTAACTATTTATTAGCATAATTAAAATGAAAGGACTAAGAGGCATGTTGGGTAAGGGTAAAGTCGCTTCTTCTAGTAGGGGTGGTAACAAGGGCAAAGTACTTCTTCTAGTATTCTGTTTGATTATTCCTAGACAAGATGATTTTATAGATCTGAAATGTTTCAAATACCATATGATCTTGACACAAATGATTATCCGAAATTGAAGAAGATTTTAATTTAGATGACACTCTAGTTGATGATACACCTATTAATGAAGATGATGATGATACACCCAGTGAAATGCCTCCTATCCCCTACTATGAGGCAGGTCCAGAAACGACCATTAAAATCAAGATGGAAATATTTTGTGAGGACGTAGCTAATCAAGTAAGTATGTAAAACTTGTAAAAATGTTTATTCTTTTAAAAATGGACAAGGTCATGGTGGGACTGGTTTAGGAAGACACCTATTGCAAAAACACAAAGCCTTGCACGCTCAATACATTTTTGAAAAGAAGGTGAAGACGTCCTCTCAATCGGGACAAGGTTCACATAACGATACTCTTGTCGGGAGAAAGTACAGTCAAATTAACCCTATGGCCGGGAGTTGTAGGCCCTAAATACGATAAACATAAAGATAGGAAGCCTTAGCAAAATTAGTTGTGGAGGGTTTGCCTTTTCATTTCTGAATCTCCGGTTTTATTCATTATATTAGAGATATGTATAATCCGCTTATAAAGGTTTTCCTAGATCAACTGTTAAAAGAGATGTATTTAAATTTGCATGAATATCAATGAGATTTACGTTATGCATTATATCATTTAAATTGCAAAGTCGCTTAACTTCGATATAGTCGTAGTACTAACGCCATGATTATTTAACGGTAACTTGTCATTGGATAGATTATAAATGGTCTATGCAAAAGCGTATTTTAGCATATAGATATATAGATAGTAGGCATCGTGAGTTTATTTGAAAATATTTATTCAGATTATTACGGAATAAGCGATAAAGTTATGAGTATTACATTAGATAATGCATCTTCTAACAATTTCGCTATTAGTATTTTAAGAAATGTTTTAACTCGTCTTTTCCAACACATTTTCATATCAAATGTGCGTGCCATATTTATAACTTAGTTGTAAAGGATGGTCTTTCACTATTTCAAGATATTCTATAAAAAATACAAATTGCAATAAACTTTATTATTAAAAATAATAGAATTAAACAAAGAAAAGAATATAAAAACTTGCCACGATTGTGGACTATCTTCTGAAAAATTCAGAAGTAACAACTAGGTGAAATTCTTTATATGACCAACTAGTTGTTGCTTATGACTATAGAAAACCTATTACTTTATTTTTAACGCCCATAATCAAAATCCAAATGATATGATTGTGGATACTGATTGGGAGAAAATTAGAGAACTTATTGTATTTTTAGAAAATTTTCAACGAGCAACAAAAGAATTTTCTACTTTATATTATCCTACTATTTCAACTATGTTGTTTTATATAGCTATAATATTTTTACTTCTTAAAGAATATATGGAAAAACCTACTTATACTGCTATTAAAAAATGTTTATGAAATTAAAAATATTTTATTCCTATTCCCTATTTATATTATTGGTCTTTGTATTAAACCCGACTATTAAAGTAGAGGGTTGTAAAAGTCTTATTGAAAATATATATAATCAGATGGACGTACTACCACCTCCAACTCCCAAAAATTTAAATGTTGAACCACCTATTGAACTAACGCTAGAAGAAGTGTTGAATAGCGTAGAAGATGAATGCAAAAAGTATATCGGCATTACGGAAGAAAGTGCTAGTAACCAACCGACTTTTGTATCATCTTCTTCAACACAACCTAAAAAGACAAGCGGTTTTACGTGGCTAGGCCTAATATTAATTCTATTGAAAGCCTCGAAATAAAATGTGCGGTGGTAGCGGTGCTAACCAAATTAGTGAGTTCGATGTTTTTGTTTTGCAGGTAATTTACCTTACCAAGCGATTATCAATGAAGAAGGAAAGGAAGACTTGCGAAATATCGAGCGAATGAAGACATTTCGACACTTTCAATGATGGCGAGATATTTTGAACATTCTGCGTCATCCACGGCGCTTTTACAGCAGATTTCAAATAGGAAGCACAGACACTCATTAGCGGAGACACTTGGAGATGGCGGTACTATTCGAGAGATTGGATACGAGCGGAGCGAAGGAGGTCTGATCAACGAATTAACGAAGAAGATGGCGACAACTACAACGACATTTTATCTCAAGGCATGAGTAGCGGCGTGGAACAATTTGATCAAAATATACCAATTCCAAGAAGAACCACAAGAAATTATAAAGAAATTAGAAAAATATTTTCAAATTGGTAATTTATTTCATTGCAATTTTTAAATTTTTCTATGTCTTTCACTCTTTTGCAATTTTTTCAACAACGATTACTACAATGTAATTTTGAATCTTGTATATTTGATATTTCATATTTCAATGAAATTAATAATATAAAAGGCACAAAAATGGGATGTTTTTTTTACACTATTCTTGTCTTTGTTTAATTATTTAGTTTATAACTTTATACTTTATAGTTTATACTTTATAGTTTATAGTTTATACTTTATACTTTATAAATATATTATATATATGAGTATAATACTATAATTATAAATTATAATACTATAAGTCTATAATATTATTTTATATGTATTTTACATTAATGTTACTTTGTTAGTACTTATTAATTTATTATTTTTAATTTAGTGGAAAAAAAAAAAAAAAAAAACCCCGCCAACCCGTCCCGTCAGGCAGTCCCGACCCACCCAACGGATCGGGGACGGGACATGGTATGGTCCGCCCGACCCCTCCAGTTCGCCCATTTCGACCGCCCCTTTTCTCCGCCCCAGGCCCGCCCGACCAGCCAAACCCGACCCGGTGGGCCGTCGACCACTGCGACCTGCAAGTGGGACAAGAGACTTTATTAACGGGAAAAAGAAGGAAGTGAGGCTGTGTATTCATTATGTTCGACACGTGGCGATATGTAGTAGGTTGTTTAGAGTCTGATGTGGATTACACGTAGTCTTTGTCAGGTGACTGAATGCGTGAGTTTTTAGGAAACGTTAATTGCCTTCCAAAATGCAAACAACATACCCAGTCAAATCTTACGTCATGAGTCCAAAAAAGGTAGAGTATCATATTTTATCTAGGTAGATCGGCTATTTCAGAAAATTTTCGGTTCAATTGCCTTCTAAAATAAAAGGACAAAATTAGCAAGGTAGCCCACCTGAACTAAGAGGAATGAACTAAACTTGAAGTAATAAATAAAGTGGGTTATTTAATAGACCTCACCACCCACTGTTTAGGAAAAAACTTAAGCAATTAACTGCACTGCAAATCTATTTTGTTTAATGTTAATTGACTTCTAATCAATGAGTAAAAGGAGGAGAATATATTTTGAAGGAATAAGGTAATTGCTAGAACAACAAGAACAAATATAAGAATAGCTCAGTTGATTGATTATCTGAACTTTAGTGAGTGTTCGAATTCCGACGTGACATTGTAATTTTCTCCCCATTTTTCCTTCTCATATTACCCAAAGAAATTTTGTAAAGCCAAAGAAATTAATTTTGTCGACCTATACTCTTTAGTCTTTACGATCCACTTTTGTTGTTGCGTTTTTATTTCTTTAAAAAATAATTAATACTAAGGGTGAAAACAAAAAACATTCAAGTATATCTAATTTTCTAAAATGATAATAATTTTAGATCAATTATTTTTAGTAACCACGACAACAAACATGGATTGAATGCTACATATACCATATATTTTATAATAATAATAATAATAATAATAATAATAATAATAATAATGACGAGGAGGAGGGGGAGGTTAGGGATGTCAATGGGGCGGGGCGGGGGCGGGGGAAGGGTATCCCATACCACCACCTAAAACACATCCCCACCCCGCCCACTTACTTCACGCGGATACCCACTTACACCCATTAATAAAATGCTCAAATAATGTCTAGCAATTGTTTTAGTCACTAAAATGAAAGTTATATAAGAAAAAAGAAAAAAAAAGGAACCTTTCCACTATTGTGTATCGAATATCAATTCTAAAACCTTGTCAAAATATTATGAATATTAAAAACAGAAAGATGAAAATAGTTAACAAAAAAAGGAGAACAAAGAGAATAAGAAAGAAGCGTGGTGCATTCAAGTCACATTTTAAATCAAGAAAGGGCCAAATAAATTCGTAAATAAACTAATAGATGATACGGATATGGGCCGATCGGTGTGAGTATGGGGGTCTTATATGAAATCCAATGGCGTAGCACTTTGATACCCATACCCGCCCATCACCCACCAAACCATCCCCATAATTTACTGACATCCCTAGGGGAGGTGGGGTAAATGAGAATATATACGTAATAAATAATAGGAATCTCAATTGGGCTACAGAGAAATGAATAAACCAATGAATTAACAATAGTTGATTTGATGTAGGCGAGGGATTTCGCCTTATACTCCCAACAATAGTTGATTTGATTTTTCTTATCTGAAATTGTAGCTTAACTGTTTTGAAAGGTAGTCAAAACAAGTCACCTCAAACATTTTATGTAAAAAAATACGAGACAAGAGAAAAAAATATATTTAAGAGAGCAAATTTATTCCTGTACTTTCAATAGAGGGACAAATTTACCCCCTATACTTTGCCCCTATACATTTGTTCGAAAAGTTTAAATAATGCAAAATATGAACTAGTATTTTTCAAAGTAAAATGATAAATTTAAACCTACTCAATAATTGACCTGTCCATCGGGTCGGGACCTGCCCGACCCGAAAAAATCAGGATCAGAGTCAGCATATATTTGACCCGTGAGTCATCCGAAAAAGCGGGGACCCGTTCATATGTAGGGTCGGGCCAGAGTCAGAATTTTTTACTCGTATGACCCGTTCGGATCCGACCCGACCCACGTGTCTTTTTAATATAATTTATATTATTTATCTTTTATTAATATTTATTTTGTACTTATATATTTTTGTCATTAAGATGATATAATGTATGTTTTTATAATATATGTATTGCTCTAATCTACATTGAGCTCGACATAAAATAAGATAAAAATTATAGCTGATTATTAATAATATGTTTATATCTTTAGTCATTTCTGTTAATTTACAAAACCATTTCACTACTAAGTCTTAGTATTTAATTTATGTATTTATTGTTTAGATTTCTAAGATAGTAAAAACGTTATTCCATTCCTGATAGTGTATCGATTTATAATTATAGTCTTAAAATTGTAGCCAAATAACAATTTTTTAGTGGCAATCAAAGTCTAAGATATTTAACAGAATCCTAATATAATTATGTTGGTTTTAAGATTTTAGTTTTAGTTCAGTACAAAGTCCTAAATATTAGGAAAAAAATTAACATTACAATTTTACCCAATATGTTATTATTTTCTAAAAAAAAATTTAACTTAAAAGGGTATAAAAATCGTTCAATATTTAAAGGATATTTTGATCAATCAATATTTATATTCATGCTTTTAAAATAATCTGCTTCAGTGCTTTTTTGCGTAATTTTTAATGATTTCATGTTTCTGTTTGTTATAATTTTTAATTGGTGAAAAATTATATCGGATAGGGTAGAATTGCAGTGTTTGCTTACTATTTTATTTTGTTTTATAGAGCGGGTCAGGGTCGACCCGTAATCCGTAGGGTCAGGACCGGGATCTGAAAATTTAAAAATAAAACAGGGTCAAGATAAAAAAGTCACCTGACTCAGCCCTGACCCGGCCCGATCCGAACTTTGGACAGGTCTACTAAAAAATAAATATATTATAATATATCAAACGGTTGAATCCTTCTAACATAGAAGATTTTTTTTTAGTGTAGTGATAAATGAAATTCAAAAATTATTTTAAATCACAAGTTGAAATTTTAATTGTCTCATTTAATAAATTCTTGGCTGGGGATATATAAAACGAAATAGCTTGGGGAGATTTAAGTTGAGGGACAAAAAGAATTATGAGGAAGGGGGTTGGATGGTTGGTGTGAAGGTGAAAGTGAAAGTGAAAGTGAAAGGAGGGAAAGGTACTTGGAGAAGACAGAAGAAAAAGGTGAGTGTAATAAATAAACAAGGAAATGAGATGGGAGTAGTAAATGTGTAACATCCGGTAGGTAAGCCTCAGATTTTGCAGGACAATTAAAGCTTCCTTCAATTTCACTAAAACCTCCAACCATAAACGTCTCTCGCGGACCCTATCAACATACTAATCTACTTTAAGGGGGAAAATAAAATAAAAATGTATTTTAAGAAACCTTATAATCCTTATGTCCAAAAGGGTGTCCAGTGGGCTGGGTCGGCCCGATCCCGACCCGGCACACCCCGTCCTGATTCCCCAAAGTAAAAAAAAAATTATCGGGGTCGGGGCTTGAACTCGAGACGGGGCCTGGGATTGTCCAGCCCGTCCCGATCCCGACCTGTCCCCCTCACTCTTTGCAAAAATAATCGTTGTAACAACGGTCAAATTTCAATTTTGTCCGTTGTGCAACGGCTATAACGGCCATTTTTATCTCCCCTAATCCATTAATATTTATTTTTAACTCCTAAGTTAATATATTTACACTTTAACCTTATTTCTCAACTATAAATAACTCATTTTCTTCTTCATTTTTCTCACAAATCTTCCTACCATTTCCCTAATCTCTCAATTTATCTCTCTGCAAATCTTCCCATTATTAAATATTATATCAAAGTTAAAAAAATTGGAAGTGAAGTTGGCAACTAGCTTGAGGATCATCCATCGAGGAAAGTTTCAATTTTCAACCCCGACTACACGTCGACGTTTGGTATTTTCGTTCCTTCTTTAAATTATTATTGTTACTTAATTTTAATTATCGCACTTAAATTTATTTACTTTAATTATTTATTTGCATATGTCACACCCTTTTCCGATCGCGACATTTCTAACTTCTTAAATAAAAGATTAGAAAAATAGTGTAAAATGCTAAAATGTTAAAAAGGGTTGCTAAAAATAAAATAAAATAAAATAATATGTTAAAAGGTGCTAAAAGGTTAAAGAGGTTCTAAAAGGCTAAAGTAGGGTGCTAAAGTGTTAAAATGTTAAAGTGCTAAAAGGGTTCGCGGAGTCGCCACCTAATTATTTTGGGTGAATTAGGACACCTAAATGTCAACTAGGTTAAAGTCAGCATTAACTCCATTTTTTTTTGTCTGCTAAACTTAATGAGATTCTGGTTAAGGGTTCTTTATTAATCTAGAGGGAAGGGATTAGGCACCCTCCAAGATCCGCTAACTTGCGGTTGTCCTGCCAAACCTAGGTTGATTATTATGTTAGAGAAAATGCGTGTTTTATAAAAGATGCTTCAAAGTATTTTATAAAAAGGAGGCATCTTGATAAAAGTTTGTAAGACCAATGCTAAAAATATGTAAAGTTTTAAAGTGTGCGTTCATATTATTTATAATATAAGCGATGCAAAGTTGATTTATGGACTAAATATATGTACTTGCTTTATAAAAATACATATAAAGCTAATTTTGGATAAATGCATTGTAAAATATATAATGTTGAAAGTATACATTTATATTGTTTATAGAATGAATATGCGCAAAGTCGATTGATTTGGCTAAGGATATGCATTTATCTGCGAAGTCAAAGAAGTGGTGCGTTAGTTTCATGTTTAGATATGCAATTTTAATGATTAGGCAAAAGATTAGACATGAATGACAAGCCTAAGGTAAATAATTAGAAGTGCATTTAGTTCTAAATCACCCTCCCACCTTTTATGTTCAAAGACTAATTGAACTAGCTCTCCTATTAATTACAAAGTTAGATAATAAAATTGCAATGAACAAATAAAGGCATAAAATGAGGCAATGAGATTTAAAGAGTAAGAGGAGTTGAGATGGATGACAACGTCATCTTGTCCTATTTTGTTTAGAAATTTCTGAAGCAGGAATGCGGATGAATGTGGATGCGGGTCCCATTTGAAGTAATTCATGATGAGTCTCGCCATGAGACTCTTCATTTTTGCTCCGATGCATTTCATGTAAAAATATAAGAAAAGATAAGGATTAGTACATGCCCAAATTTATCAAAATCATAAAGTCTAAAGCACCTAATTCAATTTAGACAAAATCAGCAAATAAAGTTGTACAAGTCAATAAATAAAATGACATGACTACATGAGACTACAATAATCAACATGTAAGACGAGACAGTAAACTGAATGGCCTTAGCCCAAACACGCCAGATAGACAATGTAGAGGTAAGACCGAGGCTTATGGGCCCTGAACAACCCAGTGTATATGCACCCCAGCAATACGGAAATTCTTGAGTGTGGGCTAAGCCCAATGGACATATTTCTTGGATGGCTGACATACTAGATATAATCCATTATACATTTAACATACATATGCAAGCAGAAATGGACAATACACTGTCTATATGGAAGGGTATATCAGTGTACTTTCAGAGTAAACAAAGGAAGAGAAATAGGCAGACGAACATTTTATCCAAATGATATGTAAATATGCAGTGGTCTAATGACATTGCTTTAGATAACCTACCATTTTATCAAAGAGAACTACTGAGTTAACACATAGGGCTGGGCAAAGAGAAATGAGTTCTTCTATATTTAGACAGGACAGAACATGTATAGGAATGGACAAACAGAAGGTAACATATTCAGATAGGCAGAGACCCATTTAATCTAAACTAAACATACAGTTATACACATGCATATTACGATATGACATTTATAAACAGTATTCAGAGAACCCGGCAAGCAAGCACACACATTATAATAGGCAACTTAGACATGAAGATCAAATTTAAACGATAAATAAGAAACACTAAGCAATAGACAGTAGATATTTCCCTTTTGGTTAGTATCTGTTTCAGATCTTTCCATTTAGTTTTAGCCATTTACAGGACTTTAATCATACAGTATGTATGTGTTACTACATGGGACAAGGTGGGACTTCAGCAAGAGGGCAAAAATTAGTTCAGATAAATGACCTATATGAGCCTACATTCCGTCTAAGCAAATGGTAAACAGTCATGACACATAATAACTTGACAGGGAGGATCACAGGTTATCGAGGAATTTAGACTCAGTAAAAAATCGTGGGTCTAATTTGAGTCCATGCCAGTTACCAAACCAAATGTCAAAATCTTCAAACATCTCATATTGCAAGAATACACACATAAGCGTGTTGACAAACAAATCACAGTATACCAAAGCATATTTATATTACAACTCGACCTATATGAAGGTAGACAAACACAGACACAACATTTTTTAAGTATTAATAGTCAAATGAATAGGTTAACAAACAATCAAACAGTAGCCGACATCACATTCATGCATCAATGAACACAATAATATGAACGAACTAACTAGCACACGTTTAACACCCAAACTGCGGTAATACAAAATGGTAGGAGGAATTTGGGTTTACCTTCTCCGGACAGCGAACCAAGACAGTGTATCAAGTCGTCGATTCACTCGGAGTGTATTGCTATGCGAATGAAGGGTGTCGAGAAGGAGTGTTGACTATGCGTGAGCCTGTGAAAAGGGAAGTTCTTCGGTTATGGGCGAGGTTTTCTGATGCTCAAATCTGCCTCCGTGATGTGTAAATCAGTTGGTTTATATAGTCCTAATTGCGTTCCAATTTAGGTAAAGTTTAGGACGATCTCCTACTGATTTTATGTGATTCGGGTATTAATTCTGTCGGATTCTTTGGTGTAAAAATCGATTGAGGGTTGGTTATGGTAAGTTAATATTCTGGAGTGCGTGATTTGGGTGAGATATGGTGGGATTAATTTTGGAAAGGGCTTGGACGATGAGGCGGCGGGTGTTGGGATTAAGGTTTGTGTAGAGGTTTGGTTCTTTGAGAGGGACGATGGATGAGGGGCTGAAGTGGGGGAAAAAATATAAAGGCTGGGGAGTGGGCTAGCGGGCTGGGCGACGGGTGTGGGCTGGGCGAATTTGGGCTTGTGGGTTAAATTAATGGATATTAGATTTAGGAGTTAGTTTTAGGTATTAGGTATTTAATTAGTGATAAATTATTTAAATACAACCCTATGTGTTTTATTAGTCTAAGCTTGAGTTTAATTATTACAAGAATAAAGACGGGCGTGCCATTTGATTAGTGCTTAATATTTTAAAATGCGGCGCTATTATTTAAAATCTTATTTATTGTGCATTATTTATTATTATTTAAGCTAAAATTAAATTATCTTAATATGACTTTAGGCGCTACAATAATTATGAAATTGTTTTGCGTATTAATAAATGCGACTATGATATTTGACACGACGTCATTGCTAATTTGACGAATTTATTATTAATTATCATTTAAGAATTATGACAGGGCTTAAAATTAATAAATGCGGGCGCGAGACTCTAAGTGCTTAATATTCTACGTAAGACGCGGTGCCATTATTAAATTGCTTATTTATGTATGTATTAATGTTTTATTGTTGCATTTTTATATAAAAACATTATTTTAAAAATTAGTGTAATTTTGTAGTTAAGGACTGGACGGGAGGGTCAAAATTGGGTGTCAACAACTTATCCCTCTTTGTGTGGAGATGATGTAAGAGTCTTCAGACAAAGACGTTGACTTATAGCCAATTTTGTCTCGATCCTCGGAATTAAAAGTGTTGGGCAATTAAGACAAGACTGACGCAAAAATCAAAATTTGTCCCAGTGTCTCGTTATGACGACACTGGGCTACCATGGTCAAAACACCAAGGCGGGCTAACGCGGACTCAAAATTTGTCCCAGTGTCGAGTTATGACGACACTGGGTCGACATGATGTTAAAATAAAAATAAACTAGCTTGAACCTAGGGGTGTACCGGTATCGACTTATGATGATGCTGGGTTTATTGGTGTTGTGGGATGAGTGGACCGACGCTTGATGTCGCTTCTGCCATTCGTTGGGAAGGTTGGCCCCCCAACAAATTGTCCCGGTTCGCTGTAAGAGAAAATTCACGTTGTGCTCCTGCTCCTGCATGCTAAGACTTAAGCAAACGGTTAGTGCATAACTGTTACGTCAAAATGATAACGCATGAATTTATTGATAATGTAACTGTGTGAGCAGAAAATGTTATCCTGTAAAAATGTGATGCCTGTTGCGTTGACGTGATGCTGTAATATGCTGTGACTTTCGTCCTTGCATGGACGCATTGCGATTGTTGATGCCGTCATTGCGTAGACGAAATGCTGATGACGTCGTTGCCTAGACGTATTGTTGCTGGCGTCGTTACGTAGACGCAATGCTGATGACGTCGTTGCCTGGACGTATTGATGCTGATAACGTCGTTGCCTGGACGTGTTGCGCTGATAATATTGTTGCTTGGACATGTTGCTGCTGGCGTCGCCGCGTAGACATAATGCTGCTGGCGTCGTTGCGTAGACGTAATGCTGATAATGTCGTTGCCTAGACGTATTCCTGTTGGCGTCGTTGCGTGGACGCAATGCTGATGACGTCGTTGCCTGAATATGTTGATGCTGATAACGTCGTTGCCTGGACGTATTATTACTGACGTCGTTGCGTGGACGTAATGCTGATGACGTCGTTGCCTGGACGTGTTGATGCTGATAACGTCGTTGCCTGGACGTATTGTTGCTGACGTCGTTGCGTGGACGTAATGCTGATGACGTCGTTGCCTAGACGTGTTGCTGCTGACGTCGTTGCCTAGACGTGTTGTTGCTGACGTCGTTGCGTAGACATGTTGTTGCTGACGTCGTTTCCTAGACGTATTGTTGCTGACGTCGTTGTTGTGGATTTTGAACTTTGATTGTTGATCGTCGATGTCCCTTTCTGCTTCTGCTGCATTCTTTCTGCCTTTGCTAATATGAAGAAACCTGCGCTCAAAGAAAATTTGTGAGTTTTGGGGGGGGGGGGGGGTCGGTTCGTATTGACTTTGGCCTCGGTACTTTCTGTCCATGCGCCTGATTTGTTTGGACCTGTAACCCCTGTCTGATCTCTTTGAGCTGTTTGGTAGCGTTCCAAAAGTATTTTCCTAAACGAAACATTTTCATGAGGTATGCACAAAACATCTTTTAGAAATAAGCATTTATATGACATGCGTATAAAGTGTAAAAAACCTTGTCGAATTTGCCGAATATGACACGTATTCTGACCAACGAACATCTTTTGGAGTCCTTATTATGATCTCTTCATGGTGCGTAAAATTGTCCCAGTTTCTCTATGCGGGCGCGTGGGCGAAACTTAACTCTGGCGGAAATTGCTCATATCACTTTTGGAATAACCAAACACATTCTGTTGTACGCGGGCCAATGGGAAAATTCTTAATGGTGTGACCGAAGCCGATTTAGGCCGCCTACGTATCCCCATGAGGGAATCAGGTCATGACGTAGTTCATTACAAATGAAATTTGATAAAGCTAAAACTTCTAAATGTGGGACCGAGGTTGATGTGGCCGCCTACGTATCCGCCAAGGGAATCAGGTCGAACGTAGTTCCAATTACAAGCAAAGGGGCATTCTAATTTGAAGCGGCGAGACCCTATATGGGTTCTATGCATATCGCACCGAGGGAATGCAACTTTTTACAATGTAAAGGGATTACATGGAAAACAAATGCTCCTAAACGTAATATCTCTTTACCGCATCTGCGTTGATAGCTTTAGGCCATACTTCGCCATCCATCTCAGCTAAGATTAGAGCTCCTCTACTTAATACTCGATGAACCATATAGGGCCCCTGCCAATTAGGTGCGAACTTTCCTTTAGCTTCACTTTGATTCGGAAATATGCGTTTCAAAACCAATTGTCCCTGCTTGAATAACCTTGGCCTTACTCTCTTGTTAAAAGCTCTATCCATTCTGTTCTGATAAAGCTGCCCATGACAGACTGCATTCAACCTCTTTTCACAATCAATCGATCACCGCTCACAACGATCTTGTATCCATTCAGCTTCACTCAGCTCGACTTCTTGGATAATTCTTAACGATGGTATTTCCACCTCTGCTGGTAGCACAGCTTCTGTTCCATAGACCAAAAGATATGGCGTTGCCCCAATAGAAGTCCGGATTGTGGTGCGATAACCCAAAAGTGCAAAAGGCAAGTGCTCATGCCAGTGTTTGTAGTTGTTGATCATCTTGCGCAATATCCTTTTGATATTCTTGTTGGCCGCTTCCACTGCTCCATTCATCTGAGGCCGATACGGAGTGGAATTACGGTGAGTGATCTTGAAATCCCCACATATCTCACGCATCAAGTTACTGTTGAGATTGGTCCCGTTATCGGTTACAATCAACTCAGGAATTCCAAATCGGCAAATGATGTTGTTGCGAACGAAGTCAACTACTACCTTCTTCGTCACTGATCTGTGTGATGATGCTTCTACCCATTTAGTGAAATAGTCAATTGCTATGAGGATGAATCTGTGCCCATTTGAGGCAGCGGGTTCGATAGGGCCGATGACATCCATGCCCCAAGCTGCGAATGGTCAAGGAGAACTTGTCACATTAAGTTCATTCGGAGGTACTCGAATCAAATCCCCATGAATCTGGCACTGCCGACATTTTTGCACAAAGCGGATACAATCTATTTCCATCGTCATCCAAAAATAACCTGCTTGCAGAATCTTTTTCGCCAAAGTGAAGCCGTTCATATGAGGTCCACATGTCCCTCCGTGTATCTCTGATACTAGCTTTCTCGCCTCTTGAGCGTCGACACATCTCAGTAAGCCCAGATATGGAGTCCTTCGGTATACAACCTCCCCATTCAAAAAGAAATGGTTTGCTAATCTTCGAAGTGTTTTCTTCTGAATGTTGGTTATGTCTTCCGGATACTCTCTTGCTTTGAGGTATCTCTTGATGTCATGGTACCATGGATTCCCGTCTATTTCTTCATCTATATGAGAGTAATAAGCCGACTGTTCCAGCACACTCACTGTGATCGGGTCGATGTAATTCTTGTCTGGATGTTGAATCATGGAGGATAAGGTTGCCAACGCATCAGCGAATTCATTCCGGATATTTGGGACGTGCTTAAATTCTATATTATTGAACTTCTTCTACAATTCTTTCACACAATGCAGGTATGGGAGTATCTTCATATTCTTGGTTGCCCATTCACCCTGTACTTGATGGACCAGCAAGTCTGAATCACCTATGACCAGTAACTCTTGTATATCCATATCTACGGACATTCTGAGTCCCAATATGCAAGCTTCATATTCTGCCATATTGTTGGTGCATGGAAATCTGAGCTTCGCGGAGATCGGATAATGCTGACCTGTTTCTGAAACCAAAACTGCTCCAATGCCAACTACCTTGAAGTTTGCCGCTCCGTCGAAGAACATCCTCCAACCTGGGTACTCCTCTGTGATATCTTCTCCGACAAACAATACCTCATCATCAGGGAAATAGGTTCCAAAGGGCTCATATTCCTCATCGACCGGGTTCTCAGCAAGATGATCAGCTAATGCCTGCCCTTTCACGACTTTCTGTGTGACGTACACGATATCAAATTAGCTCAACATAATTTGCCATTTTGCGAGTTTTCCGGTGGGCATGGGCTTCTGAAGGATATACTTAAGCGGGTCCATCCTCGAAATAAGATAAGTGGTGTATGCTGATAGATAATGCCTGAATTTCTGGGCGACCCAAGTTAATGCGCAACAAGTACGTTCTAGTAGAGTGTAACGAGCTTCATACACTGTGAACTTCTTACTCAAATAATATATGGCCTGCTCCCTTTTCCCTGTTTCATCGTGTTGCCCCAACACGCATCCAAAAGCATTTTCTAATACAGACAAATAGAGTAGCAAAGGTCTCCCTGGTTCTGGCGGTACTAAAACCGGCGGATTAGAAAGGCACTCTTTGATTCTATCGAAAGCCTGCTGACAATCTGTTGTCCATTTGGTAGCTGCATCCTTTTTCAACAATTTGAATATCGGCTCGCATATCACGGTAGACTGAGCTATGAACCTGCTGATGTAGTTGAGACGACCAAGGAAGCTCATTACGTCCTTTCTGCTTTTCGGAGGAGGTAACTCTTGGATGACTTTTATTTTCGAAGGGTCTAGCTCAATCCCTCTCCTACTCACTATAAAACCCAACAGCTTCCCAGCGGGAACGCCAAATGCGCACTTTGCAGGATTCAGTTTCAGATTATACTGTCTCAGCCGCTCAAAGAATTTCTTCAAGTTTGCCAAATGACTCTCCGCTTTTCGCGATTTGATGATGACATCGTCCACATAGACCTCAATTTCCTTATGAATCATGTCATGAAAGATGGTAGTCATGGCTCTCATGTAGGTAGCGCCCGCGTTCTTGAGACCGAACGACATTACTCGATAATAGTACACCCCCCACGGGGTAGTGAATGCTGTCTTTTCTGCGTCCTCCTCTGCCATAAGGATCTGATGATAACCAGCAAAGCAGTCGACGAACGACTGTAGTTCATGCTTCGCACAATTGTCGATGAGTATATGAATGTTTGGAAGAGGAAAGTCATCCTTCGGGCTAGCTCTGTTGAGGTCCCTATAATCCACGCAGACTCGGACCCTTCCATCTTTCTTCTTTACCGGCACAATATTTGCTAACCAAGTAGGGTACTTTGCAACCCGAATTACATTTGCGTCGAACTGTTTAGACACCTCTTCTTTGACCTTCAAACTCATGTCTGGTTTGATCTTTCTTGGCCTTTGTTTTACGGGAAGATAAGATGGCTCAATAGGCAACCTGTGCGCGACGATATCCGTACTCAAACCTGACATGTCATCATACGACCAAGCAAACACGTTGGTGTATTGTTTCAGAAGCTCAATCAACTCTTTCTTCTGTGTGACATTTAGGTGGGCGCTGACCCTAGTCTCTTTCACAACTCCCTCATCGCCTAAGTTTATCAACTCTGTTTCTTCTAAATTCGATTTAGGCCTATTCTCAAAGTTTTCCAGCTCTTGGCTAAGTTCTGATTGCGGACATTCCTCTTATTTCTCGGGGTTATACTCGCCATTTGAACTTTGTTCGCTGGTTTCATTACATGTCATATTCGCATTATCGACAGGTTTATTAATATGATCGCTGAAAGAAGAATGCATAAAAAAATTTAATTTTAACCCAAGCAAGTTTTAAAGCTGCAAAAATATCCTGGAATTTATGATGAAAGCGAAAATGCGAGATTAAAAACATATTAAAGAAACGTAAATGCCGGTCTGTTTTTCTTTTTAGATATAAAGTCACATTGCTAGAACTATCATAAATTTTACCAAGCTCCTCGGAAGGTCAGGACGAGTGCAAGTCCAATTATTCAGGCTGTATCCATGCTCTGCATCCCAAATGGTGGGCTCTTCCTCGTGATCCCCTGTGATCATACAACAATCTACTTCATCTTCACCTCTGAGCAGTTACGGAACCTGCTGCAAGATCCTCTGGGTCATCTTCTCTCGGCATCTGGATGGTGCAGGCTTTGACGAATGACTGACTTAGGGGCGGAATAGGCATAGGCAAGGGAATGTATCCTTTTTTCCGGAGGCTCGCAGTCACCAAATCCTTCGAGGTGGGCTGGTACCCCAAACCAAAAGTGTCTTTCTTCCCAAACAACTGGATAGGCTCTGTGATCCATTTCATACCGGATCCAAGACCTCTGTCGGGCTCGTACCAATTTCTTAGCATTTCCTTGGCTACCATTGTGAGAGAACATGGCAGCTGCAACGACCTGACCCTGCTGGCGCTCTTGATCTCATTAATATGAAAGACCGAACCATCCAACTGTTTTACGTCCTCTATGACAGGGACTGCATAATTGGTACTGATGCTTCCCTTTTTATCCCCAAATACTACTACTTCACGGTGATTCCATATAAACTTTGAAACGATGCAAGGTGGGCGGGCGCACGACCTCGTGAATCCACGACCTTCCTATCAACAGATTGTAACATATAGCAATATCCAATACTTGAAACTCCACAACGAATTATGCAGGTCCGATCAACAGCGTGAGGTCAATTTCGCCTTCGAGTCCCCTATGGACTCCGTCGAAACCTTTGACCCTGATATGACTTTTACGAATTTTCTTGCAATCTGCCCCCAATTTCAACAGCGTCATCATGGGACAAATGTTGACGGCTGAGCTTCTGTCAATCAGCACTGTTGAAACAATCTTGTCTGCGACCTGGATGGTGATATTCAATGCAAGATTGTGTCTGACGCCACCAGCAGGTAACTCATCATCGTGAAAGGCGATTCTGCGAGCCTCTAGCACTTGTCCAACTAAAGATGTCAAGTTCTCGTCTGTTGTACCCTATGGAATATATGCATCTTTCAGTACCTCCATTAACGCAATCCTGTGTGGGGCCGAATGCATTAACAGTGAAAATAGAGAGATATGTGCTGAGCAACTGTTCCACGACAGAATATTCCTTAGTGGCCATCTTCCTCCAAAACTCCTCAACTTCAGCATCTGTCACGGGTTTCTTTTGTGGTACTTCTCTGGCTGCCTCTACGGGTGTGTAATACCTCTCTGACCTGGTTATACCTGCAGCGGTGACTTCTATGGCTTGCTTCCCAATTTCTCTGCGATCTACTTTGATTGGCGGCTCCCAGCCGGGCATCTGAGCAACTGTGATTGAACCCTTATGTTTCGACGACACCCTTTCCAACTCAAATACTGCTTTGTTTTGAATATTGGCAACAGGGGCGACGAAAGCAGAAGGTTCAACTCTTCCTTCAACTCGAACTGATCAGATGGTTCCCTCCAAGTTGTATTCCTCATCTAAGGTTATCAAGTGCACATTGGCGTTGCCGTGGTTTGGCAAGGGATTATCATGCGTTTGGGCGAGATCCTTGGTGAATTACCTTCTTTGATCAACGCCGATTTTATCCCCGAGGAGTAGCAACTTTCGATGTCATGCCACTGGCTATCGGAGTGATCTGGCATGGCTTATTCTCATCATACCATCTTGGGATAGGGTTAGGAATCCTTCCCGGAATTGGTTGGATCAAGCCTGCAGCTCGCGGCCTTTCGTATATTTGGGGTACGGGTTCAGCCAGTGGGGTGCGAACTTTGGGTGGTCTTCCTTCAAAATTCTTGTTTGGTCTGGGTGCATTGGGCGCTCTATTTTGTTGGCGGGCTTGATGGGTGGGTCGATGTGGGGCAGGATAAATGGGTGCTCGAGAAGCGTTATATATAGGCTGTGTGTGGTAGTTGGGGTGTGGGGCAGGTGTATAGTGAGGTGTGAAGTTTTGGTTACTTGTGTTGTAGTATGGGGTTTGATAGGATGGGTTTTAGTATGTTATGAATGCTTCGGGTTTACGTTCTTGTATGAACATGGAAGGGGAAACTGTCTCTTTCTTCCTTTGTGAAGTACTCCCGATTGTCCCTGACTGAATTGCCTTATTAGTTGCCTGTAATGCTGCCAGATTCGTAATCCTACCAGTTTTAATGCCTTCCTCCACGAAGTCGCCCATTATGACAACTTTCGCAAAATTCCGTCCGATGACACTTATCATTCGCTCATAGTAGGTTGCGTCCTTCAAAGATTGTACGAATAACGTGGTCATCTCACTCTTTGCCATGGGTGGTTGTACTTTTGCTGCCTCTGAACGCCATCTCATGGCGTATTCTCTGAACGTCTCCGTAGACTTCTTTTCCAACTTCATTAAATAAAACCTGTCCACAACGGTTTCTGTATTAAACCTGAATCGCTCCACAAAGTCTTGGGCCAATGCATTCCAGCTATGCCATTTCCGCGGGTCCTGACTAGTATACCAATCTAATGTCTTGCCGGTCAAACTTCGAATGAATAACTTCATGATGACTGCTGGGTTCTTCCCTACCCCGATCAGTTTATCACAATATGACCTCAAGTGTGCACGGGGGTTCCCTTTCCCATCAAATAGATCAAACTTCAGCACCTTGTACCCCACAGGTAGCTCCACATCTGGATGCATGCAAAGATCCTCGTAATCTAATCCTTCATGACCCTTATCCGATGGCATGCTCCGAACAACTTCTTTCAAGCTATGAATCTCTCTGGCTACGCCCTCGTCCATTTTGGCTCGAGCCTCCCTCTTCATTTTCTCGTAATGATCTGTTTCCTGGGGGAGCACAGGGACGGTAAAAGGCTGGGTTTCTGCTGTGTATGTTAGTGGTCTGGGTTGTTCTTTGAAATTGCCGTAATAGGTATGGTGCGTGGGTATTGGTTAGTCTGGCGATTCGGGCTAATTGGGGTGAAGTAAGCAGGCGGGGGCTGAGATATATGGGTAGTAAGAGGATCATTTTGAGGGTGGGGTTGAGGATTGGCCGGGCGAGGGATAGTTTGATCGGTAACCGGTAGTCTTTGTGGGGAGTTTTGTGAGATATGTGGTGGTGGAGGTCGATCCGGGATAGTTTGTGAGGTAGCGGCCCTTTGCTCTAGTATATGGGGTATTCAAACTAATGGATATGTTTGTCAGATTCCGTAGTCTTTCCATCTCAACCTGCATGTCGGCAATTTGTTGTAGTAGTTGTGCGATGCATTCTTCTTGACTAGTGACATTTCTCCCTTCTGAAGGTTCCGTTTCACCGACAGAAATAATTCCCAAACCATTTGGCTCAGACGCCTCCGAGCCAGTCATGTCATCATTTCGTGCCTTGGACCTGGTAAAGTGTGGATGCTCCGACATTGCTGAATCAATATGAACCGGCCTTTTGGGGGAAGTAATAAATCCTTCTACAATGCAGCAAACGGAGTTAGCATAAAGCACATAATTTGTAGGTATGTAGCAGATATATTGCACATAGCACATTAAAACGTTTCCTAACATGCAGGGGGGCCTCCTTATGCCAGAGGTAGGCCGTAGCGTCAAATATGAGATAATGATGGATTGGTCCGAGTCACACGACCGACCTTTGACGTGATCGTGCCATACCCGCACCTTGTGATACAACATCGAGAAAACCGAAGTAAACTCATATAAATAAACCATATAAAATATGAAACGAGCAACCCAAAATGGTTACCTTTCAGTAAACATAAATATAACAAAATCGACAGCTACATCCCGATTTATAACAGACTATAGGCCTCTAAGAGTGTGTAACCACTATGACGACAGACCCGTCATACCCTGAATGTACATAATATCTACAACATCGGGAGAACTGTACTAAAAGTCAAGCCTCCGAGAAATGGAGCTTCGACACCGAGCAAAGATCCTAAAATGAGGATTCACCACTGCTACCCCTACTGCGCAGAGAACGCACCCAGGAAGGGTCGAAACAATATGTACCAAGTATGTAAAACTGGAAAATACTGTAATAATATCATAAGTCTAAAATAAGCTGGAGTCATGGATGAAAATCAAATTACATTGCACTGTGCCTTCCTAACAATGAGAGTAACAAGTATAAATTTTACTGCATAAAAATAGGAGGCTCATGATCAAAACAGGGTCCCTCGCCCGTAGTATCATTAAGCAATCCTACTCCTGGGACTATTTCACCCGCATAGGTCCTGTGGACCCGCATGAGGTCATCCGCCTCGCATGGGACTATTTCACCCGCATGGACCCGGTGGGCCCGCATGAGTACAAGCGCCACACTCGCATCATGGGTAGCAAATCAATGGCATAAGTAGTAATCCGGGGTCTACCCCGTAATAATAATAATAATAATATGTAACCTAGCACAACCGACTATCATACATAACATAAGCGCTACCGGCTTATCATAATATAAGCAAGTTAAAAAAATCCCCTAACTTCTTATTAACATTATTAATATATCCTCTCATTTTAGTTTATTTAAGGCACTAACATGTCATTTAAGAGAAAATCCGGGAATTCAACCCAAGTACCACGTACCTCTAACCTTTTAAGAAATGACTCATTTTTATATAAAACTGATACTAATAACTGTAGTATCAAGTCACTACTACTTTTCAAGACAAGTCACATTTCCTTTTAGAAATATAATAGGCTTCTAAATCAAGTGACTTCATTTCTTTTAAAACCTTAGGCAATTAATGCCTTAAAATCAATTTTCCTTTCACAAATTCAAATCATTTATCCGTACTTATTTTACTTAGAGTAAATCTTTCTTTATTAACCTTCCATAAAGCTAATATAACCACTTCCCATAAAATCGTTATATCAACTTTATACATTAGTCAAATACATTTCCCTATATCCAAGGGACTTATACTTTTAAAACGAAACAAGTATCATATACTTAAAACACTTCAAGTCCCTTAACTTTGAAAACTTAAGACATCCTTAATACCTTTTAAAGAAGTGAGTTAATCCCCCTTACTCACCAAACTTGTCCATCCTTAAAACAAGTAAGTGATATCAAAGCCTTGTACGTCTACCGTACTACATAAGTGCAACTATTCATGCTCAAGAGATAAGAAAGTTCCACATACCTCTTCGGGTCAATCCACTTGCAAGTCTAATATACCGCACGTAGTATGTTTAACCTATAATGACCATAATACGTACATTAGCCTCTATCTTCAACGTAGAACATTCTAATTGAAACGTCCCTTATTCCTACGGAAAATTGGACAGCACTTCCTTTGTTTCTACATACTTTGTCACCTTTTTCAAGGCCGAATTCAATAACCAAACACGCAATCTTTAAGGCTCAACAATGCAGTTAACAAATAGGGGATTACACGCCTACTAGATGTGTAAAATTCCGCCCCACAATTGATATCAAACTAGTACAAACTACAAGGTCCAATTCGGCAACTTTGAGGTATAACAACATAAATTCTTATCCAATTCCTTTTTAATCCAAATTCTTATCCACTTCTTACATGCAATAAATCTAAAGGCAATATTAACAACTACAAGTCCTTTCTCCCACACATGCAACACAATTTACTAGAAAAAGAGAAAAGATTGTTACCTTAGAGCTTACCCAAATTAGTCCAACAAATTTTTACTTGTCTTCTTTCCACAATCACCCCACAAACCTCCTACAAGCTTGTCAACATGTTTCCTTCTTGCCACATTTTCTGAAATTTCTCTAGGCTTTGGTTTCTTCTTGAATTTCTAGAGAGAAGGGAGAGGAATTTTAGAGAGAAGGAAGAGATTTTCAGAGAGAGGAAGGTTTTTCAAGAATGACCAAGTCTTCAAGACTTGGTCAATAAATAGGACATGCACAAAATCAGATGGGGGGGACACTTGTCACCCTCTCATGGCCTCTTTTTTTAAAAAATAGTTCTGATTTTTCCCCAGATTCGCAGAAACCCGCCTCGGCGCCGCGGCGCTGAAACCTCTGCAACCTCTCGGCACTTCCGGCGCCGCGGTCCTGCTTTCCGACTCCGCAGTGCTGCAACTTCAGCGATTTTCCAGATTATCCGGCGCCGTGCTGGCCCCGACCGATGTTGCTTTTACGCCGATCACGACCGAGCTTGTAACTCCCATAACTTTCTACTCCGATGTCCTATCGACGAACGGTTGGTTGCGTTGGAAACTAGACTCAACGAACTACGTACTAGGCCTTTGAAACACCTAGGAACTCTCAATGTAACGGGACATAAACTGCCTCAAAGTTGACTAACAACCCGTCCGAAACATTCCGTCAACCCATCATTCTAAAATTTAAGTCTCAATTCCTTTCGTATGTTCTCAAAAGCATGACCTGAACTACGGGGTGTAACATTCTCTCCCCCTTAGAAACATTCGTCCCGAATTTTCCTTCTAGGCTTACTCAAATCACAATATCGACATAGACCATCTTAACTATTCTTCTTGCAAATAAAGACGCTCCACATGACCACACCAATACTTAAGCATAATTACTAAATTTAAAAACTAACAATCAGGAAAGTGGGTTACCTGGAGGTGTAGGGAACAAGTGAGGATACTTCTTCATCATGTCCTCCTCTGCTTCCCATGTCATTTTCTCCCTGTTCTCGTTACACCATAAGACCTTGACGGAAGCCACATCCTTTGTCCGTAGTCGCCTAACCTGACGATCGAGTATCGCTATGGGACTCTCCTCATATGATAGCCCCTCTGTCACCTGGACATCACAAATCGGGTGCACTCTAGATGGATCTCCAATACACTTCCGCAACATAGACACATGAAAAACTGGATGTACTGCCTCCAGATCGGACGGCAGATCCAACTCATAGGCAACCTTGCCTACCCTACGGACGATCTGGTAAGGCCCAATGTACCTTGGGCTAAGTTTCCCCTTCTTCCCAAATCTCATCACGCCCTTCATGGGTGATACCTTCAGGAAGACCCAATCATCTACCTCAAACTCCAAGTATCGACGCCGATGATCTGCATACGACTTCTGTCGACTCTGAGCTGACAATAACCGCTCCTGGATAAGCTTCACCTTATCCACTGCCTGCTGAATCAAGTCTGGCCCGACTAACTGAACTTCTCCCACCTCAAACCAGCCTATCGGTGACCTGCACTTCCTCCCGTATAAGGCCTCATAAGGCACCATCTGGATACTAGAATGGTAGCTGTTGTTATATGCAAACTCCACAAGAGGTAAATGATCCTCCCTACCACCGAAATCAATAACACAGCCCGCAAGTATCCTCGTTGTCTGGATAGTACGTTCGGCCTGTCCGTCGGTCTGAGGATGAAATGCAGTACTGAGACTCACTTGTGTCCCTAATCCCTTCTGGAAATACCTCCAGAAGTTAGCCGAAACTGGGCTCTCGCCGAAATGATCGATATAGGAACTCCGCGATCGACAATCTCTCGATATACAATCTAGCATAATCCTCGTAGAAAAAGTCGTCCTAGCGGAAAAAGTGGGCTGATTTAAATCGACTGTCGACAATAACCCAGATGGAATCATGCTTCCTCTGAGTGTGAGGTAACCCTGTAATAAAGTCCATATTGATCACCTCCCACTTCCATGTCGAAATCTCTATCATCTGCAACAACCCACCAGGCTTCTGGTGCTCCACCTTGACCTGCTGACAATTCGGACACTGCGCCACAAACTCCGCAACGTCCCTCTTCAGGCCATCCCACCAATATATACACCTGAGGTCATGGTACATCTTAGTAGACCCCGGATGAATAGAGTAACGAGCACCCCATCAGGCGCTACCCCAAATAGACTCTTCTCCTCCCGAAGAGTTGTATCTCGATACCGCACCATAATCGGATCCTCATACTGTCGCCTCTTCACCTCCTCGATGATGGAAGACTCGGCGACCTCTCGAACCCGGACCCCACTACTATCAGAACCAACCAAACGAACCCCAAGACTCGTTAGCTGATGTAACTCGCGGATCATGCCCGCACTGCACTGCGTCGGCGGACTACCCATCGATCTGTGACTAAGGGCATCTGCAACTACATTGGCCTTCCCTGGGTGGTATAGGATATCAACATCATAGTCCTTAAGTAGCTCTAACCACCGTCTCTGCCGCAAGTTCAACTCCTGCAGTCAAGATATCTTGGAGACTCTTGTGAGTGCGTGTAAATATCCACATGAACTCCATATAAATAATGTCTCGGATCTTCAAGGCATGAATCACTGCGCCAACTCTAAGTCATGTGTGGGATAGTTCTTCTCATGCTTCTGGTGTCGAGATCGTAAGCTATAACTTTCTGCGTCTTTGCATCGACGCACTGCCCGACACCCGACGCATCACAATAAACCACATATCCGTCTAAACCTCCGGAAGTAAGAAGCTGAGGCGATCGTCAATTTCTCCTTGATGGCGAAACTCTCCTCACAAGCATCCGTCCACCGAACATACCGCTACGAGTCGACCTAGTCAAAGGTCTTGAAATGGAAGCAAACTTCTCCACAAATCTCCGATAATAACGCATGAGCCCAAAGCTACGCACTCCGTTGGTGTATTGGGTGCAGGCAGTCTTGGCGCCTCGATCTTTCTTTGTATCAACGAATACCATCGGCCGATAACATGCCCTAAGAAAGCCACTGGCCAACAAAACTCGCATTTCGAGAACTTGGCATACAATGCCGGTCCGAGGACTCTCTGACCGCCAAATGATCTGCATGTTCCTGCTCTGCGCGCGAATAAACCAGGATATCATCAATGAATACTATAACGAACATATCCAAGAATGGATTGAACACCCGGTTCATCAAATCCATGAATACTGCTGGGGCGTTGGTCAACCCGAAAGACATCACCCTGAACTCATAGTGCCCATACCGGGTCCTGAATGCAGTCTTTGGGATATCTGCATCTCTAACTCGCACCTGATGATAACCAGACCGCAGGTCTATCTTGGAAAAACACCTCGCCCCCTGCAACTGGTCAAACAAATCATCAATCACGGGAGGGTATCTGTTCTTGATAGTTACCTTATTAAGCTGCCTGTAATCAACACACATACGCAGCGTCTCATCCTTCTTTTTTACAAATAAAACTGGCGCTCCCCAGGGAGAAACACTAGGCCTGACAAAGCCTTTTTCCAGCAAATCTTTCAGCTGGTCTTTCAATTCCCTCAACTCAGCAGGTGCCATCCTGTATGGAGGAATAGATATCGGTCGAGTGTCTGGCGACATATCAATGCAAAACTCAATCTCCCTCTCAGGAGGAATACCCGGAAGCTCATCTGGGAATACGTCTGGAAACTCTCTAACAACCGAATCGATCAAGGTCGGTATCTCGCCTCGATGTAATACCCGAACCATATGGTAGATATACCCCTTCCGCACCATCTTCCTAGCCTTGAGGTAAGAAATAAACCTACCCCTCGGCGACACAGTATTCCCCTTCCACTCGATAACCGGCTCACCAGGAAACTGGAACCGTACCAATCTCTCTCTACAGTCCACATTGGCATAGCAAGACGCTAGCCAATCCATACCCATAATCACATCAAAGTCCGTCATATCCAACTCTATCAAGTCGGCTAGGGTCTGACGACTGCAAATAGTCACTGGGCAAGCTCTATATACCCGCTCAGCTACCACCGAATCACCTACTGGCGTAGCCACCTCAAAAGGTTTTATGGACTCGGGCTCTATCCCTATTCTACCAGCAATATGAGGAGATATATAGGACAAGGTAGAACCTGGATCTATCAAAGCATATACATCACAACATGAAACCAATAATGTACCTGTGACGACATCTGGTGACGCCTCCTGGTCCTGACGGCTGGACATAGCATAAATGCGGTTCTGAGGACCGCTGGAACTGGGACCCCCACCACGACCCCTGCCGCGGCCTGCTGGTCCGTGAACACCCTGCCCTCCGGGGCGCATGACCACCGAAGACGAAGATTCAAAGAATCGACTTCGTCTGAACCATAACACTCCCGCCGCCTCTGGTCGGACAATCTCTCTTCAAATGGCCCTGCTGGCCACAAGAGTAACAAGCTCCTGGAGGAACACGACACCCCCCATGATGGTAATCACCACATCGACCACACCGAGGTATAGGTGGCCTCGTCGATCGAACTCGTTCCTCCGAGAACCCGGCCACGAGCCCTCGCCCTTCCCGAATACTCGGACGCCTAAGACGCGGAGGAGCGCTCTGAACCGGCTGAGGTGCAAATTCGGTCAGCTGTTGAGGTTGTCTACCTCGAAAACTACCAGAGGACCCTGCTGTCCTGGCCCTCTTCTGCTGATATCTATCAATCCGTCGGCCCCTACGTTCCTCACACGCCAAGTGCATAAGCCTGCATGCGGGCAATGTCCATGCCCGGCTGAAGAGTTACTCCCGTGCAACTCTCTGCTAAGTAATCATCGAGCCCCGTAACATATCGATGTACTCTGTCCTCCATGTCTGCCACTAAAGCAGGGTCATACCGAGCCAACGAGTCAAACTCTACGTTATACTCCCGGACCGTCCGCCCACTCTGTCTCAACGTCAGAAATCTATCGGCCCGAGCTCTTCTCATCTGCGGAGGCAAGAAATGGCTAAGAAACGCCTCTGAGAACTCGTCCCAAACAGGAAGCGCATGCTCCCGACGATTCCTATGAATCAAACTACCAATCGCAGATCACGCACCGATGTGAACCCAATACTATCGACTCTGTCTCGAGGCCTTGATCACTCTCGCGATCCGTCAGAATCGCCGGATAAACTCGAGGATCATCCTCGTGCCTCACCCATAGAACTCGGTGGGCTGCAACTCAAAAGTCCCAAGTCTCGTTATCGATTCGGGGTGAACTACGGTACAACCGAACCGCTGTCTCCGCTCGTCCTCCCTTGCCAGATCTCGCTAATAATCGCCATCTCTCAGAGCCCATATCCTATGCTTGCCGTAATCGAGGCTCAGTACCGCGGTCTCGATGGCCGCTGCTCCGAACTCTTTGGGGTTGGCGACGTCGTGGAACTTCGCCGTCCAAACATCACCTCGGTAAAGATCTGCATGTGCCCTCGTAACCTCTCGTGTCCTACTAGCGGCTCCTCCGCTTGCCCTTCGGGCCGCGGTTGCCTTGCATGAGGCATAATCGATACATAAAAATATGTCGGAGGAGTTCAACCTATAACACGCCTCTATTGCACGATCTTAGAGTGAAAAATGGAAACCAATCCTAAATATCCGCAGCCTCACGATTATAGATGTGGTGCACAACACACCGATAATCAAGACTCTACTAGATACGGCTGTAGACCCTTTCCGAGGATTAATCGCTCGATACCACTTTTGTCACGACCGACTTGGACGTGGATCGTGCCTTACCGGGCACCCTTGTGATACAACATCAGAGAAAACCATCGAAAGTAAACTCATAACAAGAAACCATATAAAATATGAAACACGCTAACCCAAAATGGTTACCTTTCCGTAAACATAAATATAACAAAAGCGATGATATCCCAATTTATAACAGACTACATGCCTCTAAGAGTGTGTAACAACTATGATGTTACAGGGCCCCGTCATACACCTGAATGTAAATAATATCTACAACATCAGGGAGAACAGTACCAAAAGTAAAGCCTCCGTATAAATGGAGCTTCGACACTGAGCAAAGATCCTAAGAATGAGGATCCACCACCGCTTTTCTACCGCGGCATGAATGCGGCTCAGGAAGGGTCGATACAATATGTACCAAGTATGTAAAACTGGAAAATACTGTAATAATATCATAAGTCTAAAATAAGCTGGAGTCATGGATGAAAATCAAATTACATTGCACTGTGCCTTCCTAACAATGAGAGTAACAAGTATAAACTTTACTGCATAAAAATAGGAGGCTCATGATCAAAACAGGGTCCCTCGCCCGTAGTATCATTAAGCAATCTTACTCCTGGGACTATTTCACTCGCATAGATCCTGTGGACCCGCATGAGGTCATCCGCCTCGCATGGGACTATTTCACCCGCATGGGACTATTTCACCCGCATGGACCCGGTGGGCCCGCATGAGTACAAGCGCCGCACTCGCATCATGGGTAGCAAATCCATGACATAAGTAGTAACCCGGGGTCTATCCCGTAATAATAATAATAATACGTAACCTAGCACAACCGACTATCATACATAACATAAGCGCTACCGGCTTATCATAATATAAGCAAGTTAAGAAAATCCTCTAACTTCTTATTAACATTATTAATATATCCTCTCATTTTAGTTTACTTAAGGCACTAACATGTCATTTAAGAGAAAATCCGGGAATTCAACCCAAGCACCACGTACCTCTAACCTTTTAAGAAATGACTCATTTTTATATAAAACTTCCAAGATACTAATAACTGTAGTATCAAGTCACTACTACTTTTCAAGACAAGTCACATTTCCTTTTAGAAATATAATAGGCTTCTAAATCAAGTGACTTCATTTCTTTTAAAACCTTAGGCAATTAATGCCTTAAAATCAATTTGCCTTTCACAAATTCAAATCATTTATCCGTACTTATTTTACTTAGAGTAAATCTTTCTTTATTAACCTTCCATAAAGCTAATATAACCACTTCCCATAAAATCATTATATTAACTTTATACATTAGTCAAATATATTTCCCTATATCCAAGGGACTTATACTTTTAAAACGAAACAAGTATCATATACTTAAAACACTTCAAGTCCCTTAACTTTGAAAACTTAAGACATCCTTAATACCTTTTAAAGAAGTGAGTTAATCCCCCTTACTCACCAAACTTGTCCATCCTTAAAACAAGTAAGTGATATCAAAGCCTTGTACGTCTACCGTACTACATAAGTGCAACTATTCATGCTCAAGAGATAAGAAAGTTCCACATACCTCTTCGGGTCAATCCACTTGCAAGTCTAATATACCGCACGCAGTATGTTTAACCTATAATGACCATAATACGTACATTAGCCTCTATCTTCAACGTAGAACATTCTAATTGAAACGTCCCTTATTCCTACGGAAAATTGGACAACACTTCCTTTGTTTCTACATACTTTGCCACCTTTTTCAAGGCCGAATTCAATAACCAAACATGTCATCTTTAAGGCTCAACAATGCAGTTAACAAATAGGGGATTACACGCCTACTAGATGTGTAAAATTCTGCCCCACAATTGATATCAAACTAGTACAAACTACAAGGTCCAATTCGGCAACTTTTAGGTATAACAACATAAATTCTTATCCAATTCCTTTTAAATCCAAATTCTTATCCAATTCTTACATGCAATAAATATAAAGGCAATATTGACAACTACAAGTCCTTTCTCCCACACATGCAACACAATTTACTAGCAAAAGAGAAAAGATTGTTACCTTAGAGCTTACCCAAATTAGTCCAACAAATTTGTTATACCCCGTAGTTCGGATCGATCGATTGGGGCCAGCGCGCCGTGGCAGTAAGCGGCCGCGGCGGATGATTGTAGGGCCGCGGCGCCGGGAAACAGGGCCGCGGCGCCGGAAGATCTGAAGGGTCGCTGAAGTTTCAGCGCCGCGGCGCCGGGAAGCAGGGTCGCAGCGCCGGAAAGTCCTGAGTAGGCGGCAGAAGTTTAGCCACGGCCGGCCGCAGTGCGCGCCGAGGCGGGTTCTGCGAGAGTTAGTGGAAATTTCTGCACTGTCTTGTTTTAAAAGAGGTCATGGGTGGGTGACAAGTGTCCCCCCCCATCTGAAATGTTGCATGCCTTATATTGACCAAGTCTTGAAGACTTGGTCATCTTTCATCTCTCTCTCTCTCTCTAAGCAAAAGCTCCCACTTCTCTCTAGAATTCCAAGAGGAATTCAAAGCTTAGGAAAAATCTGAAAAGGTGTGGCAAGAAGGAAGCTTGTGGCTAGATTGTGGGTGTTATTGTGGTGGTGTTCTTGGAAAGGAGGCTAGCAAAATTGTTGGAATAATTTTGGCTAAAGCTCTAAAGGTAACATTTCTTCTTTTGTAGATAGTTATTGGTGTTGCATGTGAAGAAGAAGGAACTTGTAGTAGTAAATAATGCTCTTAGAATCATTGCATGTAAGAAATATGGTTTGGATGTGAAAAGATTGGTTAAGGAGATATTATGAGCATGTTGTAGCCTACAAACTACTTTAGAATTGTTAAGTGAATTGTTGTACCTTATGGGGCAGAATTGTACACACCCAAGTTTAGGTGTGTAATCCCCTTTGAAATGTTTGGATTGTTGGGCCTTAAATGTGGCATTTGGGTGTTGAATTCGGCCTTGAGAAAGGTGGCAAAGTGTGTAGAAACAAAGGAAGTGCTGCCCAAATTTCCTTAAGAATTAGTAACTTGAACTTGGAATATTCTACATTGAAATTAGAGGTTAATAAACGTATTATGGTCATTATAGGTTGACATATTACGTGCGGTATTTCGGACTTAGCAAGTGGATTAACCGAAGAGGTATGTGGAACTTTCCTATCTCTTGAGTATGAGTAGTTGTACCTATGTAGTACGGTAGACGTACAAGATTTGATATATTTCACTTGTTTTAAAGTATATGATATTTGTTTAATTGTAAAAGTATAAGTCCCTTGGATTTAGGGAAAAATGTATTTGACTAAGGAATAACGCAAATATAATGACTTTATGGGAAGTTGGTTATATTAGCTTTTGAAAGGTTAACAAAGAAAGGTTTACTCTAAGTAAAACAAGTACGGGTAAAGGATTTGAAACTATGGAAGGTGAATTGATTTTTAGGCATTGATTGCCTAAGGTTTTAAAAAGGAAATGAAGTCACTTGATTTAGAAGCCTATTATATTTCTAAAAGGAAATGTGACTTGTCTTGAAAAGAAATCGTAACTTGATACTATGGTGATTAGTATCTTGGAATTTTTGTATAAAAAGAGTTATTTCTTAAAAGGTTAGAAGTACATGGTACTTGGGTTGAATTCCCGGATTTTCTATTAAAAGACATGTTAGTGCCTTAGGTATACTTAAATGAGAGGATATATTAATAATGTTAATAAGTTAGGATTTCTTAACTTGCTTATGTTATGATAAGTAGTGCTTATGTTATGTATGATGATCCAAGTAGTGCTTATGTTATGATAAGCGGTAGTGCTTATGTTATGTATGATAGCCGGTAGGCTTATGTTATGTATGATAGGCCTAGTGCTTATGTTATGATAAGCCTAGTGCTTATGTTATGTATGATAGGCGGTAGTGCTTATGTTATGTATGATAAGGATGAGCTATGTTATATATTGATATATTATTACTGGTAAACCCGGTTATTACTTATGCCATGGATTTGCTACCCATGACGCGAAAGGCGCTTGTACTCACGCGAATCCGACCACGGGATCCACGCGGTGAAATAGTCCCACGCGAGTACGGCGATGGTACTCATGCGGGTCCACGGATCCATGCGGGTGAAATAGTCTCACGCGGGTGAAATAGTCCCACGAGGCGGATGACCTCATGCGGTCCACAGACCCATGCGGGTGAAATAGTCCCAGGAGTAGGATTGTTTAATGATACTACTGCGAGGTACCATGTTTTGATCATGAGCCTCCTATTTTTATGCAGTAAGATTTATACTTGTTACTCTCATTATTAGTAAGGCACAGTGCAAGGTAAATTAATTTTCGTCTATGACTCCAGCTTATTTTGACTTATGATATTATTACGATTTTCCGATTTACATACTTGGTACATATCAGGTAATCGACTTCTTCCTGGGGCTGCGTTCATGTCGCAGTAAGGGTAAGCAGGTGGTGGATCCTCATTCTTAGGATCTTTGCTCAGGTGTCAGAAGCTCCATTACTCCGGAGGCTTGACTTGATTTTTGGTACGGTTCTCCCTGACGTTGTAGGTTTTGTGTACATTCAGGGGTATGGCGGGCCCCGTCCGTCATGGTTGTTACAAACTCTTAGAGGCCTGTAGTCCGGTTATAAATTGGGTTATTAAGGATGTAACTGTTCAGTTCTGTTTTATTTATGTTACGGGAAGGTAGCCATTTTTGGGTTAGCCTATTTTATCTTATATAGTTCTTGTTTGTGAGTTTATTTCCGCTGGTTTTCTCTGATGTTGTATCACAAGGGTGCCCGGGGTAAGGCACCAGTCACGGATCCGAGGTCGGGTCGTGACAAAATTTTTACTTGTCTTCTTTCCACAATCACCCCACAAACCTCCTACAAGCTTGTCAACATATTTCCTTCTTGCCACCTTTTCTGAAATTTCTCTAGGCTTTGGTTTCTTCTTGAATTTCTAGAGAGAAGGTAGAGGAATTTTAGAGAGAAGGAAGAGATTTTTAGAGAGAGGGAGGTTTTTCAAGAATGACCAAGTCTTCAAGACTTGGTCAATAAATAGGACATGCACAAAATCAGATGGGGGGGGGGGGGGACACTTGTCACCCTCCCATGGCCTCTTTTAAAAAAAACAGTTATTATTTTTCCCAGTTCGCAAAACCCCGCCGCGACCACTGCGGCCGCGCCGCTGAAACCTCTGCAACCTCTCGGCACTTCCGGCGCGGCCCTGCTTTCCGGCGCTGCAACTTCAGCGATTTTCCAGATTATCCGGCCGCTGCCCTCAGATCCGGCCGCAGTCACGTGGCCCCGACCGATGTTGCTTTTCTCGCCGATCACAAGACCGAACTTGTAACTCCCATAACTTTCTACTTTGATGTCCTATCGACGAACGGTTGGTTACGTTGGAAACTAGACTCAACGAACTACGTACTAGGCCTTTGAAACACCTAGGAACTCTCAATGTAACGGGACATAAACCGCCTCAAAGTTTACTAACAACCCGTCCGAAACATTCCGTCAACCCATCATTCTAAAATTTAAGTCTAAATTATTTTCGTATGTTCTCAAAAGCATGACCTGAACTACGGGGTGTAACACGAGCCATCAGATCGAAATGCTTTTATTGGGAATAAAACTAAAAATTAAATTGCAATAAAGAAATGTCAAAACTAAAGATTATTCCTAATGCTACATTATGCTGACGGAGAATGTGGTGGTGGTGTAATGGTGTTGCTAGGCCCTGCTCCTGCATTTTCCAAATATTGCATGATATTTTGTAGTTGGTCCCACATCTCAGGGGAGATGGCGTTGTTCTCTAATCTGCACACTTTCACCCAATTGGTCATGTTGATATCCTCGAAACCCTGCTTGCCTTTGGGACTCGGACTGCCACAATCTTCCTTGAACCATGCATAGTATTCAGGTGTACCTCCTGCTTGCTCATATTTGACATCTATTTTCTCAATGTTGTTCCATTCATCAAGGATTTGCTTCTTTCTGGGAAAAGTGCAATTTGCCCCAAACGCGACTTCTGAATCCTTCATGTCCGATCGGAGAGGGATTACCTGTTCTTGACCAAACTGGCGGAGTACACGCAGCGGAGCATATGGCTGAAGTCCCCTTAATCCGATGAGCTCGATGTAATAACAGTTTTTGCTCCTTACATAAGCTTTGTTGATACGGGATAGCAGTGGGTACCTCCATTGTACTTGGTTTCTAGTGCGGGATGCCAGAAATTCATACCAATCCCTAGTACCGACCGACGACACAAATCGCTTCATCCTGTCGTAAAAACTTACAATCCTATAATCATTGCTAAAACAAATGTCTGTCATATGCGATCGTTGATAAAATTGTTCCATGGCCCACATCTGTAAGATGAGATTGCATCCCTCGAAGAAATTGGTTTCCTTTCGCTTGCATTTTCCCAGAGCCCGAAATATCCCAGCTAGGATCATGGGGACCAAAGTAAGTTGCGTGCCATTAATGCCTTCAAAAACCATTCGGGTCAGAGAACATATGCAAGTGTTGATCCGTCCATGCTCGAGTGGAAACACTAGAGTGCCTAACAGAGCAACATCGAACGCGGTATGTCGTCTAGTTTTCCACTGTCCCAGACTGCAAGAGAACTCTTTTCTAACAGACTGATAGTTATCCTGGCGACCATATCTCTTGTACAGATAATCTAGGGAAACCCAATTATTTTCAAAACAACGGAGTTCCTTTGTGTTCTTTAGGCCCATGTAATGCAAGAATCTCTTTCCAGATTGACTATAAGGGATGATTTGTCCTCTGCCTTGGTAAGCTAAGCTTGTGAAGTAGTTGATTTCTTCCAACGTGGGGGTGAGTTCGAAGTCTTGAAATCTGAACACTGCCCTATCCGGATCCCAGAACTGAATCAAGGCCCTAACTATATGCTGATCTGGAGCGATGTCAAACAAAGCCATGAGACAACCTAATTTGCTTCTGATGGTCATTTTGCTAATGCCGTCGAAATTCTCCCACCAAATCTTTAGCTTTGTCGGAACACCACTCACCATTCTGATTTCAGGGATTGTTGGAATACTGCTCATCCTATACATAAAACCAAAAATAAATGCAAAATTTCCCAATGCTAGCATGTCACGTTAGGCTCGGATTCATCCATCAATATCACGTAACACATAATATGTTGTTGGTCGTTGGGTCGTGAAAAACCCTTCGACAATTGGGTGGGCTTCCTAACTGTGGTGTCAATGCCAAGGATTGACCCACCTAGGGTAAATGCATGCATGCCTTAAAATAAGGGGTGGTATAGCTCTATCCTAAGTTTCTAAGATTTGGCTCACTAGACGCAAGGTTCCCGAGCGGACAACTCGAGTGAGAAGGCTACGCGGCCACCGGTTAGACCGGACACTCCACGTATATTACCAACTCTCCTAAATTTGGGTTTTGAAGAATTTTGCTGATGCATCAAGCGCACCTCGCATGTAATGTGTGATTGTGTGAATTTTCCAGAGTGGAAGAGATATGAGCGGAATGTCAGTTTAAGGAAAGTAGTAACAAATAGCAATTACAACAGTGACAAATAAAGCAATTTACAATACACAAGAAAAATTAAGTGCGAAAGTAATGCCAAATAATAACCTTAAGTCTGTTACGGTCAAGAACCTATTCCCCAGCGGAGTCGCTATTTCTGTCACGCCATTTTCCGACCGCGACATTTCTAACTCCTTCTTAAATAAAAGATTAGAAAAATAGTGTAAAATGATAAAATGTTAAAAAGGGTTGCTAAAAATAAAATAAAATGTTAAAAGGTGCTAAAAGGTTAAAGAGATTCTAAAAGGCTAAAGTAGGGTGCTAAAGTGTTAAAGTGCTAAAAGGGTTCGCGGAGTCGCCACCTAATTATTTTGGGTGAATTAGGACACCTAAATGTCAACTAGGTTAAAGTCAACATTAACTCCATTTTTTTGGTCTGCTAAACTTAATGAGATTCTGGTTAAGGGTTCTTTATTAATCTAGAGAGAAGGGATTAGACACCCTCCAAGATCCACTAACTTGCGGTTGTCCTGCCAAACCTAGGTTGATTATTATGTTAGAGAAAATGAGTGTTTTATAAAAGATGCTTCAAAGTATTTTATAAAAAGGAGGCATGTTGATAAAAGTTTGTAAGACCAATGCTAAAAATATGTAAAGTTTTAAAGTGTGCGTTCATATTATTTATAATATAAGCGATGCAAAGTTGATTTATGGACTAAATATATGTACTTGCTTTATAAAAATACATATAAAGCTAATTTTGGATAAATGCATTGTAAAATATATAATGCTGAAAGTATACATTTATATTGTTTATAGAATGAATATGCGCAAAGTCGATTGATTTGGCTAAGGATATGCATTTATCTGCGAAGTCAAAGAAGTGGTGCGTTAGTTTCATGTTTAGATATGCAATTTTAATGATTAGACAAAATATTAGATATGAATGACAAGCCTAAGGTAAATAATTAGAAGTGCATTTAGTTCTAAATCACCCTCCCACCTTTTATGTTCAAAGACTAATTGAACTAGCTCTCCTATTAATTACAAATTTAGATAATAAAATTGCAATGAACAAATAAAGGCATAAAATGAGGCAATGAGATTTAAAGAGTAAGAGGAGTTGAGATGGATGACAACGTCATCTTGTCCTATTTTGTTTAGGAATTTCTGAAGCAGGAATGCGGATGAATGTGAATGCGGGTCCCATTTGAAGTAATTCATGATGAGTCTCGCCATGAGACTCTTCATTTTTACTCCGATGCATTTCATGTAAAAATATAAGAAAAGATAAGGATTAGTACATGCCCAAATTTATCAAAATCATAAAGTCTAAAGCACCTAATTCAATTTAGACAAAATCAGCAAATAAAGTTGTACAAGTCAATAAATAAAATGACACGACTACATGAGACTACAATAATCAACACGTAAGACGAGACAGTAAACTTAATGGCCTTAGCCCAAACACGCCAGATAGACAATGTAGAGGTAAGACCGAGGCTTATGGGCCCTGAACAACCCAGTGTATATGCACCCCAGCAATACGGGAATTCCTGAGTGTGGGCTAAGCCCAATGGACATATTTCTTGGATGACTGACATACTAGATATAATCCATTATACATTTAACATACATATGCAAGCAGAAATGGACAATACACTGTCTATATGGAAGGGTATATCAGTGTACTTTCAGAGTAAACGAAGGAAGAGAAATAGGCAGACGAGCATTTTATCCAAATGATATGCAAATATGCAGTGGTCTAATGGCATTGCTTTAGATAACCTACCATTTTATCAAAGAGAACTACTGAGTTAACACATAGGGCTGGGCAAAGAGAAATGAGTTCTTCTATATTTAGACAGGACAGAACAGGTATAGGAATGGACAAGCAGAAAGTAACATATTCAGATAGGCAGAGACCCATTTAATCTAAACTAAACATACAGTTATACACATGCATATTACGATATGACATTTATAAACAGTATTCAGAGAACCCGGCAAGCAAGCACACACATTATAATAGGCAACTTAGACATGAAGATCCAATTTAAACGATAAATAAGAAACACTAAGCAATAGACAGTAGATATTTCCCTTTTGGTTAGTATCTGTTTCAGATCTTTCCATTTAGTTTTAGCCATTTACAGGACTTTAATCATACAGTATGTATGTGTTACTACATGGGACAAGGTGGGACTTCAGCAAGAGGGCACAAATTAGTTCAGATAAATGATCCATATGAGCCTACATTCCGTCTAAGCAAATGGTAAACAATCATGACACATAATAACTTGACAGGGAGGATCACAGGTTATCGAGAAATTTAGACTCAGTAAAAAATTGTGGGTCTAATTTGAGTCCATGCCAGTTACCAAACCAAATGTCAAAATCTTCAAACATCTCATATTGCAAGAATACACACATAAGTGTGTTGACAAACAAATCACAGTATACCAAAGCATATTTATATTACAACTCGACCTATATAAAGGTAGACAAACACAGACACAACATTTTTTAAGTATTAATAGTCAAATGAATAGGTTAACAAACAATCAAACAGTAGCCGACATCACATTCATGCATCAATGAACACAATAATATGAACGAACTAACTAGCACACATTTAACACCCAAACACACGGTAATACAAAATGAACTGGGAGGAATTTGGGTTTACCTTCTCCGGACAGCGAACCAAGGCAGCGTATCAAGTCGTCGATTCACTCGGAGTGTATTGCTATGCGAATGAAGGGTGTCGAGAAGGAGTGTTGACTATGCGTGAGCCTGTGAAAAGGGAAGTTCTTCGGTTATGGGCGAGGTTTTCTGATGCTCAAATCTTCCTCCGTGATGTGTAAATCAGTTGGTTTATATAGTCCTAATTGCGTTCCAATTTAGGTAAAGTTTAGGACGATCTCCTACTGATTTTATGCGATTCGGGTATTAATTCTGTCGGATTCTTTGGTGTAAAAATCGATTGAGGGTTGGTTATGGTAAGTTAATATTCTGGAGTGCGCGATTTGGGTGAGATATGGTGGGATTAATTTTGGAAAGGGCTTGGACGATGAGGCGGCGGGTGTTGGGATTAAGGTTTGTGTAGAGGTTTGGTTCTTTGAGAGGGACGATGGATGAGGGGCTGAAGTGGGGGAAAAAGATAAAGGCTGGGGAGTGGGCTAGCGGCCTGGGCGACGGGTGTGGGCTGGGCGAATTTGGGCTTGTGGGTTAAATTAATGGGTATTAGATTTAGGAGTTAGTTTTAGGTATTAGGTATTTAATTAGTGATAAATTATTTAAATACAACCCTATGTGTTTTATTAGTCTAAGCTTGAGTTTAATTATTACAAGAATAAAGACGGGCGTGCCATTTGATTAGTGCTTAATATTTTAAAATGCGGCGCTATTATTTAAAATCTTATTTATTGTGCATTATTTATTATTATTTAAGCTAAAATTAAATTATCTTAATATGACTTTAGGCGCTACAATAATTATAAAATTGTTTTGCGTATTAATAAATGTGACTATGCTATTTGGCACGACGTCGTTGCTAATTTGACGTATTTATTATTAATTATCATTTAAGAATTATGACAGAGCTTAAAATTAATAAATGCGGGCGCGAGACTCTAAGTGCTTAATATTCTACGTAAGACGCGGTGCCATTATTAAATTGCTTATTTATGCATGTATTAATGTTTTATTGTTGCATTTTTATATAAAAAAATTATTTTAAAAATTAGTGTAATTTTGTAGTTAAGGACTGGATGAGAGGGTCAAAATTGGGTGTCAACAGCATAATTATAATGGAACACCTTGGACGTATGCTTAAGGGTAAGAGTGCTTCTACTAGTAGGGGTAATAAGGGTAAGTGTTCTTCTAGTAATTGTTGACACCCAATTTTGACCCTCCCGTCCAGTCATTAACTATAAAATTACACTAATTTTGTAAAATAAATTTTAGGGATTTTTATAATAAAATGCAGCGAATAAAACATAAATGCAGGCATAAATAAATAATTTAATAATGGCATCACGTCTTACGTAGAGTATTAAGCACTTAGAGTCCCGCGCCCGCATTAATTAATTTTAAGCCCTGTCGTTAATAATAAATACATAAAACAAATAGTTTAGCAAGGACGTCGCGTCAAGTAGCATAACCGCGTTTAGTAATACGCAAGAGAATTTCATAATCATTTGTAATTTAAAATCATTTTAAATCTAATAGCGTCGCATTTATAAAAGCTTTAAACATCACACTTGCATTTAGCATTTAAGTATTTTAATCTAAACTCAATTTTAATTTTAATTTAACATCGCAATAATGCACAATAATAAGATTTTAATAGCGCCGCATTTTAAAATATTAAGCACTAATTAAATAACACGCCCGCATTTATTATAACAATTAGACTAATTTAGCACCTAAATAATTAGACTAATTTAGCACCTAAATAATTATAATAAAGCACCTAAATAATTTAACTAAATTCATTAGCCTAAATTAACTAATTAAAAGCCTAAAACTATTAATTAAAAAGCACATTAAACTAATACTCTAATTTAACTACCCAGCCCATCTTTTATTTTTGCCCAGCCCAAATCCGCAGCCCAACACCCCCTTTACCCACTGAAGCCCTTATACGCAGCCCTCAGCCTTTTTTCTTTACCCTCTTCCTCGTCGACCCTTTAGAAAACAAACCGCAACCCTAGAAAAACTTCAATCGCCACCAGCACCTCACCCCTCACCCAGCCGAGATTCTCGCCTGAGAATCCGGCGACACTTTCCTTACCCACACACACGTCTCCAACGATTTCTTACCTTAAACCCACTATCTACTTTCCTTCCTATTGCGAAATCTTCCACAAAATCCCCTCGAATCGTACCTTACCGAATCACACCTAGAAATAGCACGAATCTCTTACGAATCAAGCCCCAGAATCAGCCTTTAAGGGTTTACCTAACTTGGAGCCCAAATGGGGGCTATAAGAAGCACATGCAATAGGCATTATTAGGCAGAGGAAGAGGGCAGAAACGGGAGTCAGAAATTGAGACAGTAAGAGGGAGAAGGAGCATGCAAAGGAGACAGTGGACAACATAGAAATTAAGAGCAGAGAAGGGGGGAGAGCTGAGAGTCGAGTACAATAGGGCATACCCATAGCATCGACACCTTAGCAGCAGTGAGGAACCACATAGCAATTTAGGGCAGTCGGACATAGGGCAGAGCACAGTAGAGACGACAATCCGGGAATTCAGTGAGAAACAAGTAGTAAACACAACCAAGAAATCAGCAAGCAAAACCTTCCCCTCTGTTTCGCATCGCAAGGACCAAAACCCGTCGAGTGGCTCCGACGACTTGATACGCTGCCCCGGCTCGCTGTCCGGAGAAGGTAAAATCCGCTTCTTATCGACTACTATTTGCAGCTCTGTATTTCTGTATTTTTGTTTCGCTTACTGAATATGTGTTAGTTCGTTCGACTGGCAGTTTCTTTGTTAATGTATGAATAGGATATTGAATGGTTTGCTTCTGATTAATCTAGGTATGGTAATTATGGGAGTATCGTGCTATCGTGTCATATTTAGTAAAGATGAACATGTTTGTTGGCTATTATTCTTATATGTTTCTGCGAGTGATATGAGATAAGCAAATTTTGAGGTCTGCATTAGCATGAACTGAACTGTTGGACTTGGGATCTGATGCAAGATCTGAAATAGATGCTAACCCGAGAAAATGTCTATTGTCGATTGTTTAGTGTTTCTTCTTGGTTGCCTGAATTAGATCTTCATGTCTAAATTACCTATTGTGATGTGTGTGGTTTCTTTGGGCTCCTTGGAAAAAATTGTTTATATGTCGTCTATGCTATGATAGATCCTAGCCATTCTACATTCATTCTAATGGCATGATATCTTAAAGTGTTAGTATATTTGTAAAATGGCTTGAGATTAGACTGTATCTCCTTCCCTTTGAGGCTACTGCCAAAGGATCAAGTAAAGGTGATCTGAATGGTCCTCAAAGACGCGAACAAACATCTACACTTTTCGATCAAATTGCACACATATGCGATTCATCTTTTGCCGCATGTATTTCGCGTCTGTTTTTTGAATCATCCATTTGTGACTACTCTAGTATGCTTGTTTCATTCAAGTCATATAAGATGTCCCCAATTCCCTTTCTTCTGGTGGTATTAGTAGTCGACTAGCATTGTTTGATTCGTTTGTATGCTTATTATGTCTTGTCTGAGGCATAAGAACTTAATCTTTCCTTTGCCTAATCCTATATGTCAATTTAGTTGTATTACTAAAATCTAATAGTCGCCTTGAATAATGAGATGAAATTGTTTTCTCCATTGTTTGTTTTAATATATACACTAGTATATCTCTTCCGTCAGACCCTTGCCTATTCATATTTGGTCTGCTGGTTTGATTCTCGTAAGTATGAACCAACATATGTTCAAATGCTCTGTTTTTCCTGAAAACCACTTAGTGAAACTCTACTGGATCTTAATTTGCTTGAGAAAATATATATACATACATGCATTACACTCTTAGCATAATAATTACCCTAGGTTTGAACGGACAACCGCAAGTTAGCGGATCCTTTAGGGTGCCTAACCCCTTCCCTTTAGGATAATAAAGAACCCTTACCCAGAATCTCATTAAGTTTAGTAGACCATATAAAATGGAGTTAGTGTTGACTTTAACCTAGTTGACATTTAGGTGTCCTAATTCACCCAAACTAATTAGGTGGCGACTCCAGCACTACCTTTAGCATTTAGCACTTTTAAGCGAACCCTTAGCATTCTAGCAACCCCTTTTTAAACCTTTGTACTTTTAGCACCTTTTAGCATTTGTTGCACTTTAGCATCCTTTATTTAAAATTAATATTTTAGCACTCTTTTCAACACTTTAATCTTTTTAAACATTTTAGCACTTTTATTTTTATTTTCTAACACTTTTTATTAAGCAGATTTTTATTTTAAAAATGTCGCGGTCGAAAAAGGGCGTGACAGAAATGGCGACTCTGCTGGGGATTTTAGGTTCTTAACCACAACAGACCTAGGGTTATTATTTGACAATTATTTTGCATTTAATTTTTGTGTATTGTATTTTGTTTATTTTTTGCTACTTGTTTTACTGCTTTCCTTAAACTGGCATTCCGCTCATATTTCTTCCATTCTGGAAAATTCACACTATCACACACTCACGCGTTGGTGTGCTCCGCGCACCCGCAAATTTCTTTCAAAAATATCCAAATTTTAGGAGAGTTGGCGCCTGCGCGGAGTTAGATCGGTTCGTCTGATCAGCCGCGTAGCCTTCTCACTCGAGTTGTCCGCTCGGGAACCTTGCGTCTAGTAAAGCCAAATCTTAGCAACTCAGGATAGAGCTATACCACCCTTATTTTAGGGCATGCATGCATTTACCTTAGGTGGGTCGGTCCTTGGCATCGACACCACAATTAGGAAAACACCAAACTTGTCGACGGGTTTCTCAACCCAACGACCAACCAGCATATTATGTGTAGCGTGGCAATGACAGACAAATCCAAGCCCAATCATGACATGCTGAAATTGGAAAAAGTGCACCGTCATTTGGTCGCCATTTCCAACAAAGGCATTATAGTTGGACGACTTGGACAAATCCGTCATAATCTCGCATAAGTGACGTTTAGGCTTACCTCTGGCATAAAGAGGTCCCCCCTGCATGTTAGGAGACGTTTGAATGTGCTATGTGCGATATATCTGCTACATACCCGCAAATTATGTGTTTTATGCTAACACCGTTTGTTGCATTTTTTAGAAAGATTTATCATCTCCCCAAAGGTCGATTTGTATTTGACTAAGCAATGACAGAGCATCAATATTTCACAAGATCAAAGGCACGGTCCAGCGACATGACCGATTCAAGGGCATTTGAGCAGAACGAGTCGGAACCTGTCTTGGTTCCTATAGGCAAAGCAGGGGTCTCAGAAGAGAAAGGCAGCACAGATCCGGTCGAGCAGCTCGCCCAAATACCGCAGCAAATAGCAAACCTGCAGGCCGAAATCAGAAGTCTCAGAAACATCACTGAAGTACTCATCGCCGCAAATAGCCAAAACAGTCAAAATCCTCCCCATTACTACGGCACTCTCGACTACATATCCCATTCAGCCAATATACAATGCACCCATACATCCCACACAAAACCAAATTATGCTCCAGCCAAACACAAACCAAAGGCCACCACAAACCCACTTTTGCAATGCATACGACAACCCCTTACGATACCCATCCGTGCATACGCCACAGCCAAATGCCCGTTCACTAAACACCTTCAAGCCCCACATAGGTGCTAAGAGAAAACCAACCAGAACCTATACACCTTTAACCAAACCCATAGCCCAAGTGTATGAGGAGCTGAAAGCCGCAGGAATACTCCAGCCAATTCCCAGAAATATCCCCAGGCCTACTTCCCGAGGGCACGATAAAACCAAACATTGTGCATACCACTCCGGTGTCGAGGGGCACGACATCGAAAATTGCTACTCCTCGCAGACGTAATCGGCGTTGATCAAAGAAGGGTAATTCGGTAGAAAGTGCGCCCCAAATCCCTTGCCAAACCACGGCCACGTCAATGTGCACCTGACAACCTTAGATGAGGAATACACTCCCTTGCCTATGCCCGTTCCGCCTGAATCAATCATTTATCCAAGCAGGCACCACGCAGAAGCCAAAAGAAGGAGATACTGACAGCAGAGCACGAAGACCCAGCCAGCCATGATGCAGAGCAAGAAGGCGTATTGGTTGGATTTGCACCCTTGTTCTGGTCCGCCTAAAGCCCAGATAAGAAAGAGCAATTTAGTTTAGCAGAATAATTTATAAACTCATATTTAAGCTTTAATAATGTTTTCTTTTGTTTTGCTTGTAATGAACTACGTCATGACCTGATTCCCTCATGGGGATACGTAGGCGGCCTAAATCGGCTTCGGTCACACCATTAGGAAACTCGCCCTCCGTTCTGAAAATGACAAGAATACACATAGCATACAAGCAACTACATTAAGACCCACTTTAGGCCAGACACCCTTTCAAAACTGGGACAATGTAGGAAACCAGACAGGGGCTGCAAGTCCAAACAGGCCAGGCACGCAGATATCAAGGAACAAGGCGGCGAAGTCAAATGCAAATCGACCCCCCCCCCAAACTCACAAAATTTTCTTTGAGCGCAGGTCTTTTCATATTAATGCGAGAAAGTGCAACGGCCGGCGTAAAATACGGCGAAGTTTTTTCGCGAAGCGAAAAAGAAGCAGCAAAGGCAGAGGATGACAACAATCCAAAGTCCGCAGCAAAAGCAGCAGAAGCAGAAAAAGGCATCGACACTCAACAGTCAGAACTCTGAATTCTGCAACAAGGGCTAGCGCATCAGTGTGGGCATAGAGTCAAATTTGCAACCAACGCATCGCACCCAACAAAGGCATCATGACAATTCGTCAGTTGCGGCATTTAGCATGTCTGTGCAAGGGCAACATCTCAGTATTCATCGGGCGTATCAGGGATGACATCTCTACCCATAAAATTGCACTTCTCATATGTACTTATCATTTCGTTTAAACAGGTATACACTAACGTTTTTCTCAAGCTTAGCTTGCAGGAGCATTTATTCTACAGGAGCAGCAGCAACACGTCCAGGCAACGACGTTATCAGCATTGTGTCCAGGCAACGACACCATCAGCATTGCGTCTACGCAACGACGCCAGCAGCAACACGTCCAGGCAACGACGTCATCAGCATTGCGTCTACGCAACGACGCCAGCAGCAATACGTCCAGGCAACGACGTTATCAGCATCCAGTCGAACGACACCATCAAGATTGCGTCATGCAACGACGCCAAAGCAGAACACGCCCGTGAAACGACGTTATCGGCATTGTTTCCGTGCAACGACACCATCGCGATTGCGCTTACGCAACGACGCCAAAGCGGCAACGCCCAGTAACGACGCGTTATCGGCGATTGTCGGCGGTAACGACACCATCGCGTGCGTCACGCAACGACGCCAAGAAGAATACGCCCGACGGCGGCGTTATCGGCGTGTGTCGAGCAACGACACCATCAGCATCGCGTCTACGCAACGACGCCAGCAGCATTATGTCAAAGCAACGACATCATCGTGGCGTGCGTCACGCAACGACGCCAAAGAAGAACACGCCCGCATAACGACGCATCGGATCGCGTCAACGCAACGACGCCAGCAACAATATGTCTACGCAACGACGCCAGCAGCAACACGCCAAGTCCAAAAACGACGTCATAACGCCAAAGTCCGAAAACGACGCCATCATCAACATATCACATCTACGCAAGGATGATTTTTATACTCTCAAAATTGCATTTCTCACTCATGCTTTATTATTCTGTCTTAGCAGTTATGCACTAACTCTTCCTTGAGCTCTAGTCTACAGAGGCAATTGCAGCAAGGACAATATATCCGCGTTCACAATCGCAACACGTCTGTGCAAGGACGAAATCACAGCATTTGCAGCATCGCATCAACGCAACAGGCACCGCATTTTTGCAGGATAACCTTTCCTACTCACAGTTACATTGTTTTTAAAATTATGCATCATCATTTTTGCCTTGACAGTTATGCACTAACCGTTTGTTCGAGTCTTAGCATGCAGGAGCAGGAGCACAACGTGGATTTTCTCTTACAGCGAACCGGGGCAATTTGTTGGGGGGCCAACCTTCCCAATGAATGGCAGAAGCGGCCTCAAGCGTCGGTCCACTCGCTCCACACCACCATAGAACCCAGCACCATAAGCCATAGCGGTACACCCCAGGTTCAAGCCAGTTATTTTCTTTTACTTTTTGCACCATCGCCCAGTGTCATCATAACTCGACACTGAGACAGCTTTGAGCCCGCGTTAGCCCGCCCTGGTGTTTTGACCATGGTAGCCCAGTGTCATCATAACTCGACACTGGGACAGCTTTGAGTCCGCGTTAGCCCGCCCTGGTGTTTTGACCATGGTATCCCAGTGTCGTCATAACTCGACACTGGGACAGATTTTGATTTTTTGCGCCAGCCTTGTCTACCTGCCCAACATTTTTGCAATTCTGAAGATCGAGACAAAATTGGCTATGAGTCAACGTCTTTGTCCGAAGACTCTTCCATCATCTCCATACAAAGAGGGACAGCTGTTGACACCCAATTTTGACCCTCCCGTCCAGTCATTAACTATAAAATTACACTAATTTTGTAAAATAATTTTTAGGGATTTTTATAATAAAATGCAGCGAATAAAACATAAATACAGGCATAAATAAATAATTTAATAATGGCATCACGTCTTACGTAGAGTATTAAGCACTTAGAGTCCCGCGCCCGCATTAATTAATTTTAAGCCATGTCGTTAATAATAAATACATAAAATAAATAGTTTAGCAAGGACGTCGCGTCAAGTAGCATAGCCGCGTTTAGTAATACGCAAGAGAATTTCATAATCATTTGTAATTTAAAATCATTTTAAATCTAATAGCGTCGCATTTATAAAAGCTTTAAACATCACACTTGCATTTAGCATTTAAGTATTTTAATCTAAACTCAATTTTAATTTTAATTTAACATCGCAATAATGCACAATAATAAGATTTTAATAGCGCCGCATTTTAAAATATTAAGCACTAATTAAATAACACGCCCGCATTTATTATAACAATTAGACTAATTTAGCACCTAAATAATTAGACTAATTTAGCACCTAAATAATCATAATAAAGCACCTAAATAATTTAACTAAATTCATTAGCCTAAATTAACTAATTAAAAGCCTAAAACTATTAATTAAAAAGCACATTAAACTAATACTCTAATTTAACTACCCAGCCCATCTTTTATTTTTGCCCAGCCCAAATCCATGACCCAACACCCTTTACCCATCAAGCCGCCTTATCGCGACCCTCAGCCTTTTTTCTTTACCCTCTTCCTCGTCGACCCTTTAGAAAACAAACCGCAACCCTAGAAAAATTTCAATCGCCGCCAGCACCTCACCCCTCACCCAGCCGAGATTCTCGCCTGAGAATCCGGCGACACTTTCCTTACCCACACACACGTCTCCAACGATTTCTTACCTTAAACCCACTATCTACTTTCCTTCCTATTGCGAAATCTTCCACAAAATCCCCTCGAATCGTACCTTACCGAATCACACCTAGAAATAGCACGAATCTCTTACGAATCAAGCCCCAGAATCAGCCTTTAAGGGTTTACCTAACTTGGAGCCCAAATGGGGGCTATAAGAAGCACATGCAATAGGCATTATTAGGCAGAGGAAGAGGGCAGAAACGGGAGTCAGAAATTGAGACAGTAAGAGGGAGAAGGAGCATGCAAAGGAGACAGTGGACAACATAGAAATTAAGAGCAGAGAAGGGGGGAGAGCTGAGAGTCGAGTACAATAGGGCATACCCATAGCATCGACACCTTAGCAGCAGTGAGGAACCACATAGCAATTTAGGGCAGTCGAACATAGGGCAGAGCACAGTAGAGACGACAATCCGGGAATTCAGTGAGAAACAAGTAGTAAACACAACCAAGAAATCAGCAAGCAAAACCTTCCCCTCTGTTTCGCATCGCAAGGACCGAAACCCGTCGAGTGGCTCCGACGACTTGATACGCTGCCCCGGCTCGCTGTCCGGAGAAGGTAAAATCCGCTTCTTATCGACTACTTTTTGCAGCTCTGTATTTCTGTATTTTTGTTTCGCTTACTGAATATGTGTTAGTTCGTTCGACTGGCAGTTTCTTTGTTAATGTATGAATAGGATATTGAATGGTTTGCTTCTGATTAATCTAGGTATGGTAATTATGGGAGTATCGTGCTATCGTGTCATATTTAGTAAAGATGAACATGTTTGTTGGCTATTATTCTTATATGTTTCTGCGAGTGATATGAGATAAGCAAATTTTGAGGTCTGCGTTAGCATGGTGACCCATTGGACTTGGGATCTGATGCAAGATCTGAAATAGATGCTAACCCGAGAAAATGTCTATTGTCGATTGTTTAGTGTTTCTTCTTGGTTGCCTGAATTGGATCTTCATGTCTAAATTACCTATTGTGATGTGTGTGGTTGCCTGCTGGGCTCCTTGAAAAAAATTGTTTATGTCGTCTATGCTATGATAGATCCTAGCCATTCTACATTCATTCTAATGGCATGATATCTTAAAGTGTTAGTATATTTGTAAAATGGCTTGAGATTAGACTGTATCTCCTTCCCTTTGAGGCTACTGCCAAAGGATCAAGTAAAGGTGATCTGAATGGTCCCTCAGCACGAACAAACATCTACACTTTTCTGATCAAATTGCACACATATGTCTGATTCATCTTTTGCCAGCATGTATTCGTCGCGTCTGTTTTTCTGAATCTGTCCATTTGTGACTACTCTAGTATGCTTGTTTCATTCAAGTCATATAAGATGTCCCTGAATTCCCTTTCTTCCTGGTGGTATTAGTAGTCGACTAGCATTGTTTGATTCGTTTGTATGCTTATTATGTCTTGTCTAGAGGCATAAGAACTTAATCTTTCCTTTGCCTAATCCTATATGTCAATTTAGTTGTATTACTAAAATCTAATAGGCTGCCTTGAATAATGAGATGAGGCTGTTTTCTCCATTGTTTGTTTTAATATATACACTAGTATATCCCTTCCGTCAGACCCTTGCCTATTCATATTTGGTCTGCTGGTTTGATTCTCGTAAGTATGAACCAACATATGTTCAAATGCTCTGTTTTTCCTGAAAACCACTTAGTGAAACTCTACTGGATCTTAATTTGCTTGAGAAAATATATATACATACATGCATTACACTCTTAGCATAATAATTACCCTAGGTTTGAACGGACAACCGCAAGTTAGCGGATCCTTTAGGGTGCCTAACCCCTTCCCTTTAGGATAATAAAGAACCCTTACCCAGAATCTCATTAAGTTTAGTAGACCATATAAAATGGAGTTAGTGTTGACTTTAACCTAGTTGACATTTAGGTGTCCTAATTCACCCAAACTAATTAGGTGGCGACTCCAGCACTACCTTTAGCATTTAGCACTTTTAAGCGAACCCTTAGCATTCTAGCAACCCCTTTTTAAACCTTTGTACTTTTAGCACCTTTTAGCATTTGTTGCACTTTAGCATCCTTTATTTAAAATTAATATTTTAGCACTCTTTTCAACACTTTAATCTTTTTAAACATTTTAGCACTTTTATTTTTATTTTCTAACACTTTTTATTAAGCAGATTTTTATTTTAAAAATGTCGCGGTCGAAAAAGGGCGTGACAGTAATAATATTCCTAGTCCCGATGATTTCATTGATTTCAATCATATTGATGATACTGCTTTTTAATGATATATCATTAGATGATAAATTAGATGAATCATACTTTAGTTTAGACGATAATATAGATAAAACACCCACTAGTGCACCTCAACCTCAGATTGAGTCTCAGCCTGAAACTGCAACTAGAATGCCTCTTATTCCCCCTAGTATGAATCGAGGCCCCGCAAAACGAAAATTAAAATCACATGTATGACATTTTTCATAGAGACCAAAAGAATCAACTAGCTAGATTAAAATTGTAAAATTTATAGATTTAAAACTGGAAAAGGTCAAGGTGGGACAGGAGGATTATTGAGACACGTACAAGGCGAGCACATAGCTAGGTAGAATCAATACGAGGCTCAAAAATCGAGTTTGTCAATGCCATCTGAGTCGAGATAAGATTCTCATAGTGTCCCCGACCTAGTACATGGTCAAATTAACCCGACGACGTGGGGAATTTTTGGTCTTAAATATGATAAAAATAAAGATAGGGAAAATATTGCAAAATTAATTTCGGTGGAGGGTTTGCCTTTTTCATTTCCTTCCTCTCCTGGTTTTGTTCATTACATTCGAAAAATATATAATCCTGGTTTTAATAGTTTTCGTAGATCAACTGTTAGAAGGTTTTTTTTTTTAAATTTGCAAGTGAATATCAACAGTATTTACGTTATGCATTTTATCATTTTAATGACAAAGTGGCTATCACTTCTGAAGGTCGTAGTACTAACAAAAATGATTATATAACGGTAACATGTCATTGGATAGATCAAAATTGGTTTATGCAAAAATGAATTTTAGCATATAGATATATAGATGATAGGCACACTGAAACATTTATTGCACAAAACATTAATGAAATTTATAATTACTATGGAATTAATGATAAAATTATGACTATTACCGTAAATAATGCTACTTCTAATGATTATGCTATAAGACTTTTAAAACATAGATTAATTCCATCATTTTCATGTAAGATGTGTGTGCCATATTTATAACTTAGTTATAAAAGATGACCTAAAACTTTTTGAAAGCATTCTTGATAAAATACAATTTGCTATAAATTTTATTTTTAAAGGTAATAAAATACAAAGACGCAAAGAGTATAAAAAAATATGTTATGATTGTGGATTATCATATAGACAAATTCTAGAAGAAGTTTTGACTAGGTGGAATTCTCTGTATGAGCAACTACTTGTTGCTTACGATTACATACAATCTATTAATTTATTATTTAATGTCCATAATAAAAATTCAAGGAATATGCTTGTAGATAGTGATTGCGATAACATTTTAGAACTTAATGAATTTTTAGAGAAATTTTATCAAGCTACTAAAGAATTTTCCGGTATTTATTATCCTACTATTTCAAATATGTTATTTTATATAGCTCTAATATTTTTGTTACTTAACTTATAAGGCATCTATTGAATATTTTTTCCTATCCCCACTATTTATATTGTTGATGCTATATTAAATCCAACTATTAAAGTAGACGTTTATAAAACACTTGTAGAAATGATTTATGATTGTGTAGAAGTACTTCCAACAGACTCAACTGAAGAACTAACTGACACAGTAACTAAAGAAGCAACTACTTCTAGCATACACACCGAATGCAAAAAATAATATATGTATTACCAACAACAAAGTGCAAATAATCAACCGACTTCTGTACCATCTTCTACTACTTCGCTGCAACCTTATAAAAAACATGCAGTTTCTGCTGCTAGTATTCAAGGACTTAGAAATAAAATGTGTAGTGGTACAACTTCTTCACAAGTTAGTGAATTTTGATGTTTATGTTTTGTAGGGTGTTGTATCATACTAATTAATTATAAATGTTGAAGGACAAGAAGATGTCACGACCCGACGCGACGCGCCCCGACCCGGCGCCCTAATTGGACACCATTACTGACCTGTCACACTTAATCCAACTGACGCCAAGATCAATAAAAAATATGGCAACATAACGCTGCAATGACAACCCCTGTCCACGTAGGCAAGCCGACAAGGCTGCCTTACACGTGGACGAACCTGTCTCCCGAGGGAGTCACAAATAACCAACAGAATATAAACTGCTAGCCGACAAGGCCGCCACTATATATATATAAGGAAACTTCCCAAAAGAAATACCAAAACGCAAATGAGTCAACCTGTCTGTAATCCTCACAACCAACCCAAAACATACACAATCCTACAACTGTCTACAGACCTCTACAAGTAGGATAACAACATATGACGGGACAGGACCCCGTCGTGCCCATAAATATGTACAATCAAAATAAGAGAGGTTTTGTACCAAAATAACTGGCTCCGGAACAATGGAGCTCTCCAACAGCTGAATATATGTCCTAGACTGGAGGGTCACCTATCTGAGCACCAGAACTCAGGCATGAACAAAGCCCCACAGAAGAAAGAGTTTGATCGGAATATGTAAGGCAATACTGAATCATAAAACAAGGAAAATCGTAACAGTAAGCAAGTTTAGAAAGCAACCTGGGAGTAACCGGGAACAGCACTTTGAACCATGTCATATGGTCTCTTACACAAATTCTAGCATACACAATATAAATATAGAATATCCTACTCGTAGCCGCTTCCACCTAATAACATAATAGTCCCTTCGGACGGCCGCTTCCGACTAATAACACAATAGTCCCTTCGGACGGCCGCTTCCGGCTAATAACACAATAGTCCCTTCGGACGACCTCTTCCGTCTAATAACACAATAGTTCCTTCGGACGGCCGCTTCCGGCTAATAACACAATAGTCCCTTCGGACGGCCGCTTTCGGCTAATAACACAATAGTCCCTTCGGATGGCCGCTTCCGGCTAATAACACAATAGTCCCTTCGGACGGCCGCTTTTCGCTAATAACACAATAGTCCCTTCGGACGGCCGCTTCCGGCTAATTATCAACAAGAGTATAACATGAACGAAACAAGATATTGGATATCGACTCCACATCTAACTAAGAATAGAGTACTTATGTTTTACATTATTTAGGAATCATATAAAATGGATCATGCCAAAATATGAAAGAAGGGTTGCCTTACATACCTTATTTATGCCTCAAGATAATCCTCGAGTCCCTTTCCGAGCTTAATCAACTCAATAATCTAATAATTGCCTCGAGTAACACCTTGACCTATAATAATAACAATATGCCTTGTCAACTCTTTGATCTCTAACGTACGTTATATCGAAAGGCGACTCTCTTATTCTATAAAAATTCGGGCAGCACTTTCCCTATTTATGTGCATATCCATAACTTTTCAAATCAAGCCAACAATACCAATCAACAATATGAAACTTAAAGATATAATCATAACAATCTCAAATACCCCATTTACGTCACTAAAACACATTCCTTCTCTTTTTATATTTATGCAATCTAATTACCGTAACAACCAAGGTGAACAAAGCACCTATTTCTCATGTCAATCTAACTTCTTTAATCATGTTAAAGCAACTTCTCAAAACAGCCCCTAAAGTACACATAACAAGGTCCAGTAATTTCCATACCAATTTCGGCCACAACAAGCCACAACTCTAACTCTTTTCTTAATTCTTAATCCAACTCACCTTCCAACAATTTCATATAACGAATACATCTTTAAACATCAAGGTTTCTTTTCAATTCTCAACATGCAATTAGCAATAATATTAACAACACATTAAGCCAAGCCAAGGTATACCAAATAGCCCAAATTTGGTCCTAGTAACAACATGTCATAATTCCATAACTTCCTCTTAATTCCTTAAAATTCAATTCATCTTTCAATACTTTCATATAGTCAATCTACAACTTTTAAGTATCAAGATTTCCTTTAATTCAACATGCAATCCGATTATTCAATTGAATGGAAGAATTTTATACCTCAAAAATGCCCAAACAGTCCCGATTTTCCCGCTCCATCAATATTAGCCACTGTTTTCGCCAAGTTCTTGTCCAATTTTATCACTTCTTCAACTCCAAATTGACATGCAAGTGTTCTACAATGTTAACCCATCATCCTTACATATTTTTCTTCCAAATGATTCACTCTGAAATCTGAAATCTGGGCAGTTGCTTTTCGGCCCAGTGTAGCGTTTTTGCTCACTGTTTTGTCAGCTGAACTTGTAACGTCCATATTTCTCTACTCTGATGTCCTATCGATGAGCGGTTTATTGCGTTGGAAATTAGACTCGACGAAATTCATCTTAGGCTTTTGGAACACCTAAAAACTCCTAATATACTAGGAGATATACCCCTTCAAGTTGACTGAAAATCTGCCCGAAATTCTGCCAATTTTTCTTCTCAAAATCTTGTCCCAAAACTTGAAAAAACTGCTCTGATTTTCGGTCCTGGTAGACCCGAAATTCCTCACTGATTTTGGAAATTTTTGGTTCTAAATTTTGCTTCTAATTTGTAGATGATCAATGTAATATAGGAAGAGAAATTAAACCCCAATATTTGTAGGGAAGGGATGGGGTTTCGACCTAGGGGAGAGGAGGAGAGGGAAAAGGGTTCTTCTTTTGATTTGTAGAATGAAGAAGATGAAATAATAGTGCTTAAGTTAAAAGCCCAAAATCTGATTTTCCTTATTACACTTAGGTCCCTAAAATACTACATTTTAGTCCCTCATTGTCTATTTAAGTAAAATCAATCCCCCAAGTAAACAACATCTTAATCCCACTTCTTTTAATCCCGAAAAATTATATAAGACCTCGTATTATCAATGTCATAATTCTTATAGAACGTTACTAATCCTTAATGGAAATATGTACACCTATCATTCTTAATCCGTTGACGCGCTCGTAGTAACCAAAAAGAATTTTTCCGGACTCACATCCTTTGAACACCAACTTCCGGATTTAGCTTGTATAAATATACTTTATATCCCATATCCGAATCTTATTTCTTAATGACGTTCTTAATTATCGCCTTAAACTTACGAGGTGTAACATCCTTCCCCCTTAGAAACATTCGTCCTCGAATGTTCATTATAGGTCTCATGCTAAAAAAAATCGGCGGAGTCTCCTCTATAATTATACCTGTCCACCAATATTCAGCAACCCAACAAATTCCTCACAGGGTCACAATATAACATCTATGTAATTCATAAATTACTATATACTCGCTTAGCTATAACAGAATCTCTTACCGGTGTAGCAACCTCTTTGAGCTTGTTCACTTTGCCCATTAGTTCAAATACATTTGTACCTCCAAACCTGGTCATCATACTTCTATTCAAATTTTTCCACTTCCCTTAGGCTTGACGCACCAAGTCAAGTCCGAATAACTCTGATTTGCCCTTCCAGGCCCCTGTCACTTTCTTTGGAGGCATAGCTGCAACCACAATAATTCGTTAGGGGGGGGATCATCCTAATGACATATCTCTATTGCACGATCTATGAGATGAAAGAATAGAAACCAATCCTAAATGCCCGGTAGCCTCATGCGTATAAGTATGGTGCACAACATACCCATACACAAGACTCTACTAGACACGGTCTGTAGACATTTCGATGACTAACTACTCTGATACCACTCTTGTCACGATCCGACCCGATGCCCTAATTGGACACCATTACTGACCTGTCACACTTAATCCAACTAACACCAAGATCAATAAAAATTTCGACAGCATAACACTGCAATGACAACCCCTGTCCACGTAGGTAAACCGACAAGGCTGTCTTACACGTGGACGAACCTATCTCCCGAGGGAGTCACAAATAACCAGCAGAATATAAACGGCTAGCCGACAAGGCCGCCACTATATATATATATATAAGGGAACTTCCCAAAAGAAATACCAAAACGCAAATGAGTCAACCTGTCTGTAATCCTCACAACCAACCCAAAACATATACAATCCCACAACTGTCTATACACCTCTACAAGTAGGATAACAACATATGACGGGACAGGACTCCGTCGTGCCCATAAATATGTACAATCAAAATAAGAGAGATTTTGTACCAAAATAACTGGCTCCGGAACAATGGAGCTCTCCAACAACTGAATAGATGTCCTAGACTGGAGGGTCACCTATCTGAGCACCAGAACCTACGGGCATGAACGCATCCCCCCCTCGAAGAAAAGGGGTCAGTACGAAATATGTACTGAATATGTAAGACAATACTAAATCATAAAACAAGGAAAAATGTAACAGTAAGCAAGTTTATAAAGCAACCTGGAGTAACCGGGAACAACAATTTGAACCATGTCATATGGTCCCTTACACAAATTCTAGCATACACAATATAAATATAGAATATCCTACTCGTAGCCGCTTCCGGCTAATAACACAATAGTCCCTTCGGACGGCCGCTTCCGGATAATAACACAATAGTCCATTCAGACGGGCGCTACCGGCTAATAACACAATAGTCCCTTCGGACGATCACTTCCGACTAATAACACAATAGTCCCTTCGGACGGCCGCTTCAGGCTAATAACACAATAGTCCCTTCGGACGGCCGCTTCCGGCTAATAACACAATAGTCCCTTCGGACGGCCGCTTCCGGCTAATAACACAATAGTCCCTTCGGACGGCCGCTTTTCGCTAATAACACAATAGTCCCTTCGGACGACCGCTTCCGGCTAATTATCAACAAGAGTATAACATGAACGAAACAAGACATTGGATATCGACTCCACATCCAACTAAGAATAGAGTGCTTATGTTTTACATTCTTTAGAAATCATATAAAAGGGATCATGCCAAAATATGAAAGAAGGGTTAGCCTTACATACCTTATTTATGCCTCAAGCTAATCCTCGAGTCCCTTTCCGAGCTTAATCAACTCAGTAATCTAATAATTGCCTCGACTAACACCTTGACCTATAATAATAACAATATGTCTTGTCAACTCTTTGATCTCTAACGTACGTTATATCGAAAGACGACTCTCTTATTCTATAAAAATTCAGGCAGCGCTTCCCCTATTTATGTGCATATCCATAACTTTTCAAATCAAGCCAGCAATACCAATCAACAATATGCAACTTGAAGATATAATCATAACAATCTCAAATACCCCATTTACGTCACTAAAACACATTCCTTCTCTTTTTATATTTATGCAGTCTAATTACCGTAACAACCAAGGTGAACAAAGCACCTATTTCTCATGTCAATCTAACTTCTTTAATCATGTTAAAGCAACTTCTCAAAATAGCCCCTAAAGTACACATAATAAGGTCCAGTAATTTCCATACCAATTTCGGCCACAACAAGCCACAACTCTATAACTCTTTTCTTAATTCTTAATCCAACTCATCTTCCAACAATTCCATATAACGAATACATCTTTAAACATCAAGGTTTCTTTTCAATTCTCAACATGCAATTAGCAATAATATTAACAACACAATAATCCAAGCCAAGGTATACCAAATAACCCAAATTTGGTCCTAGTAACAACATGTCATAATTCCATAACTTTCTCTTAATTCCTTAGAATTCAATTCATCTTTCAATACTTTCATATAGTCAATCTACAACTTTAAGTATCAAGATTTCCTTTAATTCAACATGCAATCCGATTATGCAATTGAAAGGAAGATTTTTATACCTCAAAAATGCCCAAACAGTCCCGATTTTTCCGCTCCATCGATTTTAGCCACTGTTTTCGCCAAGTTCTTGTCCAATTTTATCACTTCTTCAACTCCAAATTGACATGCATGTATTCTACAATGTTAACTCATCATCCTTACACATTTTTCTTCCAAATTCTTCACTCAGAAATCTGAAATCAGGCGCTTTTTCGCCCAAGGCAGCTTTTGCTCATTTGCTTTGTCACCGAACTTGTAACGTCCATAATTCTTTACTCATATGTCCTATCGACGAGCGGCTTATTGCGTTGGAAACTATACTCGATGAACTCCATCTTAGGCTTTTGGAACACCTAAAAACTCCTAATATACTAGGATATATATGTTAGACCCCGTATTTACAGGACATGTTTTAAGAACGTACGTAAGAACTCGCAAGTGTTAAATTTGAGACTTGTAAAAATTTCTCGGAATTATGGAATTGTCGGAAAACGTATTATTGTGACGAATGGGAGGGCGACATTTGTCACCCCCCTTATGTTGTCTTGGACGAATTGAAGCATGGACACAATGGTCATTTGACCCTTGTTTGGAAGACTAGTCTTGCTAGTAGTCAAGCTTGAGAAGGTTGACTAAGTCAAAGGGTCCAAGTCTTGATATTTTATAAGATTTCATCCAAATCACCCATTTGTCCACACCTTGACCCTCCATGTCCCTTTTAATACTACTAGTAGTGTGAGAGAGCCCAACACTTAGCAAAAATTTACAAAAAATTGGATGAACATAGGCATAAGCTCTCGGGTTCACCATTAGGAAGAAGGAAAAATTTTCGTTTCTTGTTCATTCAACTCCACACTTTAAACCAAGGTTCATGAGTGTTATGTAAGTGTATCTCAATAGAAAAATCCCGGAAAAAGAGAGTTTACGTATTAGTCGCAAAGTGAAAACCTAGTGGCTTTCTAGGTTTTGGATCGACGTTTGAAGGAAAGTTGTTGGTATGGTGCTAAGGGTCTCAACAAGCGGATTGAAGTGTATCGAGAGGTTCTAAACTACTAAGGAGCGACTTCGGATTGGAATTTGGATTAAGGATCGTCGAGGTATAATCTTGTTCTTTGAAAGTGTTACACGATTATTTATTGTTGTTGTTAGCTTTACATGTTGCTAGCATGAAGTTTATATGTAGAAGTTTATAATGATTATGGATCGATTTTAGCCTTGGAAATCCGATATGTAATGCAAGCCATGTTAAGTTGGATTACTAATTGATCGTCTATTAGAATAGTCGCATGTTAAATTACTTGAAGATTATGGTTTATATTATCAAATACGACTTGATATCATGTTATGCTACCAATTCGGATTGAAATGGAAATTTGATAAGAATTGGTAAGGTTGAACTCAAGGTGGCCGAATTTGGACTTTTAGTTTGTTTTTCATTTGTATTGGCTACTTTCCAAAATGTGAGCCAATTGGGGTTGTTTAGTTTTTATTTGTATTGGAGTACCTTATAGAAATTGTGAGCCAATTGGGGCTGTTTGGTTATTGTATTCGGCCTTGAAAAAGGTGGCAAAGTAAGTAGAAACAAAGGAAGTCTTTGTCGATTTTCCATAGAATTTGGCGACTTAGCACTTAGAATATTCTACGTTTGAAGTAAGAGGTTAATGGACATATTGTGACCATTATAGGTTGAAGTACTAAGTATAGCGTATCCTACTGGGAGAGTGGAATAGCTATCAAGGTTGAAGTACTTTGGAGCATTTTGCTACGTGTCGATAATCGTCGTGAGGTATGTGAACCTCTTCCTTCCTTTGGCATGATCCTATGTATGGAATATACTTGTGGTATCATTTCATGTTTCCTTCTACTCTTAGAAGTTAAGAGGTAGTTATGTGATTTACTCTATGTAGAACTTTTCCTATCTTTTGAGCATGACTAGTTGCACGTATGTAGTACGGTAGACGTACAAGACTATGATATTCTTTACTTGTTTTATGTAATGCCAAGTCGGGTGGGTTAGGAGATTAACTCATTTCTTTGAAAATAGTAAGGATGTCTTAAGTTGATTTTAAAGTTAAGGGACTTGAAGAGTTTTAAAGTATGTGATACTTGTCCCGTTTTAAACGTATAAGTCTCTTGGATAGGAAATTGTTTATGGCTAAGGTATAAAGTGAATATAACGGCTTTATGGGAAGTTAGTTATATTTGCCTTATGGAAAGATAAATGACTTGACTATGTAAAAAGGCAACTTGATTTTTTTACGGCATCAATCGCCTAAGGTTTTATAATAAAAAGGAGTCGAGTTGATTTGGCTAATTTACGGCACAAATGAGAATAAGTATCGAACAAGCCACTGCAGCGTTAATAAAGGAAAATGTAATGACAATCCATTATGTTAAAACAAGTAGAAATCCTCCATCTGCATAGAAGCTAAGATAAGACAAAATTGTATTACATTTTCTAGATCATGGCTACTTGAATAAGATCGTTATAAATAAGTATAACTTATTCACGACGCACCAAAGATTTGTTACTAATTTTAAAAGAGCTTACGTATGAAGCTTTTAAGACTTTGAAACTTGTTTTCTTAAAAGTTAAGAGACTTGAAGTATTTTGAAAGTTATGAGAATTGATTTGAATGTATAAATCTCTTAGTTATAAAAGGAATGAGTTTGTCTAAAACCATAAAGGGTTATAACGGCTTCATGGGAAGTTGGTTATAACGGCTTTATGGAAGGATAAGAGAATGGTTTTCTCTAATAACGAAATCAAGGAATAACTAGTATTAAGGAAGGGCAAATTGTTTTAAAGGTACCAATTGCTTAAGGTTTTTAATAAAGAAGTCACTTGATTTAGAAGCCGGTAATTGTATTTCTAAAAAGGTATTGTGACTTGTCTTGAAAAGTAGGTATGACTTGATATTACGGTTATTAGTATATTGGAAGTTTTTTTTTAAAGAGAATCATTTTAGAGGACTAGAGGCACGTAGTACGTTGGGTTAAATTCCCGGATTTTATAATGACACGATTAGTGCCTTAAGTAAACAAAAATGAGAGTGTATGAGCAAAGGCTAATAAGAAGTTAGGGATTTCTTAACTTGCTTATGTTATGTATGATAAGTCGGTAGTGCTTATGTTATGTATGATAAACCGGTAGGGCTTATGTTATGTATGATGGCGGTTGAGTCGTGGTAAGAGTATAAGTGAGGGTAAACCCCAAGATTTGTACCACCCGCTTTATGTGTTGTTTGACGACCGGTCGAGATAGGGTAAGAGTATAAATGAGGGCAAGCCCCAAGACGTTATACCACCTTCTCCGGGTAAGAGTATAAATGAGGGCAAGCCCCAAGACGTTATACCGCTTTACCACCTTCTCCGTGGTAAGAGTATAAATGGCGGCAAGCCCCAAGGCGTTATACCACTGTTTTGATTGATATTATGGCGTGAGACCCGTGGTTATGTTTTACCCTTTCACCGCCGGTGATGGGGATTCCACGCATGCTTTGATATTGGTGTGACTTGATCGCGCCCCGTTGGGCGGGTAGTATATGTGTCCCTCCGTAGTGGGTGGACTATGTTATGAAAGATAAGTAAGTTATATGGTAATGAACTTAATGATTCTTTTTCTAATAATGTACGTAAGAATGTGACTATAACTTTTATTGGGAATGGAAAGGTTAATAAGGTGCGATTAAGTTCATGTGGTAATGACACGGCAGGATCCGTATGTATTTTTATACTTGTCCTTGTCATTCTTTTGTCTGATTATGATTTGTTTCTTCAGACGTTATATTCTGTTCCATATTCGTACTGTTACATCGAATTTCTTCGGCCGCGTTCATGCCCGCAGTTTAGGTACGATTGTGGATCCGCGAGCTTAGGATCCCGTTCAGCAAGTTGAGATGGCTCGGTGTTCCGAGTTGTCACGTTTATGTTTATTCAGGGGTACGGCGGGGCCTTGTCCCGCCACAGTTGTTATGTCAAAACTCTTAGAGGTCTGTAGTCACATATTGTGGGTCAGTTGGTAAAAGAAATGAGGCAACTGCTTCGGTTGTATTTATATATGTTCAGGAAGGTAGCCCTATCGGCTAACCGGGTGTTTTACTTCCGCTGTGTTATTTATAAGTTTCATGTATGTTCGCTGATTTTTCTTCTCGATGTTTACGTAGGTGCCTGTAGGCACCGATCCGGTCGGGTCGTGACAAAAGTGGTATCGAGCGATTAGTCCTCGGAAAGTGTCTACGACCGTGTCCGGTAAGTCTTGATTATCGGTGTGTGCACCACATCTATAATCGGAGGTGCAGGACATTTAGGATTGGTTTCCATTCTTCTCACTCCGAGATCGTGCCATGAGTCATGTTGTTAGGGTCGCCTCTCCTAACGAGTTATGTTGATTGCAGCCACGAGAAAGGCAAAGATAACCGGAAGGACTATGTGGATTGCGTATCCAGTTGGTAATGATTATAGTATAGTTGGTATTGTGACATACATCTATACGGAGTTATGTATAAGTCGGTCGACGCGTGTTCCTAGAATGATTTTAGATTACCGTAAATCGTAAAGACTAACTAGATACCGGAAGGTATGGAATAGTTAATGAATTTTCGCCAAGGTTTTGTGTTTTATTTCGAGATAATTGAAAAGGATGAGTCGTCTGATAGGGTAGTGAACCCTTAAGAAGCCATATTAAGGAACCTAACTGAATGTCATGTTAATAGATTAAGTCGTAGTAAGCTTAAGAAAATTATACTGGATGAGGCTGTATAGAGTAAATAATGGTTGTTGTGATCGAGACAACATGGTTATGGTTTTGTGAGAAGTTTTGTACCGTTCTTTGGGGTGATAAGATAGTGGGAGCATGGAAATTGCGAGCCTAAGAATATTGTTCTTGTCGAGACCTTAGGTATATAAGGCTTTCTCCGCAATAAGATTTTAAGTCGGACCGAGGATAAGAGTTAAGTGCGACGTTGAGTCGGGTTGAGGACTTACGGGTCTCCCATGGCTGGAATGGAGTGGGATCAGTTGGTAGTAGTTCCGCCACGTGTGGCAGGTCACGAGTGCAAGGCCAGTGTCTAGTTAATTGTTTTACTGGGTTCGTGGACACGTTCCACCGGAACCAGGTCGTAAAAGCCGGAACTGGTCGTATTTTGTCTTATAGAGTGACTCTAAAGATTAGAGGCCAGAATTTGTAGGTATGTAGGTATGCTAGTATGAGTTGGAAGTACGAAAAGAAAATCTCTTTGGGCTTATGATGGACAAGTACGTATGCGTGTGCGGTATTAGGGCCACGTGTGGCATTGTTAGCATGTCGGGTTGTGAAAGGAAACTATGTCGCTAATTATAAGTTTGACTCCGAAAGAACATTCGGGGACGAATGTTTCTTAGGGGGGAAGAATGTTACACCCCGTATTTACAGGACATGTTTTAAGAACGTACGTAAGAACTCGCAAGTGTTAAATTTGAGACTTGTAAAAATTTAACGGAATTATGGAATTGTCGAAAACGTATTATGTGTGTGACGAATGGGAGGCGACATGTGTCACCCCCTTATGTTGTCTTGGGACGAATTGAAGCATGGACACAATGGTCATTTGACCACTTGTTTGGAAGACTAGTCTTGCTAGTAGTCAAGCTTGAGAAGGTTGACTAAGTCAAAGGGTCCAAGTCTTGATATTTTATAAGATTTCATCCAAATCACCCATTTGTCCACACCTTGACCCTCCATGTCCCTTTAATACTACTAGTAGTGTGAGAGCCCAACACTTAGCAAAAATTTACAAAAATTGGATGAACATAGGCATAAGCTCTGTTCACCATTAGGAAGAAGGAAAATTTTCGTTTCTTGTTCATTCAACTCACACTTTAAACCAAGGTTCATGAGTGTTATGTAAGTGTATCTCAATAGAAAAATCCCAAAAAGAGAGTTTACGTATTAGTCGCAAAGTGAAAACCTAGTGGCTTTCTAGGTTTTGATTGGACGTTGAAGGAAAGTTGTTGGTATGGTGCTAAGGTCTCAAATGCGGATTGAAGTGTATTGGAGAGGTTCTAAACTACTAAGGAGCGACTTCGATTGGAATTTGGATTAAGGATCGTCGAGGTATAATCTTGTTCTTTGAAAGTGTTACAAGATTATTTATTGTTGTTAGCTTTACATGTTGCTAGCGTGAAGTTGATATGTAGAAGTTTATAATGATTATGGATCGATTTTAGCCTTGGAAATCCGATATGTAATGTAAGCCATGTTAAGTTGGATTACTAATTGATCGCCTATTAGAATAGTCGCATGTTAAATTACTTGAAGATTATGGTTTATATTATCAAATACGACTTGATATCATGTTATGCTACCAATTCGATTGAAATGGAAATTTGATAAGAATTGGTAGGTTGAACTCAAGGTGGCGAATTTGGACTTTTAGTTTGTTTTTCATTTGTATTGGACTACTTTCCAAAATGTGAGCCAATTGGGGCCATTTAGTTTTTATTTGTATGGAGTACCTTATAGAAATTGTGAGCCAATTGGGGCTGTTTGGTTATTGTATTCGGCCTTGAAAAAGGTGGCAAAGTAAGTAGAAACAAAGGAAGTCTTTGTCCGATTTTCCGTAGAATTTGGCGACTTAGCACTTAGAATATTCTACGTTTGAAGTAAGAGGTTAATGGACATATTGTGACCATTATAGGTTGAAGTACTAAGTATAGCGTATCCCTCGGGAGAGTGGAATAGCTATCAAGGTGAAGTACTTTGGAGCATTTTGTTACGTGTCGATAATCGTCGCGAGGTATGTGAACCTCTTCCTTCCTTTGGCATGATCCTATGTATGGAATATACTTGTGGTATCATTTCATGTTTCCTTCTACTCTTAGAAGTTAAGAGGTAGTTATGTGATTTACTCTATGTAGAACTTTTCCTATCTTTTGAGCATGACTAGTTGCACGATGTAGTACTGAGACGTCAAGACTATGATATTCTTTACTTGTTTTATGTAATGCCAAGTCGGGTGGGTTAGGAGATTAACTCACTTCTTTGAAAATAGTAAGGATGTCTTAAGTTGATTTTAAAGTTAAGGGACTTGAAGAGTTTTAAAGTATGTGATACTTGTCCGCTTTAAACGTATAAGTCTCTTGGATAGGAAATTGTTTATGGCTAAGGTATAAAGTGAATATAACGGCTTTATGGGAAGTTAGTTATATTTGCCTTATGGAAAGATAAATGACTTGACTATGTAAAAAGGCAACTTGATTTTTTTACGGCATCAATCGCCTAAGGTTTTATAATAAAAAGGAGTCGAGTTGATTTGACTAATTTACGGCACAAATGAGAATAAGTATCGAACAAGCCACTGCAGCGTTAATAAAGGAAAATGTAATGACAATCCATTATGTTAAAACAAGTAGAAATCCTCCATCTGCATAGAAGCTAAGATAAGACAAAATTGTATTACATTTTCTAGATCATGGCTACTTGAATAAGATCGTTATAAATAAGTATAACTTATTCACGACGCACCAAAGATTTGTTACTAATTTTAAAAGAGCTTACGTATGAAGCTTTTAAGACTTTGAAACTTGTTTTCTTAAAAGTTAAGAGACTTGAAGTATTTTGAAAGTTATGAGAATTGATTTGAATGTATAAATCTCTTAGTTATAAAAGGAATGAGTTTGTCTAAAACTACAAAGGGTTATAACGGCCATGGGAAGTTGGTTATAACGGATTTATGGAAGGATAAGAGAATGGTTTTCTCTAATAACGAAATCAAGGAATAACTAGTATTAAGGAAGGGCAAATTGTTTTAAAGGTACCAATTGCTTAAGGTTTTTAATAAAGAAGTCACTTGATTTAGAAGCCGGTAATTGTATTTCTAAAAAGGTATTGTGACTTGTCTTGAAAAGTAGGTATGACTTGATATTACGGTTATTAGTATATTGGAAGTTTTTTTTTAAAGAGAATCATTTTAGAGGACTAGAGGCACGTAGTACGTTGGGTTAAATTCCCGGATTTTATAATGACACGATTAGTGCCTTAAGTAAACAAAAATGAGAGTGTATATGAACAGGCTAATAAGAAGTTAGGGGATTTCTTAACTTGCTTATGTTATGTATGATAAGTCGGTAGTGCTTATGTTATGTATGATAAACCGGTAGGGCTTATGTTATGTATGATGGCCGGTTGAGTCAGGGTAAGAGTATAAGTGAGGGGTAAACCCCCAAGACGCTGTACCACCTGCTTTATGTGTTGTTTGACGACCGGTCGAGATAGGGTAAGAGTATAAATGAGGGGCAAGCCCCAAGACGTTATACCACCTTCTCCAGGGTAAGAGTATAAATGAGGGGCAAGCCCCAAGACGTTATACCCCCTGCTTTACCACCTTCTCCAGGGTAAGAGTATAAATGAGGGGCAAGCCCCAAGACGTTATACCACCTGTTTTGATTGATATTATGGGCGTGAGACCCATGGTTATGTTTTACCCTTTCACCGCCGATGTGATGGGGATTCCACGCATGCTTTGATATGGTGTGACTTGATCGCGTCCCGTTAGGGTAGTATATGTGTCCTCCGTAGTGGCCTGACTATGTTATGAAAGATAAGTAAGTTATATGGTAATGAACTTAATGATTCTTTTTCTAATAATGTACGTAAGAATGTGACTATAACTTTTATTGGGAATGGAAAGGTTAATAAGGTGCGATTAAGTTCATGTGGTAATGACACGGCAGATCCGTATGTATTTTTATACTTGTTCTTGTCATTCTTTTGTACGATTATGATTTGTTTATCAGACGTTATATTCTGCTCCATATTCGCACTGTTATCGACTTCCCGGGCTGCGTTCATGCAATCAGGTTTAGGTACACAGTTGTGGATCCGCGAGCTTAGGATCCCGGTTAAGCAAGTTGTGATGGCTCGAGTGTTCCGGAGTTGTGACGTTTATGTTTATTCAGGCACGCGGGCCTTGTCCCGCCACGATTGTTATGTCAAAACTCTTAGAGGTCTGTAGTCACATATTGTGGGTCAGTTGGTAAAAGAAATGAGGCAACTGCTTCGGTTGTATTTATATATGTTCAGGAAGGTAGCCCTATCGGCTAACCTGTTGTTTTACTTCCGATGTTTTATTTATAAGTTTCATGTATGTTCCGCTGATTTTCTCTGATGTTTACATGTAAGGGTGCCTGTGTAGGGCACCGCCGCGTCCCGGTCGGGTCGTGACAATATACCCTTCAAAGTTGATGAAAATCTGCCTCAAATTCTCGCTAATTTTTCTTCTCAAAATCTTGTCCCAAAACTTGAAAAGCTGCTCGATTTTGGTCCCGTAGACCCGAAATTCCTCACTGATTTTGGAAATTTTTGGTTCTAAATTTTGCTTCTAATTTGTAGATGATCAATGTAATATAGGAAGAGAAATTAAACCCCAATATTTGTAGGGAAGGGATGGGGTTTCGACCTAGGGGAGATGAGGAGAGGGAAAAGGGTTCTTCTTTTGATTTGTAGAATGAAGAAGATGAAATAATAGTGCTTAAGTTAAAAGCCCAAAATCTGATTTTTCTTATTACACTTAGGTCCCTCAAATACTACATTTTAGTCCCTCATTGTCTATTTAAGTAAAATCAATCCCCCAAGTAAACAACATCTTAATCCCACTTCTTTTAATCCCGAAAAATTATATAAGACCTCGTATTCTCAATGTCATAATTCTTATAGAACGTTACTAATCCTTAATGGAAATATGTACACCTATCATTCTTAATCCATTGACGCGCTCGTAGTAACCAAAAAGAATTTTTTCGGACTCACATCCTTTGAACACCAACTTCCGGATTTAGCTTGTATAAATACTTTATATCTCATATCTGAATCTTATTTCTTAATAACGTTCTTAATTATCGCCTTAAACTTACGAGGTGTAACAGAAGACTTACTGAAATACTGAAGGGAGAATGAGAATACATTTCCGACGCTAACAAAGATGGCCTGAGAAGTGTTGAACATTCAAGCGTCATCAACAACGTCTGAAAGCGCTTTTTCTGCGGAAAAATTTCAAATAGAGGAGCACAGACATTCATGGGTGGGAGACTCATTGGAAATTGCAGTTCTATTCAGAGACTGGATTCATGTGGAGCGTAGGAGGTGTGACCAATCAGAGATCAATGTAGAAGAAGAAGACTACAACTACAACGAAATCTTGTCCGAGGAAGCAGAAAACGACGTTGAAGAATTTGACAAACAAATTTCAATGTTAACAGAAGACCTTCAAGACATTGTGAAAAAAAACTTAAAAAGTATGGTTGCATATGTAAATTTTTTAATTGCAATTTTAGTATTGTACTATGTCATTTGCAACTTTTGAACAACACCACAAAGTTGTAATTTTGAAATTTATTACTATGTCATATTTCTATTAAATAATATAAGAGGCACAAAAACAGCATTGAGATGTTTTTATTGCCCTATCTTGTTCAATTATTGAAGTGTTTGTATATATTATTTTTAAAAATTAAGTGGCAAAAAAATAACGATCCCGACCTGAACTCGTCCCGCCCCGACCCCGTTCCAGCGGGGTTGTGGAACGGGACGGGACCTCTTCCCATCCCCCCTATCCCAGCCTGCCGTAACCCGAGTCCCGACTCTTCCTCGTTCCGCCAGGACCCGCCCCGTTGGACACCCCTCCAAAATAGTACTTTTTCTTTGCCTATTCTAAAATATTTTTCACATTGTATACAAGCACACAAATAATTATGTCCATCAAGAAGTTATCCAATATTTGCTACCTCTACTGAAATTTATATCTTGATATCGATGGTTTCACCGACATGACTATCCATTAAATCATGTACACGTACATTGGGTGCAAGCTCGCAATAGTTTAGTAAAACTTACTCTTTCCATTTCAATTTATATGAAAATGTTTGATTGAACATGAAGTTTAAAAGAAATGAAAGACTTTTAAAACTCCTGAAGTTGTGGTATAAAGCAAGTTTGAGATATTTTTGTGACTATATATCATTTTATTATGGGTAAAATGAAAAGTTTAAAATCAAATTATTATAAAAGTGAAAGAATTAATCTCTTGATTATTTTTATTGATGAAAAACATATATATACAAGTTACAATGGAAAAATTCTTTTCTCTCTCTACCTCTAAATCCCTATTCTATAAGGATACTAACTATACAATTATGGTAACACTATAATACTAATTATGGTGTAAGACTTAATTACCAAATATATAATATACAAGAAGTCCATACGGACTGGTACTATACACGGCGGCCAGCACTGGGCCAAGGCCCATTGTTTAACACACACCCGCAGTCATAGCGGACAGTCTTCGTACGCTGAGACTGTCTCTAAAATCTTCAAAAAAGATCGATGGAAGACCCTTTGTAAAGATGTCTGCAATTTGATATCTAGAAGGGACATGACAGACGCGTACTTGTCCTTTAGCTACCTTCTCTCAAACAAAGTGAATATCCATCTTTATGTGTTTAGTATGCTGGTGTTGAACTGTATTATCAGAAAGGTAGATGACACTTATATTATCACAATACACCAAGGTAGCCTTGTCAATAGGATAATGAAGCTATAACAGTAGATTACGTAACCAACATGACTCGGAAACCACATTGGCTACCCCTTTATACTCGACCTCTCACTTGAACGTGAAAGCGTGGATTGACGCTTGATAGACCATGAGACCAAGTTATTACCTAAAAACATGCAATAGCCAGACGTAGATCGTCTGGTGTCAGGACAACCACCCCAATCAACATCTATATAGGAGACTGGTGTAAACGTCGACGATGGATACAAATGCAAACCATACTCAAGTGTTCCCTGAATGTACCTAAGAATGCGTTTGAGTACATTCATATGTTCAACTCTGGGATCATGCATAAACAAACACACATGCTGTATGACATATATAATATCACGTCGCGTGAACGCTACCATCGGGCGGCGCTTCAAGACTATGATAATGGTCGGATCCTCATGGGAGAGCGGTACCAGCAGACCCAACTTGGGTTTAGTATCAATTGGAGTAGAAATGTACTTACAGGATGACATCTCAGCCCTCTCAATGATCTATGCTGCATACTTCCTCTGTGATAAGAACAACAAAAGTGGAGCATACCACCCGTTTTCATTTCGTGGAAGTCCCCGAGAAGTTGAGTCACCCTTTTTTTTTCCAGAAATAGAATAGAATAAATAATGGGTTACTGGGCCCTATAACAAAATGAGCAAGTCCACCTGCATGACGAGTTACAGCAATACCCAAAAAGTAACTCAATGGGCCCAAGTCCTTCATGGCAAACTCAGAACTGAGCAGTGTCATAATGGACTTTCGCAAAGAATCAGAAGATGCAGTCAAGATAATATCATTAACATATAAGAGAATGTATGCCATGGAAGAACCCCGATGATATATGAATAATGAATTATCAGACCTGTTGTGAGAAAAACCCATAGTCGAAACAAAATCAGCAAACCTCTTATACCAAGCTCATGGAGACTTCTTAAGCCCATACAAGGACTTTTTTAATAGACAGACATGATTCGGATATCTAGTATCCCTAAACCCCAAAGGCGGATGCATATAAACTGTCTCCTGAAGATCACCATGTAGGAAAGCATTCTTCACATCTAGCTGATGAATGTTCCATAATTTTGAAAGAGCCAAGCTGAGCACAGTGCGAATGGTAGCCGGCTTGACCACCAGGCTAAATATCTCACCACAATCCACACCTGCTGTGTCTTATCGTCACCTACAAGTCTAGCCTTATACCTTGCAAATGAACTATCAAAATTTTCCTTATGAGCAAAAATCCACATAGACCGAATAATATTAACACCAGATGAACGGGATACCAACTCCCACGTCTTATTATCAATAAGAGCATTATATTCTTCGATCATAGCAATTTTCCAATTAGGGTCATTTAAGGCAGACACAGGATTACGGGGTAAGGGAGATTTAAGAACATTAGAATTCAAATTAAAATATCTTTTAGGCTTAAAAATACCCCGTTGATTGTGGGTGACTGGACCATGACTCTGGCTTGGATTGGGAGAATTTTAGTAATTTTGAGAATTAACGTCGAAGGCGCCGTGCCGCCAGAAGAGCTGCAGAGCTCTCTGAAGTTTTGGTGTCGTGGCACCTCTATGCAGGGCCGCGACGCTGACTCGCAGAGGTTTTGGTGCCGCGATGCCTCTGTGCAGGGCCGCGGCATTGACGACATTTTTTCGGATAAATCTGAAAAATGACGGATAACATAGGGGGAGACATCCTCATCCAAAAATCATAAGAACTGGGCACGAGTGTTTCTACTTTAGAAAAGAAAAATTGAGATTCATCAAAGAGAACATGACGACTAATGATGATTCGTTTAGAGGATAAATCAAAGTATTTATAACCATAGTGATTTGATGGAAACCCCAAACACACACAAAGAGTATAACGTGTCTGAAGTTTATTGATCGTAGTGGATGGAAACAGTGGATAACATAAGCATTTCGAAAACCCTAAGGTGAGAATATAATGGAGACTTATTGTATAACACTTTGAGAGGGGATAAATATGTCAAACATTTAGATGGAAGAATATTTATTAAATCGGTAGTCGTTTATAGTGCATGATGCCAAAATAATGGAGGAACGAAAGAATGAACCAGTAAAGTGCGAACAATATTATTAATGGTACAATTTTTTCGTTTAACTTTCCCTTTTTTTGAAGACGTATGAGGACAAGAAAAACAAAAATGTATCCCATTTTGAGCACAGAACTCCCTAAATTCTCCATTGTCATACTCTTTGTCATTATCACATTGGATGTTTTTGATTTTCCGTTCAAATTGTGTTCTTATGAAAGCTCTAAATTTTATGAAAATGGAAAAAAAACTTGAGATTTGTTCGCAATTGGAAACGTCCATAAATATTTAGAATAGTCCTCTAAGAATAAAACATAATAACGATGACCCATAGAACTGAGAACCGGAGATGTCCATAAATCACTATGAATAATCTCAAAATGGCATTGAAGTATTAAATCTTTTCGTTCCCGATTCAATTACAACAATGGTAATTTAATAATTTTTCTCAAAGCACAAGATTGAAAAAGTTCAGTACTACGCGTACCCTTACAAGAAATAAACTTATGTCTATCTAAATAAGATAAAATAGATGACCCCGGATGACCTAGACGAGCATGCCACAAGGAAGGAGCAAGAGCTGCAAAAGTGGATGACATAGCTTGACGCGAGATGCTGAGACTTGGTGTGATTGGATAAAGATCCCCCTACTGTCACACCTCCCGAGATGACTTCCCGTCTTGTAATCCTTCACAGAAAACCCAAATGGATCAAATTAATAGAAACCCAATTATCAGTAGTAAATTTACGGACAGACACCAAATTTTTAATCAATTTTGGAGCATGAAGGGTATGTTTTAGGAAAAGGGGTGGATGAGAAGGGGACAAAGTTTTATAACCATAACACTTAATTGGAACATAATTGCCATTACCAACAGTTATACCATGATTATTGCTCAAATTGGAATAAGACGAGAGAGTACCTTGTTCGGATGTCATGTGGGTAGTGGCGCCGGTGTCCATGTACCAATTAGGGTATGGCTGAGTCATCCTAAGTGTGTGTATTGCTACTTCAATGTCGGTCTAAGTGAGGCCCGTGACGTGGTGGGCCTGATGGGGCCAGGCCCAAGTATACTGGACTGTTGGTGCTTCCCATACGCTGGTCTGAAACCTGCATTCTGACCTGCAAAGACGTTGGGCCGCGATGCTTGCGCCGGATGATACTGAGGCGCCGCGACATTGTAAGGCTGCGCCACAGCGCTGTAAGGCTGAGCCGCGGCACTGGGACCCACTGCCACTGTCCAGGGGGCCCTTGTGGGCTCCAAGACTGCTACTGCTGATGACGGTTGTCCCCGTTGTTGCCGCCACATTTTTTGCCAATATTTTTCCGATTTTGGCCCTTTTTACCACCCCCATTGTTGTGATTTTGGGTCACGTTGGCTGGATTTGAAGGAGTAAAATTGGAAGCAGTCATCATGACGACAGGGTTGGCCCCAATCACCACTTTCTTAGCCAATCCTGCTTCTTCCAAAGTAAGCATAGAACGGGCTTGATAAAATCCTGGAAGGGGGTTACTCTGTCAAATAACCGAAGAAACACTGTTATAGGCCTCTGACAGACCTGCAACCATCTAAAGAACTAGACGATTATTAGAAACAGGAGAACCCATGTTGTTGAGTTGGTCTGCCAAGTCTTTGAGGCATTTGCAATACGAAGAAACGTTTTGAAAATTCGCCATAGAAACCTGAGAAAAATCTTGCTCAAGGATAACAACTCGAGAATGACTGTTATCTTGGAATATGTCTCGCAATCGATCCCACGCTGCCATAGCTGTGGAGTTGGGTTCCATAATCGTCTGTAAAAGATCCTAGGAGATAGTGACATAAATCCACTAAAGAACTTTGGCATCAAGCATGACCTATAATTTTGGATCTGATTCTTTAGTGAGCACAACCATTGTAGACGTAGCCGTCTTATCACCCTCTTTTGGAGGAGTTGGAGGAATGATGTGGTGGAGGACTTTGTGTGCCAAAGCATGAATCTTAAACAATTCTGCCACGTCCCATATTGGACGTTTTCTAGGTCAAGAACGATAGAGATGATGCTCTTGATGTTAGAAACTGTGAGGGCAGGATGAAAATTGTTCTTATCAGCCATAGGGAATAAAACAAAAAGATTCGGAGAAGGGAATTTGTGAGGGAGGATTTTGGAAGAGAAGATACTCGGTTTTTGTTAAAAGGAAAGAATAAAAAATCGAGAATTTGAGGTCCAAAATCCGAAAATAGAGAAGAAATTTTGAGGAGCGGAAGCAAGGTAAAGAGAACCTAGACTCTTGATACCATAAAATAATTAATCTCTTGATTATTCTTATTGATGAAAGACATATATATACAAGTTACAATGAAAAAATCCTTTTCCCTTTTTACCTCTAAATCCTTATTTTATAAGGATACTAACTATACAATTATGGTAACAGTACAATAATAATTATGGTGTAAGACTTAATTACCAAATATATATAATATACAAGAAGTCCATATGGACTGGGTATTATACACGGCGGCCAGTATTGGGCCAAGGCCCATTGTTTAACAAAAAGGATGTCAGATTCTTTTTTTGGATTGATTAAAAATTAAAGAGTATTAAATGAATTGGGACGTATTGACCACTTTTAATCTTTTCAAGTACAAACATTCGATATATATATTTTTATCAACTAAAGAAGCAAAAGTAATAAAATCTCTCCCGCTTTTAAATAAGGAGCTCAAAAACAGTTTTGGTAGAACAAATAGTAACTTTCGTTTGCATTTATGATTTATATTGATTTCCAAGTTACTTGTTAGAGATTAATAAACTAGAGGGGGTCAAAGTATCATTGTAAGAACTTAGCAACTAACTTTCAGTTAATTACTATAAGTCCTGTATCCCTCATTTCCTTTGCCAATTCAATAAAAAGATTTTCATCTACTCAGTTCACTCTCCTTCAAATGGAATTCATCAGAAATTGAGCTGAAATACAGCTCACACAATCGAATAGGTTAGAAGGAAAACTCACACATCACCATTGTTGAAGATGAAAATATATATCTCCTAGAGACAATTCTTTTAGGATAGATGTACTTGAACACATTCGTATTATTAATGAGATTAATATATTTATGGCACTTGCATTACTGAATTATTAGTTGATTATTTGTATTATTCATTAATGTGCATCCCTTGAGCTTACGTTGTCATTGATAGTGTGAGATATTAATGATAGAGCGTAGCTCTTAAAGTTGTCTCGACTGATGATCATTGAGAATGAGATATCAATGATATATTATAAGTCGACATGTGGTCTGCATCATATTCTTAGAGAATGTAGTATGTCTCACTTACTACTAGTAATGATTGTTAGTGATGGATACTCTTAGAGGGTATTGACATGCACTGCTGATAAACTATTTGTTATACATGTCTAGAGTATTATCAGCATGTGGGAGATAGAGGTCCTTTGACTTGAGGTCAATACGCACCTGGTTTGTAGAGTAATGTACTTTGATCATGTCCTAAACTTAAATTTCTTATAGGATAAGACATGACTTGTATTGGGTACATTACGATACAGAGTAAGGTGGTAGTTGAGCCAAGAATAAGATTCATTCCTCGATTAGATATTCGAGAGAACACTCAGCTTCTCAGTGATATTAGGTCGACCAAGTCATTGGTCAATGCAAGAGACATATTTGAGATATGATCTAGTTGTCGACTAATATAGATGAGATAAAGTGATCAAGTCATTTGGATAGACACTTGACAAATCCTAAACTTGATCGAGTGTGTTGAGAATGAAAGGAAGTTATCTTCCCACATAGAGGTTGTGTTTACTAAGAGTCTTGTAAACGTACTTCACATATTGAGTTTGTCATATGGCGCAGTCTAGGAGTTCCGTGTGAACCTTAATTTGATTAAGTATCGATATGTGAAGGCTTAAAGGGTCACACTAAGTCGATTGTCTTTTCGGTCTAAGGGTATATTGAGAGAGTATGAAATATTCGATTTAGAATCGAGATATTTTAACCAATAATAAATTATGGAATAAATTCCATTTGATGGAAATTATTTAATTAAATCAAAATTGGATTTTAGATTTAATCAAAACTAAAACGTGCAGAAAATATGGGAGGCGTCGCGACGCTGGTGCAACAGCGAACTGGGCCACTGAATTTCGGGTTTTGGATCAGTTTTAAACCTGATCCAAGTCTGATTTGGTTTAGAAACCCTTACCTATATATTTAGCACTTAACCTCATAATTTAGGTTACACCAATTCTACATAGAATTTACACTTGAATTCTTATTTTCTGAACTTAGAGTTCAGGGATTAAAATACTCTCAAACCTCTGCCAAGATTTTCTGGCTTTACTGACAGAGGAGTATACCGTAGTGAAGGCTTGCACCCGAGGATACAATCGTGTGCGCACCCTTTAGTAGAGATTCTAAATATCAAATGTAAGTTTATATTTCATGTCTTTACAGGTTTCAATTGTAACGTAATCATACCAGACGACTTGTGTTTTTAGACCCAACAAAACCCTATAGTGACATCAGAGCCCAGGCTGGTTCAATAGTTACGTAATAATAATATGGTTTAAACGTAAAATTGATTTTAGTCTGAGTTAAAACAAGGCTATTGAAATTTGACAAACTTTGAATGAGCGATTAAACTTTTGAAATCAGCCTAAATTATCAACTATGATAAATCGAGAAAATCATTCCATTCTAGCACGAACTGAGCCTTGTGCAGAAACCGATTCATTACGAACATGGTGCACGACGAAGAACGTGTAGGAATAGATGATGGTCGACATATGTGTTATTGATAATGGTGGGTGGTAATAAAGGATCCGTAATCTGAACCCTAAATTAGATTTAGAGGTTGGACGATTTTAGAAAATCAGCGCGAAAACTGCTCTGAAAAGGACGTCGGCGCCGCGACCCTATTATAGGGCACCGCGGCGCTAGTTAGGGTTTCATGGCCACGTCGCGGCTCCATGTCGGAGCGTCGTGGTACCGGTCACGGTAATTTCAGGGATCGTGATTAAAAGCTTCGTTTTGAAATTCAGAACTCTCTGGAACTGAAGCGCCGCAATCCCATAGTGGAGCGCCGCGGCTCCACGGTGGAGCGACGTTGCGCCGAATTTCCAGAATGATGAAATATCAGTTTTCCGAAGTTTAATCCGTTATTATTTTTATACAGTATGTTGGTGTACTGTTTACGTGCTAGATGATCGTCATTTACCTTACTAAGTTTAGAGTCTGCAATCATGCTTGGATAAGCGGCGTCAAAACTAGTTTAGAGTCTGCAATCATGCTTGAATAGGCAGCAACCAAAATTAGTTTAGAGTCTGCAATCATGCTTGGGTAGGCGGCGCCCAAATACATGTTTAAATGCTTTGAGTAATGTTTGAAACATATAATAGTTGATCTTGAATAAATTCCTGAATTAAAATGTTCCCCAAAATTTAATACAAGTCTCATTTAAAATGAACGCGTCGTATGTTATAATTGATTGTGGTGCAAAATCCTTTTTGGCGAGATGAGTATTTATGCCCCAGCATTTGCTCTAAGTCTACGAGGACTCAGACCCTTTCATAGATGCATATAAATGTTATAGTAGGTGATAAACCTTCGTGAGTATTTATACTCCAGTATTTGCTCGATGAAGGCAAAACCCACTTAGATACATAATTGCATTCGAATAACGGGGTTGACTTGCTAAGCTGTCTTGGCGCCCCAGTGTCGGACAGCCGAGGGACACAAAATGTATTGTTTAGAACATGCGATAAACCAAGAGTTGCAAATGTTTGTAATTGGTTTAAAGACTTACCGGATCATGTTATTGAAGTTATCAGCCTCAGCAAATACGGAGACAACATGAGTCTGGATCTTGGTCCATTATGACTGTATTTGATATGAGTCTGTATTCTTGCATGGGGTAAAAGAGTATGTTAAAATAATGGGAGCTAATTAAAACTAAAGACCATGTAAATTAGTTGATGAATATGTTCAATAGAAACTATATTAGAATGTTAATTTCAAGTCTATCTTTTCTTCAGTTACAATATCGAATTTGTCACTTAAAATATTGGTTGAAACAAACAAGATGAATGGAACCAATTTTTCTGACTGGTTAAGAAATTTGTGTTTGGTTTTGTGACTAGAAAACATTGAGTATGTATTGGATACAACACTCCCTACAGTCATTGCTGAAGATTCTGAAGCGTATGCCCTGTTTGACAAGGCGGCCTATCAGAAATATTTGATGATGCTATTGTGGCACAATGTGTCATGTTATCTTCTATGACTCATGAGTTACAAAGACAACATGAAAATATGGGCCCTAACGAGATCCTAGAGCACTTGAAGAGTCTTTATGACTCACAGTATCAGAGTATGAATTGTTGAGTGATCTCTTTAAGTGTAAGTTGAATGAAGGAGGCTAGGTGTCACAACATGTGTTGAAGATGATTGAGTTAATAGAAAGGTTAGCTTCGATTGGAACGAAGCTGCCCGTAACAGTTTCTGTCAACCTAATCTTGAATTTGCTTACTATTTCATTTGAGAACTTTACTGTAAATTACAACATGAATGGAACCAAAGAGAATCTCCCAGAGCTTCATAATATGTTGAAGACATTCGAATCGTCCACCTCTAAAGGTAAAGTTGTGCTCATGATGGGCTCATCTATCAAGTTCAAGCCTAAGGGTAAAAATGTGCAAAAGAAGAAGGTTAAGACAGTCGCCGCCACACCCACAACTATGAAGCCTCGAAGAGTTGTTCAAAAGAAGGCAAAGGTAGCTGATGATGTTTGCCTCAATTTCAAGAGAAATGGGCATTGGAAGAAGGAATGTACAGCCCGGGGGAGACAAAGCACAAGGTGTTTCTGGCTCTGTTGGACAAGGTATGTTTGTTATTGAAATAAATATGTCTATAACTAATTCTCACTGTTGGGTATCAGATACCGCTTGTGGCTCACATATTTGTAACAATGTGCAGGGGATAATTGACAGCAGAAAGGTTGGACCTTGAGAAGTAGATCTACGCGTTGGAAACAGAGCAAAAGTTGATGTTGAACGCATGGGGACTTATATACTAGATTTACCTTCAGGATTTTGTTTAGAACTCAATAATTGTTATTTTGTTCTCTCGTTATCGGGGAATATTATTTATGTCCATATGTTAGACATTGAGGGGTTTTCCTCATTTATTACCAATGAAAGTTATGTTTTATCTTATAATGATTTTATTTGTAGAAATACACCGCTTGGCCAATGCAAGAGACATATTTGAGATATGATCTATTTGTCGACTAATATAGATGAGATAAAGTGATCAAGCCATTTGGATAGACATTTGACAAATCCTAAGCTTGATCGAGTGTGTTGAGAATGAAAGGAATTTATATTCCCACATAGAGGTTGTGTTTACTAAGAGTCTTGTAAACGTACTTCACATATTGAGTTCATCATATATCGCAGTCTATGAGTTCCGTGTGAACCTTAATTTGATTAAGTGTCGATATGTGATGGCCTAAAGGGTCACACTAAGTCGATTGTCTTCTCGGTCTAAGGGTATATTGAGAGAATATAAAATATTCGATTTAGAATCGAGATATTTTAACCAATAATAAATTATGAGATAAATTCTATTTGATGGAAATTATTTAATTAAATCAAAATTAGATTTTAGATTTAATCAAAACTAAAACGTGCAAAAAATAAGGGAGGCGTCGCGGCGCCTAAAGGGCTGAGCCATGACACTGGTGCGGCAGTGGGCCCAGTTCGACTGGGCCATTGAATTTCAGATTTTGGATCAGTTTTAAACCTGATCCAAGTCTGATTTGGTTTAGAAATCATTCAATATATATTTAGCACTTAACCTCATAATTTAGGTTACACCAATTCTACATAGAATTTACACTTGAATTCTTATTTTATGAACTTAGAGTTCAGAGATTAAAATACTCTAAAACCTCTGTCAAGATTTCCTGGTTTTCCTGGCAGAGGAGTATTCCGTAGCGAAGATTTGCAACCGAGGAGACAATCGTGTGTGTGATTTGTGTGGATGTAAGGGTCATGTGATGAATGAGTGTTAGAGAATAGTGAGATATCCACCAGATTTCAATAGTAAAGAGAAGGCACAAAGACAAGGACCTTGTACAAAATAGTTTACCAACAAGTTTGCTAATAGTACCTTGCTTGAAGAATCTACTGCAACACTTAGTTAACAAAAGATAAGGTTTATACCAGATGATCAGTATGAAAATGTTGGATAAAGTAGGACATGGAGAATGCAGGTGAATATCATTCCAACATGGCAGGTATATCCACATTTAAGTCATGTAGCTGTATTATTGATTCTGGAGCATCTCATCATATTAATCCTCTTAGAAAATTATTGAAGAACATTGAAGAAATAGGTACTCGGGAGAATAATTGAGTACAAGTGCCTACTGGAAGTAAATGTCCAATTACACATACTAGAAGTGTAATAGTGCTTAAAATCATACACTTAAGAATGTGTTGTTTGTGCCAGATTTCAAGTTTAGCCTGATGTCAGTTTTCAAAATTACAAAGGAACTCTATTGCTCAGTGAATTTCTATCCAGAATTCTGTTTGTTTCAGGGTCTTTACAATGTCAAGATGTTGGAAATTGGCAGAGAATCAAGTGATCTGTATTGGTTGTAAGAACATGATAAAGTTACAGTAGCAGCAACAACAATAAATGGACAAAACAACTTCACTTTGTGGCATTTGAGACTAGGCCATCCTTCCTACATTGTTATGCAACACATCCCAACAATAGCAAAATATAAATATGAAGATGCACAAGAGTGTTGCACTGTTTTTCCATTAGCTAACAAAAGTAGATTATAGTTTCCTATTAATATTGTAGAAATATGGTGATATTCACTGTATATACACCTTATATACAAAAGTTAAAAGAATACAGATGAAGCATAAACAGTAATATTCAGAAGATAAAAAGGTGAAGAAGAAGAAGAGAGTAGATGAATCTCATATTTACATTAATTTGAGTAGTTCATAATGTGTATATTACATTGATATATATATAGATACGTGTATAATGATTATAGTTAATAACTAACTTGTAACTATTTTTCTAACTTCTTTGTTAACTAACTCTCTAACTTCTTAACTATTCTTTTAAGTTTATTTTATGTCTCAACAGTCTTCCTCAAGTTGGATGCTAAGAGGATATTCAACAATCCAAGCTTGGAACATAGATGTTGATGTTGAATCCTACTCAATCCTTTGGTGAGTAAGTCTGCTGGTTGATTGCAGTGTTGATGTATTTGTCTGTATTATTCCTTTCTGAATCTTTTTTCTTATGAAGTGTAAGCCAATTTCTATGTGTTTAGTCCTTTCATAAAATACATGATTTGCAGCAATTTGAATTGTTGATTTGTTGTCTGTGAACACCACCACTGGTAGACTGATATTAATTCCAATTTCTTCTAGTAGTCCAATTATCCAGGTTAGCTCAACAACTGTCCCTGCTAGACTCTTGTACTCTGATTCTGTTGAGCTTCTAGAATGATAATTTGTTTCTTTGACTACCATGATATAAGGGAATCACCAAACTTAATAATATAACCTGTGATTGACTTTCTTGTTTGGGGGCAAGCATCACAATCTGCATCACAATATGTAGTCACTATTTTTTGTTCCTTACTTGACATAAGTATACCTTGTCCAGGCTGATTTTTTAAGTATCTCACAATTCTTAGTGTTGCATTGAAATTAGACTTCTTTGGCTACTGTAAGAACTGACTGAGTGTTTGTACACTATATGTTATATCTGGCCTTGTAATTGTGAGATGGAGTAGTTTTCTTATCAGCCTTTGATATGGAGTGATATCCTTCAATATTTCATCTTCTGCTGTTGATTTTTCTTTTTCTGTTTTCTGCAGTTCCAGAATATACTCATCATATTCCTTAGTGGTCAGTTTCACATTACAATAAATAGGAGTCTTTATAGGTTTGGCTGCTGCTAGGCCAAGTTCTGAAATAAATTCTAGTGTATATTTTCTTTGATGTATTAGGATTCCTTTTTCTGATCTTGCAAATTCTATACCTAAAAAATACTTTAATTCTCCCAGATCCTTTCATTTTGAAGGCTTGTTGTAGAGCTTGTTTTTTCTCCTTTATTAGTTCTATGTTATCTCCTGTGATCAACATATCATCCACATACACTAGTACTAAAGTTATTCCTTTGTCAGTTTTCTTAACAAACAGTGAGTGATCATATTTTGACTGTCTGAACTTCATCTGATTTAGTGCCTCTGTGAGTTTAAAGTTCTATTGTCTTGGTGCTTATTTGAGTCCATACAAGGATTTAATCAGGCTGCATACTTGTTTGTCCCCTTGACTGATAAATTTTTGTGGCAGTTCCATATATATTTCATCATTGAGATTTCCCTGAAGAAAAGCATTGTACACATCCATTTGATGTATGTGCCAATGTCTAAATGTTGCCATTGATAGAATGGTTCTGACAGTTATCATCTTTACCACATGAGAGAATGTTTCTTGATAGTCAATTCCTTCCTTTTGACTATATCCTTTTACCACAAGTCTGACTTTTAACCTTTCAATTTCTCCTGTTTCTTTGTATTTTATTTTATATATCCACTTGCACCCTATATGAGTTTTTCCTTCTGGTAAGGATACAAATATCCCATGTGTGATTATGCTTTTATTTCAGCTTTCATGGCTTCAATCCATCTTGGATCTTTAGAGGCTTCATTATAATTTTGAGGTTCGGTTACCTTTGATAGAACAAAGGGGGCAGGGGTGGGAGGTGAGCCTGAAAATGTGTCAGGTCTAACGGCAATAAAAAAAAATGGTTGACAAATGCTAGGCTGAACCTGCATGGATCGCGCGATTTGGGGCGGGGGCGGGGGGGTGGGCGGGGCGGGAGTGGGGCGGGGCCGCGGGGCGGCTCTCGGGACCGGCGCAGAACATACCGGCTCCGCGCTTCTTGCCCGGTTTCCGTAAGCTTTTTTTTTTTTTTTTTTTTGTCGTACTTGCCTTCGCGGGAGAGGTGGCGGGTTTGAGGAGTCGACCTTAACGATAAGAAAGACTCTATTTTTTTACGAGATTAGCTATAGAGTATGGTACTTTTGTAGATTCAGGTTTCTTTGTGACAAAGTCTCTCAACCATATTGGTGGTTATTTTGATCTGGTGGATTTTCTGATAGATAGATTAGATGGATTAGGTTATTGTAGTTGAGCTTGACTAGGAGCTTCATATGGTACAATTTATGAACCAGCTATTTGATTTATATCTGTAGATGATATATTTTGATTATTTTATGGCTTATTTTTTAGTATGAGTATCTCTTCTTGGTAATTTACTATAGGTATAGACATGATTGTATCTATGTCATTAGTCCTATCATATTGACCATATAGGAATATTGGGTTTTCTGGTGTGTTGGTTTTGAAAGAAAATTCTGTCTCCCTGAATGTGACATCTCTATTGACCAGAAAGTTTTTATTTTGTAGATCATAAAGGATATATCTTTTTTGGTTTTCAGAATATCTCATCATAGCACAAGTTCTTACTTTAGTTTATAGTTTATCAGATGTAGATAAATCTTTTGCAAAACAAAGACATCCTACACTTTGAGATGACTAATTGCTGGTTTCTTCTTGCAAAGTTTCTCATAAGGAGTTATACTATTTTTTTGCAGAAGGTAATCTATTAATTAGATAAACATTAGTCTGTACATAGATCCCCCTAAATGTTAATGTTATATTGGCCTGGAACCTTATAGCTCTAGTTATATCCAGTATATGTCCGTGTTTTCTTTCTGCTACCCCATTTTGTTGTCGTGTGTAGGCACGTGATCTTTAATGTATGATACCTAATGTGTGAAATTGATTTGTACATATCTCATTTACAAATTCAGTTTCATTGTCAGTCCTAACAATCTTTACTGTTTTATGGAATTGAGTCTGTACAAATGAGAAATTGCTGCATAACCACACAAACATCTGACTTTAGTATCAGCAAATATATCTATTTCATGTTTGTGCAATCATCTACTACTGTAAGAAAGTATTTCTTTCCATTATAAGTTGGTACTTTATATGGTCCCCAAACATCCATGTGTACAAGATCAAAACTAGACATACTACTGTTATTACTAATATGAAAAGGTAATCTACATTGTTTAGCACAATGACATACATTGCAATTTTTCACAGTATTGGATATGTCACCAAGTTTAGCTCTAATCAACTTACTTAGTAGTTAGTACATTGCTAGAAGTATGTCCAAATCTTTTATGCCACAATTCTATTTCTTCTTTAGTCATACTAACAGTGTCCTTAGACTGTTCTACATGTAATCCTAATTGCAGTTCTTCTTTTAAAGATTCTCTTGATTCTTGATACACTAATATGTATAGACCATCTTGTAGCCTACCAATCTCATTTACCCTCCCACTGTAAAGATACTAAAATGCACAGAAATCAGGGCAGAAGGTTGCATCACATTGTCGTTCTCTAGTTAGTTGAGATACATAAATTAAATTAAACTTAAATCGTGGCAAATAAAACACATTCTTAAGACAACTTCTATTAGAAATGGTGCTTGAGCCTGTATATGTTACTTTAACCCTTTCTCCATTAGGTAGATGTACTTGCTTATGATAAGATGTGTCCTCTATTCTAATTGCTTTATCTAGCATTTGTAAATCAGAAATCATATGATATGTGACACCAGTGTCAATAATCCATTTTTAAGTATGTTAGTTACAGATAATACCTTGTGATCATTCATACCTATTGCATTGGTTGCAGTCTATGTAGCATGTGCTTCTTGTTCTGACTGAATAAATCCATTTGGTTCCATGTTTTGATTTAACATCTTGACTATTTGTTCATACCGAGCCTGAGACATCACTGGAGCTCCTTGACCCTGCCACTTAGAATTTGCTGCTACACTGAACTCTTGATTGTCACTGTTTCCACCTACATTCTTATTTTTAGTAGGATGTGTATACACATTGTGTGCAACATACTCTTTTCTTTTTGACTTAAAATTTGGAGGATAACCAACTACCTTGTAGCAAGTTTCCTTAGTATGTCCCCTTATTTTGCACACTTCACAGAATAGGTTGACATGTTTCTTAATTTTTTGTATATTAAAACATGTTCTAGAGTACATAACAATAGGGTCATGGTTCACCTTGTGACCAATACCTAACAATCCTGTAGACTTGGTAGATATTGATTTTTGACTCTCATCACTGGTGATCATAGAGTAAGCATTGTTCACAGTAGGTAAAAGGGGGACATCAACAAGATTTGGCTCCTGATAATTTTCTTTTAACCCCATCAAGAACTGATACAAGTTCTTTCTTTGAAGGTATTCCACAACTTCTTAGACTTGGGACATCCACAACTAGGAGGAGGAACCAAGGATTGAAATTTTACCTAAAGAGTCTTCAACCTAGAAAAATATTCTGTCGCACTAGAATTTCCTTGAGATAAGGTGGCTATTTTCCTATGAAGATCATATGTTCTTGAACCATCTAGTTTGTCAAACCTCTCTCTTAAATCCTCCCAGACTTCATATGTTGTATCTGCATACAAAACTCCACTGAGAACACTACTTGAGCTTGAATTCATCAGCCAAGCTTGTACCACATCATTCACCATGTCACATTGATCCCACAACTCTTCTCTATAGCTCTCTTTCTTACATTTTCCATTTACAAAACCAATTTTATTCCTACCAAGTAAAGCTATCTTAATAGATTTACTCCAAAGTGCATAGTTCTCTGATCCAAGAAGTTGAAAGGATATCAGAGACAATCAACTAACATCAGATGATTGCAGAAATAAGGGATGATTATGATCCAGAATTGTGGTGACAGTAGTGATCCCTGAGGTTTCTCTTGGCACTGTGTTATTGTTTCCAACAGAAGGTATTTCTTCAGTGTTCATGGTAGATTAATGTACACCTTTTAGAGACAAGAGGTAAAGATGATATCAAGAAGGTGAAGTAACAAACAAGAAGATGTGTCAAGAGAATGAAGTACCAAAGCAATCAGAATTTTTCTTTGTAACTTTATGAGACAAATGATGTGAACTTAATCTTTAGAAATATTTCAAGAGTAATCAAGACGATGATCAGAAGAACATTAGATTCTCAACTTGAGATGAAGGAACAAGGACTAACATAGCAGAAATCAAAATTTCAGAAAACTCAAGAAATTGAACCTGTTATATTATCTGTGTCAAGAACTGTAAATTTCTTCAGATTGTGATTGCGGAAGCTTGGTACAAATTTTAGTATTGATCGTGCTCTGATACCATGTAAAAATCTGGTGATATTCACTGAATATACACCTTGTATACAAAAGTTAAATATAATACAGATGAAGCAGAAGCAGGAATATTCAGAAGATAGAAAAGTGAAGGAGAAGAAAAGAGTAGATGAATCTCATATTTCCATTAATTTGAGTAGTTCATAATATGGATATTGCATTGATATATATATATATATATATATATACTTGTATAATGATTATAGTTAATAACTAATTTATAACTACTTTTAACAACTTCTCTAACCTTCTAACTACTTTGCTAACTTCTTAACTTCTTAACTTCTTTGTTAACTAACTCCCTAACTTCTTAACTATTCTTTTAAATTTATTTTATATCTCAACAAATACAAGACTGACAGTATTTTCCAACTATTCCACATTGATGTTTAGGGTCCATTTAAGGTACATACATATGACATAAAAAGCTTTATTATGTCACTATAGTAGATTATTTTAGTAGGTATACATGGACATGTTTGATTCAAGCAAAAAGTACAGTCATTGCAGTATTGAGATAATTTCTGTATAGAATAAAAAATTAGTCGCGTGTTTGTGTTAAAGTTCTCAGGAGTCAGGACTGACAATGGGATAAAAAACATAGGCATATCATAAATATAGTTAGGGAACTTATATTTCAGGGTGAAATACCACAAATATTTTGGGGTGATTGCATCTTGACAATTGTATATCTAATAAACAGATTACCTTTCAAGATTTTGAATGAGAAATGTCCTTATGAATTGTTGTATGGTAAGCCAGCCTCAATAGTACACCTTAGGGTGTTTGGTTATTTGTAGTTTTCTAGCATGTTGCCCAGAGGAAGCAACTTTGATCTTAGAGCAAGTAAGACAGTCTTCCTAGGATATTCTAATACCCAGAAAGGATACGAGCTATATGACTTGGATTCAGGTTCCTTCTTAGTCAGCAGAGATGTGATTTTTCATGAAACCATATTCCCTTTTAAGGAGGAAAATGATATTGCAGATGATTTGTTTGTTATTCAACCTCCTTGATCCCATAACCATGATCATGCCTCTATTCACTTACCTGCAGAGCTTCCAAATGAGGTAGACAATGAATTCCTTGATGTTGCATCACCACCTCCGCTCACATTGCCTCATTCACCTTCATTACCAAACGTAAATGCTCCTGTAGATATTCATACAGATGTACTAACTGATGTTCCTATCTTGTCTGATAATATTGAGCCTCACCAAGAGTCACAAATACGAGTTCAATCCATTCCTAATGTAAGTATACCAAGTGTTGATGTTGCACATTCTCCTCTTCATCCACATCATTCAAATACTAGAAAACTAGTAGAATCCCTAAAACATCTGTATAGACGCAGATTACATAACCAATAAGACCAATAATATTTTTTCTGACACTACTACTTATCCCCTTACATATTACTTATCTTACTCCAAACTCTCACCCACATATGTGTTATATTTGTTAGCCTTTTCTGCACATGTTAAATCTCAGAGTTTTTTTAGGCTTTCAAGGAAAAATAATAGGTTCAAACAATTCAAGATGATCTTACAACCTTGAAAGATAATCACACACGAAATATTGTGGATTTACCTGACGGGAAGAAGCCTATAGGGACCAAATGGGTCTATAGGATCAAGTATAAAACTAATGGGGAAATAGAGAGGTATAAAGGCAGACTTGTGGAAAAAGGTTATACACAGAAGAAAGGACATGACTATCATGACATTTTTTCTCCAGTGACAAAGATGGTCACTGTAAGAATTGTGATCAGCATAGCATCATCAAAAGGCTGACCTTTGTCTAAATGGATGTCAGTAATGCATTCCTACAAATGTGACTTGATAGAAGAAGTTTACATGTATTTGCCTCAGGATTTCCATAGAAAGGGGGAGCAAGGGAAGGTTTGCAAGATACTTAAGTCCTTTTATGGCCTCAAGAAGGCATCAAGGCAGTTGAACATTAAGTTAATAGATGCCTTGACATGTGCTAGTTATACACATAATGCTTATGATCACTCTTTATTTATAAAGAAGCAAGGAACAAGTATTGTGATCATACTGATTTATGTAGATGATTTGCTTATTACAAGTGTTGCGATATTTCCGATGCTTACGCAAGTGTATGTATCGTTCTAGTAATAAAGTATGTAAGACCAAGTTATCATCCACAGAGACTGGTTTATCAAGTACTGATTATCTAATCTATAGTATCTATTTGGTAACCGTTCTTTTGTTTGAGATTTATAACTAAGAACTATAACTAAGTGCAGTAATTAAACTAAGAGACAATACTTTGGGTTTTGAACAGTTATGAAGGAAATAGGGCTTCCAATCTCCTCAACTATCCACTTTTTCACGTGTTAATGAAATGCTAATACTTCTTCTTCTTATTAAGATAGAAGGTTAACTAATATGTTCTATATTCCGGTTAGGATATATAAAAGCTCAACCTTGTAAGAAAACCTTCTATATTTCTATGATAGATTTTACCACACATGAGGATTAAGAACAATAACCTTAAATACTGCACAAGTATCGGGGTACTTTCGTCCACGATTTTAACCTATGTCTAGACAACTACAACATATTCAAATCTCCCCTCTCGAATCTCGATTCGAAATCATATAAGTTATGACAATTAATAGTCAGTTAATTATCAAGCAATCATAACAATATTGAATAGATCTTAATATAACTGAAGAAGAAATTAATAATTATGCATTAAATATATGAAAGAGTTTCAAGAAGATTCGACGGAAAACCCTATTAAATTAATTAGCTCCTAAATATTGTCATGTCAAGAACTAATTTACAATCCAACAAAAACTGAAATAAAATAAGGGAAAGAAAAGAACTTGAACAATGAGATGTCTCTAATCTTACTCTTGCCTCATTCTTTGCCTCCACAAAGTATATCCCTCAATAATGTGAGGGTTTAGGGTTTTTATATCTGAGAAAAATTATATTTTGGATCCTAAAAACCCTGTATATTCGGCCCAGAAATCAGAAATTCCGCCTCGACATCGTCAACGCACAAGAAAATCAGAGGCTGCAGTACTTTGGGTGCCACGACGCTACTAGCTGGCGCCGGTGGCGTCATTTTTCGGTTTTGCTTCCTTTTTTCGTCCGGACTTTGTCAGATTTCTTCTACGCTTCCCGGGACTTCTTAGGCTTCATTTATTGGCCTTTTAATATGCGATTTCATCCTTAATAGTAGTATCGTCTCCTTTAAGACCATGTGACACAGACGAAAGAAAAACACACCTAACATTATACTAAATGCAAAATAAAAGAGTAAAATACTAACTAAAAATGACTCAAAAGAGTGTATAAAATACTCAACAAACACCCCCAAACTTACACTTTACTCGCCCTCGAGTAAAGCACTAAACAAAAACAAAATCAAAATCAAAATCAAATAAAAGACTCAATGAAACAGATCAAGTAACTATAACAATGTTTCCTCAAAATCATGGACGAAAACTGGGATAATATGTTAGAACATACATAACATGAATATTTAGCAATCTAGAATTTCAAGTTAGATATTTCAAAAATTCACTTAAATCACAATTACTGGAAATACAAACACCTAACCTATGCATGTCAATTTCATTCCATCTTTCTCAAAACGCTATAGACCTGGTTACTTGATATTCTCCACTAATCATAGACGTATACATTAGAGATCATCAGGACTTTCAAAGGTTGTAATGTAGGCTTAGACAGGGGTAGGTAAAAGTAGACATTTAGGCTTAATTACGTACCATAAATATTTTTCATTCAACTTTTTTTTCCTTCTTTTTGACTTTCTTTTAGTCTCATACCTATTTTTTCTCCTCTTTCCTTTTGAGAGAATGAGACACATTATAAATAACAAGCTCCCCCAAACTTAGATTTTTGCATATTTTCATTGGGGTGCATCAAATTTTCATTCTCTTTTTATTGCCTTTTTTTTCAACACTTCTCATTTCAATACTTTTCCATTATTACTTATGACACAATAGAGGAATCATAGGGTGTCAAACACCGATATTATTTAGGCTCAACGGGGCTGACTAGTGATATATTTTATGTCAGAGTAGGTAATGAACGGTCAGAAGAGCTATCAAAGAATGCCTGAATCATTTCCCTAAACATGTATATCTTAACTATTTCGCCTCAAATAACAAGCAAACAGGTGTTCTAGACATTTTTTCAACCTTTCTTTCCATAACTGACACACATAGGCTAAGCACAAATATCCCAAATAATTAGATGTCATGAATTTTTGGCATATCTAACTTAAGCACACATATTTGTTTGCTTTCAATTCCATTACATTATCCCACTTAATCCACTCAATATCTTTAGCAACTAGATCTTAAAAATAAAAATAAATTATGACTCCCAAACATATAAAACACAACCAAAAAGAAAATAAAAGACCCCAAAACAAAATATCAAAACAAAATAAGACACCCCCCAAACTTAATCGACATATTGTCCCCAATGTGTAAAGACTAAAAATAAAGGGACAACTTACTGACACAACGACAACGGTCATAACGGAGGTCTGGGATGAAATTCTTGAAATTGTACATCATCTGGGCTTTCTGAACTTCTGGCGCCGTGGCCCTGCATTTTGGCGTCACAGAGCTGTCGACGGGAATTGTTCTCTGAAGTTCTGGCGTCGTGGCCCTGAATGTTAGCGCCACGGCGCTACTGCCAATTTTCCCCCTTTTCATCATTTTTGTCCCCTATTCCACTCGGGATCAGTTCATAGTCCACCTGCCATCCAAAAACACTAAACATACCAGATCGTGAGACTGTTCAAGATAAAATAAAATAAATATTGAAATAACATAATTAAAAACATTGGGTTGCCTCCCAAGTAGCGTTGTCTTTAACGTCTTTTAGCCGGACTCAATTTTTTTACTTACTTAATGGGGTAGAGTATTCCCTCCGCATATCTATTTCAGCACCATTCTTTTCCTCCTTCTCATTTGCTTCTTCACAGGGCTAAGGTCAGAAGAGTTCATTCATTTTTCATTATTTGTTGGTTCAGAAGTCTTACCATCAATTTTTTCACGTTGTTTTAATGATACCCCACGAGCAACAGTATTTGTGAGGCTTTTTTCAGACACAACCTTGTCAACTATTCTAATAGCAAAACATCTATCAGTGACTTGAGGTTCAGTGGGTGGCTTGAAAACAGTAAAGGTCATCTCCTCATCTTGAACTTTGAGTTTTAGCTCTCATTTCTCGACATCAATAAGTGCCCTCCCTTTAGCTAGGAATGGTCTCCCAAGGATAATGGGCATATTTTCATTTGAATCTATGTCTAGGATGAGGAAGTCAACAGGAAATATGAACTTACCTACTTTCACCAATACATCTTCAATTATTCATTGGGGATGCACAATTGAGTGATCAGCTAGCTGCAGGGTGACTGTGGTTGACTTTGCTTCTCCTAACCTAAGTCTTTTAAACACAGAAAGAAGAATCAGGTTGACACTTGCCCCAAAATCACATAGAGCCTGCTTGTATGTCACCTTTCCTATAGTGCAAGGTAAGGTGAAACTCCCTGGATCTTTCAATTTTAGGGGGAACTTCTTCTTCAAGATAGCACTGCACTCCTTTCAGCACCACTATCTCATAGTCTGCCAGCTTCCTCTTCTTAAAAAAGATGTATTTCATGAACTTCACATATGCTGGCATTTACTCCAAGGCTTATATGAAAGAAAGATTGATATGCAATTTTTTGAATATCTCCAAAAAATTTGAAAACTGCTTATCTAAGGACTTCTTCTGCAGTCTTTGAGGGTAACGAATTTTGTCTTTATATTCCCTCATAATTGTGGGTGGAGCCTTCTCTAAAATAGGGAGGTCATCAGTAACCTCCTCTTTCTCTACCTCAGTTGTCTTCTCAATCACTGGTTGGGATCCAACCTGCTCTAACTACCTCCCACTTCTCAAGCTAATTTCCTGGCATTGCTTCCTTGGGTTCATCATTGTATTACTGAAAAGATTACCTTGCTATCTATTGTTCAGCGTGTTTGCCAGCTTCCCCATATGTGTTTCCAAATTTCTGATAGATGACCTAGTCTTTGTCATGAACTGAGTGGTCTCTGCCATAAATTTTGTCTGAGTATTGGCCAAGGATGAAATTGAGGACTTAGTTTCCGCCATGAATTGAGTCTGAGAGTTAGCCAAGGTCAACAATACTGCTTTTATGTCATATGTCTTCTCTTGTGGGGTTGGTGGGTTAAACTGTTGTGAGGATGCTGCCTGAAATTGTGGTTGCTGCCCTTGTTGATTCTTCCATAAAAAAATTGGATGATTTCTCTACCCCTGATTTTATGTGTTGGAGAACGCATTGTGGTAGGGCTTTCCTCTGAAAATTCCCCAATGCCTGAACCTGCTCCATAGACACATTATTTGGGTCCACTGCTGCACACCTATCAAAAGTATGGGGACCCCCACAAATTTCACAACTCACTGGTGTCTGAACCACTTTAACTGACATGGTACTCTGCTACATCTACTTTGTCAAAGTGGCAACCTGGGCAGTCAATGCAGTGATAACATCTAGCCCATGAACCCCAACCACTTTCCTGCTACTTGTTGATCTTTCATCGGCCCCCTGATGGTTGTTTGTCGCCATGTCCTCTAGCAAATTATGTGCCTCATTGGCACTCTTCATCATGAACGTTCCCCCTGCTGCAACATCAATGATGGTACGAGTTGTACCACACAACCCATTGTAAAAGATGTTGACTAATATCTAATTTTCAATCCCATGATGCAGACACTTCCTCTGCAAGTCTTTGAACCGCTCCCATGTATCATATAGTGACTCTCCCTCCATCTGATAAAAAATATTTAGATCTCCTTTAAGGTTTGCTGCCTTCGCTGGAGAAATTTTTTTGGTAAGAAACTTCTGGGCTAAGTCTTTCCATGTAGTGATGGAGTTCGCCTGCAATGAGTTCAATCAGTTCTTTGCTCTATCCCTGAGTGAGAATGGGAAGAGTTTCAACCGAATGACATCGTCAGTAACACCATTGTATTTAAAGGTTGCACACAGCTCCAGGAAGTTTGCTAGATGCATATGGGGATCTTCAGACGGTAATCCCCCAAACTGAACTGAGCCTTGAACCATATGCAAGATTGATGGTTTGATTTCAAAATTATTGGCTTCAACAGCTGGAAGCCTGATGCAAGTTTGCACCCCTGTAATTGTAGCCAACACATAGTCCCCCAAGCTCCTTTCTGCAGGGACTTGTCTTAAGACAGACGGTAACTCATCATTCACCAAATTGTTATTTTGCTGATTTTCCATTGCTAAGGAATCAACAATTCTCTTGTTTTTCCTGTTCTGTCTGCATAATCTTTTAATTTCAGGGTTCAGAGGGATATGAGTGTCTGCTCCTCTCCTACTTCGCATAAAATAAGTTTCTGAAATCAATAAAAAACAAGCAAACAGATCACGGAAAAACGTTCTAAAATAAAAATTAATAAAAGACAGAAAAATAAAAACCAAATTAGAAATAAAACTAGATAATTCGATATTGATAGTACGTCAGTCCCCGGCAACGGCGCCAAAAACTTAATGCGATATTTCTAGATGTTTACGCAAGTGTACGTATCGTTCAAGTAATAAAGTCTGTAAGACCGAGTTATCGTCCACAGAGACTGGTTTATCAAGTACCGATTATCTAATCTATAGTATCTATTTGGTAACCGTTCTTTTGTTTGAGATTTATAACTAAGAACTATAACTAAGTGCAGTAATTAAACTAAGATTGACAATACCTTGGGTTTTGAACAATTATGAAGGAAATAGGGTTTCCAATCTCCTCAATTATCCACTCTTTCACGTGTTAATGCAATACTAATTTTTCTTCTTCTTATTAAGATAGCATGTTAACTAATATGTTCTATATTCCGGTTAGAATATATAAAAGCTCAACCTTGTGCAGAAACCTTCTATATTTCTATGATAGATTTTACCACACATGAGGATTAAGAACAATAACCTTAAATACTATACAAGAATCGGGGTACTTTCATCCATGATTTTAACCTATGTCTAGACAACTACAACATATTCAAATCTCCCCTCTGAGGTCAGCGATTTGGCGTCACGGCTGTTGTGTGGCCAAGCCGTTGGAGTCATTTTTCGATTTTGCTTCTTTTTTTCATCCGTACTTCGTCAGATTTCTTCTATGCTTTCTGGAACTTCTTAGGCTTCATTTCTTGGCCTTTTAATGTGCAATTTCATCCTTAATAGCCGTATCTTTTCCTTTAAGACCACAGTGACACAAACGAAAGAAAAACACACCTAACACTATACAAAACACAAAATAAAAGAGTAAAATACTAACTAAAAAGGACTCAAAAGAGTGTATAAAATACACTCAACAACATGTAATGATCAGCATCTGATAGATCAAGATAAGACAACATTACATAAACTTCAAAGTCAATGATCTATGTGATTTGAAATATTTCCTTAGCATTTGAAGTAATGAGGTCACCAAAGAGCATTATCCTTAATCAAAGAAAATATGCTCTTGAGTTGTTATCAGAAGTAGGGTTGATTGGTGCAAAACCTGCTACAACACCCATGGAGTTCAACAAGAAGTTGACCACAATTGAGTACAATTGAGTATTATCATCATGTGGGTAGAATTGGCAGATAAAAATGACAAGGACTGAAGAATGCAATAGGATATCAAAGGCGCATTTGCAGTAAAGGTACTCAGTCAATTTATGCAGAGGCCCAAACAGTCACATCAAGAAGCTGCTGCAAGGATATTGAGATATGTAAAAGCACACCAGGCTTGGAAATGTTTTATCTAGCTGGTACAAAGACACAATTAAGCGTCTATTGTGATTGAGATTGGGCTGCTTGCCCAAACACAAAAAGATCAATCGTTGGTTATGTTGTGAAGTTAGGAGGATGGCTAATATCTTGAAAATCCAAAAAGCAACATACTGTGAGTAGAAGTTCTGCAGAATATAGGAGTATGACAACTGCAGTTGATGAGACAACATGAATAGTTGGTTTACTAGATGAGTTGAATTTTCCAGTATCCATACGTGTACCTTTTTATTGTAACAACAAGGCAACTATTCAAATTGCTTCCAATCCTATCTATAATGAGAGGACCAAGCATATAGATATGAATTATCACTTTGTTAGAGACAAGCTCAAAGATGGACTCATTCTACCTGAGTTTATTTCAACTACAAATCAGCTAGCAGATGTGTTTACTAAGGGATTTAATGTTTCTCAGCACAAGTACATGATCAGCAAGCTAGGCATATGCAATGTCTTCTATACACCAACTTGAGGGAGATTATTGATTTCTTAGTTGTTTGATTAGAGATTAATAAACTAGAGGGGTCAAAGTATCAAGTCCTGTATCCCTCATTTCCTTTGTCAATTCAATGAAAAGATTTTTCTCTTCCTCAGTTCATTCTCCTTCAAATGGAATTCATCAGAAATTGAGTTGAAATACAGCTCAATTTCACAATTTAAGTAAAGAGGCAGCATAGAGTGATAATTCTTCCTACGACACACCTGAGACATAATTAATCAAAGAAAAAATTATTGCAAAACAATATTACTGAAATTTGAACAACTCTTGGTGACAACATGTGTTGCCTGAGTTCGTGAGTCTTCACTCCCAACCAAGAGTCAAAAGACTGAATAAAGTTCGAGTAATAAATTAATAAAAAAAAGGTGAAGAATCACTGTTAATTCATAGCAATGATGTGAAATTAAGAAAAAAGTTCTTTTTAAAAAGGAAACAACTGTAGGTAATATAAATTTTCGGTGTTATTTAAATTTTTAGTTCATTTCATCGGTACACTCAATTTGCAATATTGAAATTAAATTACCAAAAAACAAATCCCGCAAAATTTCCCCCGCCATATTAAAATAAATTAATAATTTAATAGAAATTTTTTAAAAATTGAATATTTGGCGGGAAATTTCAAAATTTGAAAAAAACCAAAGGTGGAAAGTTAAGATTTATGTGACATTTACCCGCATGAGTGCTCGATTAGTTCAGGGGTGACAATTCCCTCAAAGCGAGTTCGAGCACTGGCGCATGTGGGAGTTCATTTCTTCTTTGTGAGGATAACTCGCAGGCACCAGACATCGTGGTTCCCACCCAGTGGTACAGACCATGATTTACCTTCCTCCACCAATTTCTGTCGGGTCGGAGGGGTGGGGGCCCTGTAGGCGAGGGATTTCGCCTTTTGCTCTCAAGATTTATGTGACATTTGTGTGACGTTATCTGTTTGTGACAATGACAAAAATGACACTTACGAGAACCGTCATCTTACTGGTTAGATGACGGTTTTTACCCGTCACCATAGGGTATTTTTATAGTAGTGTGGTAAAGAGGCATTTTCAAGAAAAAAAAAAGTACCCCTCATGCAATTATTCATCACGTAGTCCTTTTTTTGTTTCTCCGACTTCCATTACATTACTCAATAGTTTTTCACGGCTTAAAAAAGATGTAAGTTTGAGATAATAATCTTATGATTATGTTTGAGATATTATATTTGATCAATTATTAAATTCTAAATTTAATCATGAATATTCAATATTATCCCATCAAACGTAAAATTATTTTATTTTACATCTCAAGTGAGATAAGTTTAAAAATTATAAACTCAAAACTATAATTTTGGAATAATTTAATCCCGAATCAAACGAGTTTGAGAAGGTTGACAAAACCAAAAGGACAAAAGCCAGAGTGCCGTTAAGTGACTTTTCCTCTGTTTCTTTCTACTATACGATAGCCACTATACTTCTCCTTTACGACTCTCGATGCACACAAAAGAAAAAAACAAACGTAGTCATACACGACTGTAAAAAGGTTTTGGCAGAGGCCATGCTAAGGTCTATTCAGTGCCCGTTTGATATAGTTTATCTAAAAAAGGTTATAGAAGTACGAACTTTTTTAATTAGAATTTTTATCAAAAAATTACTAGGTGTTTGATTATCAATAAAAATATGTTTTTGATTTAAAAATTAGCAAAAACAAAAGAGATTTTGCCTCCATAATTTGGAATTTTGGAATTAGAAGCAAAACAGCTTTTGAAAAGGCCAAAAACACTTTTGTCTTTTCAGCCAAACACTCCAAAAAAAAACTAAAAATAATTTTGACAAAAACAAAAACATTTTTGGCATTTTCAAAAGCCCAACCAAACGGGCACTCAGTATGGACCTCTCTTATTAGGCGAATAATGTGCACATTTTGGTTTGGAGGGTTGTGTTTTTTTTTTATATCCTGCTTTCTAACTTACGTCAGACTATTTCTGAAGATAGTAGTACCGATCCCTCAACACTACTATCATTAAATCGCGAGATGTGACAGAATGACCAGAGTTTGAGAATAGAACAACTGATATCACCTACCAGATCTTATCCCAGAAGAGAGCAAAGTGCTCCCACCAGAATAAACTTCGAGTGAAAAATGAAGAAACTTTTAAGTAACAAAAGTTTTCCTTTTTAGTGAATTTTTATGCCTCGCATATTTGAACTAATCGGCTTAATATATGTCGAATAACAGATAGTTATAAAAACAAAATTCTCATTCAGTTATATGTGGTGTCTTCCTATCTGTGCAACGCAAAAAAAATATAATTCAAGTATATTTTTGATCATTAACTCTAAGTAATTACATAGAATCACTTTTTAAAATGATTCAAAATTCAAATTCTTTGTAACATTATGTCATAGCATATCAGTCCGCTTAAAATTAGAAGTACCTGTAAGAATTATTTAGAATTGGAAAATCTTCCTTCATCTTATTCATGTCCAAATGATCACAATATATACACTAAGTAACAATTAATAAGAAGATTAAGTATTCCTTAAAATCCTCCTACCTATCCCATAATATATTCTTATTCCCTATATTAATACTATTCTACATAATACTACTTACCATCTACAAAAGATTTTACATAATTATATTATTAATAGTAATTAATAATATTCTAACACTCCCATGATCGAAGCGGAGGAGGCGAATCTTTGAGGCGTCGAAATTCTTCAAATAAGATCAGCGGAAGCCCTTTTGTGAAGATATCTGCAATCTGATGTCGCGTCGGGACGTGTAACACTCGCGCCGTCGCGAGCCACCTTTCACGGACAAAATGAATATCTAACTCAATATGCTTAGTGCGTTGATGATGGATTGGATTTCGGAGAGATAAATTGCACTAATGTTATCACGGATACCATGGTGGTTGTCGGAATAGACAATGAAGCTCAAGTAAAAGATTTGAATCGGCGTAGTCGGACACAACATTAGCTCTGTGACGGTATTCAAATTTCAGATCGAACGTGATACGGTGGGTTGCCTTTTGGAGGACCGTGAGATTAAATTATCACCGGAAGATGCAATAGCGGATGTGGGCGTGCGGTGTATGCAGACATCTGCCCGATCTGCATCTGTGTAGGTGACAAACTTGGTCATGGATGCAATCCATAATTCAGAGTGCCCTGAATATATCGTACAATACGCTTGAGTGCGTCGTATGTTCTTCCATGGATTGTGCATGAACAAACACACTTGTTGTACTGCATATGTAATATCTGGCCTGGTGAATGTGAGATATTGTAAACCTCCTGCCAAGCTGCGATACAATGTCGGATTGGCAAAAGGACTACTGGATATGGCACTCAATTTTGACTTGGTATCTCGGAGTTGCAGACGGTTTGCAAGATGACATTCGGCCCGTTCTACGATCTCACGATGCATACTTACGGGAAAGAAATAAACCACTGCGTATCGTGTCACCGCAATTCCTATAAAGTAGTGAAGTGGACCAAGATCCTTCATAGCAAATTCGAACTCACTGGGTCGCGATATTCTTGCAAGAGAGTCCAAGAGGTCATAGGATAATATCATCTACATATAAGAGAATATAAGCAGTATGATTACCCTGTTGATAAATAAATAGTGAATTATCCGAACGGTTGTTTGAGAAACCCATGTTGAACACAAAATCTGCAAACCACTTGTACCAAGTCCTGGGAGCCTGTTTGAGTCCATATAATGATTTTTAAGTAAACACACATGATTGGGATAACGAGAATCCACTGTACCAATGGTTGGTGCGTGTATACGATCTCACTCAAATGTCCATGTATGCGAAGGCATTCTTGACATCGATTGATGAAGTAACCATCCTTTTGAGAGGGCTAAAGCGAGAACAATTCGATGGTTCTTTGGTTTAACCACGGATGAATGTCTCGCCGCAATCTAATCCCACCGCTGAGTCTTGTCATCACTACAAGTCGGGTCTTATGCCGCTCAAAAGAACCATCGATTTTTCTTTATGGCTAAAAATCCACATGTAACGAATTATATTAGCATTAGATGGACGAGGTACTAACTCCCATGTCCTATTTTTAATTAGAGCATGATATTCATCATCCATGACCATTTTCCAATTAGGATCTTTTATAGCAGACACAGGGTTACAAGGCAAAGGTGATTTGGAGACTTGAGTGTGTAGACTGTATTTGGCATTGGGTTTTGTAATTCCATGTTGACTACGGGTGATTGGCCGGTTTAGTGGGCGGTGGGACGCCATCGCGGGAGTGAGCAGTGGGTGAACGCCATCGCCAGTTATTGCTAATTTCTCCACCGGCGCTAGGTCGCCGAGTATTTTGTGTGTAGTTGGGCACGAGTTGGAGGTTGGCCCAGTGAAGGCACCGTGTAAAGTAGGGGTTCTCGTTCATGGGCTTTGGGCCCGATGGCCCGGTTCTTTGGATGTATTTTTGTGAGTCCCGGGCTGTGGAGAAAATGAGTTAGATACGGAGGCCTATCATCATCCAAAAAATCATAAGTATTTGTCCCTGTGTCATGTATCTTGGCAAAGAAAAATTGTGACTCGTCAAAAATTACATGACGACATATAAACATAAGTTTGGAAGAAATGTCATAACACATGTAACCACGGTGATTCGTAGGATATCCCAAGAAGACACACGGAGTAGACCGGGGTTGAAGTTTTGTGATTGTGGTGGATGGAAATTGGGGGTAGCAAAGACAACCAAATACTCTCAAATGATGATATGAGGGCTCTCGTAAGTAAAGTATTTTTAGTGGAGCTTGGTAAGACATGTTTTTGTGGGGAAGAATATTTAACATATAGGTTGTCATTTGAAGCGCATGATGCCAAAAAATGGGGGGGGGGGGGGGGTATAGAAGCATGAGCAAGGGATGTTCTCACAATATTGTTAATGGTTCTAATTTTGCGTTTCGTCTTCCCATTCTGTGAAGATGTGTGAGGACATGATAAACGAAATTGTAAACCATTTGTTTTGAAAAAATCCCAAAACTGATTATTGTCAAATTCCCTCCCATTGTCACATTGAATACTTTTAATCTCTCATTCAAACTGAGTTCGGATAAATGCTCTAAAGTTTAGGAAAGTGGAAAACGCTTGTGATTTTTTCGACAAAGGGAATGTCCACAAATAATTAGAGTAATCATCAAGAAACAATAAATAGTATCTATGACCTGAGGAACTCAAAACAGGTGATGTCCAAATATCACAATGTAAAATATCAAATGACATAGTAGTGCATGAAGTAGAAGAAGTAAATGGCAACCTGACATGTTTACCAAGGGCACAAGCCTGACACTTATTCAAAACATGAGTTTGAGTACATGAAATAAAATTGTTTTGTTTAAGAGAGGCCAAAACGGACTCCCCCGGATGTCCCAATCGTTCATGCCATAGTGATGGAGCCAAGGCTGCAAAAGTGGAAGGAACTTTAGACTGTGGATTTGGTAAACTTATTGGATAGAGTTCCCCCTTGCTATCACATCTCATGAGAAACTTCCCCGTCTGAAAGTCATGTACGGAAAAACCAAATAGGTCAAATTTAACAGAAACCCAATTATCACTAGTAAACTTCCTAACAGAAACCAATTTTTTTATTAATTTGGGAGCATGCAGGACATTTTTTAAAACTAGTGGCGGATGTGGTGGTGACAGTGTGTTCGACCCATAACCTTTTATTGGAATTGTATGGCCATTTCCGACAATAATACCATTTTCTTTGCTCAAATTATAATAGGGTGAGAGTGTACCTTGGGACGCCGTCATATGTGACGTAGCCCCGGAGTCCATATACCAATTAGAATCCGGTGGATTGAGTCCAAGAGTGTGCATAGCCTGCTCAATATCCGTAGGATGGGTCGTGGTTGAATGGGCCTCCTGCCATTGGGCCGGAGGAGGCCCAAAACTGCTGCTGCCTGCTGAAGCATTTCCAGCGAACTGGGCCTGCCCAAAATTGTTGCTGCCTGCTGAAGTATGTCCAGCGAACTGGGCCTGCTGGGCTGGCCTGCTGAAAATTTGTTGTTGGCTTCTCTGCTGGAACGGGTTGGGCTGCCACTGGCCATTGGGCCTGTTGGTTTGCCTGGCCCAATACCCGTCTGGACCATTGCTGCCGCGCTGGCCGATTCTGCGAAATTTCGCCCGGCACAGTGGTTCTTTGCCGATGCGCCGCGGAGTTCTTCTTCTTGCCATAGCCTCCGCCGAGTTGGTGTTCTTGTCATTTCCGCGCCGAATTCCGGTGACCCCCACCTTTATTATTTCCGCGATTTCCACCCTTCTTATTATTATTACCACGTCCTTTTTGACTCTTATTTTGTGAAGAATAGTCAAAATAATTACCTTCATTTGAATACGTGGCAACCATGGCGGAATTTGTTGAAACCTTCTTAATCAAACCCGATTCTTCAAGAACAAGCATGGATCTTGCTTGATAAAACTTTGGTAAGGGATTACTTTGACGGATTAGTGTCCCCACGCCACTATAAGCATCCGTGAGACCGTGACTAATCGTAAAACTAACCAGGTTGTCGAATCAGGTGAACTACGTTTCTCAATTGATCTGCCACCACTTTGAGACGTTGACAGTAGGTTGAAACGTTAGGGAAGTCTGCCATGACGATGGTTTTTGATTATCTTGAAAAATGTCTCTCAAGCGTTCCCATGCCGCCATGTCAGTAGAATCTGGTTCCATTATTGTATGCAACAAGTCTGTGGATATTGTTGCATAAATCCAACCAAGAACTGTGGCATCAAGGGTATCCCACAATTCTTTATGCCTTGCACGATTGTTCCGTTGTTGTACCATTTTTTGGTGGAATTATATGATGAAGAACTTTGTGAGCCCTACAACATATTTTGAACAACTCCGCCCATGTTGCGTAGTGAACAGTTTCCATCTCTAGTTTGACAGAAATATGTGTTTTGATGTTGGAAATAGTAAGGGCTGAGTGAAACGAAGATTTTGATTCAGACATGATTGACAACAATAATGGAGAAAAATAAAGTATAACAATGGAGAAGACAAATTCGGTTGGAAGGATGGGGAAGATGACCGAATTTGGAAGGAAATTTTTATTTAGAATATGATCTTTGAATTACCTTCTGATACCATGTAAGAATTACTTAGAATTGGAAAATCTTCCTTCATCTTATTCATGTCCAAATGGTCACAATATATACACTAAGTAACAATTAATAGGAAGATTAAGTCTTCCTTAAAAGTACCAATAAGCCCAGACATTTGCGTTTGGCATTAACTAATTGGGGAATATATGCATTTACTTTTGATAGGTGCATTTCGTTTGTTTGGTGACTAAGATAACGTGAGACTTTAGTACCTACAGAGTACAGATTGTGGCGATGGTCTTGTTAGTGAGGGTATCATGGATATTTTTGGATTAATATTTTGTCATATGTTTGGTTTTGGGGAGTACTGGCACAGCTTGATGAAACTGAGGTTGATAAGGAAATCGAAAAATGGAAATGTGTTGTGATTGCATGTCATAGGGGAATTACCTGGATATAACTTTATATGGAGATACATAAATAGGACTTGGACTGATATTGCACAGCCGGATCTATACCTCCATGATGATGGCAATTATATAGTTAAATTTCAGAACATTTAGAATCTCCAAGAGATAATCCTATCAAGTCACACCATTAATAATAAGCCAATCATATTGAAGCAATGGACTACTCATTTTGATTTTAATAGTGAATTCCTAACAGAAATACCACTTTGGGTGACATTCCCTAACCTCATATGAATTGCTGGAGTTGTGATTCCTTGAGTAGGATTGCTAGTGCAGTGGACAAACTATTTATGCTAGAGTCTTTGGTTGAGGTTAATGTAAACGTGTATGTCTCATATAATATAATCCCTACCCATAATTAGAATATATCATATATATTATGTAAATATTTAGTGATAGATAATTATGATAAACTAGGATTCCTTTTGTATTGAGATTATGATTCCTTTTGTATTAGGGTTGTATATTGTACACTATATATATTGATATTAATGAGAAAGACTCCTCAAGGGAGATTAATATCATCTTACATGGTATCAAGGAGCCAAAACCCTAAAAACCTAGTCATATTCCTACAGCTGCCGTCCCCAACCCCAATATTTTCCGGCAGCCGGCGATTCCCCCTCTCGGTTTTAATTTTTTTCCCTTCTCTCGTTTCTTTCCTCTACCCACTGCATCCTATGGATATTCACACGTCCTCTGACGAATCCGCTGCTACCCCAGTTGTCATCCAATCACCCACCGCCAACCTCTCTTCACCATCTAATTTTCACTCGGCTCTTGCAGTTACTAACATCAAAAACTTTGTTCTTTTGATGCTTGATCAGGAAGATTGTCAATATTGGTCCTGGGTGGAACTATTTCGTATTCACGCATGAGTGTATCATGTGCTTGACCACATCGATGACTCTGTCCCTCGCCCTCCTGAAATCGACGACGTAACTTGGCGTCGTCTTGATGTCATAGTCAAACAGTGGATATATGGCACAATCTCAAAAGATTTGCTTCTCACGATTATGAAAACAGACACCTCTACCCGAGAGTTATGGACACGTTTAGAAGAAATCTTTCAAGACAACAAAACCACTCGTGCAATGTACTTGGAAGAACAGTTCAACAACACACGTCTTGAAATATTTTCAAATAAGTCAGACTATTGCAAGCAGTTGAAACTGGTGGCAAACCAACTGTCCACGTTGGTACGCCTGTTTCCGAAACAAAGATGGTGTTACAATTAGTTGCAGGCCTCCCAAAGGGTGAGTATGACACCCTTGCCACGATGATACAACATGCTGACCCTCTACCAAGTTTCAACAAAGCACACTTACAATTATTATTGGAGGAAACACACCGTGCGAAGCAGGACGAGCACAACCACAAGGCGTTAGCAGTTGAAATGCCCCTACAAAATCACGCCACTGCTGGACAACAGCCCCCGCCAGAAAATAGCCAGCCGCGGCAGAATCGCGACAGCAGGGGTGGCAGAGGCCACGACAGTGGGAGAGGCGGCAAGGGACGCGGGAAAGGCAGAGAACAACATCCCCAGCAGCTCAGTCAGAATTCCACATGGGCCGACCCAGCTTCTAGTTACCCCAACCAGAATTGGGCCTCGTTTCCAGGTTACCAACCGGCCCATTACTCATTTCAGCAACCAAGGGCACTGGGCCAGGCTCATTATTCTCGACCAGCCCAATTTCAGCAACATCAGACACACGTTGCACAGCAATAAAATCCCTACTGATTTGGGCCAGGCGTTCAGCAGTATGAATTTGCAATAGCCCGATGATAATTGATACATAGACTCCGAAGCATCATCTCACCTCACCCGGTCCGCAGGTAACCTTTTCAAATTATTTCGTTTAAAGTATCCTCAATTTATTACAGTTGAAAATGGTCACCGCATTCTAATTTAGGGTTATGGTCACACCCACACTCTGCCACCTCACCCACCCTTCTCCCTAAATAACGTTATATATGCCCCACACATCATAAAAAATTTAATATCCATTAGGAAATTTACTCGTAATAACTATGTGTCTGTTGATTTTGATCATTTTGGTTTTACTGTGAAGGATCTACGTACGGGGACATCTCTTACGAGATGCAATAGCACATGGGACCTATATCAATTCACATCTCTGTCCACTGCCAATTCCCACTCTCACACTGTTAGGCCGATTTCCAATTGCTCACGCAAGTGTACGTATCATTACAAGTAATATAGTCTGGTAAGACCGAATATCGTCCACAGAGACTGGTTTCTAATTATCGAACATCTATTCTAGGTTATCTATTTGGCAAACGATGGTTGATTTGGGTTTTTATCTAACACTACTAGAGTAATTGCAAGAATTAAACTAAATTATTGAGGTTTAATTAGTTATGAAGGAATTAGGGCTTCCAATATCCTCAACTATCCACTATTTTCACTCCTTAATGCAACTCGAATGACTTCTTCTTCTACGTTAAGATAGCGGTTAACTAGACTGTCTTATATTCCGATTAGGATATATAATCGCTCAACCCCAGTGCAGAAACCTTCTATATTTCTATGATAGGTTTTACCACATAGGAGGATTAAGAACAATAACCTATAATGATACACAAGTATCAGGGCACTTTCGTCCGCGATTTTAACCTATGTCTATTCAATTACAGCATATCCAAATCTCTCCTCTCGGTTCTTAATTCGAAATCATATAGATTATGATAATTAGTGATCAATTAACTATCAAACATTCATACCAATATTGAATAAATCTTAATCAAGTGAAGAAGAAATCAAACTAATGCATTAAGTCATGAAAGAGAGTTTCAAGCGATTCAATAGGAAAGTCCTAATAAAGTGTTTAGCTCCTAGCCATAGACATGCTAAGAACTAATACAAATCCAAACATGAACTGAATTACAATGGAGAAAAGAAAGAAAAATACTTAGAACTAGGTCTCCAATTGTAGCCGCCAAGCGTTGTGTTGTGTTTTTCCCAAGAGAAGAAGATATGTCATAGAATAATTCCTGAAATCTGTCCCCAGGGTTTATATATGTTGTCAAAAACGTGTGTCTTGGACCCTTTTTCCCCTCGCTAATTCTATTTCGGACTGAAAATTCCCGCATCGGCACCGCGGTACTGCAGAATGGCACTGTGGTGCCGAAAGTACTACGACTTCTCAGTAATTGTGGCACCGCGATCCGGCACTGTGGTCCTGCGGTCTTTCATCCTAATCTGCCAACTTTCGTCCTTTTTGCTTCGGGAGCTCATTTTCTACCCACTTTTAGCTTCTTTTTGCCATTTAGAACCGCTGCGACTCAAAAAAAAGAAAAACAACCCTAATACTATACTAAACACAAACGAAATGAGTAAAATACTAACTAAAAATGACTCTAAAAGTGTTATTACTTAATTTTATGTTGGGCTTGAATTGAGAATGTGATAAAAAATAGTGTGGGGGATACCTTTGTATTTGACCCCGATGTTGACTTGATAGTGGATCTTTTCTTGGGATGGGCTAGTGTAATAATTATACTCTTGACTTGGGTTGGTTTTGTTTGTGATGTTGCACTTAGCCGTGAGGGAGATCACTTGTTTCTTGACTTAAGGGATGATATGTGCTTCTTGAATGCTAAGACTAATGAGAACTTTCATGTCTTGAATAGTCAAGTGTCTTGGGCATTATTGAGATACATAGTCTTTCTAGATCCTTATGATGCTTGGTTATATCATAAAAGTGAGTGATTTAGTGCGTTGGTTGCATGCTTTGCTTACTTCAAGTATTATTATTTGCCTTATGATGATTACTTTTTTTATTGTGTGCGAGGATATACACTCAATACTCTTTTATGTATTGCAAGGTACGAATTCGAGGACGAATCCTTTTGAAGAAGGGGAGGATGATATGATCCTAGAAAGCTCATGGGCGACTATGAAGGCTAAAACTCGTGATGGAGTTTCAGACATGCATTTCCATGTCACATGCCTTTTGGTGATGGAGACAGGGCCTTTGGAGGCCATTGAAGGACAAGTTATAAAGGCATATATTGTGTGGATGATTGCTTGGAAGAACCATGAAGATGAGAGTCAATTGATGAAAGCCACACAATGTGGTTAGAAGTGCAAACATAGCTCGAAGTGCAATTCATAGTGAGGAATGAATTCATGCAATTCGTGGTTAGGAGTGCAAATTTGAGGATAGGATTGCAATTGAAGAGGAGAAGAACCCATGTTTGGGTTATTTGTGCAAAAGCCACTTTTGGGTCTTTGTTGTAATATCGATACTATATAAGGAACCCTTAGCCATATTTTCAGGAGAAGTTTTTGAGGATGTAAAATGAATACTCTTAAAGAGTGATAGTTAGTATGGTAGTTAGTGTAGTGCTAATTTAGTTATTAGTGTTAGTGATAATTAATTATGGTGGATTCCATTGCTGGATATTGAAACTCTTTCCATTGATTTTCATATAGAGTTGTTCATTTGTGGGTTCGTTTGAATTACTCTTTGTTGAAGATCAAATATTATAGGTTCTCAAGGTTGATTCCAATTGGGAGGATTTAGGTTTCACATACCTAAATTTCCCATAGTATCATTACTCTTTGGGTCTTGTTTTTATCCCCATATTCTCATCCCCAATTTTCTTGTTATTTTAGTTTTCACATTTTTGTTGTTTGAATCTGTGTCTTTCACAAGTTGGATCATATCACAGCCCATGGCGGAGGCTACTGCCACTGATGTTGCCACTGCAAGTGGCTGCCGACCGGTGGGAGCTTCCTTCTGCTATTTCTGGCTCGGCCACCGTGGCTCCTACCGAAATTTCTCCCTTTGTTGTTATTCCGGAATTGTGATCTACGTTTTAGGTCATTCGATTGGCGGTGGTGCGGGGCAGAAACTGAGGCCCTCGGGATGGTAGGTGGTAGCCAATGGTTACGAGGGCGACTTTGACGGTGCTTGCATTGGTCGCTGCCCGCTTAGTTTTCCGGGTTTCTTCAAGGATGAGTCTCGAACGGGTCTCATAGAATGAAAGTAATGGCATGCTTTATTGGAGGATGGTAGTGACGCCATCATAACTTTCATTCAAACCCGAAATGAGTTGAATCACCAATCATTGATTTGTGACCGGTGCACCAACATTGGAGAGTTGATCGGCAATCCTTAAGTTCTTGACAATAGGCCGACGCATTAGAAAAATTGTCCTGCTAAATGTCCTTGAATTGATTTTCCAAATACAAGGCATGTTGTATCTTGTTTATCATGAAAAATGCTATCCAAGCGCTCCCACGTTTGTTGTGTAGTAGCGTCGATTTCAATGATTGTATGCAATAAATCGTTCGAGATCATGTCGTAGATCCATTGGAGAACAACCACATCTAAGCAGGACCAAATTTCATCATCAGAATCATCAAGTTTTTTTAGGGGCTTTGATTTTGGAGGATGATATAGTCGATGACTTTGTACACTTGACAATAAATCTTAAATAATTTCGCCCAAGAGAAATACTTAACTTTTTCCATCTCAAGAGTTATGGGAATGAAATTTTTGATGTTGTTAACTGAGCATGATCGAATTTTTGTTATAGGGAAATAGAAGTATGGCATCTTTGTTATATTTTTCTTTTCTTTTTTGGTCCTTGTTTTAATATATTATAGTTTAATATATTTTTAGCCACTGTGTTCTAATTATAGCATGTGAGACCTTTAATTAGTTCATTTATCGAATAGCATGCACTAAAACAATTTGTTACTTAAATATAAAGGTACTGAAAATTCTCATTCCTATACACAGGTAGTGGAGTATTAATTAAGTGAATATTTCAGAAATGATGAAGAATATTTAGATAATTTATAATTAAAGCTACTAAATATCTTTCTTGATACTGTGCAAACACAAATTCTATATGTGAACCAATGAGTTTGCTCTGTAAAACTAATAATTCTACTAGTCACTACCTGTGTATAGGAAGAAATTCACTTTGACATTCAAAATTTGAATGAGAACAAAATCTGGAAGAACGTATACTTATTACCCTGTTCCATAATAAATAGTTTTTTTTTAAACTTATGCACACCCCTTAAGAAAGTGTTTGTTAGCACACGATAATTATGAGAGAAATCTCATATTATCATCATCCACCATAAATCATGTAATTATAATCAATTAGTAATATTGTAATTATTAGCCAAATCAATTAGTTAGTAATTAACATCTTATATTTTAGGTAACCTAGATTATTATTACATACCATGATTGTATATATATTCTATCGATGAAATAAAATACTCAAGGGATTCAATTCTTACATGATATCAAGAACCAAAGATTCTTTGCCCTAGAAGTTTTTTTCTTTCTTTCCCTTACACAAATTCCACTAGTACAAAAAAGCGCTTGCATAGCTCTTAGATAACGCTTAAAAAAGCGCTATGCAAGCAGGCTTCTATTTCGAAGATACTAGCTTGCATAGCGCTTTTTTAAGAGCTATGCAAGATTTTTATCTGTTTTTTTTTTACTTTTTATTTATTGTTTTGGTGCCTTTCCCCATTTTTTTCATCTAATAAATAAAATATCAAAAAGATAACAAAAAGAATACTCATTCAAAATATAATATAATATAATCATTCACATAAAACATAATAATATATTTAAAATAATATCTCAATCATTAGCAGCTTATAATCATTAACTAATAACAATACGACATAGTCAACAATTACATCAAAATACTAACTAATAGCCAAGAAAACAACATATGTTTTGTAAATGCTTGATAAGAATCGAAAATCGAACAGCAATTTGGTTGGTTGACCAAGAAAACATGGCAATAATTTGGCCTTAAAATCCGGCTAAAATGCAGCAGCTCACGGGCCAAAAAATATGGCAGCAAAATCGTTAATAATGCAACGACAGTAGCTGAATCGACACTTTTAAGTGTAGCATCCGTTCATTTTCAGAGACAGTAGCAGCAACCCAGCAACTAACGAATGGAAAATTCCCACCAAGTCATGCAAAGAAAAGAGTGGTGAAGAATGAGTATCAAGAATTATATATCTCTTAGCAAACCAACATCGTAAAAGAATATTAAGTAGACAATCATTTGAAGTAACTAACGAAATCAAACAGCTTCATGCTTTAAGATGCAATAGTATTAAGGACTGGTTATAACCATCCTATGCCTCAGTTTTGAAAGACAAACTCATCATGTTAAGATATGATACACACATACATTAACAAATGGAAATCAAACATTATATGCATATGCAAATAGGTTCAATGTCTCATATATAGCTAAGTGTTCAAACAAGTGATCTAATTGTTACACCCCGTAATTCCAAGGGCAAAAGGTTGAGAACGTGACTAAGGAAATAGGATTTGAACATTGGAACTTGTAGTAGAAGAAGAGAATAAGTGAGAAAAATGCGTACTGTGAATTTAAGGCACAGCACCGCGGTCCCACCCTTTGGCACCGCGGTGCTGAAACTTCAGAGGATTGCAGGACTTTATGCACCGCGATGTCATACTTCAGGACCGCGGTGCCACAACTTCAGAGAGCCACAGAATTTTCGGCACCGCGGTGTCTATGCGGGAATTTTATGAAATTTGGCTAAGTGTGGAAGATATTTTGTGAAAAGAATTGTTATGACCAATAAGAGGGTGACACGTATCCCTCCCCCACTTGTCTTGCAAATTGCACTACATGAATATGTATATCAAGACTTAGACACAAAATATCTTCATCCAAAAACTTTCTCTACTCTCTTCCTTCTTCACCTTCAAATCTTGGTGTTCTTGAGAAAAAGTGAAGAACAAGTATAACTTATTTTTCAAGATTAAGTACCTTAACCAAGTTCTAAGCCAAGTTAACCTTCCAAAACTGTTGGTCACGATTTAGGAGATAATTTGGTGTTGAAACCCTAAGCTTAAATATGAACTTTGTGGAAGGAAAACATGGAAGTAAGATGGTTACAAGCTTGTAGAGGATACTTGAGTGATATTGTAATGTGAAGAAGTTGGTGCAAAAACAGTGCAGTGGCCGAGAACCTTGGGACTGTTTTGGGCTAAAAATAAGTAAGAATCCTTCTTCCTCTTGAAGTAATTGGAAATTACATATTGTTATAGTTGATAGATGAACTTGTGTTAGAAAAAAGGAGAATAAGAAATGCATGTCGCAGTTTTGGCATGTTAGCCGATTCTGGACAGTTTTTGGTGTTGTCGGATTCGTTGGTTATTGTTGTTATTATCGTCACTACTCGCATGTTAAAATGAAGGAAATATTGTTGTTGATAAGTTGTTATGGTTTATATAAACGTGTTGAAACTTGAATTGGATTATAAGGGATTATGAAAAGGGTTATTGTATTGGGGTTGTTTGGCCGAGAATACTATAAAACTGTTGGATTATGGACTATTTTTAGTGGACTGTTTTATTTGGATTAAGAGGCCGGATTAACATAAGAAGTAGGTGTGTGAATCGCCTTGGTTGCTGTTTTGGTTGTGTACTTGATTGGTACTTGGTTATTGATGTAATTGGCCTTAATTGTTATGGAACCGTATGTATAAATACGGGAAGTGTTGCCCAAATCTATACATAAAAAGAGAATCATTACTTGGTATTAACCTACACTAGTAAGCATGAAGTTGATAGAAGTGTTATTGTCGTTATAGGTTGAAGTCCTACTTGTGGCGTATTCTACTAAGCGTGTGATTTAGCCGATAAGATATGTGAATTCTTCCTTTCTTTTTTGAGCATGAACTTTATAAAATGAGTGTACGGTGGACGTACGTGTTTTAAATGAATCTAGATTTCATGTGGTACATGAGGTGGTAGTGAGTTGATTTTAAAAAGTATACTTGACTTGTTTTAAAAAGTGAAAGTGCATTGATGCTACAAGTGTTAGTTTCTTGGGGTTTATAAAAAGGATGTACGGCGGACGTACATGGTGTTATTGGGTTCAAGTCCCTAATATTACATGACATGGTAATGCCATGGGTTTTTCTAAAAATATAGTTCATTCTATTTGTTCTAATGAGAGTCAAATATTATTTAACTTGCATATGGTTGCTCATGATAGCTATTCGTGCAAGTGTTCTATTTCCACATCACCGCGTCCCTCACTAGAGGGCCGACAACTATATATATATATATATGTTTCATGGACATGCTTCCGTGATGCGAGTATATGTACTCATGTGGGTCTAAAAGATCCATCCGGGTTCGAGTCTCATGCAGGTGAAACAGTCCCATGAATATTCCATGAACTAGCTCTCCATGATGCATGTATATATATATACTCATTGCGGGTCTAAAAGATCCATGCGGGTGAAATAGTCCCATGAATAGGATATGCATAATGATTCTGAGGGCAGGTGTCCCTGATTTTAACATGATTTCATATGTTGAAATGGTATAATTGATCTTACTTTTAAAAGGGCATGTTTTAAAAGGTACAGTTGACTCATTACTCTCATTTTTCATAAGGAACAGTTGTACTGATAGTTTGATTATCATACTTGTCTCTTGTTATCTTTTGGACTGTTATGATCTCATTTACAGTACTTAGTGTTTCACATACTTTATACATCTTTCTTACTGACCCCTCTTTCCTCGGGGGGTTGTGTTTCATGCCGCAGGTGTAGGTACACAGTGTTACACCCCGTAATATCAGGGCTACTAATTGAGAACGTGATTAAAGATTTAAGATTTAAATTTTTTAAGGAAAGAATTATTACATTTTCTTAAGGAAATTTTCGGAAAAATGTGGCGACGGAAAAATTATTAACTTGGAGTTTAATACTTCTAATTGGATTTATGGACTTAGTATTGGATTACGAAGAATTGGAATTGATAATATGGGGCCCGCCGAGAATTTCACAATTTCGCGGGGCCCTTTGATTTTAAGATATTTTGGACAATATCTAGATATTTTTAAAGGGAAAGAATTTTGGCCAATGGGAGGGTGACATGTGTCCCTCCCCAACTTGTCTTGCAAGACTTAACTATATAGATATGGATGCAAGACTTAAAGGTCTCATAATATCTCATCTTCTCCAACTTTTTTTCTCTCTTCTTTCCTTAGCCTTAGATTTCGAAAATCCCATGGAAAGTGAAGATCAAAGACAAGTTATTTTATCTTAGATTAAGAACCCTAATCAAGTCTTAAATCAAGTTAATTCTCCAAAACCCTCCAAGAATCCGTTTGGGCCGAGAATGAACATTAAAACCCTAGCTTGTTCTTCGACTTTTTGGAAGTAAAACAAGAAGTGAAGTTGGTTATAAGCTTGTTGAGGATACATGTGTGTGATTGGAACTTGAAGAAGTGGAGCAAAACAAAAACTGCGGGCAAAAAACCTTAGGGCATAGTCACAAATTTTTGGGAAATTTTTGGTAAGAACTCTTCTTCCTCTTGAGGTAATCAGATATTACATGTTATTATGGTTAGTAGATGAGCATGTGTTAAGAAGAATGAATATTAAAAAGTGTTTGGACCATTTGTTAATGTTGGGGCCGAGAATAGGCAACTTTCGGATCTTTGGAGTTTGTTGGTTATTGTTGTTGTTATCTTCACCTATTGCATGTTAAAAATGGAGTAATATTGTTGTAGATAAGTTGTTATACCATATATAGAAGTGTTGGAACTTGAAGTGGAATAAAATGGATTAAGGAAAGAGTTATCGGATTGTATTTGTTGGCCGTGAAATCTATAAAACTGTTGGATATTGTCGTGCAGTTTTTATGGATTGTTTTGTGGCGTGTATATGCTGGAAATTTAGTTGTCAACATACATGATTAATGTGGTAAAATTGCTAATGAAATCTCTAAGGAATAAGGGTGTAAAAGAGTGTTAAAAGGCTTCACATTTTACCCTTATTATTGATGGAATTGTGGAATTTTTTTATGGACTGTTTTGTATAGATTAAGGAGACGAATTTTACACGTTAAGTAGGCGTATAATACCCTTTGGTTGCTGTTTTGATTGTGCCTTAAATGAGGCTTGATTGTTGTTGAATTTGGGCCTTGGAAAAGGTGGAAAAATACGTATTTATAGGGGAAGCGCTGCCCAAATTTCCATAGAAAAAGGAGAATCTTTATGTTTCTAAGTGACATTGTGCAGCTGCGTGACCTGAGTCTTTGAGTCTTTGGATTTTTGTTTCTTTGTTTTGTTTTGTTCTTTGCTCGAGGGCGAGCAAAGTTCAAGTTTGGAGGTTTGTTAGGAATATTTTATATACCTTTTTTGTGTCATGTTTCATTAGTATTTTACTCATTTTTGTTGAGTTTAGTATAGTATTAGGCTTGTTTTTCTTTCATTTGAGTCACAGCGGTCCAAAATGGAAAAATGGCGAAAAGGAATGAAAATGGGGCAGAAAAGGAAGAATCTGAGGCAAAAAAGGACATAAATTGAAGACCCGGACGAAAGCCAGCAAGCGTCGCGGCGCCGAAACTACTGAGCACCCGCAGAACATTGGGCGTCGCGGCGCCGGTACGGAAAATCCAGTTTCGGGTTTTAATTGACAAAGGGAAAAGTGGTCCATAGGGCAGAAAATTGGAAGATACAAAAGCCCTAGGGATTAGTCTTTGAAGGAGAGTTGGTCATTCTACATAGAACACAACACAGAGCAAGATTGGAGGCTACCATTGGAGACTTTATCTCTAAGTATTTTTCTTTCTTTAGTTTTAATTTCAGTTTATGTTGGTAATTGTATTAGTTCTTATCATGTATATGGCTAGGAGCTAAACACTTTATTAGGGCTTTCCTTTGGAATCACTTGAAACTCTTATTTATGAATTAATGCAGTAGTTGATTTCTTCTTCACTTAGATTAAGATCCAGTCAATAATTAGTTTGAATGCTTGATAGTTAATTGATCACTAATTATCAAACTCATATGATTTTGAATCAAGAACCGAGAGGAGAGATTTAGATATGCTGTAATTGACTAGACATAGGTTACAATCGCAGACGACATTGCCCCGATACTTGTGTAGCATTATATGTTATTGTTCTTAATCCTCCTTTGTGGTAAATCCTATCATAGAAATATAGAAGGGTTCTGCACTGGGGTTGAGTGATTATATATCCTAACCGGAATATAAGACAGTTTAGTTAACCGCTATCTTAACATAGAAGAAGTCATTCTAATTGCATTAAGGATTGAATCGAGTGGATAGTCGAGGATTTTAGAAGCCCTAATTCCTTCATAATCTGATTACAACTTAATTAGTTTAATTAATTCTTGCAAATATTCTAGTAGTTAGCCAAAAAAAACCAATCAATATTCGTTCGCCAGATAGAAAACACAAAATAGATGAACGGTAATTAGAAACCAGTATCTGAGGACAATATTCGGTCTTATCAGACTATATTACTTGTGAACGATACGTACACTTGCGTTAAGCGTGTGGAAATCGCCTAACATGCATTCTTCCACACCACCAAAGTTTTGACAACATGCACTTCAAATGAGCACATATCTTTTAAATATTCTTCCTAGTAAATTACTATCAAATATGTCTCCCACACAAATTTTGTATCATCGTCTCCCTTCATTTCAATATTTGAGGGTGTTTGTGTTATCCTTTGTCTCCATCACCGTCTATTAACAAGTTGCAGGCTCATTCAACTCCTTGTGTGTTTTTAAAATATCCACAAAATTATAGGGGATATAAATGTTATGATTGGACTAATGGGAAAATAATTATTTCTCGTCATGTGATTCTTTATGAGTCTACATTTCCGTTTGCTAAGTCACATGTGGCATCTTCACATTCATATGATTTTTTGGATAATACAATACATCTCATTATACATCACCATTTTACTAACCAAACACGCATGGAACCACAGAATGACCAAAATGTGTCGACCCATTCTCGTGGCGGGCAGACTCAAGCGGGGGAGCACACTAATCTCTTACCAATTGTGGTGAAACATTCAGTCCGATAGTTAAGTCAAGCGCTTATCATGACGGTTTTTAGCATGGCTCTCTCCAAATTTTGGTCTATTAATCAGTTGGATGTTAAAAATGCATTCTTACATTGTCACTTACATGAAACAATGTACATGCATCAGTCGTTGGGGTTCCGAGATTATTCATGTCCAGATCATGTTGTCTGTTGAAGAAATCCTTATATGGTTTGAAACAAGCTCATAGGGCGTGGTATAACCGTTTTGCAGGGTTTCTTTCCAAGTTGGACTTTTCTCACAGCAAGTCTGATTAGTCATTGTTCATTTATCGGAAGGGCGCTGACATGGCATATATACTTCTGTATGTTGATATTATTCTCAGAGCATCATCCATTTCACTTTGCCAGTCTATGATGTCTCTTCTTTCAACAGAATTTGCAATGAAGGACTTTGGTCCATTGAATTATTTTCTTGGCATTGCAGTAACCCAATATGCAGGTGGTCTCTTTCTTAGTCAAGAGAAATATGCCGAAAAATAATTGAAAAAGCTGGGATGTCTTCATGCAAACCATCTCATACTCCAGTTGACACAAATACGAAGTTGAGCAACACAACAGGTATTCTATATAGTGATCCGACACATTATCGAAGTCTTGCAAGAGTTTTGTAGTACCTGACCTTTACAAGACCAGATATTTCTTATGCGGTTCAGCAAGTTTGTTTACACATGCATGATCCAAAGAATAAACATACGGGGGCTATAAAAATGATCCTACGGTATGTGAATGGTACTCTCTATTTCGGGCTTCATTTATATAAATCATATATCACGCATCGTTTCGCCTACACGGATGCAGATTGGGTGGCTGCCCGGACACACACTGTTTCACTTCCGGTTATTGTGTGTTTTGAGGAATAATCTTGTTTCCTGGTCGTCCAAACGTCAATCCACACTGTCTCGGTCAAGTGTTGAGGCCGAATTTTGAGACATAGCCAACATAGTTACTGAATCATGTTGGCTTTGTAATTTACTGTTGGAATTGCATTGTCCAATTAAAAAGACAACAGTGATTTATTGTGACAATATGAGTGCGATATACTTATACGATAATCATGTTTAGCATCAGCGCATGAAACACATTGAAATGGATATACTATTTGTCTGAGAAAGGTTGCTCGTGGACAAGTTCGGGTTCTTCATGTACCGTCCCGCTACCAATTGCAGATATCTTCACGAAAGGGCTTCCGTGCGTACTTTTTGATGATTTCTGGGACAGTCTCAGCATCCGTGAACTTCCCGCTAAGACTGTGGGTGACTGTTAGTATACGATAATTATGGGAGAAATCTCATATTATCATCCTCCACCATAAATCATGTTATTATAATCAATTAGTAATATTATAATTATTAGCCAAGTCAGTTAGTTAGTAATTAGCAAATTATATTTTAGGTAACCTAGATTATTATTACATACCATGATTGTATATATATTTTATGAATTGAATGAAATGCTCAAGAGATTCAATTCTTACACTCATTTCTAGAAAATTATGAGTATTTTTACTAACTTATCCCTAATTAAATGCGTAGAAAAGAAAAATTATGTAAATAAGGATAGTTTCAAAAGAATAAGATCAATTTCTTCTTGAAATTCTAACCCACCATTTATTCGGTAGCAAAATAAAAAGACTAAAAAACACACTTATTATGAAAGGTATGGAGTAATTAGTGCACTCAAAAGACGCACTAAATGCATCTGAATTAATTGGTGAAGTATAGAAATGGGTTACAACATCAAATGCCATTGCTTGCATAGGCTTAGGGTGTGTTTGGCCAAAAGGATAAACAAGTCGTTTTAATGGCAGGAAAATATTAAAAAATCTTTTCGTTAGAAAGAAAATTTGATTTTGGTCGCTTATATTATACTTCTTCTTCAAGGGACATGGAGGAAACTGATGAACCCCATGTTCTAGCTGTGGATGACAACTTTATTGATCGAAAACTTGTTGAGAAATTACTCAAGAAATCCTCTTGCAAAGGTAATACTTCTATTTCTCCCATTTATCTCATTTTGTATAATTATAATTTACAATAAATGGGATACTGTATATGTTTCAGTTTCTCTTTATAAAATAATTGTATAATATGTTTCAATCTCTCTATGTTATATGAAATCTTGAATGTTTCTCAAGCATGACATTATATATGCAAGAAAAACCATCCCACTAAAACAGAACATATGAAGAAGAGCATGATAATTGATAAAGATTAAAGTTATTAAATATAAGTACTTATGTTACGTTGACACTGTTATCACATAGGAGTGATAATAGGTTTTTAATGAAGGATTCACTAATTCAAATGTTAGATCTTCTATGACTATCACTCTGTCCCTCTTATTTCCTCGAGTGAAGGTAAAGGTCAGATACACTATTTTTTTTTTTTGACGGGCGAAGGGCCGCTATTCTTATTCTTCGAGTACAAGCAGTAAATCCCGGACGACGCAATAGTCCGCAAATCACATCACCGATTAACCACACTCGATGCCCACGATGCACTCAACCAAGATACACTAGTTCTTGCTATGCGCGGATTCGATCAAAGGCCAGGCCATTTATTATACACAGTTTTTATGGGGGAAAAGAATAAACCTGTAGTAAAAGTAAAATGATACCGATTTATATGACTTTTGGGTCAACCTTCCTTTGATGTAGACTTTTAGACTCAGTTTATGTCATTCTCACTATTTTATTCTTTTTTACAAAAATAGTAAAATCGTTCTGGATAGCATTATTTATAATCGTATTATCTGTAGCAAAAGAATTGCGTCCTAACTAGTTCGGTATGGCCAGAAATTAACACCATACCTCGAGTTGATTCATCTGTACCTACTACCTAGTAAAGATAATTCTATCTATTTCAGATAACATGTACTAATTAATCTAAAATATGCAAGTATCTTTTGAATTGTTTTTTCAGCGAGGGAGCGTTTTACTTCCTTAGTAGTCCTATTCCACACAAATCTTGATTAGTCGGGGCCAGTGGCCTCGAATAACGAGATATGATTAAATTGGAAAAAAAAATCTTTTTAAATCGTTGCGACCATCCCCTTTCGTCCATATACTTTCGTACCCTTTCTTTCTATTAGAGTTCTTCTTCCTTTATGGAGAGAGGCCCCTTTAGCTTGAGGGGGAAATTCCTCGGGCATAAGCCTATCTCTCTTCATCGTACCGGGAAGAAAAGAAATACAACAACAACTAAGTATTCTGTAACATGTGATTATTAGATGAAAAGTGGATCTTTAGTTTCTAAAATTTGTGAATTTGCTTCAGTGACAACTGCAGAAAATGGCCCAAGGGGCTTGGAGTACTTGGGCTTGGGAGCTGGTCAGGAGCACTCAACAAATTGCAATGTAATTGTTTCTTGAATTAATTAATTATCGATTTTTATATTTGCTCTCTTTCTGCAAGGGATGTTAGTACCAATGTTAATGATATATATTTTTTGTGTTTATTTCTACAGGGATCAAAGGTTAATATGATAATAACAGATTATTGCATGCCAGGAACTTAACAAAGTTAAGGTAGTCTACCGTTAATAGTTTAACATCCTATGAAGAAAAATGTTCTTTCATTATTTTTTCGTCGAGAGGTTTTCATTGCACAAATTTAATTAGTTGAAGTGCAAGCAAGAATCGTCGATTTTGAAGGATGTACCAGTTGTTATTATGTCATCTGAGAACATCCAAACTCGAATTGATCAGTAAGTTTATCTATGGCTTACTTTAATTACCTCAAAAACGTTCAAATTTTGAACTCTGTTATTATGATATGTAACTAATCAAATAAATACACAATTTGTGAAATGAACAGATGCATGGAAGAAGGGGCTCAGATGTTCATGTTGAAGCCTCTCAAACACTCTGATGTCAAGAGATTACGATGTCAACTAATGCAATGCCAATGATGAAGTGATTCATATTATCTTCTAGATGAATTGAAGAAAAAAAAACGTGAAATATTTTGCATAAGAGGGATGGTTATGAGAATTCTCAAGACTGATAATGTAGTATATTAATCTGTGAAATTACTGTTTTCACAAGGCACAAATGATTTGTGAGTTAGAGCATCAAGGGAGGCATATTTCCCCTTTGGCCACCTTAATACCTACGTAACATAACTGGGGCCAAACAGACTGTTTGACAACTTTCATCTGACGTTTTATTTTCTTGATTGTCATTCATCATCAGCATTGTTCATACTCAATTAACTCTCTGTCGATAAAATGGACGTGATTCCATACGGAATGAACCGTTTGAATGAGTACAGTTGCACCATTCAAACCAAGCGACGGTTAGTAACAGTCGCACCTTTTGAATTAGTAATGGTTGGGAACAGTTACAAAATTTCAACTGCCACCAAATGTGTTGTTTCAACCTATATATAAACTCTTCATCCGAGTTTTAGATACACATAAATTTTGATATTAGAGTTTGTAAAAGTGAGTTTGTGCTACATCAATCTGCGTTCGTTTTTGGTGTTCATCGAAGTGATGTTGAAGAACACCAAAGGTATTGTTAAATGATGGAGACATATGTCATAACCTATATCAGCGTGTAGTACAGGGCATTAAATGTCTTAAGTAAAGAGATTACTCGCCTCAATACACAATCGTTTGTTTATTTGACTGTTTGTTTAAATTCCTCTTCTCTTCTTCTTTAATTCTGTTTTAAAAGTTCTTTACAAAGTGAGGAAAAAGAAAAAGAATTTGTGTTTACTGATTTGAAATCAACAATTTGGTAATAGAGATAATACACTTTGCATCGTATTTGTGAATCGGTAATAAGAATTTCAACATTCTTTCATTTAATTCATTTATAATCTTGTTTATTGATTGAGTTATTCTGTTAAAGACAATGACACACGAAACAGAAAACTTGAGCGCTGAAAATGGTTCCAACAATGTTGTTGGTCCTTCCAAAGTTGCATCGCACCCTCATGCGGAAAACCAAAGAAATTCACTGGGTTAGATTTCAAACGATGGCAGGCAAAAATGTTGTTTTACTTGATGACTTTGGGTTGGGCCTCCTACTTAACTGAAGATCCTACTGTAACAAAGGAGAAAGAGAATCCACATCAAGTGTCTTCAGTGGAAGCATGGAAACACTCTGATTTCCTATGCAAGAATTACATTTTTAACTGCCTTGGTGATTCTCTCTACAACATCTATCAACCACTGGAAACTGCAAAGAAAGTATGAAAGTCTCTTGAAAAGAAGTACAAGACAGAATCTTCCGGGGTGAAGAAATTCATCGTTGCAAAATTCTTGGACTTTAAAATGATAGACTCTAAATATGTCGCGACACAAGTACAAGAATTTCAGATCATCTTGCATGAGTTAAAGGCACAATTGATAACTATCAGTGAATCATTTCAAGTGGCTGCGTTGATAGAAAAGTTGCCTCCATTTTGGAAAGACTTTAAGAATTATCTTAAGCACAAAACCAAGGAGATAACGCTGGAAAATTTGATCTTCAAACTACAAGTTGAAGAGAAAAGTCGGAAATCTGAGAAGAAGAATGAGAAAAATTCTAAAAATTCCAAAGTCAACATTGCTGAAGAAGGATCATGTGGAACCAATAAGAAGCGAAAGAACAAGGGCTCTCACAAATACAAGAGCACGTTGAAGAAAATTAAATTCGATGGAGATTGTTATAAGTGTGGAAAATAGGGACATTACGCTAAAGACTGTCGTTCAAAGAGCGAAAAGGCCAATAAGAAGAAAAATGATAAGTCTGTAGCGTCTATTGTCGAAAATGAACCAGAACTGAACTTGGTTGCCATGATTGCTCAAAACTTTAAGAACTTAGACCTGGTGTCTGGTTCTAAAGGCAAGTACAGATGCTCTGTTGTATCTGAAGCAAACATGCTGAATAACAATCATGAATAGTGGGTTGCCACCGGGGCCACTCGCTACGTTTGCGCTGATCGAAGTATGTTTTCTGCGTTTGAAGAAGTAGAAAACAGTGAGCTGTTGTATATGTGTAATGCAGCAACGTCACTAGTTATGGGCAAGGGAAAGTGATCTTAAAGTTCACACTGGGCAAGGAAGTGACTTTGACAAATGTACTGTATGTTCCTGGTATTCACAAGAACTTAATTTATGGTTCCATTCTTGTATAGAACGGTTTTAAGATAGTATTTGTAGAAAATAAATTTGTCCTCTCTAAGAGTGATGTGTATGTTGGCAAGGGTTATATGACCTATGGCCTATTTAAGGCTAATGTAATGATTGTAATGCCTAAGATGAATAAAGTTGCACCTTCTACTTATATCGTTGATTCTTATTCTACTTGGCATGAAAGACTAGGTCATGTTAATTATGATTCATTAAAGAAACTAATGAATATGGAATTGTTACCCAAGTTTAACATAGATTCAACCACAAAATATGAGATATGTGTTGCGTCTAAGTTTTCAAAACCTCTTTTTCATGTTGTTGAAAGGGATACAGAACCATTAGACTTAACTCATATTGATTTATGTGATTTAAAAATGGTTCAAACCAATGGTGGCAAGAAGTACTTTATCACCTTCATAGATGATAGTACAAGGTATTGTCATGTTTACTTATTAAGAAGTAAAGATGAAGCGGTTGATAAATTTCAACTTTACAAGAGTGAAGTTGAGAATCAACTAAACAGGAAAATAAAAATTCTGAAAAGTGATAGAGGCACTGAGTATAAATCTACCTTAGATGAGCTTTGTGCACAAAATGGAATCATTCATCAAACTACACCTCCATATTCGCCACAGTAGAATGGTATCGCTGAAAGCAAGAATCGTACATTAAAAGAGATGATGAATGCTCTTTTGATAAACTCTGGAAAACCTGACAACTTGTGGGGGAAAGCTATACTTACAACAAATTACATCTTGAAAAAGTACCTCACAAAACAAAGGATAAGACACCATATGAATTATGGAAGGGTAGAAAGTCTTCATATAAATACATCAAAGTATGGGGCTGTTAGGTAGATTTTAGTACTGTTTTAGAGTGTGTTTTAGGGAGTATTTTGTTGTCTTTTATTTGTTTTGTACAGTATTATACGTGTTATGTTGTGTTTTCATGTCTTAAGCGATTAAGTAAGGTTTGAGGCGAATTCAAAGAGAATAGGCGTTTGTGGAGGCCCAAAAATGTATATCGAGTCCCAAGCAATCAGTCAAAGAAGTCCCGGGAAGCATAAGAAGCAATCTGGCAAAAATTCGGACGAAAGAGGGTGAAGAGTCGCGATTCTTAGAAGCAAGAGCCGCGGCGCTGAAGAGTCGCGACGCCTGGATCAAGGGCCACGATGCTTGATTGACAGAGACTTCTGACGGATTTAGAGTCGTGGCGCCGATAACGGAAATACGTGAAAAACCTAAATTTTTATGAGGGTAAAACGGTCCAAGAGGTTTTTTTTCCCGTTATATAAGCTGTGGGAGGTTGATTTTAGGGATATCACATATTTGGAGCAAGAAACAAGAGGCCAAGGACAATTAGAGACATCGATTGTTCAAGTTCTTCTTTTTTCTTTTCTTAATTCAGTATATGTTGGTTTTTAAGACAATTAGTTTTAATACCATGTCTATGAACTAATTTCTTTATTGGAATTTTCCGTCGATTCACTTGAAACTCTATTATGAATTAATGCATTTTTAGTGTTTCTTTTTCATCTATTATTATCTATTCAACTTGCGTTTATTGAATGAAAATTAATTAGCTATTAGTTTTCATTATTCATATAATTTCAAATCGAAATCTAAAAAGGAAGATTTGAATATGCTATAGTTGATTAGATATAGGTTTAATCTTGAATGAGAGTATCACGATTGCATGTGTAGCGTTTTAGGTTATTGATCTTAACCCTCCTATGTGGTTGAATTTATCATAGAAATATAAAAAATCCTCACTTAGGTTGAGTTTTTATATGTTCTAACCAGAATATATAACACCTCAGTTAATATGTTATCTTGATAAGAAGAAGAATTGCTAGTCTTGCATTAACGAATTATAAAGTGGATAGTTGATGAGATTGAAAATCCTAATTATCTTCATTACTGAGTTAAACTCCTTGTGTTTTTATTATTATTTATTCGAAGGTTGTCCAACGGGGCGGGGTATACCGACCCCGACCCCCCTGCACTGCTATCGTATATTCCAGATATTCAGACTGCATCGACGGCCGAGAAAAACCCGATCCCGACCCCGACCCTTCCCTATCCCATCCGACCCCTACTAGCCGTTGCACAACGACTTTGTACCAATTTGGTCGTTGTGCAACGGCCAAATACCCCCTCCCCTCCCCCAACCCCCTATCCCCAATTTTTTCAACTATAAATACTTCATTTTCTCTTCATTCTTTCTCACAAATCTTCCTACAATTACAATCTCTCTATTAATCTCTCAATCTATCTCTCATTCTCTTTACATTGTCTTCTAAATATTTAATTTTAATTTATTCATTTGGTAATTGGGAGTGAAGTTGGCAACTAGATTGAGGATCATCCGTTGAGCAAAGTTTTAATTTTCAACATCTCTCGATTACACGTCGACGTTACGTCGGCGTTTGGTACATTTGTTCCTTTATTAAATTATTATTGTTTCTTTATTTTAATTTTCGCACTTAATTTCATTATCTTTAACTATTTAAGTATTTATTAGCATAAATTAAAATGAAAGGATTAAGAGGTATGTTGGGTATGTCTGGTTCTAGTAGGGGTGACAATGACAATGGTCTTTCTTCTAGTCATTCTATTCCTACTAGATAGGATGATTTTATTGATACTGAATATTTTCCTGAACTACCATTAGATTTAGACGATGAGCTATTTTCTGGAAATCAACAAGAGTTTAATTTAGAAGAACATCTAGATGACACACCAACTAATCTAGATGACACGCCAACTAATGCACCTCAAACTGGAACGCCAACTAATGCACCTCAAACTGGAACGCCTCCTATTCCCCCTAGTATGAGACGAGGCTCTCCAGAACGAAAATTAACATCACATGTATGAGCTTTTTTTTTATAGAGACGTACAAAATGAAGTTGCTACATGCAAACTTTGTAAAATTATTTATAAATTTAAAATGGAAAAAGGTCAGAGCGGGACGAGAGGTTTAACTACACATTTGAATAACAAACACAAAGCTAGGTGGGATGAATATAAGGCTAAAATCAAGGGTGAGTCAATGTCTTCTCAGTTGAGACAAGCTTCACATACTGTCCCGCACCAAGTACAGGGTCAAATTGACCCTATGACGGGGGCAGTTGTAGGCCCTAAATACGATAAAATGAAAGATAGGGAAGAATTATCAAAATTAGTTGCAGTGGAGGGTTTGCCTTTTTTATTTTTTGATTCTCCTGGTTTTATTCATTATATAAGATCAATGTACAATCCTGCTTATAACGGTTTTCCTAGATCAACTGTTAGGAGAGTTGTTTTTAAATTTGCACATGAATATCAACAATTTTTACGTTATTATTTATATCATTATCCTGAAAAAATATCTATCACATCTGATATAGGTCGTAGTACTAACGGTTATGATTATTTAACTGTAACATGTCATTGGATAGACTATAAATGGTCTATGCAAAAATGTATTTTAGCATATAGATATATAGATAGTAGGCACACTGATATTTTATTCAAGAAAATATTTCTTTTGTTTGCGATTATTATGGCATAACTGATAAAGTCATGACTATTACATTAGATAACGCTTCTTCTAATATTTCTGCTGTTAGATTATTAAAAACTCTCTTAACTCCATCTTTTTCAAATCATTTTCATATAAAATGTGCATGTCATATTTATAACTTAGTTGTAAATGATGGTTTATCACTTTCTTGGAAAGATTCAATTTGCTATAAACTATATTTTAAAAAATAATAGAATACAACGACTAAAAGAATATAAAAAACTTGTCACGATTGTGGTCTACCTTACAGAAAAGTTCCCGAAGAAGTATGCACTAGATGAAATTCTTTATATAACCAACTACGTGTTGCTTATGAGTTAGACAACCTATAACCCAATTTTTTAACGCCCGTAATGGAAATCCTAGTGATATGTTTATAGATTCCGTTTGGGATACAATTTTAGAACTTAATACATTTTTAGAGAAATTTTATCTAGCTACTAAAGAATTTTCGGGTATTTATTATCCTACTATTTCATCAATGTTATTTTATATAGCTCTAATATTTATATTACTTAGTGAATATATGGAAAAACTATTTATATTACTTAGTGAATATATGGAAAAACCAGCTTATAAGGCACCTCTTAAAAAATGTTTATAAAAATGAAAAAATATTTTATTCATATTCCCCCAATATTTTTTATTAGTGTTGTATTAAATTCGTCTTTAAAATAGATGGTTATAAAAATCTTGTTGAAACTATTTACAATTGCATAGATACACTTCCACCTCCAACTCCTAAAAATCCAAATGACTCACCACCTGTTGAAAAAAGTAGAGAAGAAGTGTTATCTAGCATTCAAGATGAATGTAAAAAATTATATACGCATTACCAACAATAAAGTGCTAGCAACCAATCGACTTCCATGTCATCTTCTTCTTCTTCAACACAACCTCAAAAACGACATGCTGTTTCTGCGGCTAGTATTCAAAGCCTCAGACAGAGAATGTTTAGTGGTGCCGTTACTAACCAAATTAGCGATTTTGATGTTTTTTTTTTTGCAGAGTGTTGTACCGTACGAAGCAATTGAAAATGAAGAGGGACGTGAAGACTTGCTAAAATACTGTAAGGAGAATGAGAAGAATTTTCCAACACTAGCAAAGATGGCCTGAGATGTGTTGAACATTCAAGCGTCATCAACAGCGACTGAAAGCGCATTTTCTGCGGAAAGATTTCAAATAGGGGAGCACATACATTCATTGGCAGGAGATTCATTAGAGATTGCAGTTCTATTCAGAGACTCGATTCGTGTGGAGCGTAGGAGGTGCGGCCAGACGGAGATCAACGAAGAAAAAGACTACAACTACAACGAAATCTTATCCGACGGATGTGCAAGCGACGTCGAGTAATTTGACCAACAAATACCAATTTCAACCGACGAACCACAAGAAATTATAAAGAAACTAGAAAATGTATTTGTTAAAATATAATTCTTTTAATTGTAATTTTACTATGTTATTTATTTGCAACTTTCAATATCACGTAGTTGCAATTTTGAAATTGTATTACAAAAAAATTCATACTTCTAGTCGAATAATATAAGAAGCATAAAAACAGCCTTGTAATGTTTTATTAAACTATCTTGTTGTGTGTGTGTGTGTTATTTATTTATTTAATTTAAAGGCAAATAAAAAAATGACCCCACCCTGACCCACCCCGACCCCAACACTGACCCCTTCTGGATCGGGACGGGGCGACGGCAGACCCTGCCAGCCCCGACCCCGCCCTACCCCTCAGCCCCGCTAGACCCCGACCCCGCCCCACCCCACCCCGTTGGCCAGCCCTAGTTTATTCATGCGATTTACTTTTAGTTTGTTAATTCTTAGTTCAGAAATCTCAATCTATATCCGTTTACCAAATAGAAACTAAAGATTAATTAGTTGGTAATTGATAATTCAGTCTCAGAGTACGATACTCGGTTACCAAATTTATTACAAATTGTGATACGTATACTTGCGTAGCATAGAAATATCGCAACAAGTTTTTGGCGCCGTTATCGGGGACTGAAGTATTATCAATATCAAAGTAACTAATCTTATTTCTAATTTGGTTGTTCTTAGAACACATTGTTTGCGTTGATCCGTGTGTATTGTTTTTGATCAATTTTAGGTAGCTTTGTTTTATGTGAAGCAGAGGAGGAGCAGATAACCTTGTTCCTCTAAATCTGGAGATTGAGAAAACATGCAAGCATAACAGAAAGAACAAAAGAATTGTTGATTCAACCGCGATGGAAAATCAACATAATAATAATGGGTTGAATGGAGGAGTACCAGCAGACATGATATAACCAGTCCAGAATCCTACCGAGAGGAGCTTAAGGGACTACATACTGCCGACGGTTACAGGAGTGCAGACATGCATAAGGCCACCTGATGTGGAGGCCAATAATTTTGAGATCAAGCTAGCAATCTTGCATATGGTACAAATCACAGTTCAGTTCGGTGGGTTGCCTTCAGAAGATCCGCACATGCATCTGGCAAACCTCTTGGAGTTATGTGTTACCTTTGAATACAATGTTGTTACTGATAATTCCATTAGATTGATGCTCTTCTCATTCTAACTCAGGGACCGAGCTAAAAACTGGTTGAACTCCCTTCAGGCAATTCAATTACTACTTGGCAAGATTTGGCACTGAATTTTTTTGCCAAGTTCTTTCCTCCATTAAAGGTCGCGAAGTTAAAGGGAGAAATGAACAATTTTTATCAGCTTTATGGGAAGTCCTTGTATGATGTTTGGGAGAGGTTTAAGGAGTTGCAAAGGAAATGTCCTCACCATGAAATTGAACAATGGATGGTTGTCCACAATTTCTACAATGGGTTGTGTGGTACTACTCGTACCATCATTGATGTTGTTACTGGAGGGACCTTTATGAGCAAGAGTGCTAATGAGGCACATGAATTGTTGGAAGATATGGTGACTAATAATTATCAGTGGTCCGATGAAAGATCTACCAGCAGCAGGAAAGTTATTGGAGTTCATGAGTTAGATGTCATCACTGCGTTAACTGCTCAAGTTACTTCCTTGACCAAGCAACTGCAACAGAAACTGTGTCCGCAAATGTTGTTCAGATGCAAGTGGTTTGTGTAATTTGCGGGGGTCCACATACTTTTGATCGATGTACAACAATGGATCCAAATAATGTCCCTATGAACCAAGCTCAGGTTCAAGCAGTTGGAAATTTTTAGAGGTCATACAACAATCCATTCTCCAACACTTATAATCCTGGGTGGAGGAATCATCCTAACTTTTCATGGAGAAATGACTAAGACCAACAATCACAGTTTCAAGGGAAATATCAGAACCAGCAGCCACAGTTTCAAGGGAAATATCAGAACCAGCAGCCAGAGTTCCAAGGGCAGTACCAACAGAGTAGTCCACAACAACCAATGAACCAAGATCACCTTCTCAGCACTTTAGGCCACCAACCCCACAAGAGAAGCCTGATGAATTGAGAGCAGTGTTGTTAACCCTCACTAATGCCTATACTCAGTTCATGACAGAGATAAGATCCTCTATTCGAAATTTGGAGACGCAAGTAGGGCAGTTAGCAAACATGTTGAATAACAGGCCTCAAGGGAATTTGCCTAGAAATACCGTTGTGAACCCTAAAGAGCAGTGTCAGGACATTACTTTAAGAAGTGGTAAACAAGTTGAGCAGTCTGCAACTCAACCATATGTTGAAAAGAGTGATGAATCGGTAAACACATCTAGGTTAGAGTAATAGGGGGTTTGTTACACCCCGAAATTCCAGGAAATGTATAGGAGAATAGACGGGAGAACACATGACAAAAAAATTTGAACGAAAGAAAGAATTATTTTCCGAAGGAAAAATCTTCCGAATGTCGGGAAGACAAATTGTTCGTTAATGAGAATTGGGTTCTCAAATTGGTTATTTTCAGGAAAAATACGCAAAGCAAGAATAAGATAAGTACGAGTGCCGCCTACGGAAAACAGGAGATATCATTGGTAGGTCTTAAAAATCTATACGATTATAAGGTGACGCTTGATGATTAAGATTATGAAAGGGAGATAAGCTCTCTCCCCCGCGTAAAAGGATAGTTTTACGTATTATTGAGAGGTATGCGTATCCATATTATTAGGCCATAGATATGGAACTGGTAAAGTCTCCGGCCTCGTTATGCAATAGGTTATAATTTTAGATAACCTTAAAAAAGGTATTGGGTTGGGGTAATTGAGGACGACACGAGGAAATGGTTGAAGAAGTGTCGTAAGGATGCAAATGCGGTTAATACGCATGAATGAACCTGTATGTTTAAGAATCAATATAGAAGGAAATACGGGGAGATAAGAGACCCCAGGACAACGTGAAATGGAAAATAAAGGTAAGACGAGCAGACACTCGAACGATGAGAGACATAATCATGACAAAATAAGAAATCTTGGCAACCCATTGGATTATGTAATACCATGAATTGAGGTTGAACACCGGACTATAAGCTCTATGATCTGGGAAGAATAATAGGATTACTACTTGATGAGATCAAGGAAATCTCCCCCTAGATTGTGATCGACAAAAAGTCGTAGCCATGAGACAAGTGGAGGAATTTGAATCTAAGTATAGTAACCAAGTATGGATGTAACAAAGTATTGGAAACAGGAATCATAAGTAAGATTTCCATTATACCCGAATATTTCTGAAGTATGAGAAAGACTTCCAGTTATTGAAAGATAAGTTGACGACGACTCCAGTTTTTACTCTTCCAGAGGGATTAGAGGGTTATGTAATTTACTAAAACACTTCGAGTGTTGGGCTAGGTTGGGTGTTGATGCAACCCGATAAGGTTATATCCTATGCGTCCCGACAGCTTCGGAAGCACGAGAGGAATTACCCTACCCACGGTTTAGAGTTGGCAGCCTTTATTCATGCCTTAAAGATTTGGAGGCATTAGTTATGTGGAGCTCATGTGGATATTTAGGCAGACCGCAAGTGTCTCCAGTATATCTTCGGACAGATGAAGCCGAAATTGCGGCAGAGACGGTGGTTAGAGTTTCTTAAGGATTATGATGTTGATATCCTATACCACCCGGAGGAAGCCAATGTGATTACATATGCTCTTAGTCGTAGATCTATGGGTAGTCTGTCAGATGGACAGCCAGATACACAGGACATGGTCCGTGAGATTCATCATCTAGCGAGCCTAGGGGTTCGGCTGGTTGATTCCGATAATAGTGGAGTTCAGATACTAGAGGTTGCCGAGTCTTCCCTCGTTGAGGAGGTGAAGAGGCGACAGTATAAGGATCCAGTTCTAGTGCGGATTTGAGATACGACTCTCCAAGAGGAGAAGGGCCTGTTTGGGTAGCACCGGATAGAGTGTTGTGATATGAGGATAGATTGTGTGTGTCCGATGCTGCAGGACTTGTCAGCAGGTTTTAGGGGAGGCACGCAGTGCTCATTACTCTATTTGTTCAGGATCGACTAAGATGTATCATGACCTCAGATGTATGTATTGGTAAGATGGCCCGAGAGGACGTGCGAGTTGTTGCTCGATGTCCAATCGCGCAGTCGGGTGGTGAGCATCAGAATCCCAGTGGGCTATTATCGACGATTGAGATCCCGACTTGGTAGTGAGAGGTGATTGATATGGATTTTGTTATAGGGTTGCATCGTACTCAGAGGAAGTGCGACTCGTTATGGGTTATAGTAGAAAGGCTGACGAAATCAGCCCATTTTCTTCCGGTCAGGACCACTTACTCGGCTGAGGATTATGCTAGATTATAGCAGGAAGATTGTGAGACTGCACGGGGTTCCTATATTATGATGTCAGACAGATGAGCTCAGTTTACGACTAACTTCTGGGGGGGTTTCAGAAGGGGTTAGGGACACAGGTGAGTCTCAGTGGTGCATTTAACCCTCAGACCGACAGACATGCAGGGCATGTTATCCAGACACTTGAGGATAGGTTGCGGGCCTGTGTTATTGATTTCAGGGGTAGCTGGGAGGATCTTTTGCCTCTCGTTGAGTTGCGTATAATACCCGTTACCATTAAAGTATTCAGATGACCCTGTATGAGGCCTTGTATGAAAGAAAGTGTAGATCGCCGGTTGGTTGGTTCGACGTAGGCGAGGTTCAGTTAATTGGCCCAGACTTGATTCAGCGGGCTGTGGATAAGGCGAAGCTTATCCAGGAAAGATTATTAGCAAGCTCAGAGTCGACAGAAGCTTTATGCAGAGAATTGACGTCGACACTTAGAGTTCGAGATTAACGATTGAATCTTCTTAAAGGCATCACCCATGAAGGGTGTGATGAGGCTTGGTAAGAAAGAGAAACTAAGCCCAAGGTACATTGGGCCTTATCAGATTGTCCGTAGAGTAGGCAAGGTTGCCTATGAGTTAAATATGCGTCCGCTTGGGAGGCATGTACATCCGATCTTCCATGTTGTTATGTTATGAGAGTGTATCGGAGATCCATTCAGAGTTTCTCGGTTAGTGATGTCCAAGTGACAGAGGGGTTATCATTTTAGGAGAGTCCCATAGCGATACTTGATCGCTAGGTCAGACGATTACGGACTAAGGATGTGGCTTCCGTCAAAGTCTTGTGGCGGAATGATATTGAAAGAGAAGATGATTTGGGAGCCGAGGAGGACATGACGAAGAGTACCCACACTTGTTCTCTACACCTACAGGAAATTTGCTTCCCCACTTGTCAATGTTAGATTGACGTGTTTGCCTAAGTATTATTATGTGACATATGTGATTATGTAAGTTACGGTTAAAAGGGAACTATGTCGTTATCTAATTAGATTGGACTCCGAAAGAACATTCGGGGACGAATGTTTCTAAGGGGGGAAGAATGTTACACCCCGTAATTCCAGGAAATGTATAGGAGAATAGACGGGAGAACACATGACAAAAAAATTTGAACGAAAGAAAGAATTGTTTTCCGAAGGAAAAATCTTTCGAACCTCGGGAAGAAAAATTGTTCGTTAATGAGAATTGGGTTCTCAAATTGGTTATTTAAGACTTTTAAGAGTTTATCGGAATTATGGAATTTTATTTTCAGAGTTGGATACGTGGGGCCTATGATGCGCGGTAAGATGCACACACTTTTAAACGCAAGTGCACATTATCGTATCAAGTAGTATAGTCTTGGATAAGACCGAATATCGTCCTCTAGGATTAGGGTCCAAGTATCAGTTATCTATTTTCTAGTATCTATTTGGTGAATTAATGATTGATTGTTTGGTTTGTAACTAAGAGTTATGAAAGCTAATTAAATATAAAGATTTAATTCAGATGTGATGAGAATAGAGCTTCTATGTATCCTTACTATCCGCTTATGTTACTTACTAATGCATTACTTATGGTATTCTTCTTTTGGAGAAAGCAGGTTTACGAAATCGTTTTATACTCCCGTTAGGGTTATATAAACACTCAACCCCGTGATTGTTCCTTACCTAACTTTCACGATAAGGGTAACGCTATAGGAGGATTAAGCACAAAAACCTAGTTGACCGTCACGCACAATGCGCAAAATTAGGGTTGTTAAGCCTCTCATCAACGCTACAAATCTAATTGAGGTATTTTCATCCCCAATTCAAGACTGTCTATCCAACTTACAGCATATTCACAATCCCCTTTTCGTAACTGATTAGAAATCATATAGTGATAATTAGTTGTCAATTAGCTACCAAGAATTCAACTCAATTATTGGATAGATCTCTCAATAAGAATAATTACCATAAGCATGCATTAATTTATAACATAAGGTTCAAGAAATTCAACATAGAAAGCCTATAAGAGAATTAGTTCTAGCCATAAATATGACAAGAACTAATTCCATGTTCATCATACAAAACTGAATTAAAGTAAAGAAAGGGAAAAGAAATTACTAAAATAAATGGTATCCAATCTCCAAGCAAGAATCTTGAGTTGTGCAAGAAGGGGAACCTCAAAAACTGCCTAGGGTTCTCCTTTTATAGGTTTAAAACGCCTCCCTTCTTTTCCTCGCACCCGCCCAAAAATCCGCAAAAGACCTAATTTTACGCTGCCGCTGAGCGATGCGCATAGCCGAAAGTTCTGCGATCCGTCGGGTGTTTTGGCGCCGCGCCCGATATTCGCTGGTTCGGTAGCCGCAGTCAGATATTCTGTAGCTCGCCGGATGTTTAGCGCCGCGCCGTGATTCGCTGTTCGAGAAGCGCGGCCGAAGTCTTCGCTCTGAATAATGGCGCCGCCCTCGCTTAGTCGCAGGAGGCCGCGCTACGGTCTGGATTTTAGCCTCGTTCGCCACTTTCTCTGCTCACCGACATCTTCTTTTGCCCTCTTTTTGCTCCTTTTCCGCCATTTGGCCATTTCAACCACTTTGACTCAATAGAAAGAAAAATTATCCTAATATGACACTTATCTGTGCAACATGGGACAAAAGACTAACTAAAACAGACTCCAAAGGTGTATATAAAATACACCGATCAAATACCCCCAAACTTAACCTTTGCTCGCCCTCGAGCAAAGATAGAAAGAAATACAATAAAAGACTCAAAAGAATGAAAAATAAAGGACTCCCTGTCATTAATCACTTTTGCTGCATAGATGTTAACTAGAAAAACATGAAGGTTAGCAGAATAATATGCAGGAACATATAGCATGGAATTTCAACACATTGAGCTAGATATTTCGCAAACTCATACTTATCATGCTTAAATGGAAGTCCATATACTAAATCATGCATATAAATTCAAGAATTCCTATGGCATGCTTACTTGCTATTCTCCACTAATTCTGGATATGCATAAAAGAGATCTTCAGGACTTTGAGGGTTGTAATGTTGTCTTAGGTAGGGGTTGGTAAATATAGGCATTTAGGCTCATTTTTCTGTACCATAAGCTCTTTGGCTTTTCAATTTTTCCCTTTTTCTTTTGATTCTTTCCTTCACTTCAATTCTATCATTCCCCTCTTTTGTTTTGGGAGAGTGAAGTGTATTATACTAATAGCACCCCAAACTTAGGCTTTTGCCTCTTTCTTATTACTTTTTATCGGTGCAACAAACTCATTCACTCTTTTTGTCTCTTTTTAACACAATTGATTCCACTATTTCATATTTGCACTTATGGTACAATTTGTGGAACATAGGGTGTCAAAGAAGAAGTTTCAAATTTAGGCTCAAATGGGTGACTAGGATATTTTTAAAGCAGGATAGAAAAGAATGGTAAGAATTGGCTATCAAAGAAATGCCTGAGTCATCTCCCTAACATACATATCCTAACTATTTCGCCTCAAATAGCAAGCAATCATAACACATAAGCATTTATCATTTAGCATGCATAACTCAAGTAAGAAACTCCAAATAGACAGATTCTGTGAGTTTTTGGCATATATAACCTAAGTGTTTAGATAGTTGCTTCAATTCCTTTACATTATTACACCTTACTTCACTAGGTGTATCTAGCAACTACAACATATATGATCTTTGACAGGCAATTATGACTCAAAAAGAAAAAAAAATTTAGTGACTCAAAATAAACATAAAACAAGGAAAAAGACTTAATTAAAACATAACATGACACACAAATAAAACACCCCCAAACTTAAATCACACATTGTCCCCAATGTGTGTAAGACTCAAAGATGAAGAAAAGGACACTACGGACTTTGGCTAAAATGGTGGTGGTGGTGGTGGATAATGCTTTGTATCGTGAGGGGAGGATCATTCTTGATGTTTTGATTTGGCGATAGGGCCTTCGGATCAGGGTATCCTCTCAGAACTCATAGTTTCCGTTGTGGCCATGCAAACGGAAATGGCGCGGCGCAAACTCGGGTGTCTTCGCTCGGTTGGCGATTTTTCCGATATCTCGCTTCCACCTGTTAACACAGCACAGACACACAAACCCAAGAACGTGAGACTGTTCTTAGATAAAATAAAATAAACTAAAGTCAAACATTAAAATAACATAATTAAAACATTGGGTTGCCTCCCAACTAGCGCTGTCTTTACCGTCTTTTAGCCGGACGCAAGTTCCTTATTATTTTAAGGATTGAGAAGTTACCAAGTTCATGTATTCCATTTCATTGATCAGGTAGGGTTTTAACCTCTGTCCGTTTACTTTGAAGGCGGCTCCCTCTCTCCCTTTTATTTCAATTGCTCCGTATGGGAATACTCTTACTACCGTGTATGGTCCCGGCCCAACGTGATTTTAATTTACCCGAAACAATCTCAACTTGAGTTGAATAGCAGACTTGTTGTCCTTCTTGAAAGTCTTTTGGTATCAAATTCTTATCGTGCCATGCTTTCGTTCGTTCCTTGTAGATCTTTGCATTCTCATAGGCATTGTGTCGGAATTCATCTAATTCGCTCAGCTGTAGTAGCCTCCTCTGTCCTGCTGCCGTGGTATCCATGTTTAACTTCTTCATTGCCCAATATGCTCTGTGTTCCAACTCTACTGGCAAATGACAAGCTTTACCAAAAACTAATTTATAAGGTGACATACCAATTGGTGTTTTGAATCTGTCCCAGATGCCCACAATGCGTCATCTAATTTGATCGACCAGTCTTTCCTTGAGCCGTTCACCGTCTTTTCCAATATGCTCTTCACTTCTCTATTTGACACTTCCGCTTGCCCATTAGCTTGAGGATGGTAAGCAGTTGTAGTGCGGTGGTAAACTCCATATCGGGAAAGCAATGACTTCAGCTGCCTATTGCAGAAATGGCTCCCTTCATCACTGATGAGAGCTCTTGGTGTGCCGAACCTTGTGAAAATATTCTTCTGGAGGAATTTTTGCACAGTTTTACTGTCGTTTTCTTTGGTGGCCACTGCTTCTACCCATTTGGACACATAGTCTACTGCCAGAAGGATGTATTGATATCCAAAAGATGGCGGGAATGGTCCCATGAAATCAATTCCCCACACATCGAACAGTTCTACTTCCAATATCCCGTGCGAAGGCATCTCGTTTCGTCTTGAGATGTTCCCTGTTCTTTGACAATTATCACATCTCTGCACAAAGGCATGGGCATCCTCAAGAGAGTCGCCAATAGAATCTGCATTGCAATACCTTTGCCGCCGTTTTGATGCCCCAAAGTGTCCACCACATGATAGTGTGGCGGTGGTGAGAACTCGTGCATATCTTCCTCTCGTATACATCTCACGATGACTTGGTCACAAGATGTTTGTATAGCATCGTTCCTCCCAATAGTAATGTTTTACTTCAGAATAAAACCTCTTCACTTGCTGTCTTGACAAGCCTGGGGGTAGAACTTTAGCTGCAAGAAAGTTAACAAAATCAGCGTACCAAGGTAAATTAGAATTCATACTTACTCGAAACAGTTGTTCGTCTGGAAAGTGATCATTTATTTGCACATCCTCGTGTTCGCTCTCGTGTTCTCCACCGACAAGTGGTTCAAATCGAATTCTCTGTTCCTTTCTTATCACGAATCTCTACGTCAAATTCTTGTAGAAGTAGGACCCATCGAATGAGGCGAGGCTTTGCATCCTTCTTTGTCATTAAGTACTTTATAGCAGAGTGGTCAGTGTATACTATCACTTTATTTCCAATCAAGTAGGGCCTGAATTTCTCAAACGCATATACTATAGCTAGTAATTCTTTTTCAGTAGTTGCATAATTTAATCAGGCGTCATTTAGAGTTTTACTAGCATAGTAAATGGATCTAAATACCTTGTCGATTCTCTGTCCAATCATCGCTCCAATCGCATAGTCGCCAGCATCGCATACGAGTTCAAATGGGAGCTCCCAATTCGGTGCAATGACTATAGGTCGAGGTAAGCTTTCTCTCGAGCGTTTGAAATGCGGATAAGCATTCTTTATTGAAGTCGAAGGCTACCCCGTCATTAGCAATGTAGAGGGCTTTGAGACCTTTGAAAATCCTTGATGAATCTTCTATAAGCTGCATGTCCAAGGAAACTTCTGACTCCTTTTGTTGATACTGGAGGTGGTAGATTTTCGATCACTGAAATCTTTGCTTTGTCTACCTCAATACCTTGGCTTGATATTTTATGCCCCAAGACGATTCCTTCTGTTACCATGAAGTGACATTTCTCCCAATTTAGCACAAGGTTAGATTCTTCGCATCGGCTTAACACTGCTTCTAGATGCCTTAAACATTCATCAAATGATGCTCCAAAGACCGAAAAGTCATCCATAAAGATCTCTATAGTCCTCTCTACCATATCTGAGAAAATTGCCATCATACACCTTTGGAAAGTAGCAGTGCATCATAGAGTCCAAATGGCATTCTTCTAAATGCAAATGTGCCAAAAAGGCAAGTAAATGTTGTCTTTTCCTGATCTTCTTGGGCTATTGCAATCTGGTGATACCCTGAGTATCCATCCAAAAAGCAATAGTAGTTATGCCCTGCGAGTCTGTACAACATTTGATCTAGGAATGGCAACGGGAAGTGATCTTTTCTAGTTGCTTTATTCAACTTGCGATAGTCAATGCAGATTCTCCATCAGTGATCGTTTCTCGAGGAATGAGTTCGTTTTTTCGTTAGCCACCACCGTTATTCCACCTTTTTCGCACCACTTGTAATCGACTTACCCAAGTGCTATCGATATGGGTAAATTACTCTGATCGAGCCATTTTAGGATTTCTTTCCTTACCACCTCCTTCATATTGGGGTTCACGCCTCCGCTTCGATGGATGGTCCGCTTCTCTCATCTAGGCGGATCTTATGCATTACCGTTGATGGACTTATCCCTTTTATGTCTGCTAATGTCCATCCAATAGCCCGCTTGTGATTCTTTAGTACTCTTAGCAGTTTATCAATCTCTTCGGTGGACAGGTGGCATGAAATGATCACTGGTAGGGTTTTCTCTTCACCTAGGTATTGGTATTGTAGATGATTAGGTAGGATTTTTAACTCTAACTCTGGGGCCTTCTCTGTGGATGGTAATGATCTTTCTGGTACCTGTCGACTCTTCATACTTCTTTGTCCTTGTATCCCATTTTTCATAAGCATTCATCCAATTTGCATACTCCATCGATCCGATCGCTTTACTATCATCATCCCACGGTCGATTTCTTCAAGCGTATCATCGTATTCGAACTCTTTGTTTGACATTGTCTCTTCGATAAGATCAATGGCTGAGCAGTTATCTTTGGCCTCTGGAAAATTTGCTGTTTGAAGAACATTAAAAATTACCTCTTCTTCATCTACTCGAAGCTTCAATTCCCCTTTTTGAACATCAATGAGAGCCTGCCCTGTGGCTAAGAAAGGTCTGCCCAGTATGATGGGTATTCCATCGTTATCTTGTATGTCTAAGATAACGAAATCGGCGGGGAAGATGAACTTGTCCACTTTTACTAATATATCTTCGACGACTCCTCTCGGATGAACAATTGAGCGGTCAGCTAGCTGCAAGGTGATGTTTGTAGGTTTGATTTCTCCCATTTCTAGTTTGCAGAAAACTAGATAGGGCATCAGATTTATGCCTGCTCCCAGGTCGCATAGTGCCTTTTGACATTCAAACTTTCCAATAGTGCATGGGATGGTAAAACTCCCAGGGTCTTGTAATTTCTGAGGCAGTTGTCTCTGTAGGATGGCACTACATTCTTCAGTTAGCATCACCGTTTCGTAATCCTCTATCTTCCTCTTTTTGCTAAGCACATCCTTCATGAACTTGACGTAGCTCGGCATTTGTTCTAGTGCTTCAGCAAACGGGATATTGAGTTGCAATTGTTTGAGAACCTCCACGAATCTGGAGAATTGCTTGTCAAGAGTGCATGTTTTTAACTTCTGGGGATATGGTATCATCACCTGGGGTGCAGTTGCCACCGCTGGTGCTATTTTCTCGATTTCTAGGTTCTCGCGCCGCGCTCGATCTTAGCCGCGGCGCCACTTTCCCGTGACTGCCTCAAAATCCTCGACGCCATGCCCTCGATCATAGCGCAGCGCAGTAGCCGCCGCGAACTTTCTCTCCCCCGATTCGCATCCTTCGTGTCAATTGCACGACATTGTGTTTCTCATTGCTTATCCTGCATGCAGATTGCTCTTCTTGCGGTTATTCGTTGAATATGACCGCGAAGTTCTCGCTATTTCGCTTTCCAACTTCTTTATGCCCGACCTTATTTCGCCCATGAACCGAGCTTGGAACCTCGTGAGATCGAGTATAGTTTCTCGTAATTCCTCCTCTGTTCTCTATGGTTGGCTCTTCATCATATGGACAAGAAAATCCATATCTAAAGTGTTCCTGAACGAATCAAAGCCAACAAAAAATCACGGCACCTCGAATTTTCGTAAAAACTAAAACTAAAAATAAAAATTTAAAACCAAATTAGGAATTAAAAATAGATAATTTGATATTGAACTATGCCTAATCACCGGCAACGGCGCCAAAAACTTGATGCGCGGTAAGATGCACACACTTTTAAACGCAAGTGCACGTTATCGTATCAAGTAGTATAGTCTTGGATAAGACCGAATATCGTCCTCTAGGATTAGGGTCCAAGTATCAGTTATCTATTTTCTAGTATCTATTTGGTGAATTAATGATTGATTGTTTGGTTTGTAACTAAGAGTTATGAAAGCTAATTAAATATAAAGATTTAATTCAGATGTGATGAGAATAGGGCTTCTATGTATCCTTACTATCCGCTTATGTTACTTACTAATGCATTACTTATGGTATTCTTCTTTTGGAGAAAGCAGGTTTACAAAATCGTTTTATACTCCCGTTAGGGTTATATAAACACTCAACCCCAGTATTGTTCCTTACCTAACTTTCGTTGATAAGGGTAACGCTATAGGAGGATTAAGCACAAAAACCTAGCTGACCGTCACGCACAATGCGCAAAATTAGGGTTGTTAAGCCTCTCATCAACGCTACAAATCTAATTGAGGTATTTTCATCCCCAATTCAAGACTGTCTATCCAACTTACAACATATTCACAATCCCCCCTTTTCAGAATTTGATTAGAAATCATATAGTGATAACTAGTTGTCAATTAGCTACCAAGAATTCAACTCAATTATTGGATAGATCTCTCAATAAGAATAATTACCATAAGCATGCATTAATTTATAACATAAGGTTCAAGAAATTCAACATAGAAAGCCCTATAAGAGAATTAGTTCATAGCCATAAATATGACAAGAACTAATTCCATGTTCATCATACAAAAACTGAATTAAAGTAAAGAAAGGGAAAAGAAATTACTAAAATAAATGGTATCCAATCTCCAAGCAAGAATCTTGAGTTGTGCAGAAGGGAACCTCAAAACTGACTAGGGTTCTCCTTTTATAGGTTTAAAACGCCTCCCTTCTTTTCCCTGCAGGCCTGGCCCAAAAATCCGTCAAAAGACCTAATTTTTACGCGTCGGCGCCGCGGCGCCGGAAGTTCTGCAATCCGTCGGGTGTTTTGGCGCCGCGGCCCTGATATTTGCTGTCTGAGGGCGCCGCGGCGCTGAGTCTTCTGTAGCTCTCGGATGTTTAGGCGCCGCGCCGTGATTCTGGCTGCGGAAGCCGCGCTACCGAGTCTTCGCCTTCGAATAATGGCGCCGCGCTCGCTGTCGCAGGAGGCCGCGCGCCTGGTCCGATTTTAGCCTCGTTCGCCACTTTCTCTGCTTTCACCGCATCTTCTTTTGCCCTCTTTTTGCTCCTTTTCCGCCATTTGGCCATTTCAACCACTTTGACTCAATAGAAAGAAAAACTATCCTAATACGACACTTATATGTGCAAAATGGGACAAAAGACTAACTAAAACAGACTCAAAAGGTGTATATAAAATACACCGATCAGCCTACCCGAGAAATTTTACGTTTTTGTGGGACCCACGAGGTTTCCGATATTTTGACCAATTATGGAATTTTCGGGAAACGAAATATTTTAGACCAATCGGAGGGCGACACGTGTCACCCTCCACATGGGAATGTTGGACGAAATATTGACCAAGTCAAGTAGCCAAGTTGGCTTGACATTGTTGACTACAATCTCATCCACACATTTGTTTTAATTTTAGCCCTTGGTGGTGTTATAAATATCTATTACTAGTGCAAGACAAGTCTTACACTTAGAAAAAAATCAAGAACTTATGTTGCACATTTAGGAGCTCTCGGCCAAGCTCTCTTTAAGAGAAAGAAATTTTGCAATCTTGCTTCATAAATTCCAATATTCAAACCTAAGATCCCTAGAGGTATTCTAAAGACATCTCAATACAAAAATTCCGGAAAAACTACGTTTTTACGTTAGCCGCAACATGAAAACCTAAGAGGTTTTTCATAGATTGAGTTAGAACTTGAAGAAGAGTTCTTCATAAGCTTCCAAGGGTTGCTTGGAGTGGATTGGAACGTCTAGAAGAAGAGCTAAAGTTGCTAAGGATCGACTTTGAATCTTGGATTAGATTTGGGCTTATTGAGGTAATAATCTTCGTCTTACTATTGTAATTGAAGATTCCTTGTTATGAAAGTGATAGATGATCATGAGATATATACTATAAAGATTGATAAGTGTTATGGAATATTGGAAGCCTAAAATCCGAAAAAGTTCATGTTAGCCATTAAGATTGTAATTCAATTTAATTGTTAGTTACGATCGTCGCATGTTATAGAAAGAAGGGATTATAGTTGTTATAATCAATTGCGGCTATATAACATGTTAGAATAACAATTTGGATTGAACAGGAATTGGAAGGAACTTTATGTTGTTACACATTTGAGCCGAAAATTGCCTTAAGGAAATGGACAATTTTTATATTAATTGTGGGGCAGAATTTTACACGTACTGTTAGGCGTGTAATCCCCTTTGGTTAGCTGAATTGTTGAGCCTTGAATATGGCATGTTGGTTATTGATTTCGGGCCTTGAAAAAGGTGGAAAAGTACGTAGAAACAAAGGAAGTGCTGCCCAATTTTCCGTAGAATAGGAAGCTTTACACTTAGAATATTCTACGTTGGAAAGCTAGAAGTTGATAGACGTATTATGGTCATTATAGGTTGACATTCTACGTGCGGCATATTCAACTTGGCAAGTGGATTAAGCCGGAGAGGTATGTGAACTCTTCCCTATCTCTTGAGCATGAGTATTTACAAAGGTATAGTACGGTAGACGTATGTATTTTAAGTGAACTTGGTTTCAGTTTGGTATCCTTGCCTTGATTTCGAAAAGTGAAGTAACTCGGCTTTTAAAAGTATATGTTACTTGATGTTACATGTAAAGATTACTTGACTTGAAAAGAATAGAATACTTGATTTGAAAAAGTATGGGTTACTTGAACTATTTTAAAGTTAAGAGACTTGATTTCTAAAGTCAAGGAACTTGAAGTATTCTGGAAGTTATGAAACTTGATTTGAAAGTATATGATACTTGGTTTTCAAAAGTATAAGTCTCTTGGTTTCAAAGAGGAACATAATTGTTTTGATTTGTCTAAAACATAAAGGGTTATAACGGCTTTATGGGAAGTTAGTTATAACGACTTTATGGAATGTTAAGAGAGTGGTCTACTTGATTTATAGGCATGAGTTGCCTAGGTTGTAAAAGTAAAAATGCTTGAGTTTTTTTTTAAAAGCTTTGATTTGAATTTCTAAAGATGTAGTGACTTGTTTTGAGAAATCAAGCATGCCTTGATACTAAGGGCATTAGTATGTTGGGGTTTTATTTAAAAAGGAGTCTTTTGAAAAGAATAGAAGTACGTAGTACTTTGGGTTAAATTCCCTGATTTTTCATGACATGTTAGTGCCTTAAGTTAAATAAAATGATAGTGCATGCTAATTAAGTCCAATAAGAAGTTAAGGGATTTCTTAACTAGCTTATGTTATGTGTGATAGCTGGTTGTGCTAGTGTTATGTTATTCTTGTGGGGTAAACCCCCGGGTTACTACTTATTCCGTGGATTTGCTCCCCACGATGCGAGTGCGGCGTTTGTACTCATTGCGGGTCCATCGGGCCCATGCGGGTGAAATAGTCCCATGCGGGTGAAATAGTCTCATGCGGAGCAAATTGCTCCATTGTGGGTCCACAGGACCTATGCGGGTGAAATAGTCTCAGAAGTAGGATTGTTTAATGATACTACGGGCGGGTGTCCCTAATTTGATCATGAGCTTCCTATTTTTATAGCAGTAAAATGTACTCTTGATTACGCTCATTATTAGTAAGGCACAGTGTACTGTTATTTTGGTTATCATACTTGTCTCCAACTTTATTTTAGACTATATGATTTCATTTCAGTACTTTTAGTTTCACATACTTGGTACATATTTTGTACTAACTGATGCGCGATTTAATGCACACACTTTAACGCAAGTGCACGTTGTCGAGTCAAGTAATATAGTCTAGGTAAGACCGAATATCGTCCTCAAGGATTGGTTTTCAAGTACTGATTATCTATCCTATGGTATCTATTTGGTTAACGTAAATTGAATTGGAATTCTAACTAATAATGCATGGAATAAACTAATTATAAAAATACTTTGATTTAAATCAGTTATGATGGATAATTAGGGCTTCCAAGATCATCAACTATCCACTCTTATTCAATCCTTAATACAATTAGACTGACTTCTTCTTCTACGTTAAGATAACAGGTTTACTAATCCGTTTTATACTCCTGTTAAGGTTATATAAACACTCAACCCCAGTACAACTCCTTTCTACCTTTCGGTGATAAGGATGACTCTAGAGGAGGATTAAGAACAAAACCCTATTAATGCTACACAAGTAATTGAGGTATTTTCATCCCCAATTCGACCTATGTCTACCCAACTACAGCATAGTCACAACCTCCCCTTTCGGATTTCGGTTAGAAATCATATAAGTAATGATAATTAATGATCAAGTAATTACCAAGCAATCAAATCATCTATTGGATAAATCTTAAATAAGTGAAGAAGAAATCAACTTAATATATTAATTCATGAATAGAGTTTCAAGTGAATCACAAGGAAATCCCTAATAAAGTAATTAGCTCCTAGCCATAGTCACACTAAGAACTAATACAATCTCCATGCATGAACTGAAATAAATAAAGCAAAAAGAAAGAAAAGAAAATACTCAAGAACGAGTCTCCAAGCCTTCTAGCATCCAAGGGTTGTGTTGTGGAATATTTACAAGATGGATTGGTGGATGGATGGATGTAGAATGGTGAATGGAGAATGAATTCTTCTAATGATGTAGAGACTATTTATAGACCAAGAATCCTTTAGGTGAAGGGTTAAGGATTATGTAGGTAGGAAAAGTTATTAGAATCCTTTTAGGTAAGGGTTTTAGGGTAGGAAAAGTTATCCCTTTAGGTAGGAAAAGTTATCCCTTTAGGACTCTGAAAACATGTCAAATTCGGCCCAGAACTTCATAAATCCCGCGTCGGCGCCGCGGCGCCTGAGGCGTTTTTCAAGCGAATTTTCGTTTCGTCGTCCAGACTTCGTCTGATATCCTCTATAATTTCCGGAACTTCTTAGACTTCATTTCTTGGCCCTTTTTGTGTGCAATTCCATCTCATTTATGCTCATTTCATCTCCTTTTCGCCATTTCTCCATTTCTGACCGCTGTGACACAAAAGAAAGGAAAACGACCCTAATACTATACTAAACATAAATGAAATGAGTAAAATACTAACTAAAAATGACTCAAAAGGTGTATATAAAATACACCGATCACTGACCCCCTTTCCTCGGGGGCTGCGTTCATGCCGCAGGTAGAGTTAAACAGGTTGTTGATCCTCACTCTTAGGATCATTGTTCAGCTGTTGAGAAGCTCCATTACTCCGGAGGCTTATCTTTGGTTCAAATCCCTGGTATTGTCGGTTGTTGTACATTCAGGGGTATGGCGGGGCCCTGTCCCGTCACAGTTGTTATGTCAAAATGCTTAGAGGTCTGTAGTCATATCTTGTGGGTCGGCTTGTAAAGAAAAAAGGATGTAACTGTTTTTTGCTAGTTATATATATATCCAGGAGGGCAGCCTTGTCGGCTAGCCTGTTGTTTACTTCATATTGATTTAAGTTATGTGTTTTATGTATGTTCCGCTGATTTTCTCTGATAGTTACCTGTAAGGGTGCCCAGGTAGGGCACCAGTCGCGGGCCCGGGGTCGGGTCGTGACAGGGTTATTGAAGACTCCCCTATTATAGAGAAAGCACCACCAGTGGCTATTATGGAACCTCAAATCAGAATTCCATTCCCTCAAAGACTTAGGAAAATTTCTCTTGATAAACAATTTTCCAAGTTTTTAGAAGTGTTCAAGAAGTTGCACATCAACATTCCCTTTATTGAGGCCCTAGAACAAATTCCTAGTTACGTAAAATTCATGAAGGACATTCTCTTTAAAAAGAGAAAGCTAGAAGTGTATAAAACTATGGCATTAACCGAGGAGTGCAATGCTATTTTGCAAAAAAGGTTTCCCCAAAAGTTGCGAGATCCAGGGAGCTTCACTATTCCCTGCACCATCGGGAATGTTTAATGCAAGCAGACCTTGTGTGATTTGGGGGCAAGTATAAATTTGATGCCTCTTTCTGTGTTTCGTAGACTTGGTGTAGGTGAAGCTAAGCCTAAAACTGTGACTTTGCAGCAGGAAGACCATTTATTGAAGCATCCACATGGTATTATTGAAGATGTGCTAGATAAAGTGGAAAATTCATTTTTCCGGCTGACTTTATTATTCTTGATATACAAGAGGATGTTGATGTGCCTATAATCCTGGGGATACCTTTTTAGCTACAAGGGAAGTAGTTATAGATGTTGAAAAAGGTGAGCTAAACTCCGAGTTCAGGGAGAAGAAGTGATCTTCAATGTGTTCAGGGCAACAATCGATCCAAGAGCAAGTGTCGACTGCTTCTCCATTGATGTGATTGCAATTGCTATTTCTGAGAAAACCTTTGAGAGTACTGAGGCTCTTGAAGTAGAAGTAACACAATGTGGGAAAGATGATATTGAAGACATTGAGTGTGTGGAATATGCCAAGTGTGTTAACCCCTCTATTGGAGAAGAAAAAGGAAAAAGAAAAAGAACGAGATCCTAAAATGGTTGTGTTGCATGGGTAATATACCCCTTAAATTCAAGTCACATAAAAAATTTGCGTCCGACTAAAGGACGTTAATGACAACGTTATTGGGAGGCAATCCAATATTTTAAATATTTTATTTTATTTTGTTTTATTTGTTTGGAACAATCTCAATGCTTTGTTGTTTCTTGGTCTATGTTTATTATGTCAGGTGGATTGGGAAAGCTAACTCCGAGTGAAAAAGGACCATGAAATGCTAAAATTTGAAAAAAAATAAACAAATGTCTGAAACAGTGAAGCATCGCGGCGCCAAGATGAAGGGCCACGTCGCTTGAAAGACAGTGAGTAAAAATAATATTTTGACGGTGAAGTGTCGCGGCGCCCAGATGAAGGGTCGCGTCACTTGAGAGGCAGTGTGTTAAAAATATTTCGACATTGAAGCACCACGGTGTCCAGAGGAAGAGCCGCGGCGCCTGGAAGACAGAATGCCTGAACCGATTTTGGGTTAAAAAGAGCCAGGACGCTTGGACTGCACTTCATCGAGCCGCGGCGCCGAGAAGCAAGAGCCGCGATGCTTGGTTCGTTCTTTCGGATTATAAAGCCTTAACCTGTCCCAAAAAGACCCAATTCCACAAAAAACCCTTCTTTTATCCTTCTCATATACCAAACCTCCGAAAATCCTTCCACAACTTCTCACAAATTCCATAAACGCTTCTGTCACAAACACCTACAAACCCAACCTTTATAAATTCGCCCATAATATTCCAAAATCTTCATTAGTTGGGGCAACACATCATCATAAGGGACTCTCTCATAAGGTAAACATTCAGAGTTTTCTTTTTGAAAATTTATGTTCTCTTGTGAAGGAATTTCCAAGTTTGAGGGGTTGAAATTGGTGGTAGATTGTTTTCTCGTGAAAAGTTTGTGTGGGGCTGAATTTTTGTAGTTGGTGTTTGGAAATTGATTTGTTGTTGAGTGAGTTGCTGGCTAGGAAGCAAAAAAATTAAGGGGAGACTCTGCCAAAAATTCTATAGACAAGCCTACATGATTGAAATGGGTCCAAAGAGAGCTAGTTCCAGAGCATCCACTTCGAGGACATCCGTACCTAACTATGATGCAACGAGGTTTGCAACAAGGTATCCAGGATAGGTACAACCGACTCTGCACTCGTTCTCTAGTTTTTGAAAGGGGCATGTAATTCCACACTGAGCCAATGGATGATCAGGTTTATGAGCCAATTCGAAGTATGATCGCCGGTAGAATTTAGGAAGAATTTGTAAATCCTCATCTAAAGAAACCGAACCTCTCAATGGTATATGAATTCTATGCAAATTTCCCGGAGCAAGAGGACAATAAATGTTTTGTCCGTAGAAAAAGGGTGCGAGCTGGGACAGACACAATCAATGATGTGTGCAGGGCCCCAATATGATGATTGAGAATGAAGATGAAGACGAGGAAGATGAATATCAGACCTGGAGTTGCTCGAGGATTAACTGGGTTGACGTAGCTGAAACAGTGGGCTATCTAGGGGCTAGATGCACATACACCTACAATGAGCCTAAGTGTATGCATCGATGAAAATTTAATAAAGTTGCTCGGGCATGTCTCTACTTTGTAAGTGCACGTTTTGAACCTGCCACACACTTTTCTAATATACCAACGGATCGTATCAAGTTAGTGTATCCAATAATGATTAGGTTGACGGTAGATGTGGGTCGAGCTATACGCGATAGTATAGCTTTCACATGCAGACTGTCCACTACTGCTGGTTTGGGGCATGTGTCATTTATCACTGCGATATGTGCTACACATGGGGTGCCCGAGAGTAGTAGTGATATGAAAAGAAAAGTACTACTGCCCATCAGTCGAGTAATTGTAAATAGATATCCTGATCATGTACCACTACCCCTTCTGGAGAGAGCAGTCAGTTCCAGCCAAAGCATCACCAATGGGGGACAGATGACGAGAGTGGATCAACTGAAGTGGGAGATCCTGGACACAACAGTTAGCCACCTCCTTTGGCTATTGAGCCACCAGTATAGAGGTTGGACCAACTCTTTCAACAAAACTAATACATTATCCAGCAGAATCAATACCTCATCCAAAAACAGCAGTACATGAACACATACATGCAACAAAGATATGAGTATGAGGTCACGAGTGTAGAAACTAAACTCCCTCATGCATAGCTGGTCCATGGATGACATAACCAATGAGTCATATCTTGGATATCCTCCAATGTACTAGCCACCTCATCATTCGCTGCCGCTACCACCATTCTGAATCGTTGTCATGGTTTATGTAAGTCTTCATCCACTTGCTTTCCTTTTTCACATTGGGGACAATGTGTTGAATAAGTTTGGGGGGAGTCTTACTATTTTATGTCAATATTCATAATTGTTTATGTTAAGTTGTTTTCTTATTGTTAGTGTTTGTGTTTGAGTATCTGTTGTCAATGAATCAAGTCAATAATAATAATAGCCCATGAGATTGAGTGAACACATGTGATATAATTGGATGTTATTGATAGTCATGAAATGCATAAATCTGTGTGCTTAAGTTAGATAGTTTTTGAGTTTGCTTTCGGTTATTAATAATGTTGAAAATTTGATAATGATGGTTGACTTTATTGTACTCAAATATCGGATTATACATGATTGTATTTTGGTTTGAGGAAATATGGTGAAAAATCCTCGAACTTGCTTGCTTGCTACTTAATACGAAATCCTAGATAATGCATAATTAGGAAAATAATTTAGGCCATCTTTGGAACGTTTGAGTCTTTCAAGCCACTCTTGATTACATTAATCCCTAGCTACCCCTTTTGAGTTTTAAAGTTAACTCTTTGATTTATTGACACATATTTTGAGCCTACTTGAAACCCTTTACTATTCTATCCTTCCCTGAAATTACCATAAGTATAGAAGTATATGAGTGGGGATTGAATTTTTGTAATTGATATTGAAGATTGGGTGTTATCATTAGAAGAGCAAAAGATTGAGAGAATAATCATCTAAAAACAAACTACACACCTCTGGTTCATACATTGAAAAACAAGTTTGGAGGAGTGTTGTAGTTCAAAAAAAGAGAGAAATATACGTGTGAATTCTCTAAATCTGATGAAGAAAAGAAAAATGGGGATTGCTGTGAATTGTAATGGGATATCAATTTTTGAATGGTTGGTTTTATATTTTTATGGTAATCTTGAGCCTAAATGACATTTCATGTACTCGTGCCTAAGCATAACGATATAACCTATAAAAGTCCTATATATTCTTGAGCATGTGCATTTACATTAGTGGAGAGTAGCAGGTTAGAAATCCTATAGAATTTTGGCATGATGTACTGTTGGTGAGAATTCATTGTGCATAAACTGATATTGAATACATGTTTAAGTCAAAAAACATGGCTGAGTGATCATATGCCGTAAAAACTTTAAGTAAATTTGAGGAATATCTGACTTGAAATTCTAGATAGCAAATTAGTGGCTAGAAAGTTCCTGAAGATGATATTGCATGTTGTTCATGATATTCGAGGCATAATTTATTGTGGTTGACTTGATTCATTTTTCTTTCTAGGGTATCTAGAGTTCTTTACTCGAGGACGAGTAAAGTTTAAGTTTGATGGTGTTTGTTAGGTAGATTTTAGTACTGTTTTAGAGTGTATTTTAGAGAGTCTTTTATTGTTTTTTAATTATTTTGTATAGTATTATGCGTGTTATATTGTATTTTCAGGTCTTAAGCGATTCAGTAAGGTTTGAGGCGAATTCAAAGAGAATATGCATTTATGGAGACCCAAACATGCATATTGAGTCCCAAACAATCAGTCAAAGAAGTCTCGGGAAGCGTAGGAAGCAATCTGGAAAATATCTGAGCGAAAGAGGGTGAAAAGTCACGACTCTAAGAAGCAAGAGTTGTGGCGCTGAAGCCGCGATTCCTGGATCAAGGCTCGCGGAGCCTGACTGGCAGAGACTTCCGACGGATTTAGAGCCGCGACGCCTGGCTGAAGAGCCGCGGCGCCGACGACGGAAATACCCGAAAAACCTAATTTTTTACGAGGGTAAAAAGGTCCAAGAGGGTTTTTTCGTTATATAAGCCGTGGGAGGCTGATTTTAGGGATATCACATATTTGGAGGAATAAACAAGAGCTACCGAATTTATTACGAATTTTGATATGTACACTTGCGTAGCATATAGAAATCTTGCAACAGGGGGTTCTTGGCTACGGTAGCAGTACCACTTCCTAAAAGGGTCAAGATAGGACCAAAAATAATAGTTTGTATTTGCATTGTGTATGCTGAGAATAGTGGTGCCTATAGATTTCTGGTTACAAGTCTGAAATTGAGAATATACATGTAAACCCCGTGCTAGAATCAAGGGATGCGGTATTCTTTGAAAATGTATTTCCATATAAACCAGAAAGTAACAATCCTCTTAAGAGGAAAACTGTTAGTGAAGATGAAAATACAAGTTCTTCACAATTATCCGAACAACAAGAACGAGGAATTGTTGAAGAACCTATGAGAAGCAACAGAGCCAAGTTTGCTAAAACTTTTGGTCCAGACTTTGTATATTGTATGTTAGAGGATAAACCTCAAACATATAAACAATCTATGGCTACGGCAGAAGCTCCATACTGGAAAGAAGTTGTGGACAGTGAAATCGATTCTATCATGCAAAACCACACATGGGAAATAGTGGATCTATCCCAGGTTGTAAACCTTTGGGTAATAAATTGGTTTTTAAACAGAAATTGAAAACCGATGGAACGATAGAAAAGTATAAAGTGAGACTAGTTGTCAAAGGCTTTAGACAAAAGGAAGGTTTAGATTACTTTGACACCTATTCTCCAGTTACAAGGATTACATCCGTAAGATTGCTTATTGCAATTGCGGCACTGTATAATCAGGATATACATAAAATGGATGTTAAATATGCTTTCTTAAATGGAGAATTAGAAGATGAAATCTACATGGAACAACCTGAAGGATTTGTGGTACCGATAAAGGAAAAGAAAGTTTGTAAGTTGGTGAAGTCGCTTTACGGATTAAAGAAAGCACCTAAACAGTGGCATATAAAGTTTGATAATACATTATTAAAAAATGGGTTCAAAATCAGTGAGTGTGACAAATGTGTCTACATTAAGACTACACCTTCATGTTTCGTAATTATATGCCTATATGTAGATGATATGCTGATAATGAGAAATAATTCAGAAATTATAAAATCTACAAAGAAGATAGTGTCTAAACATTTTGATATGAAAGTTTTAGGCAAAGCAAACATCATTCTTGGAGTTAAAATTTCCAGAAGTCCAGAAGGGATTAAATTATCTCAAGAACATTATATTGAGAAAATTTTGGAAAAGTTTAATAAGAATGACGATAAAGTGTCAAGTACACCTTTAGACATGAATGCTCGTCTTCTAAAGAATAGAGGACAAGTTGTTGGTCAATTAGAATACTCTCTAGTAATTGGTAGTCTAATATATCTAATGAGTTGTACTAGACCAGATATAGTATGTGCAGTGAGTAAATTAAGTAAGTTTACAAGCAATCCTAATAAAACTCACTGGAAAGCCATAGTAAGAGTTTTGAGATATTTGAGAAAGACAAAGCAGTATGGTTTGCATTACACGACATATCCAGCAGTTTTGTAAGGATATATTGATGCAAATAAATCTCAGACTAAGGTGATACTAAAACAACAAATGGCTATGTATTTACTATAGGTGGGGCTGCGGTATCATGGAAATCATCCAGACAAACTTTGATATCAAGATCAACAATAGAGGTTGAGTTCATCGCTTTAGATAAATTGGTAAAGGAAGCAGAATGACTTCGGTATTTCCTAGAGGACATACCCATATGGTCCAAACCAGTGACTCCAATAAATATTAACTGTGATAATACTGTAACTGTTTAAAAGGCACGTAGTAAAATGTATAATGATAAGTCTCGACACATACTCCAAAGACATGAAATCATTAAGCAATTACTCTCTAGTGGAATTATAACGGTAGAGTATATAAGGTCCAAGAATAACCTAGCGGATCCGTTTACAAAAGGGTTATCTGGATGTAGTAATAGCATCATCGAGTGGAATGGGATTAACTGCGTACTCAAAAGAGTAAATTGCAATGGTAACCTAACTTAGTGACCGGAGATCCCAAGATCTAGGTTCAAAAGGGATAACAAAGTTGTGAAATGCTCGCTAGTGACACTGGAAGAGATAATCTCTTTACCAATTTCTATGATAAAACAGTGTTGCCTGTCAAGAGTTAGAGGATAAGAATTTTCTTTTAATGATTCCTATAGATTAGATTTACTAATTAAAGTATGACAAGATACTTTTTTATAAGAAATCGCCTATATGAGTGAGAAGTGGGGACGCTTATATGAGAACTATAAGGCTATGTTACTCTAAAGCACTCATAGATTTCCAGTATCGTTCAGGGCCGGAAAGAATACAACCGAGAATCGGATATGTAAGGAAATAAATTGTGTCACAACCCGAGCTGACGGGCCGCGACTGGTGCCCTAGTAGGGAACCCTTATACTGGCATGTCACATATAATCAGCCTGATACTAAGGGCAATATAGAAAACATGTAAAAGAATGCTGATAACGCTACATATCAAAATGAATCTGTCACCTGAGGCGTCACAACCAATCAAACATAACAAGATAGACAAGCCGGCAAGGCCGCCAATATACATAGGAATATACAAAACGAACAACAACCGTACAGCTGACCAAAACACAACTACAACCCACACATGTCCAAAACACATCTACCACCCACACCTGTCTACATACCTCTAAGAGTATAACGGTGAAACATGACGGGATAGGGCCCCGACGTACCCCTAAATATGGATAAGTCTATAATAAAGGATCTGTACCGAAAATAACTAGGCTCTGGAAATGGAGCTCTCCAAATAGCTGAGCAGAAATCCTAAGCTGGAGGATCACCAAACTGAGTGTATACACCTGCGGGCATGAAATGCAGCCCCCCGAAGAAAGGGGGTCAGTACGAAAAATGTACTGAGTATATAAAACATGAAGTATGATAAAGAAGATCATAACTGGCCAAAAGATGACAGTAGACCAATGTGATAATCAGTATACCGATGTACCTGTGCCTTATAAAATGAGAGTCAAAACATGTCCATATCATATATCGTACCCGACCCATTATGGGACTCGGTGAATAAAGCCATATCTGTGGATACCTGTCCATATATATATATATATATATATATATATATCTGTGGAAGTCTGTCCACATATATCGTACCCGGTCCATTCTGAGATTCGGTAAAATCATCATATGTATATATACCGTACCCGGCCCATCATGGGACTCGGTGAAATAATCATATATATACCGTACCCGACCCATTATGGGACTCGGTGAAATAATCATATATATACCGTACCCGGCCCATCATGGGACTCGGTGAAATAATAAAAGCACATCAGCACGAATAGAATATCATGAGTAACCATATGCAAATTAAATCATCATTTGACTCTCAATGGAATAAATAGAATTAACTATCACTTGTAAAATCAAAGGCAACTATCATATCAAGTATCACTAGAAATTAGGATTCAATGAAATTATGTACGTCCGTCGTACACTCATTTTATATAAATCATGTCAAACAGAAGAAAGGATGGTTTCACATACCTCTTGTCGTCTGTACCAACTCAATAATTTAAATTCGTCTCTATTAGCACTTCAACCTATAACAATAGTAACATGTCCATCAACTCTATGATTACTAGCATACGTTATATATCGAATGATGAATCTCTTTTTATAAATAAATTGGACAGCACTTCCCCTGCTTATACACACATCCGCAATTCACACACAAGGTCGACAACATCGATAACAAGACACAACTTAAGGATATAACCAAAATAGTCTCATATATGCCATCGTTATACATTTTTTCTCTTTACATTCATGTAATACAACAACCATAACAACCAAGGTGATTAATATACCTAATTCTCATGTTAATCCAGCCCCTTAATCCACATTAAAACAGCCACTAAAAACAGTACATACTTCTAGCAACAACGAGAGTTCAAGTCTTATAGTTTGCAACATAACACTTTTCTACACCTTAATTCCTTTAGGACATATATCCGCAACTACAACAATGTATACACAGTTCATAACTAGAATTCCAGTGTTATAACTCAACAATAACATCCCCTAAATTCGATACAATAATATCCAATAATTTCATGAATGTCACGGCCACAAGACTTAATACCAAAGCTCTTCTCATAACTCCTTAAAATCCAATTCATATTTCAACACTTTCATATAAACAACTACAACATTAGATATCAAGATTTCCTTCAATATTAACATGCGATCAATGACAACAATAACAACAACATCAATCGAACCCAATGTAATTAAAACATCCCCAAATCGGTAAAACAACTCCAATCGTCTCAACTACAACACCAATACAATCCCATGCATTTTTGTAATTCCAATTTCTCTTAACATGAGTTCATCTCTTAACTACTGTAACACCCCATTTTAATCGGAGTCGGAACGGGAGTACTACGTATGGTATGATTCCTAAATTTATTTTAAGGAGCCGCCACCTAATTATTATAGTGAATTAGGACACTTATTAAATAGCATAAAATGCTATAAATGATCTCCATTTAAAGGTCTGCGAAAGCTATGTGAGATTCTGGATCAGGGTTCTTTATTATCCTAAAGGGAAGGGGTTAGGCATCCTTTAAGATCCGCTAACTTGCGGTTATCCGTTCAAACCTAGATTAATTATGTATTGGCTTTTATTCTACCTATTCTAAGAATTTTTACATAATTTACAATTAAAATAAAATACAACACAGAATAATAAAAATTAAAATTAAAAATGACATAAGATAAAACTCCGGGACATCTTTTAGCCCTTTTTAGGCCTTCTGCACAAGATGATCTCCGGGTACCTGCATAAACACTTAATAAAAGTGTCAGTAATAGAATAAACAATTTTAAAAGCAATAGCAAGAATTAATAAGTAAAGCCAAAATAAATCCGTCTTTGTACAGGAAAGGCCTTGGAAATCAAACGAAGATTCCTTCATCGGCCATTGTTGCTAAAAATAATAAGATAAATAAAACTTTCAGAGCCAATGTGTAGTATCATGTTCAAAAATCAGTAAAAAACCAAATGTAGTATCATGCTAAAAAAAAAATCAGTAAATTACCAAGTGTAGTATCATGTTTAAAAATCAGTAAAATACCAAGTGTAGTATCTGTTCAAATCAGTAACCAAAAGTGTAGTATCTTGTTCAAAATCAGTAAAACCAGCCTAAAATCAGTAGCAAAATAGCCTAAAAATCAGTCCAGCATCATAGCCAAAATCAGTCCAAAAATCAGTCCAGAACATGGCTAAAATAAGCCAACAAAACCTAGCAAAAATCAGTCAAGAGCATGGCTAAAATCAGCCCAACAAATAACCAAAATTAGTAGCAACAACGACTGAAAATCAGTCCATTAAAATGGCGAAAATCAGTAGCGAAAAATGGCTGAAAATCAATCCAGCAAATAGTGAAAATCAGTCCAGCAACAATGGCCGAAACCACCCAAAGAACGTGGCTAGAATCAACTGACAAAAATGGCGAGAATCAGCCAACAAACATGGTAAAAATCAGCTAACAAACATGGCGAAAAATCAGTGGTGGTAGCTCATTGTGGTTGTCGGCGAAGGGGTGTGGATGACGGGAAACGAGGGTATGGGCGACGGGACAGTGGTGGTGTGGTGGGGTGCAGGTCGGCGATGGATTCGCTGGTTCAGTGAAAGTGGTGCGTTTGACGGGTCAGTAGTGGTGTTTGGGGTGATGGCGGAGTTGACAGTGGTTCGAACTCCGGCGGCGTGACTTCGCCGGAGTTATGGCGGATGGTGAAAAGGGGGACAGAGGGTTATTGGCGACGGGAATGTTGGCGGCTGAGGGTTTGTGAGGTTCGACGGTGGTGATGGCTCGCTGGTGAGGTTCGACGGTGAAAAGGGGGACAGAGGGTTATTGGCGACGGGAATGTTGGCGGCTGAGGGTTTGTGAGGTTCGACGGTGGTGATGGTTCGCCGGTTGAGGGAAGTAGGGTTAAGAATGGTGGGCTGCTGGGTTAAGGAGAGGGTGAGGGGTTATTGTTTTTAAAAAAAAATGGTCGACGGCTGAGGGAAGTAGGGTAGGTTTTAAATGGGGGGGGGGGGGGTAAGGTTTTATTTATAGTGTGGGATTTAGGTTTAGGGTTTTGGGTATTGGGTTTTGGGTATTGGGTATTGGGTATTGGGTATTGGGTATTGGAGGGAAAAGATGAAAGGTGTATTGGGCCTCAGTTTGGGCTTCAGTTTTTGGCGGATTGGACTGGTCCAGATTGTGCCTTGGACATGGACTGGTTTGATGAAATGCAAAACGGGTTAATTAAAGAAAAATTATTTAAAGATGTGAAATTATAAAAATACAAATGCTGATGCAACAATAATAAAATACAATATTTAGCAAATGTTTAATGCCTAATTAAAAGTAAAGACGGGATGTCAATTAATTATTTAAAGAGATGCAAAATTAGTAAAACAAACTGATCGTGCAACAATAATAACATAATATTTAAAAATGTTTAATACCTAATTAAAGTAAAAACATGATGTCAATTTACAAAAAATAAAACAACATAGAATGTTAGGTAAAAAACATACAAAAATGTCAAAAATGGTGATAAAATGCGGTGTCCTAAAATGCTTAAAATTGCAAGAAATGACTAAAAGATGGGTCAAAATTGGGTGTCAACAGTTGTCCCTCTTTGACCGAAGACGATGAAAGAGTTTTCGGACAAAGACGTTGACTTGTAGCCAATTTTGTTTCCATCGTCAGAATTAAAACAAGGATCAAGAAAAGAATGGACAAAAGACGACACTAGGTCGTTGTGATGCCAAGATAAAAGACAAAGCTGATGCAGATTTAAAATTTGTCCCAGTGTCGAATTATGAGAACACTGGGTTACTGCAATGCTAGAAAATAAAAGCAGGCAGACGCAAATTCAAAATTTGTCCCAGTGTCGAAGTATGATTGACACTGGGTTGCAGGTGATGTGGTGCTGGAAAAGACATGGTGTTTGTAGATGTTGATGAAGTGATGTGATGATACGCCGTCTTGTATAGGCGAGATGCAGATGACGCCTTGTGTGGGCGCTGTCGTCTTGTATGGACAAAATGCAAATGACGCCTTGTGTGGGCGTTATCGTCTTGTATGTACGACATGCAAATGACGCCTTGTGTGGGCGTTATCGTCTTGTATGGACGAAATTCAAATGACGCCTTGTGTGGGCGTTGTCGTCTTGTATGGACGAGATGTAAATGACGCCTTGTATGGGCGTTGTCGTCTTGTATGGACGAAATGCAAATGACGCCTTGTATGGGCGTTGTCGTCTTGTATGGACGAAATGCAAATGACTTCTTGTGTGGGCGTTGTCGTCTTGTATGGACGAAATGCAAATGACGCCTTGTGTGGGCGTTGTCGTCTTGTATGGACGAAATGCAAATGACGCCTTGTGTGGGCGTTGTCGTCTTGTATGGACGAAATGCAAATGACGCCTTGTGTGGGCGTTATCGTCTTGTATGGACGAAATGCAAATGACGTCTTGTCTGGGCGTTGTCGTCTTGTATGGACGAAATGCAAATGACGCCTTGTATGGGCGTTGTCGTCTTGTATGGACGAAACGCAAATGACGCCTTGTGTGGGCGTTATCGTCTTGTATGGACGAAATGCAAATGACGCCTTGTATGGGCGTTGTCGTCTTGTATGGACGAAATGCAAATGATGCCTTGTGTGGGCGTTATCGTCTTGTATGGACGAAATGCAAATGACGTCTTGTGTGGGCGTTATCGTCTTGTATGGACGAAATGCAAACGTTGCTTTGTATGGGCGTTATGGTCTTGTATGGACGAAATGCAAATGTTGCCTTGTATGGGCGTTGTCGTCTTGTATGGACGAAATGCAAATGACGCCTTGTATGGGCGTTATCGTCTTATATGGACGAAACATGGATAAAGCTGTTGCATAGGCTTACATGAAATGGCATCGTTGCATAGACGCGATGCAGATGCTCGTCGTTGCATAGACGAAACATAGATGAAGTCGTTGCATAGGCTTGCAATAAAATGATGTCATTTTATGGACGTACCTGCTTTGTGACTCGCCCGGGTTGAGATAACGTCATTGCATAGACGTTGTGCGTTTGTAACCCGCATGGGCTTTGTTGTGCTCCCGCCTTTGCTGATATGAAGATCCTGTAAAACGTGATGGCGGTTGTATTGATGTGATGCTGCAAATGCTGAGATTTCGTCCTTGCACGGACGTGTTGAATGTTGTGTGCTTGCTGAATGCTGCGAGAGCTGATGCAGTCTCTGTGCGGACTTGCTGAATGCTGCGATTGCTGATTGCTTTTGGAATCCTTATTATGATCTCTTCATGGTGCATTTCCCAAAATTGTCCCAGTTTTCGTTATGCGGGGCGCATGGGCAAGACTTAACTCTGGCGGAAATTGCTCATATCTCTTTTCAGAATAATCAAACGCACGAATGACGCGAGCCAATGGGAAGATTTCTAATGGTGTGACCGAAGCCGATTTAGGCCGCCTACGTATCCCGCTGAGGGAATCAGGTCAAGACGTAGTTCGTGATGCAAAAAATGACTGTACAATTTTCAAAAATGAGACCGAAGCCAATGTGGCCGCCTACGTATCCCGCTGAGGAAATCAGGTTAAGACGTAGTTCGTGATGCAAAGAATAAGGATTTTTATGGGTTTTCAAATAATGTGGACCGAAGCCAACGTGGCTGCCTACGTATCCCGTCGAGGGAATCAGGTCAAGACGTAGTTCATGATGCAAAGAATAAGGATTTTTATGGGTTTTCAAATAATGTGGACCGAAGCCAACGTGGCTGCCTACGTATCCCGTCGAGGGAATCAGGTCAAGACGTAGTTCATGATGCAAAAAATGAGGATTTTTATGGGTTTTTCACACAATGTGGACCGAAGCCAATGTGGCCGCCTACGTATCAGGTCAAGACGTAGTTCATGATGCAAAGAATAATGATTGTACAGTTTAAAAAATGAGACCGAAGCCAATGTGGCCGCCTACGTATCCCGCTGAGGGAATCAGGTCAAGACGTAGTTCATGATGTAAAAATGATTATTTTATATGCATTTTTTTTTGAAAAGTGGAAAGACAGCATCACGTTCTGACTTCAGTTGATACCAACAATTAGTATTGTGCTTAGGAATTACGTTATTCACTTCCAGTATAACCAAGACTGACTTCTGGGTAATTACTATATTTTCAAATGGTACTTCAGACACCTAAGTATCGACACACTTGCTTGAAGCTAAGGTTTCGAACTACACGTAATCTCACGTTTCAAATGCCCTCACTGAAAGAAAGTCTCATTTCTCATATATATTCCAGTATTTTGAATTTTGGGACGCTTAGAGAAGTACGCTCACACTCAAAAGGATGTTCAATGCATGCAATTGTGATACCATAGGCTTGGCCGTCATGTAAGTATCCACTAATGTGAGAACTCTCAGTATAAGATCATGTAGAGTTTGTCATGGGCTTGTAATGTAGGCTTGGGGAAAGGGATGGATGTCATTTGGGTAAAAAGTGATTAATCCCTCCTCGAGCGTTGGACTACGTCCGTGCTTGATATTTGTGTGCTTTAGTGCTGACCTGCTTTCTTTTGTCCCAGTTTTTCTGTACTGACTTCTTTTGAATCTTTCGTTTGGGGCCCGCTTTTCCAAAGTTATTCTCTCATTTCATTCATTTTTTTGTTTATAATGCCGGGGCTTTTGATTTCTTCTTTTGTGAAGTCGTCATTTGTGTTTTCTTTTCCCTTTTTGACTTTGACAATTTTGTCTTTGCAAACTTCGACGCAGAATTTGTCAGCCACTTGCACATTTCTAAAGCGCTCAAGGAGGTCGGGCCAAGAGAGGAATAGTGCGTACGCACTCAGAAATGGTATAGGTGTAATATGCGGTTGTCAAAATAATAGGCTTTAGGCTCAAAAGGGGTGTACTACGGATAATGTTATTTGGTAGGCTGAAAAGGCTCAAACGGGTCAAAGAAAGCCTACGATAATTTCCTACACCGAGTGTTACTCAGGATTGCGCCTCAACAAACATTCAGGCCAAGTTCTAGATCACAATGCAATGCAATTAAACATATTCTAAAACTCACCACACAATGCACATGAAACGATGAGGTTGGTTTCGTTCTTATCTTGAAAGCATGTAAGGCAATGTCATTTACGGGTGAATAAGAGGTACCAAAAGAATCTATGGTTTACCACGAAGTCAACCCATACTGATTATTACTCGTTCTTTCCTATGCACACTCACAACTGTGTTGGTATCAGCCAAATTAAACAATGATACTTAAAAGATCTTTTTTTTTTAATGCTTTTTGAATAAAATATTTTGTATTTTTGAATAAATGATACCGAACCCGAGTAGGGCTGCCTACGTATCTCATCTTTGAAGAGAATCAGGTGTGCGTAGTTCGTTTAGATATGTTATAAAACGTATGATTTAAAAGAATTTATTCATGAAAGAAATGCAAAAATAAAAGTTGTGCAAAACAAATGATTGTTCACTATAAGACTAATGAAAAGTAAAAGAATGTAATGGAAAAAAAAATGAATGACTGTGAAATTCATGAATGAATGTGCGTGATTGGATAAATGCAATGAATGGGTGAACCAAATATGTATCCTTTTTTTTTATGTGGTGTCGAACCCTAGATGGGTTGCCTACGTATCACACCGTATGGTGAGAATCAGACACGCGTAGTTCGGGAGATATGTTATAAAAAGTATGATTTAAAAAGAATTTATTCATGAAAAAAATGCAAAAGTAAAAGCTGTGCAAAACAAATGATTGTTCACTGTAAGACTAATGCAAAGTAAAAGAATGTAATGGAAAAAATGAATGGTTGGGATAGAATGAATGAAATGTATGAATGAATGAGATAGAGTGATTGAAATGCAATAATGAATGTCCGTGATTGGATAAATGCAATGAATGAGTGAACCAAATATGTCCCCTTTTATGTTGTGGTGTCGAACCCTAGATGGGTTGCCTACGTATCACACCGTGTGGTGAGAATCAGACACGCGTAGTTCGAAAGATATGTTGTAAAATGCATGATAAAGAATTATGTAATCAATACTAGACATATCAATTGAATTTGCAAATATGTATAAAAATACAAAATATAGGACCCAGAGCGATGCTTCGTTGAATCTGGCATAAGCTGACTTCTTTCCGTCAACATAACTCTAGCTCATTCTTGTGATGATTTTTTTTTTGTTGTTGTTGTCCGCCCTCGACTATTTGCGAGGACGGTCTTCCTGCAAAAAATAGTAAAATGTAAGGGCGCGACAATATAGTCAAAGACTCCCCTGCTTGATTCAACCGGACTGGTGGTTAATGTTTCACAAAGTCCAAATCGCGTTGTTCAAGAGCGATTTACGCAGTAGAAGTCCTGATTGCAATATGACAACAAAAGTGCAAAAATGCAAATGCTCGTGGCCAGAGTTATAAGCACATAACATGATATGTACAGGGGTTAAAAGGGTAATTATTGCATTAAATAATATGTACAGAATTGTTAGCGACAAAATAGTAAACAAAAGCATGTAAATCAAGCGCGCGCCTAATATGCATGAGACCTCTCTTATGCCAGAGGTAGGCCTAAACGCCAAATATGCGAGATTATGATAAATAGGTCCAAGTCGTTAAACTGCAATATTTTGTTAGAAATGACGACCAAATGACGGTGCACTTTTTCCAATTTCGGTGTGTCATAACCAGGCTTGGATCCGTCTATCATCATCACGCTACACATAGTGTGCTAATGGGTCATTGGGTTGTAAAATCCATCGACAAACTTGGTGGATTTCTAATTGTGGCGTTAATACCAATGATTAACCCACCTAAGGTTTATGCATGCATGACTTAATAAAAAGTGGTATAGCTCTATCTTAAGTTTTCTAAGATTTGGCTTACTAGACGCAAGGTTCCCGAGCGGACAACTCGAGTGAGAAGGCTACGCGGCTGATCAGACGAACCGATCTAACTCCGCGCAAGCGCCAACTCTCCTAAATTTTGGGAATTTTTTAAAGAAATTTGCGGGTGCGCGAAGCACACCAACGCGTGTAGTGTGTGACAATGTGAATTTTCCAGAGTGGAGGAAATATGAGCGGAATGTCAGTTTAAGGAAAGAAATAAAAGCAAATGACAATTAAAACAGTTAAGCATACAAAACTAAAGAAAGCGATTTTAAGGCATTTAAAACAAATAAAAATAAAGCCAATCAATAATAAACCTAGGTTTGCTATGGTCAAGAATCTGATATTCCCCAGCGGAGTCTCCATCTGTAACACCCCATTTTAATCGGAGTCGGAACGGGAGTATTACGTATGGTATGATTCATAAATTTATTTTAAGGAGCCGCCACCTAATTATTATAGTGAATTAGGACACTTATTAAATAGCATAAAATGCTATAAATGATCTCCATTTAAAGGTCTGCGAAAGCTATGTGAGATTCTGGATCAGGGTTCCTTATTATCCTAAAGGGAAGGGGTTAAACATTCTTTAAGATCCGCTAACTTGCGATTATCCGTTCAAACCTAGATTAATTATGTATTGGCTTTTATTCTACCTATTCTAAGCATTTTTACATAATTTACAATTAAAATAAAATACAACACAGAATAATAAAAATTAAAATTAAAAATGACATAAGATAAAACTCTGGGACATCTTTTAGCCCTTTTTAGGCCTTCTGCACAAGATGATCTTCGGGTACCTGCATAAACACTTAATAAAAGTGTTAGTAATAGAATAAACAATTTTAAAAGCAATAACAAGAATTAATAAGTAAAGCCAAAATAAATCCGTCTTTGTACAGGAAAGGCCTTGAAAATCAAACGGAGATTCCTTCATCGGCCATTGTTGCTAAAAATAATAAGATAAATAAAACTTTCAGATCCGCGCCAAAACAGTAATAGTTTTAAACACGGAGGGCTCAAATATAAAAATATAAAGTGGGAAATTTTAAACAAGTGCGTCATGAGAATTTGCCCTGCCAGCGCATGTTGGTTATCCGGTGTAAGTGGAAGAAATCATCATTGCCCAGAAAGCTTCATTTATTTTATTTTCCGTCTTTGCAATTGTGGAGGCCTCAAAAATCGACGGATAACTTTTTCATTGGCCAATGTGTAGTATCATGTTCAAAAATCAGTAAAATACCAAATGTAGTATCATGCTCAAAAAAATCAGTAAAATACCAAGTGTAGTATCATGTTAAAAAATCAGTAAAATACCAAGTGTAGTATCTGTTGAAATCAGTAACCAAAAGTGTAGTATCTTGTTCAAAATCAGTAAAACCATCCTAAAATCAGTAGCAAAATAGCCTAAAAATCAGTCCAGCATCATAGCCAAAATCAGTCCAAAAATCAGTCCAGAACATGGCTAAAATCAGCCAACAAAACCTAGCAAAAATCAGTCAAGAGCATGGCTAAAATCAGCCCAACAAATAACCAAAATTAGTAGCAACAACGACTGAAAATCAGTCCATTAAAATGGCAAAAATCAGTAGCGAAAAATGGCTGAAAATCAATCCAGCAAATAGCGAAAATCAGTCCAGAAACAATTGCCGAAAACCAGTCCAGCAACGTGGCTAGAATCAACTGGCAAAAATGGCGAGAATCAGCCAACAAACATGGTAAAAATCAGCTAACAAACATGGCGAAAAATCAGTGGTGGTAGCTCATTGTGGTTGTCGGCGAAGGGGTGTGGATGACGGGAAACGAGGGTGTGGGCGACGGGACAGTGGTGGTATGGTGGGGTGCTGGTCGGCGATGGATTCGCTGGTTCAGTGAAAGTGGTGCGTTTGACGGGTCAGTAGTGGTATTTGGGGTGATGGCGGAGTTGACAGTGGTTCGAACTCCGGAGGCGTGACTTCGCCGGAGTTATGGCGGATGGTGAAAAGGGGGACAGAGGGTTATTGGCGACGGGAATGTTGGCGGCTGATGGTTTGTGAGGTTCGACGGTGGTGATGGTTCGACGGTGAAAAGGGGGACAGAGGGTTATTGGCGACGGGAATGTTGGCGGCTGAGGGTTTATGAGGTTCGACGGTGGTGATGGTTCGCCGGTTGAGGGAAGTAGGGTTAAGAATGGTGGGTTGCTGGGTTAAGGAGAGGGTGAGGGGTTATTGTTTTTTTTTAAAAATGGTCGACGGCTGAGGGAAGTAGGGTATGTTTTAAATGGGGGGTAAGGTTTTATTTATAGTGTGGGATTTAGGTTTAGGGTTTTGGGTATTGGGTATTGGGTATTGGAGGGAAAAGATGAAAGGTGTATTGGGCCTCAGTTTGGACTTCAGTTTTTGGCGGATTGGACTGGTCCAGATTGCGCCTTGGACATGGACTGGTTTGATGAAATGCAAAACGGGTTAATTAAAGAAAAATTATTTAAAGATGCGAAATTATAAAAATGCAAATGTTGATGCAATAATAATAAAATACAATATTTAGCAAATGTTTAATGCCTAATTAAAAGTAAAAACGGGATGCCAATTAATTATTTAAAGAGATGCAAAATTAGTAAAACAAAATGATCGTGCAACAATAATAACATAATATTTAAAAATGTTTAATACCTAATTAAAGTAAAAACATGATGTCAATTTACAAAAAATAAAACAACATAGAATGTTAGGTAAAAAACATATAAAAATGTCAAAAATGGTGATAAAATGCGGTGTCCTAAAATGCTTAAAATTGCAAGAAATGACTAAATGATGGGTCAAAATTGGGTGTCAACAACTACAACATCAATTAACTCCAATTACTTTATAAGAAGAAGAAATCTTACCTTAACTTAGCCAAAACAGTCCCTGCTAGCCTCGGCAACCACTGCACCATTTTGCACCATTTCTTCAACTTACAATGACATTCATGCATTCCTTATAAGTTTAAATCCATCTTGCTTACATGTTTTTCTTCCAAATAGCTCATCTTCGAAACTAGAGTTGTTGGGCTAATTTCTGGAGAAGTTTCTTGGCCAGCCAATCACCGAAACAGTGGTGGTGAGGAACCTACCATGGCTTAGAACTTAGTAGAAGAAGTTAATCTTTGAAGGGGAGTTAGTTTGGTCTCTAACTTAGCTATGGAAGTGGTGAAAAATCTGTTTGGAGGGAGAGAGAGAATGGTTGAGTGAAGGGGGTGATTTTCGAACAAGGGGAGGGACATGAGAATATGTGAGCTGAAAAGGGATATAAGCCTATGCATGTTGGTGCCTTTGCCACTTGGAGGGCACAAAGTGCCACTTGTCTTTCCCAAGTCCCCACTTATCATCCTTTCCACTAAAATTAATCCCACTACATTTAAAAATCTGAAAATTTTGATAGACCTCACTTTATCTATATCCTGAAATTTCGAAATGTTCACTATAAAAATCAATTTCCATCGTCACACTCGTTGGTCCAAAAATTATTCCAGAATCACATTCTTTTTTATACAAATTTCCAATACTCGAATCTTATTTTCTTAATTACGTTCTCAATTTATTGCCCTAAAATTACGAGGTGTAACATCCTTCCCCCCTTAGAAACATTTGTCCTCGAATGTTCATAATAGGTCTTATGCTATAAAAATTTCAGCATAGTCTCCTCTTTAACTATACCTACCCACATATATTCAGCAAACTCATAGATGTCTCTCAGGGACACAATATATATCACATGTATTATTCACCAATCACATCAGTTATCAACCTAGGTTATGAAAGAGACTCATACCAGTCCACAAAGGCAACATCTGAACCTGGAATCATGTCATCAGTTCATATGGTGCTCAACATAGCACAAAACAGCATTCATAGTTCAGGCCATACAAAGTCCAAGTTAAGAAAAACATACACAACAGATACACACCTAACATATCTAGTTTTATTTAAGACAATCAAATAACTTAACTAAATATCTTTCCAAATTATTAACACATGATTCTAAACAATTATTAAGACTTGGCAATCCACACACAGCTAAAATAGACCATAAACATATACATTGATTCTCATATGAATACAAACAGACCATACATAACTGAAATCAGTTCTCGACCAAGCAGGTTAGGAATATTTTATCTTGAAAAACCCCCTATGACTGGAACAAATCTTGAATCAACATACTTACTTTAGTCAATCCAAACAATTACCTATACTTGGACCACCCCGAAGTTAGCAATATCTAGGTATGAAATTAACTGACACTGTTCATGTACAAGTCTGAAATTAGCACACCAGGTTTTACTTCAGCTACACATGTCAGTTTATACTATTATAACATTTTAATAAACATGTGTCAACTTAAGTTAGTTTTATCTAATTAACCAAACTCCCAAATTATCATATTAACATTATTTCAAGTACAACCAATCTACATACTAATTAATACAGATTCCAAATAAGGGTCAATCAAGCAGATGTGATTCAACTCATTTGTTTCTCAAACATGACAACAAAATATAGCTTTAGGCATGGCAACTCACAAGTTCCAATTTTAATTAAGTTAGAATTGACTAAGGTGATTCAAATATTAGGCCTCTACCTAAGTTTTAGCATGAATACCCAGGCATTAAATAAGGTAAGATCATATTAAGGCATACAGCGGACATTTCATTCATAAATATAAGTAAGGTTCTAAGACAAACAACCTAAGCTACAACATATTTGAACCAAGTTCCAATAGATACCAAATCCCATGAACTCCCATTTCAACTAGAATAGAGCATGACATTAAGAGCAAAATAGGCATCAATTTAATCAGGTCTCTCACAATCTTCACTACAACAAGAAAATAGCATACACATCATATGACTTTAAAATAAACCTAGTGCATCATACTAAAGCATAACAGCCAACCAAGATAAGCAAAGGTCAATAAGATGTTCAGTAATTCCACACATACAACTCTTTTTCCAATAGCATATGCCTAAAATAAGGCTAAACAATGACTTAAATCAATCAGTACCATAGCTAGTGTACATATTCTAACCATTTGAGCTAAGTTTTACTGTCTAGATGTTAATCACTATCTCCCAAAACAATTAAAATAACAAATGTTGTTCATATCATGCTACTTGAGCCTAACATATGCTTAGTATACCATACTAAGAGTAATTTTAAACAATGATTGTAATTTAGAAAATCAAGTTAACCAAAACATGTTACTTAATATCTTATTCTAACAATGATTAGCAAAACTTCATCTATTAGAAGTTGATACCTTATTTAACTTACTAATTCAGAACTATAGATATATCCCAATCATATTAACATTAATCTGGTATGCTTAATCACCACTTTTAATATATCCATGAATCAGTAAAGCATGCTCAAAATAGTTTTAAGAAGAAGCATTTGAGAAACAGTTCTGACCTTATGTCATGAACAACATAAAACCTTTAGTTAACGACTAATTACCAAGGTCTTAACTTAGGTTAGCTATCCCCAAAGGCATCCTAAACTAAAGTACACTTACAATTCAAATCCGATCAGAATATAAATAATCAGACATTAGTTCTACCTAAAAATAAAAGTAACAATCAGACTTAAATAATCATTAATCTACAAGTTAATATTCAACTAGGACATCTAAGTCTTAGGCAGAGTGAGACTAAAGAAGCTAAACCAAACTACACTTTATTAAAACCAATTTATGTTAATCTGCTAATTCAAGCTAATCATGAACACCACAGTAGGACTAGATATAGGCAATTACGATTACATAATGAACATTTTAACCATGTAAACACCCAATTCACAATTTCTCAATACTAACGAAACTAATCAAAACTAGATTATACTAACAGTTATATCAAAGTAGTACACACTCACTATTAAACCAACACAATGTTAACACTAGATAATCTCAAACTAATCATCATCAACATATTATAGGTCTAACCATCAGGCAAAGTGTTATTCTGTGTCATCAGCTCAACAACCCTTCTTATACAATCCATCCAATATAATATTACAACTCACATTATCCGGCACACATCCAAACTCCGTTGTAATCGTGAATCCTCATTGTGAACTATTTTTTACCTAAACAAACTAAAATATACCCTATAAGTATATAAAGTGTCAACCCAACACACTAATCTACAAATTAATTCCTTCACTTAACATAGGCAAAACCATCAAAGGATCCAGCACATTTCATGTCGTATAAATACAAATCAGTCAAGTAAACCTACATACTCTATACCAAAATTCAAAAAAACATTAACACATTTAAATAGGAAACTATTAGAAATCATACCATCCACAAATACACCAAGTACTGAAGCTAGGTTGATCACCCCGTAGGAGCACATATGATATTTAAATCAACTACCAATATGTAGAATAGATGTGAATATGCAAGATAAACCGACTCACACATAGGCTAAAATACTTATGTTGACATTTTGTTAGGTTCAAACAGAAGCCACGCATTTTTTCTATCACCTAGGCATATTTCATATATGTCACACATTTGAGAGAACCATTCATGTTTTTTCCAGGGAAATGTGTTAGAAAATATGATCACGACCATGTTACACCATGAATTTATGACCATCTTTAGATCAGCTACTTAATTAGGCTAACATTCAGATCTTTCCAAGTTCATTTACCGGTTTGCATGCACTATGAACATAGGATGCTAAGAAAATAAAATAAACTGGATTGACTCGTGGCCACTAGTATACATTTCAGAGGGACAATTATAAATTAGCTAGTAATCATGCTACATAAACAACCTCATACTAACACATAGTTCATTAACAATTCCTTACACAACAATACAGATCCTAATACAGTCTGTTGAGAACCCCGTTCGATTACACTAGTTCAGTTAACACTTCAGACCAATAACTCATGGTAAAATTGGAAAATCAGCAGTAACTAGTTTATCAGAAAATGGAACCTAGAAAGTAATAGTTAGCCCCCTTTAAAGCAGTAGCAACTTTTTTTTAAAATAACAATCACATAGCCTTAAGGAATAACTAAGCAGCCTTAAAATCAATCACAACTGAGCCAAAAATATAGCAAAGACAACTTATCTTTAGTCAATCATATTCATAGCAAGCACAATAAGACCATTGTAGACAATCCCATGCTCATTTCATATAACTTCAGGCAGGCATAGTGGACAGTTTACACAGATAGGTTTTAAACATAAAATTCTTTGGTGACTATTGTCAATCTCTTAAGGATCACACAAATCAGGTCATTTAACTACTCCACTGGTTATCCAAATAAATAAGTTAGACATGTAATCAGGGGTTAAATACACCAACATAAGATTACTAAACCAAGTCATGATATTCTGTAAATTTAACATGTCCATACTGGATTGACCATACATCTTACTTAGTTAAACAAAACATAAGATGACGTATCCAGGGGATTTCAGACCAGCATGGTGACAATCTCGGTATATTAGCATATAAAAATAAAACATATATTGATTATCATGGCATTGCACAGGCCCGACATTCCCCTCTCTGTACAAAACAGGTTCTCAAATATGATGAACCAAACACATGATCATAGCAGGAACTAACATGTCCATGGAACAACTTAGCACATTCTTGCACTATATCATGTTGACTTAACCATAACAAACCATTTAACCCATACAAATATTATTCCTACATATTACCTAAGCATACAACATAGCTTAATCTAACAACATGGTATGCCATTAAGTCAATTAAACATGATCTTTAAGAGTCCATCACAATCTCAGACAGTTCATCACCTCCTAAATATTCCAAATTAGCACATATATTATGCGTTGATGTGGATTCATTAAACTGTTATATACCTTTCAACCAATTATTAAAGCTTAAACGACTCATGATAACCCATAATCACTTCAGACAACACACACATGACCCTAATAAATATTGTTATACCCCGTATTTCCAGTGTATGTACGTAAGGACATACGCAGAAAAGTTGTACCTTAAAAGTGGCTTGGCCGAAATTTATTTGTTCACAACACCCGATTAGAGTCGTTTTTCGACGAAACGTTTTCACAGCTTTCGTAGGGAAAATTCCGGCTATGTCATTTTTAATTTTTGCGGATTTTTCCGAGAGACGAAACATTTTGGACCAACGAGGGCGCCACTTGGCACCTCCCATTGGCGGACGTGAGGCGGACTTGGACGATTTGATGAGGAGTTGGTAGGATATTTTGTGTGTTAGTTGGTTAAGGACACACGTGAATCTTGGCCCTACACTTGCTATGCACTTGGCTAGATCTCGCCATTGGTTGGCTTTGGCTCAGGCTATAAATACCCTCTCCCTTTGAAGACTTCTTCATCCAAATAAATTTCCTAAGTCTAAAATTCCTCCTCCTCAGAGTATAGTTCTCCCCTCCCCCTCATGAGGCCCTCGCCGAGAGTCCCCAGTGGTAGGCCGAGGGGTATACACCCCCCCTAGCCTAGTTGTCTTCGTATAATACCCCCCTCTTGTTAGAAATACTCTCAAAAGTATTGTTATAATGCCCAAATTACCTTAGCCATATACCTTGTAGTATTCTAAGGTTATACCTTTACAAAAGCCCAATTATACTATTATACTTCCCGTCAGTCACCAAACCGAAACCCTAAGGAAAATCTCCATGGTTAGTTGGAGTAGTATGTAGAAGTTGGTTAGAACTTCTAAGGGTGGTTTAGAGCGGTTGAGCGCACTGAGTCGAGCTAAACGTTGCCCAGGATCGACTTTAAACTTGGATAATTATGGGCTTATCGAGGTAATTATCTTGTCCCCCTATTGTAATTGGATATTACATGTTGTAGGAATATATAGTTGAAGTATACTATATATAGAACTGAATATAGCTTGTGGCAATGTCTTTGGACTTAAGCCTGAATTTCAGGATGAGAACTGAACTGTAATTACATAGGACTGTATTACAGTAGACTTGTGTAGCTTTCCTGTGAGGTAGAATTTGTGCACGTCCGATTAGACGTTTAACCCCCGGTTGGCTTGGTAGCCGCCCCGATAGAGGAGAGATTACGCCATGCGGGTGAGCCGAATTTTCGTAGAATGTTCTACGATGAGATCTTAATGTTAATAAGCGCCTGTGGCCTTATAGGTCAAGTACTACGTGGCGCGATTTACTTGGCTTAGGAGTAGCCGACGGTTGGAAGTACTTGAGCGTTTTGCTATTAGTCGATACTGCCGCGAGGTATGTGAACCTCTTCCTATCTCTTCTAGCATGATATGTGTGAACTATGTAGTACCAGAGACGACATATGCTAAATGTATTTGATTGTTTAAAACATAAAGTGTTATAACGGCTTTATGGGAAGTTGGTTATAACTTTATGTTGGTAAGAAAATACTTGTGGTTTTTAAAAGGTAATCGATTTGAACTATAACCGCTTGTTATGTGTTAATAAAGAACTTGAAGTATTTCAAAAGATTTTTGAATCATTTCAAAGAAGAATTAATACTTGGGTTTTTGAAAACTTAAGAGTTATACTAGCTTTATGGGAAGTTAGGTATAACGCTTAAGAATGTTTTCTTGATTTGAAATCGAATGTGTATCGACAAACCACCGCAGCGTTAATAAAAGGAAATGTTTTGACAGATTTAGTATTATTAAAACCAAGAGAAACTTCCATCCGCATGTAAGCTAAGATGAGACAAAATGATATTTCCTAGATCATGGTCATTGTAATAAGATTGTTATAAACAAGAATATCCTACTCACATATAAGGCTTATGTTTCTCGGATAGTTTAAAAGAGAATTATATTCTTAAAAGAATAAGACTATGAACTACTAAACCTTTCTAAAGTAAGAAACGTGAACATTTGAAATTAGGCAAACTCGACGCTTGAGAAATAATGTTGTTACTTGATTTTACAAAGAGAAGTGTTTTGCTTTACTTCAAAAGATAATCACTCTATTTTTCATATACTACGTATTGTGTGACTTTGTAAACGTAACGATCTTTTAAAAGATAATGTATGAAGTACTTTGGGAATAGATACTCGATCTTGTTAATCATATAATAGAATGTACCTTGTGTATAACTTGATTGTGTTGGTTTGTGATAGCCTTGTAATACCTTCGTGTTGATTTGATAAGTAATCATATTAGGATGCTACGTGTGTTAGTATTCTCGTGATGTTTGTGTAAAGCGGGTTTTCCTCGATTGTGCTTATGTTGTTTAAACGATAAACCGTTATGTTGGTATTATACCACTCACCGTGTTTCCGAGGTTAAGCGCCTCCGACGCGGGTAGACTCAGCGATGCAGGACCATGATTCGAGAATACCTCACGCGGGTCCCGGCCTATGCGGAACTACGAGAGTTCCAGTTAGCGCGCCTTTATGGTCACGCGGCTACGTGGCTACGCGGATCGCGAGTCCGTGACGACGCCGGAGTAGCTACCGACGCGGGTTATACCTCATGCGCGCCTATGAGATTGGCCTACGCGAGTCGCGGGAGTTCCGAGGCTAGACGCGCACATTTGATATCATGCGGCGACCAGCCTTTGATCATGTGACGGCCTAGACAGATATCTTGATACGCTTTATGACCTTGTTAGTATCGCTGGTGTTAGTAGTCGGCTATGCCTTCGCATTACCCCGCATCGCTTTATTTGGACACGTGGGACTGCTTGTTCATGTATTCCTTGGTGCTTTTCTATCATCGATCACGCGGTGGGAAGGTATTCCACGCATGATTGATGTTGTGGGCGTGAGACCCATATTTATGTATTTGAGTGATGACTTCGGCGCGAGTCCCCGACTTGATATGATCGCTTATTTATCAGGAATCGTAGTTTGTTATCATACATGTCTCCCGCTTTATATAGACTACTATGATTTCATTTACGTGATTTTCGCCGCATACTCGGTATTGTTATCGACTTCTTTGGGCCGCGCTCATGCCGCAGTAAATGTACACCGCCGTTGATCCTCGCCTAGTGGTCACAGCGTTGGGAAGCTCCGTTCCCGAGGCTTATCTTCGTATAGTCCCCGTTGTCAGGTGCTACATTCGTGGTACGACGGCCCCGCCCCGCCGTTGTTGTCATATCATTCGTAGAGGTCTGTAGTACCGCAAGCGTGGTTTGTAAAGAAAGGATTAAACTGCTCATTTTGAAAGAGTTGTTATTATTATTTACGCCGAAAGGCAACTTTCTTCGATATATCCGTGTCTCAATTTATACTGTTTCATATCTTGGTTATTTTATATTCATTGACACTGGATGTATGACTACCGGGTGCCCGTAAGGCACGACCACGCCCCGGTTCGGTCGTGACAAAAGTGGTATCGTGAGCGATTAATCCTGAAAGTGTCTACGCATCAGATCCAGCAGAGTCTTGATTATCGGTGTGTTGTGCACCACGCCAATAATCGTGAGGCTATAGGATATTTAGGATTGGTTTCTATTCTTCTCACTCGAGATCGTGCTTAGAGCTGTTGTAAGTTGGACCTCTCACGATTTCTTTCCCTTACCGCTATGCCTCCGCGTAGGCAACCCGCCCGTGAGGCGCGCAAACGGCGGAGCCGCGAGCAGAGTTCGTGAGGGTCATGCAGGCACGGGCCAAATCTTCACCTCGTGGTGTGCTTCATTCGGGAGTTCTGCGACGCCACTAGCCCCAAGAGAGTTTAGCACGGCAGCAGCCTCATCGCGCCATGATATTTGAACCTTCGCCCACGATCGAACAGAGAATATAGATTTCAAGAGGCGACCACATTAGCTATGGATTTGGCTACCGTAAAGTATACCGATGTACCGCGAGTCTGATGAATATCTAAGAGAGGTCATGCGAGAAATTCTTGATTAGGTTGAGCATGGCCTGTATGCGGGCTTATGCGCAATGTGCCAAGAAACGTAGAAATCGACGTTAACCAAGGACAGGAAGAGGCCAGAGCAAAGCGTCCTTTGGTAACTTTCAAGCAGTCGCCACCAAGCAGATTAGATTACGCGCGATCCACCAAGCAGAAAGGTCCTCCACGGGGTTCGGGACGCTCGGTATGCAGGAGTTGGTCGAGCTCCGAGCTTCCGCTCACCGCCACACGGGCGTTCCAAACGTATCCGATTCGCTTTTTCTGTTCACAGCTGCGACAGCGCCATCTCGAGAATGTCGCTCTTAGTAGGTACTTGTTGTACTATGACCGCCGTGGTCCGATGTTGAAAGAGTGTCCTTGCGGAGGACTTAGCCTTCGTGATCGGTGGGTAGTTTGTCATCTTCCTTAGCTATGCGCCTACGGAGCAGTTTGATTAGAACGACTAAGGAGTGGCAAAGAGATATAGATATATCCTTAACCTCTGAGATCAAGATGTGGGATGAGGTGAGTATACCTTAAGTGCTATGTTCGATAGCGGGTGTTAGTTGTGATTAGAAATCATGGTGGGTTAACCGAGTAAGAGTTTGGGGGATGAAGGTGTGAGCCTTAGAGTTTTATACGTAGAGACCTTAGAGGTAAGGCCATCTCGAGTAAAGGTGTAGTGTTATGTTTTATCCTTATCGAGTGCTTAGTGCACGTGAGATATATCAGGTGATAAGTCCCCGAGTAGTGTGGAATGAAAGAGGTAGTTGAGCTAAGAAGACCGCTAGGTTTTCGTAACGTGATTAGTGAGATTGTTCCGGACGGAGCTAGTATGCGCGCGTTGCGGTCGTTGAGGCCACGCCGCGTCAACCCGCGCAGTTTGGTGGTGAAGGCCGTTTGGTGGTCCCGCTGGGTTGGGATTATGAGGTGTTAGGCCCAAGTTTAGTTAACCAACAGACGACTGCGTGGACGACTCGACCGATGCCCGCCGGCGAGGTCACCGCCTTGTTTTCTAGCAAAGACCGCTTACTCAAAGAAATGTTGATTTATCGTAAAGGTTGTAAGGCTGCACGGTGCCTACCTTCACCTTATGACGATGCAGTGGAGCCTGTGGTACGATCGCTTTGTTTCTCGGAAGTTTTACCAAGCATCGTTAAGAACTCGTGAGTCTCGACCGCATTCGCCCTCGGCCGTTGTTTGGATTTCGGAGGTAGTCGGGGATTGTTGTCTCCTGTGGAGGAGTGTTTAAGCTACCATTTCAGTTTTCGAATGTCGCCTTACGGGCCTTGTAGGGGCGGAAGTGTAAGTTGCTTGGCCGATTGGTTCGATGTTGGCAAGGTGCAAATAGTTGGTTCAGCTTGTTCCACAGATCGTGGATAGGGGAAGTCGCTCAGAGAGGTTTTGGCACCGTAGAAATCGTATGATAATCGGCGACGACGCTTAGAGTTCGTGTTGACGATCGGTCTTCTTGAAAGTACCACCCTGGTTTGGGTGTGACGAGTTTTGGAAACAGAGGAACTTAGCCCGAGTTACTTGGGGCCCTTTGAGTTCATGTGAAGAATAGGCCAGTGTTTATATGTTAGCATTTGCCGTCCGACTTGTGAGGCGAGACGTCCGGCCTTCGTATTGTTATGATCGGGAAAGTATCGGTGATCCATCCGCAGTGTTCCCGCTAATGATGACCACACTAGAGATAGTAACCCCGAGTTTTGGAAATCAAGCGATTTAAATGTGTTAAGAGTTCGAGTGTACGATACCTCGTGGATCGCACGCAGCCCGGCACCATTTGTCGCGCCGAGTGACACTAGAACCTCACGGCAAAGTGACAAAAGTGGTATCACGACGAGTTAAGGGAGAAGCGAGCATGTATGGCAAGCATAGTTGGGATCATTACTTTGGTGATGTTAGAGGTGTTTCCTCGTGGGCTTAGATGTGAGTATTTGCGCAGGTGTTTTCTGTGGCCAGGTGTGGCAGATTTGTTCTCGTAAGTATAGTAGTAAAGACTATACTGGCGCATGCTTGTTTTGAGACTTAGAAGGAACATTCGGGACGAATGTTTCTAGCGAGGAGAATGTTATACCCGTATTTCCAGCAGTATGTGCGTAGGGCGACGTAGAAAAGTTGTACCTAAAAGTGGCTTGGCGAAATTTATTTGTTCACAACACCCGATTAGAGTCGTTTTTGACGAACGTTTCACGCTTTCGTAGGAAAATTCCGCTATGTCATTTTTAATTTTTGCGGATTTTTCCGAGAGAAACATTTTGGACCAACGAGAGCGCCACTTGGCACCCTCCCATCAGCGACGCGTGAGGCGGACTGGACGATTTGATGAGGAGTTGGTAGGATATTTTGTGTGTTAGTTGGTTAAGGACACATGGGTGAATCTTGGCCCTACACTTGCTATGCACTTGGCTAGATCTTGGCCATTGGTTGGCTTTGGCTTGCGCTATAAATACCCTCTCCCTTTGAAGACTTCTTCATCCAAATAAATTTCCTAAGTCTAAAATTCCTCCCTCCTTGTAGTATAGTTCTCGCCCTCCCCTCATGAGGCCCTTGGCCGAGAGTCCCCCCCCTAGTGGGGTAGGCCGAGGGGTATACACCCCCCCTAGCCTAGTTGTCTTCGTATAATACACCCCTCTTGTTAGAAATACTCTCAAAAGTATTGTTATAATGCCCAAATTACCTTAGCCATATACCTTGTAGTATTCTAAGGTTATACCTTTACAAAAGCCCGTTATACTATTATACTTCCCGTCACCACCAAACCGAAACCCTAAGAAAATGTCACGACCCACTCGATCGCGATCGTGCCCTACCCAGGCACCCCTTACAGTAAACATCGAGAAAATCAGCGAACATACATGAAACCTAAAAATAAAACATCGTAGTAAAACAACAAAGTTAGCCGCTAGGCTACCTTCCGAACATATATAAAAACAACCAAGCAATTGCCTCCTTTCTTTTACAAACCGACCCACCATATGTGACTACAGCACTCTAAGAGTTTAGACATAACAATCGGCGGGACAAGGCCCCGCCGCACTTCAATAAACATAAATGTGACAACTCCGAACACCGAGCCATCTCAACTTCTGAACCGATCCTAAGCTCGCGGATCCACAATCAGTACCTAAACTGCGGGCATGAACGCAGCCGGCGGGGTCGCATAACAGTGCGAATATGGAACGAATATAACGTCTGATAAACAAATCATAATCAGATAAAAGAATGACAAGGACAAGTATAAAAATACATACCGATCCTGCCGTGTCATTACCACTTATGAACTTAAACGCACCTTATTATCCTTTCCATTCCCAATAAAAGTTATAGTCACATTCTTACGCATATTATTTAGAAAAAGAATCATTAGGTTCATTACCATATAACTTACCTATCTTTCATAACATAGTCCGCCCACTACGGAGGGACACATATACTACCCCCAACTGGGACGCGATCAAGTCACACTAATATCAAAGCATGCCCGTGGAATCCCCATCACCGCCGATACCTATTAGTGTAAAATATAACCATGTGACGCGCCTGGCATCCCACCTCACCGTCTGCATACATACACAATACATATATATATATCCCGCCGTGGAATCCACATCACCGCCGACATCCAGGTATAATAATACACCAATAGGCATACATGAACACCAAGTCCCACCTGGTATAGCGTCTTGGGTCTACCCTCACTTATACTCTTACCCCGAGAAGGTGGTAAAGCGGTGGTATAGCATCTTGGGGTCTAACCCTCACTTATACTCTTACCCTGGAGAAGGTGGTAAAGCAGGTGGTATAGCATCTTGGGGGTCTACCCCTCACTTATACTCTTACCCTGGAGAAGGTGGTATAACGTCTTGGGACTTGCCCCTCATTTATACTCTTACCCTATCTCAACCGACCATTTTACAAACAAGCAGGGGGTATAATGTCTTGGGGGTTTACCCCTCACTTATACTCTTAACCTGGAGAAGGTGGTATAGCATCTTGGGGGTCTACCCCTCACTTATACTCTTACCCTATCTCAACCGGCCGTCAAACAAACAGAAGTACTACCATGTCTTCTTTAAGAATCCGGGAATTTAACCCAAGTACTCCAAATAACGGAAGCATACCCGTGGAATCCCACATCACCGCTGTGACGTCCCAAGAATCTTACAACAAGACAACCACCCTCAACCGAGTCGCGGCAACTTAATAAAACATAATACTTGCACTCAAAGGCTATTACCAGCACATATAGGCAAGTTCTCAATTAACCAAGCCAAAGTACTTATCAAGGCACACATAGGATAATTCTCATTTAACAAGCCAAAGTACTTATCAAGGCACATTTAGACTAATTCTCAATTAATCAAGCCAAAGTACTTATCAGGGCACACATAGGATAATTCTCATTTAACAAGCCAAAGTACTTATCAAGGCACATTTAGACTAATTCTCAATTAATCAAGCCAAAGTACTTATCAGGGCACAAATAGAATAATTCTCATTTAACAAGCCAAAGTACTAATCAAGGCACAAATAGAATAAATCCTCATTTAACAAGCCAAAGTACTTATCCGGGCACAAATAGAATAATTCTCATTTAACAAGCCAAAGTACTTATCAAGGCACATTTAGACTAATTCTCAATTAATCAAGCCAAAGTACTTATCAGGGCACATATAGAATAATTCTCAATTAACAAGCCAAAGTACTAATCAAGGCATCACATAGAATTATTCTCAATTAAACAGGCCAAAGTACTACGTACGTGCATTCTCTTCAAAAGACTCCTTTCCAAATAAAACTTCCCCGATACTAACAACCGTAGTATCAAGTCCTATTCACCTTTCAAGACAAGTCACAATACCTTTTTAGAAATACAATTACCGGCTTCTAAATCAAGTGACTTCCTTATTTAAAACCTTAAGCAATTGGTACCTTTAAAACAATTTGCCCTTCCTTAACACAAGTTATTTCATGATTACTTTAAAATAGAAAACCATTCTCTTAACCTTCCATAAAGCCGTTATAACCAACTTCCCATAAAGCCGTTATAACCCTTTATGGTTTAGACCAACACGTTCCTTTTATAACCAAGAGACTTCTACTTTTTGAAACCAAGTATTAAATACTTTCAAATAAATTCTCATAACTTTCAAAAATACAATTAGTCTCTTAACCTTTAGAAAACAAGTGACTCATTTTATATAAAACCTTAGGCAATTAATGCCTTAAAAACAAGTTGCCTTTTCACTAAAATCAAGTCATTTACCTTTCCATAAAGCAAATATAACCAACTCCCCATAAAGTCGTTATATTCACTTTATACCTTAGCCAAATACAATTTCCTATCCAAGGGACTTATACGTTCAAAACGGAACAAGTATCACATACTTTACAACTCTTCAAGTCCCTTAACTTTAAATAAAACTTAAGACATCCCTTATACTTTCAAGGAAGCGAGTTAATCTCCCAACTCACCCGACTTGGCCATTCAATAAACTAGTAAAGGATAACAAGGTGTTGACGCTCACCGTACTACACGCGTGCAACTAGTCATGCTCAAAGGTAGGAAAAGTTCTTCATAGAGTAAATCACACAACTACCTCTTAACTTCTAAGAGTAGAAGGAAACATGAAATGATACCACAAGTATATTCCATACATAGAATCATGCCAAAGGAAGGAAGAGGTTCACATACCTCGCGACGATTATCGACAAGTAGCAAAAAGCTCCAAAGTACTTCAACCTTGATAGCTAGTCCATCCTTCAAATAGGATACGCTATACTAAGTACTTCAACCTATAATGGTCACAATACGTCCATTAACCTCTTACTTCAAACGTAGAATATTCTAGGTGCTAAGTCACTAATTTCTACGGAAAATCGGACAGCACCTCCTTTGTTTTTACTTACTTTGCCACCTTTTTCAAGGCCGGAAATACAATAACCAAACAGCCCCAATTGGCTCACAATTTAGAAGATAATCCAATACAATTGAATAACTACACAGCCCCAATTGGCTCACAATTTAGAAAGTAGTCCAATAGAAATGACTAACTAAACAGCCCCAATTGGCTCACAATTTAATAACCAACTAAATGCAAACTACAAGTCCAAAATTCAGCCACCTTGAGTTCAACAAAACCAATTCTTATCCAATTTTCCATTTCAATCCAAATTGGTAGCATAACATGATATCAAGTCGCATTTGATTATAACAACCATAATCTTTAAGTCAATAACATGCGACGATTCCAATAACGATCAAATTATATTCCAACTAAACATGACTTACATTACACTTCGGATTTAAAGCTACAAGCACTCCATAATACTTATAAAACTTCAACACATATACTACATGCTAGTAAAATGTAAGGCTAACAACAATACATAATCTTGTAACATTTAAAGAGAACAAGATTATACCTCAACGAATCTCAATCCAACTCCAAATCCGAAGACGCTCCTTAGCAATCTTAGAGACTCCTCGAGACACTTCAATCCGCTACTTGAGACCCTTAGAACAACACCAACCAATTTCCTTCAAACTTCCAACCAAAACCTAGAAAAGCCACTAGGTTTTCACTCACACTAACCCGAAAACTATCTTTTTCCGAGATCTTTCTATTGAGAAACACCTATAATACCCTTAGGTACCTTGGTTTAAGGTGGGGGAATTATTGGACAAAAATTGAAATTTTTCTCTTGAGACCCTAAGCCTAGCCGAGAGCTTCCCTCAAGCCCCTCTCAATTTTCTTGAAAATTTTCTAAGTGCTTTGCCTTGTCTTGCTACTAAGGAGCTTATAAAAAAATATGGAGGGTCAAGATTAGAACAAATGGTTGGCCAAGATGGGTTTTCACATGGATCCTAGCCAAGTGGCATTGACTAAGTCAATAATATCAAGCTAAAGTCTTTGCAAGACTTGGCCATCCTAATATTGGTCAAATGACCATTCCATCCAAGACAAATTTCGTCCAAGACCACTAAGGGGGGTGACACGTGTCGCCCTCCCGTTCGTCGCAATATTTCATTTTCCGACAATTCCATAATTCCGTTAAAATTTTTACAGTCTCAAATTTTAACACTTGCGAGTTCTTACGTACGTTCTTAAAACATGTCCCAGAACTACGGTGTAACATTCTTCCCCCCTTAGAAACATTCGTCCTCGAATGTTCTTTCGGAGTCAAACTTATAATTAGCGACATAGTTTCCTTTCACAACCTCGACATACCAACAATGTCACACATGGCCCTAATACCTCGCACACGCATATCTGTCCATCATAAGCCCAAACGAGGTTACCTTTTCGTACTTCCAACTCCTTCTATCCTACCTACATAACTTCCATACTGACTCTGGCCTCAAATCTTTGGAGTCACTCTATAAAACAACATAAGGCCATTTCCGGCTTTCATGACCTGGTTCCGATGGAACGCGTCCACGAACCCTTAAAACAATTAACTAGACTTGGGCCTTGCGCTCGTGACTGGCCACGTGGCGGAACCACTACCAACTGATCTCACTCCATTCCAGCCATGGGAGACCCGTAACAGTCCTCAACCGACTCAATCGCACTTAACTCTTATCCTTGGTCCGACTTAAAATCTTATTGCAGAAAGCCTTATATACCTAAGGTCTCGGCGTGAATCAATATTCTTAGGCTCGCAATTTCCATGCTCAAGCCTACCTTACCAGTCCCAAGGCGGGTACAAAACTTCTTATAAAACCAAAACCATGTTGTCTCGATCACAACAACCATTTCTTACTCCATACGGACCTCATCCGCACAATTCTCTTAAGCCTACTACGCGACTTAATATATTAACATGACCTTCGCTAGGTTCCTTAATATGGTTTCTTAAGGGTTCACTACCCTATCGCATACCTCATCCTTTCCCAATTATCTCGAAATAAAACACAAAACCTTGGCGAAAATTCATTAACTATTCCATACCTTCCTGTATCTAGTTAGTCTTTACCAATTCACGGTAATCTAAAATCATTCTAGGCAACACGCGTCGACCGACTTCATACATAACTCCGTATAGATGTATGTCACAATACCAACTATACTATAATCATTACCAACCTGGATACGCAATCCACATAGTCATTCTGGTCATCACGCTTTCTCAGAATTGCAATCAACATAACTCGTTAGGGAGGATGACCCTAACAACACGGCTCTATCGCACGATCTCGGAGTGAGAAGAATGAAACCAATCCTAAATGTCCTGCAGCCTCACGATTATAGATGTGGTGCACAACACACCGATAATCAAGACTCTACTAGACACGGCGTAGACACTTTCGAGGACTAATCGCTCGATACCACTTTGTCACGACCCGACCGGGATCGCGATCGTGCCCTACAGGCACCTTACGAATAAACATCGGAGAAAATCAGCGGAACATACATGAAACTTAAAAATAAAACATCGTAAGTAAAACAACAAAGGTTAGCCGGAAGTAGGGCTACCTTCTGAACATATATAAAAACAACCAAGCGGTTGCCTCCTTTCTTTTTACAAATCGACCCACCATATGTGACTGCACCTCTAAGAGTTTAGACATAACAAGCGTGGCGGGACAAGGCCGCCGTACCACAATAAACATAAACGTGATAACTCCTAACACCGAGCCATCTCAACTTCTTTGAACCGGATCCTAAGCTCGCGGATCCACAATCGTACCTAAACTGCGGGCATGACGCGGCCCCGAAGAAGTCGATTACAACAGTGCGAATATGGAATGAATATAACGTCTGATAAACAAATCATAATCGTGCAAAAGAATGACAAGGACAAGTATAAAAATACATACGGATCTGCCGTGTCATTACCACTTATGAACTTAAAGCGTACCTTATTATCCTTTCCATTCCCAATAAAAGTTATAGTCACATTCTTACGTGCATTATTTAGAAAAAGAATCATTAGGTTCATTACCATATAACTTACCTATCTTTCATAACATAGTCCGCCCACTACGGAGGGACACATATACTACCCGCCCAACTGGGACGCGATCAAGTCACACTAATATCAAAGCATGCAGTGGAATCCCCATCATCATCGGCGACTATTAGTGTAAAATATAACCACGTGATGGCGCTCGTGGCATCCACCTCACCGCCGGCGCATAATACACAATACATATATATATATCCCGCGTGGAATCGCATCCTTCACCGCCGATCCAGGTATAATAATACACCAATAGGCATACATGAACACCAAGTCCCACCGGTGGTATAGCGTCTTGAGGTCTACCCTCACTTATACTCTTACCACTGGAGAAGGTGGTAAAGCGGTGGTATAGCATCTTGGGTCTACCCTCACTTATACTCTTACCCCGAGAAGGTGGTATAACGTCTTGGGACTTGCCCTCATTTATACTCTTACCCTATCTCAACCGACCATTTTACAAACAAGCAGGGGGTATAATTTCTTGGGGGTTTACCCTCACTTATACTCTTAACTCGAGAAGGTGGTATAGCATCTGGGGTCTACCCTCACTTATACTCTTACCCTATCTCAACCGTGACAAACAAATGTATACTACCATGTCTTCTTTAAGAATCTGAATTTAACCTGGTACTCCAAATAACGGAAGCATACCCGTGGAATCCCACATCACTGCGAGACGTCCCAAGAATTCATGACAAGACAGCCGACCCCTCAACCGAGAGTCGCGGCAACTTAATAAAACATAATACTTGCACTCAAAGGCTATTACCAGCACATATAGGCAAGTTCTCAATTAACCAAGCCAAAGTACTTATCAAGGCACACATAGGATAATTCTCATTTAACAAGCCAAAATACTTATCAAGGCACATTTAGACTAATTCTCAATTAATCAAGCCAAAGTACTTATCAGGGCACACATAGGATAATTCTCATTTAACAAGCCAAAGTACTTATCAAGGCACATTTAGACTAATTCTCAATTAATCAAGCCAAAGTACTTATCAGGGCACAAATAGAATAATTCTCATTTAACAAGCCAAAGTACTAATCAAGGCACAAATATAATAAATCCTCATTTAACAAGCCAAAGTACTTATCCGGGCACAAATAGAATAATTCTCATTTAACAAGCCAAAGTACTTATCAAGGCACATTTAGACTAATTCTCAATTAATCAAGCCAAAGTACTTATCAGGGCACATATAGAATAATTCTCAATTAACAAGCCAAAGTACTAATCAAGGCATCACATAGAATTATTCTCAATTAAACAGGCCAAAGTACTACGTACGTACATTCTCTTCAAAAGACTCCTTTCCAAATAAAACTTCCCCGATACTAACAACCGTAGTATCAAGTCCTATTCACCTTTCAAGACAAGTCACAATACCTTTTTAGAAATACAATTACCGGCTTCTAAATCAAGTGACTTCCTTATTTAAAACCTTAAGCAATTGGTACCTTTAAAACAATTTGCCCTTCCTTAACACAAGTTATTTCTTGATTACTTTATTAGAGAAAACCATTCTCTTAACCTTCCATAAAGCCGTTATAACCAACTTCCCATAAAGCCGTTATAACCCTTTATGGTTTAGACCAACACGTTCCTTTTATAACCAAGAGACTTCTACTTTTTGAAACCAAGTATTAAATATTTTCAAATAAATTCTCATAACTTTCAAAAATACAATTAGTCTCTTAACCTTTAGAAAACAAGTGACTCATTTTATATAAAACCTTAGGCAATTAATGCCTTAAAAACAAGTTGCCTTTTCACTAAAATCAAGTCATTTACCTTTCCATAAAGCAAATATAACCAACTCCCCATAAAGTCGTTATATTCACTTTATACCTTAGCCAAATACAATTTCCTATCCAAGGGACTTATACGTTCAAAATGGAACAAGTATCACATACTTTAAAACTCTTCAAGTCCCTTAACTTTAAATAAAACTTAAGACATCCCTTATACTTTCAAAGCGAGTTAATCTCCCAACTCACCCGACTTGGCCATTCAATAAACTAGTAAAGGATAACGCGTGTCAGACGTCTACCGTACTACACGCTGCAACTAGTCATGCTCAAAGGTAGGAAAAGTTCTTCATAGAGTAAATCACACAACTACCTCTTAACTTCTAAGAGTAAGAAACATGAAATGATACCACAAGTATATTCCATACATAGAATCATGCCAAAGGAAGGAAGAGGTTCACATACCGCGACGATTATCGACAAGTAGCAAAAAGCTCCAAAGTACTTCAACCTTGATAGCTAGTCCATCCTTCAAATAGGATACGCTATACTAAGTACTTCAACCTATAATGGTCACAATACGTCCATTAACCTCTTACTTCAAACGTAGAATATTCTAGGTGCTAAGTCACTAATTTCTACGGAAAATCGGACAAAGACCTCCTTTGTTTTTACTTACTTTGCCACCTTTTCAAGGCCTAAATACAATAACCAAACAGCCCCAATTGGCTCACAATTTAGAAGATAATCCAATACAATTGAATAACTACCCCAATGGCTCACAATTTAGAAAGTAGTCCAATACAAATGACTAACTAAATGTTCCAATTGGCTCACAATTTAATAACCAACTAAATGCAAACTACAAGTCCAAAATTCGCCACCTTGAGTTCAACAAAACCAATTTATCCAATTTTCCATTTCAATCCAAATTGGTAGCATAACATGATATCAAGTCGCATTTGATTATAACAACCATAATCTTTAAGTCAATAACATGCGACGATTCCAATAACGATCAAATTATATTCCAACTAAACATGACTTACATTACACTTCGGATTTAAAGCTACAAGCACTCCATAATACTTATAAAACTTCAACACATATACTACATGCTAGTAAAATGTAAGGCTAACAACAATACATAATCTTGTAACACTTAAAGAGAACAAGATTATACCTCAACGAATCTCAATCCAACTCCAAATCCGAAGACGCTCCTTAGCAATCTTAGAGACTCCTCGAGACACTTCAATCCGCTACTTGAGACCCTTAGAACAACACCAACCAATTTCCTTCAAACTTCCAACCAAAACCTAGAAAAGCCACTAGGTTTTCACCTGCGACTAACCCAAAACTATATTTTTCCGAGATCTTTCTATTGAGAAACACCTATAATACCCTTAGGTACCTTGGTTTAAGGTGGGGAATTATTGGACAAAATTGAAATTTTTCTCGAGACCCTAAGCCTAGCCGAGAGCTTCCCTCAAGCCCCTCTCAATTTTCTTGAAAATTTTCTAAGTGCTTTGCCTTGTCTTGCTACTAAGGAGCTTATAAAAAAATATGGAGGGTCAAGATTAGAACAAATGGTTGGCCAAGATGGGTTTTCACATGGATCCTAGCCAAGTGGCATTGACTAAGTCAATAATATCAAGCTAAAGTCTTTGCAAGACTTGGCCATCCTAATATTGGTCAAATGACCATTCCATCCAAGACAAATTTCGTCCAAGACCACTAAGGGGGGGTGACACGTGTCGCCCTCCCGTTCGTCGCAATATTTCATTTTCCGACAATTCCATAATTCCGTTAAAATTTTTACAGTCTCAAATTTTAACACTTGCGAGTTCTTACGTACGTTCTTAAAACATGTCCTGTAACTACGGGGTGTAACAGAAAATCTCCATGGTTAGTTGGAGTAGTATGTAGAAGTTGGTTAGAACTTCTAAGGGTGGTTTAGAGCGGGTTGGAGCGCACGGAGTTGGAGCTAAACGTTGCCCAGGATCGACTTTAAACTTGGATAATTATGGGCTTATCGAGGTAATTATCTTGTCCCCCTATTGTAATTGGATATTACATGTTGTAGGAATATATAGTTGAAGTATACTATATATAGAACTGAATATAGCTTGTGGCAATGTCTTTGGACTTAAGCCCAATTTCGTGGATGAGAATCGAATCAGTAATTACATAGGACTGTATTACAGTAGACTTGTGTAGCTTTCCTGTGAGGTAGAATTTGTGCACGTCCGGATTAGACGTTTAACCCCCCCCCCTGGTTGGCTTGGTAGCGGCCCGATAGAGGAGGAGATTACGCTGTGCGGGGAGGTGCCAATTTTACGTAGAATGTTCTACGATGAGATCTTAATGTTAATAAGCGCCTTGTGGCCTTATAGGTTGAAGTACTACGTGGCGCGATTTACTTGGCAAGGAGTAGCCGGTTGGAAGTACTTGGAGCGTTTTGCTATTAGTCGATACTCGTCGCGGTATGTGAACCTCTTCCTATCTCTTCTAGCATGATATGTGTGAACTATGTAGTACGGTAGACGTCATATGCTAAATGTATTTGATTGGTTTAAAACATAAAGTGTTATAACGGCTTTATGGGAAGTTGGTTATAACGACTTTATGTTGGTAAGAAAATACTTGTGGTTTTTAAAAGGTAATCGATTTGAACTATAAGCGGCTTGTTATGTGTTAATAAAGAACTTGAAGTATTTCAAAATATTTTTGAATCATTTCGAAAGAAGAATTAATACTTGGGTTTTTGAAAACTTAAGAGTTATACTAGCTTTATGGGAAGTTAGGTATAACGGCTTAAGAATGTTTTCTTGATTTCTAAATCGAATGTGTATCGACAAACCACTGCGCAGTTAATAAAAGGAAATGTTTTGATGATTTAGTATTATTAAAACCAAGAGAAACTTCCATCCGCATGAAGCTAAGATGAGACAAAATGATATTTCCTAGATCATGGCTGCTGTAATAAGATTGTTATAAACAAGAATATCCTACTCACATATAAGGCTTATGTTTCTCAGATAGTTTAAAAGAGAATTATATTCTTAAAAGAATAAGACTATGAACTACGAAACCTTTCTAAAGTAAGAAACGTGAACATTTGAAATTAGGCAAACTTGGACGTTTGAGAAATAATGTTGTTACTTGATTTTACAAAGAGAAGTGTTTTGCTTTACTTCAAAAGATAATCACTCTATTTTTCATATACTACGGGTATTGTGTGACTTTTGTAAACGTAACGTATCTTTTAAAAGATAATGTATGAAGTACTTTGGGAATAGATACTCGATCTTGTTAATCATATAATAGAATGTACCTTGTGTGTATAACTTGATTGTGTTGGTTTGTGATAGCCTTGTAATACCTTCGTGTTGATTTGATAAGTAATCATATTAGGATGCTACGTGTGTTAGTATTCTGTGATGTTTGTGTAAAGGGGTTTTCCTCGATTGTGCTTATGTTGTTTAAACGATAAACCGTTATGTTGGTATTATACCACTCACCGTGTTTCCGAGGTTAAGCCGCCTCCGATGCGGGTAGACTCAGCGATGCAGGACCATGATTCGAGAATACCTCATGCGGGTCCCGGCCTATCGCGAACTACGAGTTCCGTGTTAGTGTGCGGCCTTTATGGTCACGCGTCATGTGGCGCTACGCGGACTGCGAGTCCAGGACGATGCCGGGGAGTAGCTACCCTCGATGCGGGGTTATACCTCATGCGGGCCTATGAGATTGGCCTATGCGGAGCTGCGGGGAGTTCCAGGGCTAGACGCGCACATTTGATATTGCGGGCGAGCGACCAGCTTTGATCATGTGACGGTCTAGACAGATATCTTGATACAGTTTATGACCTTGTTAGTACTGTGGGTGTTAGTAGTCGGCTATGCCTTCGTACTTACCCTGTACTGTTTTATTTGGACACAGGTGGGACCTGCTGTTCATGTGTATTCCTTGGTGCTTTTCTATCATTGACTGCCGGCAGTGGGGAAGGTATTCCACGGGCATGATAGACGTTGTGGGCGTGAGACCCATATTTATGTATTTGAGTGATGACTTCGAGGGCGTGAGTCCCTGACTTGATATGACTGCTTATTTATTGTGAACTGTAGTTTGGTTATCATACATGTCTCCTGCTTTATATAGACTACTATGATTTCATTTACAGTATTTTCAGTTTCGCATACTCGGTACTTGTTATCGACCTCCTCGGCCGCGTTCATGCCGCAGTAAAGGTACACCCGCGTTGATCCTCGCTCTTAGGGTCACAATTCAGCGTTTGGGAAGCTCCGTTCCTCCGGAGGCTTATCTTGGTATAGTCCCCTGTTGTTGTAGGTGCTTACATTCAGGGGTATGACGGGGCCCTGTCCCGTCGTTGTTGTCATATCATTCGTAGAGGTCTGTAGTACTGTTGTGGGCAGGGTTTGTAAAGAAAGGATTAAACTGTTCATTTTGAAAGAGTTGTTATTATTATTTATGCCGAAAGGCAGCTTTCTTCAGATATCTGTGTCTCAATTTATACTGTTTCATATCTTGGTTATTTTATATTCCGCTGATTACTCTGATGTATGACTACTGGGGTGCCCGGGTAAGGCACCAGTCACGGGCCCCGGGTTCGGGTCGTGACAAATATGTTCGTATAGATGCACATCATCATCACACCAACTATACAACAATCTTACCAACATATATACAAAGTTCATATATTCCCTTCTGGGCCGTTGTCACTTTCTTTGGAGTCATAGCTGATAACACAATACTTCGTTAGAGAGGGATTATCCTAATAACATAGCTTTGTCGCACGATCCTAGAGTAAAAAGAAAAGATGACATCCTAAATGTGTTGTAGCCTCCTATTTATAGATGTGGTGAACAATACATCGATAAACAAGACTCTATTGCACACGGTCTGTAGACATTCTGAGGATGAACTGCTTTAATACCACTTTTGTCACGACCCGAGCCGACGGGACACGACTGGTGCCCTAGTTGGGCACCCTTATACTGACCTGTCATATATAATCAGCCTGATACTAAGGGCAATATAGAAAACCTGTAAAAGAATGCTGATAACGCTACATATCAAAATGAATCAGTCTCCTGAGGTGTCACAACCAATCAAACAACAAGATAGGCAAGCCGATAGGGCCGCCACTATACATAGGAATATCCAAAACGAACAACAACCGTAAAGATAACCAAAACACAACTACAACCCACACATGTCCAAAACACATCTACCACCCACACCTGTCTACAGACCTCTAAGAGTATAACGGTGAAACACGAGATAGGGCCCCGCCGTACCCCTAAATATGCATAAGTCTATTGTTACACCCCGAAATTTCAGGACATGTATATGAGAATAGACGGGAGAACACAAGACTTAAAAATTCGAACGAAAGAAAAATTGTGATTCTTAAGGAAAATCTTCCGAACCTCGGGAGGGAAAAATGTTTGTCAGTAAGAATTGGGTTCTCAAAATTGTTATTTGAGACTGATGGAATATTATTTTCGGATTTGGACACATAGGGCCCACCCGGGAAATTTTACGTTTTGTGGGGCCCACGAGGTTTTCGATATTTTGACGAATTATGAAAATTTCGGGAAATGGAATATTTTAGACCAATATGAGGGCGACACGTGTTACCCTCCACATGGCTTGGTCGAAATTGACCTTGAGGAAATGGTCAAGTCTTGAAAGCCCAAGGCTTGAGATATTTGACTAAGTCAAATAGCCAACTTGGCACAAGATATTTGATTCACTTTAATATTGACCACACAAGTGTTTTAATCCAAACCCTTGGCTTCATTATTTAACTACACACTAGTGCAAGACTAGTTTCTATACTTGGTAAAATTTTCAAGAAACTTTGAGCACAAGAGTGAGGTGCTCTCGGCCAAGCTCTTCAAGGAAACAAGAAAATTCTTCAATTGTTGTGCATAAATCCCAATATTCAAACCTAAGATCCCTAGAGGTATTCTAAGGATATCCCAATACAAAAATCCCTGAAAAACTACGTTTTTAGGTTAGTCGCAACATGAAAACCTAAGGGGGTTTTCATAGTTGGAGTTGGAACTTGAAGAAGAGTTCTTCATAATCCAAGGGTCGTTTGGAGTGGATTGGGACGTCAAGAAGAGGATCTAAATGTTGCTAAAGATCGACTTGAGGTTTTGGATGGTATTTGGGCTTTTGAGGTAATAATCGTCATCTTCTTAATGTAATTAGAGAATACATATTATAGGATTGATAGATGATCATGAGATATGTATAATGAAGATTGATAAGTGTTATGGAATATTGGAAGCCTAAAGTCCGAAAAGTTCATGTTAGCCATTAAGTTTGTAATTCAATTTAATTGTTAGTTACGATCGTCGCATGTTATAGAAAGAAGGGATTATAGTTGTTATAATCGATTGCGGCTATATAACATGTTACAAGAACAATTTGAATTGAAAAGGAATTGGAATGAACTTTATGTTGATACACATTTGAGCCGAGAATGGCCATTTAATATTGGACAGTTTTATATTAATTGTGGGGCAGAATTTTATACGTCCTGTTAGGCGTATAATCCCCTTTGATTTGCTTATTTGTTGCGCCTTAAATGTGGCCTATTGGTTATTGATTTCGGGCCTTGAAAAGGGTGGAAAAGTACGTAGAAACAAAGGAAGTGCTGCCCAATTTTCCGTAGAATAGGAAGCTTTACACTTAGAATATTCTACGTCGGAAAGCTAGAAGTTGATAGACGTATTATGGTCATTATAGGTGTCACCTCTGGTCGGACAGTCTCTCACGAAATGGCCCTGCTGGCCGCAAGCATAACAAGCTGTCGAAGTAGTACGACACTCCCCAAAATGAAATCTACTACAGTGACCACACCGGCAGCGTGGCTTCCCGCTACTATCCTCGGACATTCGTGAACTCGCACCGTGCCTTGACCGCTCTCGAGTATCCCCGGCGACCAAACCTCGCCGGTAAGGTCGGGAAGGAGCACTCGTCACTGAAATGTGGACCTATTCGCCGCCGAGGTTGTCCGCCTCGTGAATTGCCCTGGAACCACGCTGTCCCGCCTCTGGGTTGGCTCGAGTCTAGCCGATCCTCTCTCTCTCGCCCTCTATCCTCGCGCATAAGCTCGTGATCTCCGCCAATATCCATACCGGGCTGAAGGGCCACTCCCAGGCATGCAGTAATCATATAATGGTCTAGCCCCATCACATAGCGGTGAACTCTGTCTGCCATATCAGCCACAATAGTGTGCGCATATCTGGCCAACGAGTCAAACTCTAGGTTGTATTCCCTGATGGTCCTCTCATTCTGCCTCAATGACAAGAACCTATCAACACGGGCTCTCCTCATTTCAGGAGGCAAAAAGTAATTAAGAAAGGCCTCCGTGAACTCATCCCAAACTGCCGGACGAGCACCCACACCTCTCGACAGCTCCCAAGACTCAAACCAGTTCAACGCAATATCGCAGAACGGTAGAAGCTAACACAACTGACTCTGTCTCCGAGGCGCTAAGCACCTGCATAGTCCGCTGTAGCTGCCGAACGAACTCTTGAGGATCATCCTCAGATCTCGAACCATAAAACTCGAGTGGGCTACAACCCAGAAAATCCCGAATCCTTAAACTGTCGGCTCTAGGGTTAGCTACCTGCTCCTGTCGGCGCTGCCCTACCACTATGCTAGTCAATAGCCTGATCTGCTCTCCATAATCTCTAAACTCGCCCGGCCGCGAACTAGAGGCTCGGTAATGGAACCTCCGAGCTACCGCCGCCTCGGCCTTCTAATACCGCCGGCCAGAAATTAACTCGCCGATCCGCCTACTACCTCGTGCATAGTCTGTGCCCGAGTCCCGATAACTCTGCGTACCACCAGCAGCCTCCGCCGCTTTGCCCTTCTCGCCCCGGTCGCTCCGCTGAGGCATAATCACATAAGAAGGGCCTGCAGAGGATTCAACCTACTATGACAGCTCTACTGCACGATCTCAAAGAGAGAAGAATGGAAACCAATCCTAAATGTCCTGCAGCCTCCTGATTATAGATGTGGTGCACAACACACCGATAATCAAGACTCTACTAGACACGGATCAGACACTTTCCGAGGACCAACCGCTTCGATACCACTTTTGTCACGACCACCCGGGCTCGATCGTGCCCTACCCGCACCCTTACAGTATACATCGAGATAATCGGAACATACATGAAACTTATAAAATAAATCAACAAAGATAAAATCAACAGGTTAGCCGATAAGGCTACCTCCCTGGATAGTAAATACATAAACGAAGCAGTTGCCTCCTTTCCTTTACAAACTGACCCACAATATGTGACTACAGACCTCTAAGAGTTTTAAGATTACAACTGTGGCGGGACAGGGCCCCGCCATACCCCTGAATATACATGCATCTACAACCTCTGGGAAAATCGTACCAAGAGATAAGCCTCCGGAGCAAATGAAGCTTTTTCCCAAAAACTGAACCGAGATCCTAAGAGCAAGGATCACCAACCTGTGTACCTAAAACTCGCGGCATTTAACGTAGCCCAAGGGGTCGACATACAAAAGTTTAATATGGAACGAAAAATAAGGTACAATAAACAAATCATAATCGCATAAAAGAATGACAGGGCAAGTATAAAAGAGGGTACATACTGGATCCTACAAAGGTCATTACCATCTCGTGAAATTAATCGTACCTTATTATCTTTTCCCATTTTCAATAAAAGTTATAGTCACTTTCTTACGTACATACTTAGAAAAAAATCGTCAAGTTCATTACCATATAACTTACTTATCTTTCATAACATAATCCGGCCCTTTATGGAGGGACGCATATACTACCCGGCCCAATCTGGGACGCGATCAAATCACACAAATATCAAAGCGCGTCTGGAATCCCCATCACCGCCGATACCATAAGTGTAACATATAACCATATGACACGCCCGTGGCATCCTACCTCACTGTCGGCGTACACATACACAATACATATATATATATATATCTTAGAATATTCTACGTTGAAGCTAGAGGTTAATAGATGTATTATGGACATTATAGGTTGAAGTACTAAGTATAGCGTATCCTACTTGAAGGATGGAATAACTATCAAGGTTGAAGTACTTTGGAACATTTTGCTACTTGTCGATAATCGTCGCGAGGTATGTGAACCTCTTCCTTCTTTTGGGTATGATTCTATGTATGAAATATACATGTGGTGTTATTTCATGATTCCTTCTACTCTTAGAAGTTAAGAGGTATGTATGTTGATTTACTCTATGTGAAAGTTATGTCTAAGTTATCCTAAGTTCTTACCAAGTCTTATGGGGGATGTTGGTAAGAGTCGTTAGGAAGTATTTGGAGTCGAGTTGACTTTGCACCCTGTCCTCAATTCCCTGTGCATACGCCTGCATCCTGGCAATATCCATACCTGGCTGAAGAGCCACTCCCAGACATGCAGTAACCATGTAACGATCTAACCCCATCACATAGCGGTGAACTCGGTCCGCCATGTCCGCCACAATAGTGGGCGCATACCTGGCCAATGAATCAAACTCCAGGTTGTACTCCCTGATGGTCCTCCCATTCTGTCTCAATGCCAAGAACCTATCCAAGCGGGCTCTCCTCGTCTCAGGAGGCAAAAAGTGACCGAGGAAGGCTTCCGTGAACTCATCCCAAACAGCTAGAGGAGCACCCACACCCCTAGACAACACCCACGCCTCAAACCAATTCAATGCAATATCGCGCAACCGGTAAGAAGCCAACACAACGGACTCCGCCTCCGAGGCCCTAAGCACCTGCCGAATGAACTCCTGAGGATCCTCCTCAGACCTCGACCCATAGAACTCGGGTGGATCACAACTCAGAAAGTCCCGAATCCTTAAACTGTCGGCTCTAGGGTTAGCTACCGGCTCCTGGCGGCGCTGCCCTGCCACAATGCTAGTCAACAACCTGATCTGCTCTCCGTAATCCCTATACTCTGCCCCTGGCTGTGGAACTGGAGGCTCAAGTACCGCGGTCTCGATGGCATTCTGCTGCCTCGAACTCCATTGGAAGTGGCGACGTCGTGGAACTCGCCGCCCGAAACATCATCTCCGGTAAAGACGGGCTTGTGCCTCGTAGCCTCTGCGTCCTACTTGCAGCTCCTCAGTATCTTGCCCTTCGGGCTCACTGGTTGCCTGCGTAGAGGCATAATCGGTACATAAGAAGAGGTCGCAGAGGATTCAACCTAGTAGACGGCTCTGCCGCGATCTCGAAAGAGAATAATGAAACCAATCCTAAATATCCTCTGACCTCACGATTATAGATGTGGTGCACAACACCGATAATCAAGACTTACTAGACACGGTCTGTAGACACTTTCCGAGGACTAACTGCTTTGATACCACTTTTGTCACGACCGACCGGGGCGCGGTAGTGCCTGTAGGCACCCTATCAGGTATACATCAGAGAATAGCAGCGGAACATACATACATATAAATCTGAATATAGCAAACATCACTGGCTAGCCGACAAGGCTGCCTTTCATAAAAAGTATATTACTCAAACGTACAACTTGTTCTTACAGCCCAAACCACAAATGTGACTACAGACCTCTAGGAATAACAATTGTGACGAGACAGGGCCCTGCCATACCCCCTGAATGTACAAAAGTCTACAACCTCAGGGAACCGTACCAAAAGACAAAGCCTCCGGAGAAATGGAGCTTTCCAAGAACTGAAAGTGATCCTAAGAGTGCGGATCAACAAGCTACGTACCTCAACCTGCGGCATGAACGCAGCCCCGGCGAGGTCGATAACAGTACCAAGTATGCGGCGGAAAAAATCAAAATAACTCATAAGTCTAAAATAACTGGAGACATGTAAAATAATCATTTTATAGAACACTGTGCCTTACTAACAATGAGAATGTCAAGTATATATCGTACTGCATGAAAATAGGAAGCTCATGATCAAAGCAAGGTCATCCGCCCCGCAGTATCATTAAGCACTCCTACTCCTGAGACTATTTCACCCGCATGGGTCATGTGGACCCGCATGAGGTATTCCTCGCATAGGCTGTACAGTACGGTAGACGTACGTATTTTAAGTGAACTTGGTTTCAGTTTGGTATCCTTACCTTGATTTCGAAAAGTGAAGTAACTCGGCTTTTAAAAGTATATGTTACTTGATGTTACATGCAAAGATTACTTGACTTGAAAAGAATAGAATACTTGATTTGGAAAAGTATGGGTTACTTGAACTATTTTTAAAGTTAAGAGACTTGATTTCTAAAGTCAAGGAACTTGAAGTATTCTGAAAGTTATGAAACTTGATTTGAAAGTATATGATACTTGGTTTCGAAAGTATAAGTCTCTTGGTTTCAAAGAGGAACGTAATTGTCTTGGTTTAGAAAGACATAAAGTGTTATAATGGCTTTATGGGAAGTTAATTATAACGACTTTATGGGAAGTTAAATGAGTGGTTTACTCAAATGATCTAAACAAGGATAAACGACTTGGTTTTAAGAAAGACAACTTGATTTAAAGGCATAAGTTGCCTAAGTTTTGAAAGTAGAAGTCACTTGATTTAAAAGCCTAAAAATGTATTTCTAAAGGTGTAGTGACTTGTTTTGAAAAGTAGACAAGCCTTGATACTACGGGTGTTAGTATCTTGGGGGTTTTATACGAGAAAGAGTCATTTTTAAAAGGATAAAGCTACGTAGTACTTTGGGTTAAATTTCCGGATTTTTCATGACATGTTAGTGCCTTAAGTTAAATAAAAGGAGAGTGTATGCTAATTAAAGTCTAAAGAGAAGTTAAGGGATTTCTTAACTTGCTTATGATATTTACGATAGCCGGTTGTGCTTATGTTATGATATTTATGGTAGCCTTAAGTGCTAGTGTTATGTAAATTTTGCAGGGTAAACCCCCGGGTTACTACATATTCCGTGGATTTGCTACCCACGATGCGAGTGCGGCGTTTGTACTCATTGCGGGTCTACTGGGCCCATGCGGGTGAAATAGTCTCATGCGGAACAAATTGCTCCATTGCGGGTCCACAGGACCTATGCGGGTGAAATAGTCCCAGAAGTAGGATTGCTTAATGATACTACGGGCGGGTGGCCCTAATTTGATCATGAGCTTCCTATTTTTAAGCAGTAAAGTATACTCTTGTTTACTCTCATTATTAGTAAGGCACAGTGTACTGTTAGTTTGGTTATCATACTTGTCTCCAGTTTTATTTTAGACTATATGATTTCATTACATACTTCCAGTTTCACATACTTGGTACATATTTTGTACTGACCCCCTTTCCTCGGGGGGCTGCGTTCATGTCGCAGGTAGAGTTAAGCAGGTTGTTGATCCTCACTCTTAGGATCACTGTTCAGCTGTTGAGAAGCTCCATTACTCCGGAGGCTTACCCTTGGTTCAGATCCCTGGTATTGTCAGTTGTTGTACATTTAGGGGTATGGCGGGGCCCTGTCCCGTCACATTTGTTATGTTAAAATTCTTAGAGTTCTGTAGTCATGTATGTGGGTCGGTTTGTAAATAAAAAGGATGTAACTGCTTTTGACTATTTACATATATATATCCAGGAAGGCAGCCTTATCGGCTAGCTTGTTGTTTACTTCTTACTGATTTAAGTTGTGTGTTTTATGTATGTTCCGCTGACTTTCTATGATGGTTACCTGTAAGGGTGCCCAGGTAGGGCACCAGTCGCGGGCCGGGGTCGGGTCGTGACAAAAGTGGTATCAGAGCAGTTAGTCCTCGGAAAGTGTCTACAGACCATGTCCAGTAGAGTTTTGGTTATCGGTGTGTTGTGCACCACATCTATAACCAGGATGCTGCAGGACATTTAGGATTGATTTCCATTCTTCTCACTCTGAGATCGTGCGATAGAGCTGTGTTGTTAGGGTCTTCTCTCCCTAACGAGTTATGTTGATTGCAGCTACGAGAAAGGCAGCAGTGACCCAGGAAGGATTATGTGGATTGCGTATCCAGGTTGGTAATAATTGTTGTATAGTTGGTATAATGACATACAGCTATACGGATTTATGTATGAGGGTCAGACGCGTGTTGCCTAGAATGATTTTGGATTACCAAGAATTGGTAAGGACAAAATAGATACCGGGAAGGTATGAAACATTTTAATGAATTCTCATCAAGGTTTTACGTACTAATTTGAGATAATTATGAGATGATGAGTTGTCTGAGAAGATAATGAACCCTTAAGAAATCATGATAAGGGACTTAATGGAGACTATGTTAATGGATTAAGCTACGTAGTATGCTTAAGAGAATTGTACGGATGAGATCCATATGAAGTAAGTATGGGTGTTGTGATCAAGACAACACGATGGTGGGCTTATAAGAAGCTATCTTACCCCTATGCGGGGAAGGATAATGTAGGCTTGGGGCATGGAAATTGTGGGCCTTAGAACATTGATAGCCGCCGAGTCGGGTTATGGACCTATTACGGGTCGACCCATAGCCTGTAATGAGGCGGGGTCGGTTAAGGGTTGTCCCGCTGTGTGACAGGGTCATGAGGGTGCAAGGCCCAAGTCTAGTTAATCATTTTACGGGTTCGTGGACGCGTTCCACAGGAACCGGATCGTGAGAAGCTGGAAATGGCCTTAAATTGTTTGATATGGTAACTCCAAAGACTGGAGGCCAGAATTAGTATGGAAGTTATGTACGTATACTAGTATAAGTTTGGAAGTACGGGAAGAGTACAACCAATAAGAAAGAGAGTAAACAAGTGTAAAGGAATAGAGCCGGAGTCCATAAGAACCTTTCGGGGTAGCTACACCGGTGGGTGATTGGGTTGTATCTGAGCGGGTACATAAGGATTGTCCGGTAATGATATACAATTGGCAGACCCTAGCAGACTTGATTTTAGTAAGTCTATGTGACTTGTTCATTTGAAGTAAATAAATTGATGATTGGAAGTATGTAGTACTTGAATTTGAAAGCTGAGAGACGGAGATAAGAACGTACGATCATTGAAGGATTTTATGTTAAGTGCCCTTGGAGGTGCTTTGAGCTGTTTAGTGTGGCGGTCAGGGCCACGACTTTTCGAATGATTTCAGGAAAATGCGGAAAGCAAGAATAAGATAAGTACAAGTGCTGCCTGCGGAAAACAGAAGATATCATTGGTAGGTCTTAAAAATCTACACGATTATAAAGTGGCGCTTGATGATTAAGATTATTAAAGGGAGATAAGCTTTCTCCCCCACGTAACAGGATAGTTTTAAGTATTATTGAGGGTTATGCGTACCCATATTATTAAGCCATAGATATGGGACTGGTAAAGTCCCCGGCTTCGTTATGCAATAGGTTACAATTTTAAATAACCTTGGAAAAAGGTATTGGGTTGGGGTAATTGAGGACGACACTAGGAAATGATTGAAGAAGTGTCGTAAGGATATAAATGCAGGTAGTACGCATGAATGAAACTGTATGATCAAGAATCAAGATAGAAATATTTTTTGCTAATAATGAGCATAAGGAAGGGTTATGACCAGAATGATAAAAGAGAATGCAACTATGGTTGTGTAAGTTGCACGAGATATGATTACCCCAGACTAGTGTAAAGACCATTGGTGAATGATGGGCAGTAAGAACACCTCGATGAAAGGTGGCAAAATTTGTACTGACGAGAAAGATAGTAGGAAAAATACGGGAAGGTAAGAGACCCCAGGGCATCTTGAAATGAAAAAAAAAAGGTAAGACGAGTAGACACTTGAACGATGAGAGACCTAATCATGACAAAATAAGAAATCTTGGCAAGCCATTGGATTATGTAATACCATGAATTGAGGTTGAACACCTGACTTTAAGCTCTGTGAGCTGGGAGAGAATAATAGGATTACTACTTGACGAGATCAATGAAATCTCCCCCTAAATTGCGATTGGCAGGAAGTCTTAGCCATGAAACAAACAAAAGAATCGAATCTAGGTATAGTGACCAAGTTTGGTTGCAACAGAGAAACGAAAACAGGAGTCATAATTGAGATTATATCCCCGAATATTTCGGAAGCATGAGAAAGACTTCCAGTTATTGGAAGATAAGCTGACTACGACTACAGTTCTAACCCCTCCTGAGGCTTGAGGGACTAGAGGGTTAGGTTATTATGGTAACACTTTGAGTGTTTGACTGGGTTGTGTGCGGATACAACACGATAAGGTAACAACCTATATTTTCCCGGCAGCTACGAGAGCAGAGAGCATGATAGTGGAGCTCAGATTCGAGAGGTTGCCGAGTCTTCCCTCATTGAGGAGGTGAAGAGGCGACAATATAAGGATCCAGTTCTAGTACGGAATCGAGATATGGCTCTTCGAGAGGAAAAGAGTTTATCCAAGGTAGCACCGGTGGGGGTGCTAAGATACGAGGGCAGATTGTGTGTACCCGATGTTGCAGGACTTGTCAGCAGGTTTTAAGGAAGGCACACAGTGCTCGTTACTCTATTCATCCGGGGTTGGCAAAGATGTATCGTGACCTCAGATGTATGTATTGGTAAGATGGCCTGAAGAGGGACGTAGCAGAGTTTGTTGCTTAGTGTCCGAATTAGTAGCAGGTCAAGGATGAGCACCAGAAGCCCAGTGGGCTATTACAGGCGATTGAGATCCCGACTTAGAAGTGGGAGGTGATTAATATCGATTTTGTTACAGGGTTGCATCGTACTCAGAGGAAGTGAGACTCCCCGAGGGTCATAATAAACAGGCTGACGAAATCAGCCCATTTTCTTCCGGTCAGGACCACTTACTCGGCTGAGGATTATGCTAGATTATATAGCAGGGAGATTGTGAGACTGTACGGGGTTCCTACATTTATGATGTCAGACAGATGAGCTCAGTTTATGGCTAACTTCTGGAGGTTTTCCAGAAGGGATTAGGGACACAGGTAAGTCTCAGTCTTGCATTTCACCCTCAGACCGACGGACAGGCCGAGCGTACTATCCAGGCACTTGAGGATAGGTTGCGGGCCTGTGTTATTGATTTCAGAGATAGCTAGGAGGATTATTTGCCTCTTGTTGAGTTTGTATAACAATAGCTACCATTCCAGTATTCAGATGGCCCTGTATGAGGCTTTGTATGAAAGGAAGTGTAGATCGCCGATTGGTTGGTTCGACGTAGGCGAGGTTCAGTTAATTGGCCCAGACTTGATTCAGCGGGCTGTGGATAAGGCGAAGCTTATCCAGGAAAGATTATTAGCAAGCTCAGAGTCAGCAGAAGTTGTATGCAGATAATCGACATCGACACTTGGAGTTCAGGTTGACGTTCGGGTCTTCTTGAGGGTATTACCCAAGAAGGGTATGATGAGGTTTGGGAAGAAAGAGAAGCTTAGCCCAGGGAATAATGGGCCTTAGAAGATTGTCAGTAGAGTAGGCAAGGTTGCCTATGAGTTAGATCTGTCGTCCGATTTGGGGGCATTGCATCCGGTCGTCCATGTTTCTAGGTTACGGAAGTATATCGAAGATCCATCCAGAGTTTGCCCAGTTAGTATTACCCAGGTGATAGAGAGGAAATGACGTGGGAAGCAGAGGAGGACATGATAAATAAGTATCCTCACTTGTTCTCAACATTTCCAGGAAATTCGCTCTCTACTTGTCGATTTTTATTGACGTGTTAGCATAAGTATTGTCATGTGGCCATGTGTGGCAAGTGTGATTATGTTGGGTCTAGTCAAAGGGACTATGCCAATATCTGTTTAGATGGAACCTCGAAAGAACATTCGGGGATAAATATTTCTAAGGAGGGGAGAATGTTACACCCCAAAATTTCAGGACATGTATATGAGAATAGACGGGAGAACACAAGACTTAAAAATTCGAACGAAAGAAAAATTGTGATTCTTAAGGAAAATCTTCCGAACCTCGGGAGGGAAAAATGTTTGTCAGTAAGAATTGGGTTCTCAGAATTGTTATTTGAGACTGATGGAATATTATTTTCGGATTTGGACACGTAGGGCCCACCCGGGAAATTTTACGTTTTGTGGGGCCCACGAGGTTTTCGATATTTTGACGAATTATGAAAATTTCGGGAAATGGAATATTTTAGACCAATATGAGGGCGACACGTGTCACCCTCCACATGTCTTGGTCGAAATTGACCTTGAGGAAATGGTCAAGTCTTGAAAGCCCAAGGCTTGAGATATTTGACTAAGTCAAATAGCCAACTTGGCACAAGATATTTGATTCACTTTAATATTGACCACACAAGTGTTTTAATCCAAACCCTTGGCTTCATTATTTAACTACACACTAGTGTAAGACTAGTTTCTATACTTAGTAAAATTTTCAAGAAACTTTGAGCACAAGAGTGAGGTGCTCTCGGCCAAGCTCTTCAAGGAAACAAGAAAATTCTTCAATTGTTGTTCATAAATCCCAATATTCAAACCTAAGATCCCTAGAGGTATTCTAAGGATATCCCAATACAAAAATCCCAGAAAAACTACGTTTTTACGTTAGTCGCAACATGAAAACCTAAGGGGGTTTTCATAGTTGGAGTTGGAACTTGAAGAAGAGTTCTTCATAATCCAAGGGTCGTTTGGAGTGGATTGGGACGTCAAGAAGAGGATCTAAATGTTGCTAAAGATCGACTTGAGGTTTTGGATGGTATTTGGGCTTTTGAGGTAATAATCGTCATCTTCTTAATGTAATTAGAGAATACATATTATAGGATTGATAGATGATCATGAGATATGTATAATGAAGATTGATAAGTGTTATGGAATATTGGAAGCCTAAAGTCCGAAAAGTTCATGTTAGCCATTAAGTTTGTAATTCAATTTAATTGTTAGTTACGATCGTCGCATGTTATAGAAAGAAGGGATTATAGTTGTTATAATCGATTGCGGCTATATAACATGTTACAAGAACAATTTGAATTGAAAAGGAATTGGAATGAACTTTATGTTGATACACATTTGAGCCGAGAATGGCCATTTAATATCGACGCTTTATATTAATTGTGGCGTAATTTTATACGTCCTGTTAGGCGTATAATCCCCTTTGATTTGCTTATTTGTTGCGCCTTAAATGTGGCCTATTGGTTATTGATTTCGGGCCTTGAAAAGGGTGGAAAAGTACGTAGAAACAAAGGAAGTGCTACCCAATTTTTCGTAGAATAGGAAGCTTTACACTTAGAATATTCTACGTCGGAAAGCTAGAAGTTGATAGACGTATTATGGTCATTATAGGTTGACATTCTACGTGCGGCATATTCAACTTGGCAAGTGGATTAAGTCGGAGAGGTATGTGAACTCTTCCCTATCTCTTGAGCATGAGTATTTACAAAGGTATAGTACGGTAGACGTACGTATTTTAAGTGAACTTGGTTTCAGTTTGGTATCCTTACCTTGATTTCGAAAAGTGAAGTAACTCGGCTTTTAAAAGTATATGTTACTTGATGTTACATGCAAAGATTACTTGACTTGAAAAGAATAGAATATTTGATTTGGAAAAGTATGGGTTACTTGAACTATTTTTAAAGTTAAGAGACTTGATTTCTAAAGTCAAGGAACTTGAAGTATTCTGAAAGTTATGAAACTTGATTCGAAAGTATATGATACTTGGTTTCGAAAGTATAAGTCTCTTGGTTTCAAAGAGGAACGTAATTGTCTTGGTTTAGAAAGACATAAAGTGTTATAATGGCTTTATGGGAAGTTAATTATAACGACTTTATGGGAAGTTAAATGAGTGGTTTACTCAAATGATCTAAACAAGGATAAACGACTTGGTTTTAAGAAAGACAACTTGATTTAAAGGCATAAGTTGCCTAAGTTTTGAAAGTAGAAGTCACTTGGTTTAAAAGCCTAAAAATGTATTTCTAAAGGTGTAGTGACTTGTTTTGAAAAGTAGACAAGCCTTGATACTACGGGTGTTAGTATCTTGGGGGTTTTATACGAGAAAGAGTCATTTTTAAAAGGATAAAGGTACGTAGTACTTTGGGTTAAATTCCCGGATTTTTCATGACATGTTAGTGCCTTAAGTTAAATAAAATGAGAGTGTATGCTAATTAAAGTATAACGAGAAGTTAAGGGATTTCTTAACTTGCTTATGATATTTACGATAGCCGGTTGTGCTTATGTTATGATATTTATGGTAGCCTTAAGTGCTAGTGTTATGTAAATTTTGCGGGGTAAACCCCCGGGTTACTACATATTCCGTGGATTTGCTACCCACGATGCGAGTGCGGCGTTTGTACTCATTGCGGGTCCACCGGGCCCATGCGGGTGAAATAGTCCCATGCGGAGCAAATTGCTCAATTGCGGGTCCACAGGACCTATGCGGGTGAAATAGTCCCAGGAGTAGGATTGCTTAATGATACTACGGGCGGGTGGCTCTAATTTGATCATGAGCTTCCTATTTTTAAGCAGTAAAGTATACTCTTGTTTACTCTCATTATTAGTAAGGCACAGTGTACTGTTAGTTTGGTTATCATACTTGTCTCCAGCTTTATTTTAGACTATATGATTTCATTACAGTACTTTCAGTTTCACATACTTGGTACATATTTTGTACTGACCCCCTTTCCTCGGGGGGCTGCGTTCATGCCGCAGGTAGAGTTAAACAGGTTGCTGATCCTCACTCTTAGGATCACTGTTCAGCTGTTGAGAAGCTCCATTACTCCGGAGGCTTACCCTTGGTTCAGATCCCTGGTATTGTCAGTTGTTGTACATTCAGGGGTATGGCGGGGCCCTGTCCCGTCACATTTGTTATGTTAAAATTCTTAGAGGTTTGTAGTCATGTATGTGGGTCGGTTTGTAAATAAAAAGGATGTAACTGCTTTTGACTATTTACATATATATATCTAGGAATGCAGCCTTATCGGCTAGCCTGTTGTTTACTTCTTACTGATTTAAGTTGTGTGTTTTATGTATGTTCCGCTGACTTTCTCTGATGGTTACATATAAGGGTGCCCAGGTAGGGCACCAATTGAGGGCCCGGGGTCTGGTCGGGACATCTATAACAAAGGATCGGTACCAAAAATAACTAGGCTACGGAACAATGGAGGTCTCCAAATAGTTTAGCAGAAATCCTAAGCTGGAGGATCACCAAACTGAGTGTATGCACCTACGGGTATGAAAAGCAGCCCCCCGAAGAAAGGGGGTCAGTACGAAAAATATTCTGAGTATATAAAACATGAAGTATGATAAAGAAGATCATAACTGGCCAAAAGATTGCAGTAGACCAATGTGATAATCAGTATACCGATGTACATGTGCCTTATAAAATGATAGTCAAAACATGTCCATATCATATATTGTACCCGGCCCATTATGGGACTCGGTGAATGAAGTCATATCCGTGGATACCTATCCACATATATATATATCCGTGGATGCATGTCTACATATGTCGTACCCGGCCCATTCTGGGACTCGGTAAAATCATCATATGTATACATACCGTACCCGGCCCATCATAGGACTCGGTGAAATAATCATATATATACCGTACTCGGCCCATCATAGGACTCGGTGAAATAATATAAGCACATCAGCACGAATAGAATATCATGAGTAACCATATGCAAATTAAATCATCATTTGACTCTCAATGGAATAAAGAGAATGAACTATCACTTATAAAATCAAAGACAACTATCATATCAAGTATCACTTGGAATTAGGATTCAATGGAATTATGTACGTCCGTTGTACACTCATTTTATATAAATCATGTCAAAAAGAAGAAAGGATAGTTTCACATACCTCTTGTCATCTGTACCAACGCAATAATTTAAATTCGTCTTTATTAGCACTTCAACCTATAACAATAGTAACATGTCCATCAACTCTATGATTACTAGCATACATTATATATCGAATGATGACTCTCTTTTTATAAAACAAATTGGGCAGCAATTCCCCTGCTTATACACATATCCGCAATTCACACACAAGGTCGACAACATCGATAACAAGACACAACTTAAGGATAACCAAATCAGTCTCATATACGTCATCGTTATACATTTTTTCTCTTTACATTCATGTAATACAACAACCACAACAACCAAGGTGATTAATATACCTAATTCTCATGTTAATCCAGCCCCTTAATCCACATTAAAACAACCACTAAAAACAGTACATACTTCTAGCAACAACGAGAGTTCAAGTCTTATAGTTTGCAACATAACACTTTTCTACATCTTAATTCCTTTAGGACATATATCCGCAATTACAACAATGTATATACATGTTCATAACTAGAATTCCAGCGTTATAACTCAACAAGAACAACCCCTAAATTCGATACAACAATATCCAACAATTTCATGAATGTCACGACCACAAGACTTAATACCAAAGCTCTTCTCATAACTCCTTAAAATTCAATTCATATTTCAACACTTTCATATAAATAACTACAACTTTAGATATCAAGATTTCCTTAAATATTAACATGCAATCAATGACAACAATAACAACAACATCAATCGAACCCAATGTAATTAAAACAACCCCAAATCGGTAAAACAACTCCAATCGTCTCAACTACAACACCAATACAATCACATGCATTTTCTTACTTCCAATTTCTCTTAACATGAGTTCATCTCTTAACTACAACATCAATTAACTCCAATTACTTTATAAGAAGAAGAAATCTTACCTTAACTTAGTCAAAACAGTCCCTTCTAGCCTCGGCAACCACTGCACCATTTTGCACCATTTCTTCAACTTACAATGACATGCATGCATTCCTTATGAGTTTAAATTCATCTTGCTTACATGTTTTTCTTCCAAATAGCTCATCTTCGAAACTAGAGTTGTTGGGCTAATTTCTGGAGTAGTTTCTCGGCCAGCCAATCACCGAAACAGTGGTGGTGAGGAACTTACCATGACTTAGAACTTAGTAGAAGAAGTTAATCTTGGAATGAGAGTTAGTTTGGTCTCTAACTTAGCTATGGAAGTGGTGAAAATTTGTTTGGAGGGAGAGAGAGAATGGTTGAGTGAAGGGGGTGATTTTCGAACAAAGGGAGGGACATGAGAATATGTGAGCTGAAAAGGGATATAAGCCTATGCATGTTGGTGCCTTTTCTACTTGGAGGGCACAAGGTGCCACTTGTCTTGCCCACTAGTCCCCGCTTATCATCATTTCCACTAAAATTAATCCCACTTCATTTAAAAATCTGAAAATTTCGATAGACCTCACTTTATCTATATCCTGGTTTTTTTTTTAAAGTTCACTATAAAAATCAATTCACATTGTCACACTCGTTGGTCCAAAAATTATTTCAGAATCACATCCTTTTATATACAAATTTCCAATACTCGAATCTTATTTTCTTAATTACGTTCTCAATTTATTGCCCTAAAATTACGAGTTGTAACAAATTGTGTGATAATCTATTGCATCGGATTGCATCATAAGGTTGAATAGTTTAAGACATCACGCTCACTAATCAACCAATAATCCCGATAGATATTCACTAAGAAAGATTCAAGGTCAATAGCCATCTTTTCTGATGCAGTGATGTTCCACGCACAAATACTCTAGTGTCTGCATTAGAGTTTAGGCTTAGAGTCAAGCATTCTGATTTTCTGTGTGATAATTTCATTTATGTGGGGGATTATAGGAAATTGGGCTTGGGATGGACATTCAAGCCCATATCCAATTGAATGGAAATTGTGTTATGTTGAAACATAAAGGAAAATCTTTAGTCCCACATTGCTTAAAACTTGAAGGCTTCTCGTGTATATAAGCTATGTGTAACATTAACTTATGAGTACAAGGCTAAGGTGCACCCTTGCCTTAGTTCTTCGCATCGAAGCACCGAAGCACCGCAGCGCACCCGCACCACGCGTGGCATGGGCAAATAAACATTTAGGGCACACACACTTTGCACTTCACACTAGAAGATTTTGATTTTATAACAATGAGATTCAAATGGACGGTCAGGATTGCATCTGACGGGATCAGTTATGATCTGATGGCTTAGACAAAATCTAACATTTATGATCTAACGATACTAATCAATTTCTATCAATAAGATGTGATCTGACGATCCAGAATGAACAATTTGAATGAGTACAATTGTACCATTCAAACCAAGTGACTGTTAGTAACAGTCGTAACTGTTAGTGACAGTCGCACCTTTTGAATTAGTAATGGTTGGGAACAATTACGAAATTTCAACTGTCACCAAGGTGATGTTTCAACCTATTTATAAACTCTTCATCCTGTTGAGTTTTAGATACACAAAAATTTTGATATTTTTCCATTTGAGATTTTGAGAGTCTATAAAAGTGAGTTTGTGTTACATCAATATGCGTTCTTTTTTTGCGTTCATCGAAATGTTGTTGAAGAACACCAAAGGTATTGTTGAATGCTTGAGACATGCCATAACATGTATCAGCATCTAGTACAGGGCATTAAATGTCTTAAGTAAAGATATTACTCGCCTCAATACATTTTAATGTTTGTTTATTTTACTATTTGTTTAAATTCTTCTTCTGTTCTTCTTTAATTCTGTTTTAAAAGATCTTCTTTACAAAGTGAGGGAAAAAAAGAATTTGTGTTTACTATGGATGATTTGAAATCAACAATTTGGTAATAGAGATAATACGCTTTGCATCGTATTGGCGAATCGGTAACAAGAATTCCAACACAAATACACTTTTTGAGCAAAAGTTATTAGTGAACCTGCATCCGGGCATCTAGCTCCGTCCCTGATGTCTATAAGCTGATAATTTCAAGGCCATAAAATGTGGTATATCAACGACACTAGGAAGGCCATTTCTTAGTTATTCAACATAGCAGAGCGTTGTCCCCCGGGGCATAGTACAGTGGTAAAACTTGGGCTTTATAAGGCGCGCGGGCCTGGGCAACGTGGGTTCGATCCCCGCCAAGAACATAGAGGGGATTAATCTTGTGTCAGTGATCTGTTGTACGCTCCCAGACACTGGTCACTGGAGCACATTTCGCGATTTACTGGTGTTGACACCCAATTTTGACCCTCCCGTCCAGTCATTAGCTATAAAATTACACTAATTTTGCAAAGTAATTTTTAATAATTTTTAAATAATAAAATGCAGCGATAAAACATTAATACAGGCATAAATAAGCAATTTAATAATAACACCGTATTTTACGTAGAGTATTAAGCACCTAGAGTCCCGCGCTCGCATTTATTAATTTTAAGCCCTGTCAAACAATTCTTAATAATTAATAATAAATACATAAAATAAATAATTTAGCATGACGTCGTGTCAAGTAGCATAGTTGCATTTATTAATACGCAAAGCAATTTCATAACTTATTTTAAATAATGATGCACAATAAATAATTTTAAATAATAGCGTCGCATTCTAAAATATTAAGCACTAATTAAATAGCACGCCCATTTTTATTCTTGTAATAATTCTAAACTCAAGCTTAGATTAATAAAGCACCTAAATAATTTAATCACAATTTATTAATTTAATTTATCACTAATTAACTAATTAACTCCTAAAACTAATAACTACCCAGCCCACTACCTACCCAGCCCAACCCGCAAGGCCCAGTTCGCCCAGCCCCTATTTCCTTCCCCCCCAACTCACCCTTAGCCCTTATTTTCCCTTCCCATCGTCCAACAGCCCACACAAAACGCAGCCCTAAAATAAGAACCCTAGCCGTCACCTCTCCCCAACGTTCACTTACCATAATAACACCAAATCAGCCCTAAGAATAGTACTGAAATCACACCAAATCGAGACCCCAAAACTTACCAAAAATAAATTCAAAATCAGAACGAAATCGCGCAAGATTACCCTAAGAATAGTACCGAAATCATAACCAAAATCGCGATAAAATCAGCCTCGATTACTTACCAACTTGGAACCCAAAAATTGTAGCTATAAATACAGAACCACTATGCATGCAATAGGCATCGAAGAATCAGCAGTGCAACTGAGCTATTCAAAGAGAGAATCCTTTAGTATCACTGAAGAGGGAGGAGCATTCGAAGAACAGAGTCCAATCGAGCTACTCAGAATAAGAACCTAACCCTAAAGAAATCAACAATCTTCGCAAAACCTCTTTCTTTCCACTGCATTAGCAATCCCTCCGAGTGGACCGACGACTTGATACGCTGCCTCGGTTCGCTGTCCGGAGAAGGTAAACTCATCACCCTTTTCGCTTTAGATTTCGTTTGATATTTGTGTGTGTGATACGTATTCGGTATGACTGAGTAGGCATATACAAAGTGATACTAAGGGTTGCCTATGTGTATTAGGACGATTGTTAGAGCTGTGTCGTTGATTGGAAATCGCTGTCAAGGGTCACCTGTGTTGATTTATGTGATTAGGCCGATATTGGCATTCGTAGTGTTTTTGCAGTTATGACCAAATACATCAGATTGTATGCTCGATTTATACATAGGCAGTAGAAATGCATCATGTGTTCGCACATTCTGCCCTGTCGCTTAAATAATTGAACCAGTACCGAGATACAGGCTGCAAAAAAAAATAGGCTCGAGTATGTGTGTGTATGAATTGGGTGTCTTACCATTGTATTTGTTTCTTATTTAAATTAGTACGACATGATTTAGTTTCTGGGGCAGTAGGCAGTGAACTGCCCCTCTGTGGTCTGTTCGTCGCGCCTTGTTAGACGAGTGTTGATTCGTAAAGAACATACAAGTATTTACTTCCTTCTTATATTGATGCATAATGTTGCTTGTTGAGCTTGAAGGCTAGGCCTGAGAAATCCTTGCCTTAATACAGTCGGGGCATGCCCATGAGATCCAATACAATTATCTCTATTCTGTGTATGTCCAATGGCTGTAAAAAAAATTGTATGCGTAGGTACAATATTTAGGAAAAAGTTATGGTCATCTTATGCTAGGCTTATCTGGTGAACTCGCCACCTTCCCACTTTGTTGATTTACATTCTTGTGACGTATATGAGTATATGACGATGATCTGCGTGTTAAACGTGTTTAGTTTGATTCAGTCGTTATTTAAATTTGTTGGATTAATCTAAAATATATTCAGCTTATAGAGCCTGTTAGGTTAACTATTAACATGTGTTAAGCCTACATTAATGGTGGTTCGAATCTGGTAGGTTAAGCAGCAAATATGATTGTCAATTGTTAAATTCATATTAGTTATTAGATGATTCAGTCTTGTTTGAGTTTTCAGCTATTGCATAGGCCATACAGGTCACGGTTGTGCATCTAAGGTAAATTAACTGTAGGGGGTCTTAAGTCATAAGAGGTCCGAAAGGGATGTTAATGTTTAATTTGGCAACAAGGGTCTTACAAATAATGTGGCAACTATTCCAATAGCTTTTACAATAGAGGGAACCTATAAACAAAATGGCGATGCCGTATTTCTGTATTGGGCCGTTATTTTCCTTGGTCTGTTATATGGCACACCCACCCTTCAGTTTGAAAATCAGTCTCGTTTACATCAGCATCATTTCTCGGTTGCTGCCAATTAAAATAGCATTATGGATTATAAGCACTCTATGAATGTTTTATTATATTACTGCTAAATGTTTAGGGCATGTACTAATCCGTATCTTTTCTTTTTACATGAAATGCACCGGAGCAACAAAGAGTCTCATAGCGGGACTCATTGTGGCAAACACGAAGACCCACATCTACATGCATTTATCTCCGCATCAGAAATTCTAAGCCGTAGGCGAAATGACTTCGCCATTCCTCGAGTCGTCTTATTATTTTCTACCCCGCCCCCCATTCATTTATTTATTGTAAATTATTTGTCTAACGCTACATTAATTAATAGAATAATTAGAATATCTAAACCTTGAACCTCTAGATTAGAAATCAATTCCCTTTAGGTTAATTACTTTAGGCTCGCCACATATTGCTTTAGTCACACTAAACTATTAAATTTTAGTTATCAGCGTAACTGGTCGCAGCTAGCATTTTATTATAGACTCTCATTAACATTTATGTAAAAGCCTTATTTCTGTTATTAAAAATCCTCCTAAACATGTGGCATATTATGATATACTAATAAAATTCGTTAATGAATAAATGTATAAATCATCTTTGCGCATAATAATACATGTTGTAACTAAAACTAGCTTTATATATTTTAAAATAAATCTCACATTTTATGTTAGCGAAAAATACTCTATATCTTTTACTCAAATACCTTTCAAGACATGTATTGCATCTTAGCATAATAATTACCCTAGGTTTGGCAGGATAACCGCAAGTTAGCGGATCTTAGAGGGTGCCTAACCCCTTCCCTCTAGATTAATAAAGAATCCTTGTCCGGAATCTCATTAAGTTTAGCAGACCATAAAAAATGGAGTTAATGTTTACTTTAAATTAGTTAACATTTAGGTGTCCTAATTCACCCAAACTAATTAGGTGGCGACTCCGCGAACCCTTTAGCACCCTAGCAACCCTTTAGCACTTTTAACCTTTTAAGCACATTTTAGCATCCTTTTAACATTTATTTATTTTCTAACCTTTTTTACTTAAGCAACAGGAGTCTTCGCTAAAAAAAATGTCGCGGTCGAAAATGGGCGTGACAGAAATGGCGACTCCACTGGGGATTTAAGGTTCTTAACCACAACAAACCTAGGGTTATTATTTGGCATTATTTTTGCATTTAATTTTTGCGTACTGTATTTTGTTTATTTGCTTTAATTGCTACCTGCTTTACTGCTTTCCTTAAACTGGCATCCCGCTCATATTTCTTCCATTCTGGAAAATTCACACTATCACACACTCACGCGCTGGTGTGCTTCGCGCACCCGCAAATTTCTTCAAATACCCAAATTTTAAGAGAGTTGGCGCCTGCGCGGAGTTAGATCGGTTCGTCTGATCAGCCGCGTAGCCTTCTCACTCGAGTTGTCCGCTCGGGAACCTTGCGTCTAGAAAAGCCAAATCTTAGAAACTTAAGATAGAGCTACACCACCCTTATTTAAGGCATGCATGCATTTACCCTAGGTGGGTCGGTCCTTGGCATTGACACCACAATTAGGAAGACACCAAACTTGTCGACGGGTTTCTCAACCCAACGACCAACCATCATATTATGTGTAGCGTGACAATGATAGACAAATCCAAACCTAATCATGTCATGCTGAAATTGGAAAAAGTGCACCGTCATTTGATCGCCATTTCCAACAAAAGCATTACAGTTGGACGGCTTGGACAAATCCCTCATGACCTCGCATATGTGACGTTTAGGCCTACCTCGGGCATAAAGGGGTCCCCATGCATGTTAGGACTCGCTTGCAATGTAACAATTTATGTGCAACATGTACTTGCTAAATGTTATTTACACTTTTGCAAAATCACGTGCTAACGCAGTTTGCTACATGTTGTCTAAAGGATTTATCATCTCCCCCAAAGGTCGATTTGTATTTGACTAAGCAATGACAGAGCATCGATATTTCACAAGATCCAAGGCACGGTCCAGCGACATGACTGATTCAAGGACATTTGAGCAGAACGAGTCGGAACCTGTCTTGGTTCCTATAGGCAAAGCAGGGGTCTCAGAAAAGAAAAACAGCATAGATCCGATCGAGCACATCGCCCAGTTACCACAGCAAATAGCAACCCTGCAGACTGAAATTAAAAGACTCTGAAACCTCACCAGAGCACTCGTCACTGCAAATAACCAAAACAATCAAAACCCTCCAAATTATTACCAGTACCCGCTTACTACATATCTCATTCAGCCAATATACAATGCACCCATATATCCCACACAAAACCGAATGCCTAACATACTCCAGCTAAACACAAACCAAAGGCCACCACCAACCTATTTTCGCAATACATATGACAACCCCTTGCGATACCCACACGTGTATACGCCACAGCCAAAAGCCCGTCCACTAAACATCTTCACACCCCGCCTAAATGCCACAGAAAGGCCAGCCAAAGTATACACCCATTTAGCCGAGCCTTTGTCGCAGGTGTACGAGAGGCTGAGGTTTGCAGGGATACTCCAGCCAATTCCAAAGAATGTGCCCAATCCCAAGTCCAAAGCACATGATGGGAACAAAAGTTGTGCATACCATTCTGGAGCCATCGGACACGACATGGGAAGGTGTTATACACTCAGAGACAAAGTAAGGGAGCTGATCAAGGAGGGAGTCATTCAGGTGGAGGAGGCCTACCCCAATGAGTACAATGAACCCCAAAGGAAGAGAGGTGTTCCCTGGCCAGAACCCGCTCCGCCTGAATCAGTCATTTATCCAAACATGCACCACGCAGAAGCCAAAAGAAGGAGATACCGATAGCAGAGCATGAAGACCCAGCCATCCATGATGCAGAGCAAGAAGGCGTATTGGTTGGATTTGCACCCTTGTTCTGGTCCGCCTAGAGCCCGGATAAGAAAGAACAATTTAGTTTAGCAGAATAATTTAAGACTCATATTTAAGCTTTAATAATGTTCTCTTTTGTTTTGCTTACATTTGAACTACGTTTGACCTGATTCCCTTGACGGATACGTAGGCGGCCACATCGGCCTCGGTCCCACCTTTAGAATTTTACCCAATATTCGCTTGTAATGAACTACGTCATGACTTGATTTTCTCATGGGGATACGTAGGCGGCCTAAATCGGCTTCGGTCACACCATTAGGAAGCTTTCCCTTAGTCTGAAAATAACGAGAATACACAAGCAACTCCATTGAGACCCACTTTAGGCCAAACGCCTTTTGCATATTTAAAACTGGGACAAGGTAGGAAACCAGACAGGGTTGCAGGTCCAAGCAAGGTCGGGCACGCAGATGTCAAGGAACAAGGCGGCGAAGTCAAATGCGAATCGACCCCCCCAAACTCACAAATTTTCTTTGAGCGCAGGTCTTTCATATTAACAGAAGCAGAAAGTGCAACAGCCGAAGCAGAAAATACGGAAAAAAGTTTTCTTCGCAGAAGCAGAAAGAAGCAGCAGAGGCAGAGGATATGACAACAATCCAAAGTTCAAGTCCGCACTAGAACAATAGAAACAGCAGTCAAAAGTCAAAATTTCGCAACAAAGTCCAGCGCATAAACTCGGGCATAAAGCTAACCCGCGCATCGCACACAACAAAGGCATCATGGCAATTCGATGCGGCGTTGGCGTGTCCGCAAGGACAACATCTCGATTCATCGCGACGTGCGGCGATATCTCTACCCATAGAATCGCACGTCTCATATGTATTTATTATTTCATTTAAACAGGTATACACTAAACTTAGCTTGCAGGAGCATTTATTCTCACGAGCGCGAAGAACACGTCCAGGCAACGACGTTATCAGCACAACAAGTCCAACGACGCCGAGAACACGCCCGCACAACGGCGTGATCGCGTATGTCTATGCAACGACGCCAAAGAAGAACACGCCCGTGCAACGGCGTTATCGCGACAACAAGTCCAAACGGCGTCGGAACATCGCCCGCACAACGGCGTGATCGATTATGTCCACGCAACGGCGCCAAGAAGAACATCGCCCAGTAACGACGGCGCGACAAAGAAGTCCAAACGACGCCAAAGAACACGCCCGGATAACGGCGTGATCGCGATTATGTCTACGCAACGACGCCAAAGATCAACACGCCCGCGAACGGCGTTATCGACAAGAAGTCCGAACGACGCCAAAGAACACGTCCAAAAACGGCGTGATCGGCGTTATGTCTACGCAACGGCGCCAAGAAAGAACACGTCCCAACGACGGCGTTATCGACAAAGAAGTCCAAACGACGCCCGGCAACACGCCTAAACAACGGCGTGATCGGCGATTATGTCTACGCAACGACGCCAAGAAAGAACACGCCCCGCGGCGGCGTTATCGGCCAAAGAAGTCCGAAAATGACGCCAGCAGCAACACGTCCAAACAACGACGTGATCAGCATTATGTCTACGCAACGACGCCAAAGAAGAACAACGGCGTTATCGACAGCAAGTCCAAAAACGACGTCAGCAGCAACACGCCCAGGAAACAACGTTATCAGCACAGCAAGTCCGAAAACGACGTCAGCAGCCACACGTCCAGACAACGACGTGATCAGCATTATGTCTACGCAACGACGCCAAGAAGAATATCGCCCGTAACGACGGCGTTATCGCGACAACAAGTCCGAAAACGACGTCATGACGCAAGTCCGAAAACGACGCTATCATCAGCATATCACATCTATGCAGGGACGATTTCTCTGCTCTCAAAATTGCGTATTCATGATTTATTATTACGTCTTAGCAGTTATGCACTAACTCTTTCTTAAGCTTTAGTCTACAGGGACAACTGCAGCAAGGACAACATATCCGCATTCACAATCGCAACACGTCCGTGCAAGGGCGAAATCACAACATTTGCAGCGTCACATCAACACAGCAGGATAATATTTTCTACTCACAGTGACATTGCTTTAAAAATTATGCATCATCATTTTGCCTTAACAGTTATGCACTAACCGTTTGTTTAAGTCTTAGCATGCAGGAGCAGGAGCACAACGTGGATTTTCTCTTATAGCGAACCGGGGCAATTTGTTGGGGGGCCAACCTTCCAACGAACGGCGGTCACTGCTCCACATCACCATAAAACTCGATCATAAGTCGATAGCAGACACCCCGTGTTGCCGCTTATTTTTTTTTTTCTAGCACCACAGCCCAGTGTCGTCATAACTCGACACTGGGACAAATTTTGAGCCCGCGTTAGCCCGCCTTGGTGTCTTGACTATGGTAGCCCAAAGGTCGCCATAACTCGACACCGCGATTGAGTCCGCGTTAGCCCGCGGTGTTTGACCATGGCGGCCAGTGTCGTCGTAACTTCGACATCGACAATTTTGAGTCCGCGTCAGCCTTGTCTTAATTGCCCAACATTTTTGCAATTCTGAGGATCGAGACAAAATTGGCTATGAGTCAACGTCTTTGTCCGAAGATTCTTCCATCATCTCCATACAAAGAGGGACAAGTTGTTGACACCCAATTTTGACCCTCCCGTCCAGTCATTAGCTATAAAATTACACTAATTTTGCAAAGTAATTTTTAATAATTTTTAAATAATAAAATGCAGCGATAAAACATTAATACAGGCATAAATAAGAAATTTAATAATAACACCATATTTTACGTAGAGTATTAAGCACCTAGAGTCCCGCGCTCGCATTTATTAATTTTAAGCCCTGTCAAACAATTCTTAATAATTAATAATAAATACATAAAATAAATAATTTAGCATGACGTCGTGTCAAGTAGCATAGTTGCATTTATTAATACGCAAAGCAATTTCATAACTTATTTTAAATAATGATGCACAATAAATAATTTTAAATAATAGCGCCGCATTCTAAAATATTAAGCACTAATTAAATAACACGCTCATTTTTATTCTTGTAATAATTCTAAACTCAAGCTTAGATTAATAAAGCACCTAAATAATTTAATCACAATTTATTAATTTAATTTATCACTAATTAACTAATTAACTCCTAAAACTAATAACTACCCAGCCCACTACCTACCCAGCCCAACCCGCAAGGCCCAGTCCGCCAGCCCCTATTTCCTTCCCCCCCAACTCACCCTTAGCCCTTATTTTCCCATCCCATCGTCCAACAAATTTCACACAACGCAATTCTAAAATAAGAACTCTAGCCACACCTCCCCAACGCTCACTTACCATAATAACACCAAATCACCCTAAGAATAGTCTGAAATCACCCCAAAGCGACACCCCACAACTTACCAACCATAAATTCAAAATCAGAACAAAATCGCAAGATTACCCTAAGAATAATCTTGAAATCATAACCAAAATCGCGATAAAATCGGCCTCGATTACTTACCAACTTGGAACCCAAAATCGTAGCTATAAATACTGAGCAGTTATGCACGATAGGCATCGAAGAATCAGTCTGTTGAGCTATTCAAAGAGAGAATCCTTTAGTATCACTGAAGAGGGAGGAGCATTCGAAGAACAGAGTCCAATCGAGCTACTCAGAATAAGAACCTAACCCTAAAGAAATCAACAATCTTCGCAAAACCTCTTTCTTTCCACTGCATTAGCAATCCCTCCGAGTGGACCGACGACTTGATACGCTGCCTCGGTTCGCTGTCCGGAGAAGGTAAACTCATCACCCTTTTCGCTTTAGATTTCGTTTGATATTTGTGTGTGTGATACGTATTCGGTATGACTGAGTAGGCATATACAAAGTGATACTAAGGGTTGCTATGTGTATTAGGGCGATTGTTAGAGGCTGTCGTTGATTGGAAATCATTTGTCAAGTGCTGTGTTGATTTATGTGATTAGGCCGATATTGGCATTCGTAGTGTGTTTGCAGTTATGACCAAATACATCAGATTGTATGCTCGATTTATACATAGGCAGTAGAAATGCATCATGTGTTCGCACATTCTGCCCTATCGCTTAAATAATTGAACCAGTACCGAGATACAGGCTGCAAAAAAAATAGGCTCGAGTATGTGTGTGTATGAATTGGGTGTCTTACCATTGTATTTGTTTCTTATTTAAATTAGTTACGACATGATTTAGTTTCGGGCGATGGCGTTGAATCGCCTACGTGGTCTGTTAAATCGCGCCTTGTTAGACGAGTGTTGATTCGTAAAGAACATACAAGTATTTACTTCCTTCTTATATTGATGCATAATGTTTCTTGTTGAGCTTGAAGGCTAGGCCTGAGAAATCCTTGCCTTAATCTGATCGGGGCATGCCGAGATCAATACAATTATCTCTATTCATGTATGTCGATGGTGTAAAAAAATTGTATGCGTAGGTACAATATTTAGGAAAAAGTTATGGTCATCTTATGCTAGGCTTATCTGGTGAACTCGCCACCTTCCCACTTTGTTGATTTACATTCTTGTGACGTATATGAGTATATGACGATGATCTGCGTGTTAAACGTGTTTAGTTTGATTCAGTCGTTATTTAAATTTGTTGGATTAATCTAAAATATATTCAGCTTATAGAGCCTGTTAGGTTAACTATTAACATGTGTTAAGCCTACATTAATGGTGGTTCGAATTTGGTAGGTTAAGCAGCAAATATGATTGTCAATTGTTAAATTCATATTAGTTATTCAGCATGATTCCAGGTACTGTTTGAATTTTCAGCTATTGCATAGGCCATTCAGGTCACGGTTGTGCATCTAAGGTAAATTAACTGTAGGGGGTCTTAAGTCATAAGAGGTCCGAAAGGGATGTTAATGTTTAATTTGGCAACAAGGGTCTTACAAATAATGTGGCAACTATTCCAATAGCTTTTACAATAGAGGGAACCTATAAACAAAATGGGCAGTCTGGTATTTCTGTATTGGGCCGTTATTTTCCTTGGTCTGTTATATGGCGCACCCACCCTTCAGCTTGAAAATCAGTCTCGTTTACATCAGCATCATTTCTCGGTTGCTGTCAATTAAAATAGCATTATGGATTATAAGCACTCTATGAATGTTTTATTATATTACTGCGAAATGTTTAGGGCATGTACTAATCCGTATCTTTTCTTTTTACATGAAATGCACCGGAGCAACAAAGAGTCTCATAGCGGGACTCATTGTGGCAAACACGAAGACCCACATCTACATGCATTTATCTCCGCATCAGAAATTCTAAGCCGTAGGCGAAATGACTTCGCCATTCCTCGAGTCGTCTTATTATTTTCTACCCCGCCCCCCATTCATTTATTTATTGTAAATTATTTGTCTAACGCTACATTAATTAATAGAATAATTAGAATATCTAAACCTTGAACCTCTAGATTAGAAATCAATTCCCTTTAGGTTAATTACTTTAGGCTCGCCACATATTGCTTTAGTCACACTAAACTATTAAATTTTAGTTATCAGAATGGTCAGTGTTAGCATTTTATTATAGACTCATTAACATTTATGTAAAAGCCTTATTTACATTATTAAAAATCCTCCTAAACATGTGGCATATTATGATATACTAATAAAATTCGTTAATGAATAAATGTATAAATCATCTTTGCGCATAATAATACATGTTGTAACTAAAACTAGCTTTATATATTTTAAAATAAATCTCACATTTTATGTTAGCGAAAAATACTCTATATCTTTTACTCAAATACCTTTCAAGACATGTATTGCATCTTAGCATAATAATTACCCTAGGTTTGGCAGGATAACCGCAAGTTAGCGGATCTTAGAGGGTGTCTAACCCCTTCCCTCTAGATTAATAAAGAATCCTTGTCCGGAATCTCATTAAGTTTAGCAGACCATAAAAAATGGAGTTAATGTTTACTTTAAATTAGTTAACATTTAGGTGTCCTAATTCACCCAAACTAATTAGGTGGCGACTCCGCGAACCCTTTAGCACCCTAGCAACCCTTTAGCACTTTTAAGTTTTAACCTTTTAAGCACATTTTAGCATCCTTTTAACATTTATTTATTTTCTAACCTTTTTTACTTGAGCAACAGGAGTCTTCGCTAAAAAAAATGTCGCGGTCGAAAATGGGCGTGACAACTGGTAATAGTATTGAGGGACCAACGCTATTACCCCAGGAGTCTAGTACCAATACTTGTACCAATACTAGCGAAAGGGAGGCGTAAGCCTCGAGACCTTGGTATCAAAAAGAAAACATAGGAGAGCTTTAACTTTTGGTTTCTTTTGAAGATAAATAATCATTTTTTCGTAATTTAGTCAAAGCCCTTAATAAGAACAAAATTGATTGTGGAAACAATACAAATGTGGAATTGAGAGGAATGGTTTTACAACCACAAATTCTTATGGCCAAGGACAAAATTGTAGCATGAAAATACAATGGCACGTATAGACTCCATACAATAAGTACCTGCCCCAGTCAAACTGAAATTCTGTTCACTTATAACCTCAACAAACCTCAACCAAGTCCCAACAAAACAACAACAACAACAACACACCCAGTGAAATCTCACAGCGCGAGGTCTCGAGAGGATAGAGTGTACGCATACCTTACATCAACCTTGGTAGGAAGAGCGGTTGTTTTCGAGAGACCCTCGGCTCAAGACAAAGCATAAGCATGAACAAAGCAAGGCAAGAAAAAATTTAAAGCAGTATGAAAATGCTGGTATCAAAAGCGAATAAGTCATGATAGCGCATTCTGAAAAAGAAAGCAGTAACTACCGCATGTAAATTAGATAAATAAAGCACAATACAGAACATATAGCAGCAGACATCAAACTACGAGAAACTATAAAGTAATATTGCGCTTATTCGTATGATAGACTAAGCAGACCTATAATAAAAACACTACACTACCAGTTCGTAAGCGTAAGTAAGACTACGCTCGACTACCTTCTACCCTACTCCGTGTCCTCCACAACACCCTATCTAAGGTCATGCCCTCAGTAAGTTGCACCTGTGTCATATCCCGTCTAATTACCTCTCCCCAATACTTCTTCGGCATACCTCTACCTCTCCGAACCCGTCCATAGTCATTAGTCAACCTCTCGCACCTTCGCACTGGGGCATTTGTGTCTCGCCTCTGCACATGCCCAAACCATCTCAATCTCACTTTTCGCATCTTATCCTCTACCGATGTCACTCCCACTCTGTCCCGAATATCATCATTTCTAATTTTATCCCTCCATGTATGCCCACACATTCATCTCAGCATTCCATCTCCGCAACTTTTATCTTTTGAATGTGCAAAGTTTTGAGTGATCAACACTCCGCCCCATACAGCGTAGTCGGTCTAACCACCCTATAAAACTTGAATTTAAGTTTTTGTAACCTTGTGATTAATAATATATATGTGGCAGCAAATTTCCTTTTGTTTCCCGGTTACCAAACAATAACTCAGAAGTAAACTAGCAGAATATAAGGTAATAAAATACTACTCAACAACCAAAAATTAAACTTTTTTTTCTTCCTTTCTATTTTTCTAGTTGAAACTTCTAAAAAAACATCAATGAACCTGTGAATTTCTTACTATGAATTCAAGACTCAAAATTTGTTAAAAATGTCTATGGTGGTGATGTTGATGTCTATGTTCATCCAATCCAAAGCACTGCAAAACAGGGAAACAGGCCACAAAGAGACACCTCTTTAACATAGAGAATGTAGATGACACTACATAACAAGGGCAGCAATAACATGCCAAGATCCTTGGCCTATCTATATTTCCTTCATGGTGGTGATGGTGGTGACTCATCTTCTTCTTTGACCTGAATATACAAAAACCAATGACTACTATAATTGAGCAAAAAGATCAGACCTTTAATGAAAAATAGTGAAGTAATTCATATTAACAACTCAGGAAAAGAGCATAGATTACCTTGAGATATGAACCTTGACTTTCTTCTTCTAATTCTTAAGCTAAAAGAATATCAAAGGTGGGAGTAATTCAGATTTATGAGGTGAATAGCTGTATTAGAGCAGCAGAATTGGGAGGAAGACTATTTGTAGATTGCCCCCAAAAAAGAGTTATAAAGCGTGTCAATTTAGTGTTGGGTCATGGTTGTCACAATTATTACAATTTGGCAAGTAGCTTGTACTTCTACTAATATAAATATTTCAGCAAATTAGGTGTCCTGGCTTTTGCTACCGTTAACTACAGGTGAGGTCTAATCCAATTGGACCAAATATCATATGTGGCGTTAAGTAGGTGGTTAAGTTGATATTGACAATAATTAGAATATTGAAAAGGGCATCTTCTTTTCTCGAAAGGCCAGGCGACATGGTTATATTAGATTGTTAATACCACTTCTGAGGTAGCATGATAATGGATAGTAATTCCTTCTAGGTATCTTACTTTTTATTTATGTATTTTACTTCTTTTTTTTCTAAAACGAATGTTTTTTTTATATTTGGTAAGTTTTGATAAATTTAAGATCGTAAAATTTAAAGTATCTCATAGATCTTTAATTAAACATCATAAGATTCAAAAAAAATCTTTTATTTTTTAAACTTTGTGTCTAGATAAACTAAGACATTTAAATTGGGATGGGAGAATCTTTTTATTTTATTTTTCTATTATATTGAGGATTAGGGAAAGATAAGGAGGAGTAAGTGAGAATACACACATCTATTACATCGCATATTCTTACCGATATAACTGGATTAGAAGCCTTGATGGTAAACCACAACATATCCAGTGTAATTCCATAAAGTGGGTCTGGAAAGGCTAGGATGTACGCAGACCTTGTCTCTTCCTTTGTGGGGCAGAGAGGTTATTTCCGATAGACCCTCAACTCATAAAGAATGTAGTCAATGCATGATTACAAGAAAAAAATAAGACAACACGATATCTAGATAAAGAATAAATGGAGTAATACACACGTAGGAGTAATGCTCTACGTGATACATAAATACTACTATTAAGAAAAGGAAAAGAGTGTTGCGATATTTCTATGCGCTAACGCAAGTGTACATATCTCTCAAGTAATATAGTCTGTAAGACCGAGTTATCATCCACAAAGACTGGTTTGTCAAGTACCGAATATCTAATTTATGGTATTTATTTGGCAATCGTTAAAGCGTTTGGATTTTTATCTAACAACTAAAAACTAAAGTAAAGTGCAGAAATTTAACTAAGGATGATAATACTTTGGTCTAAAACAGTTATGAAGGGAATTAGGGTTTTCAATCTCCTCAACTATCCACTCTTTCACTTGTTAATGCAAGACTAATGACTCTTATTCTTATTAAGATAGCAGGTTAACGAATATGTTTATATTCCGGTTATGACATATAAAAACTCAACCTTGTGCAGAAAACTTCTATATTTCTATGATAGATTTTACCACACAAGAGGATTAAGAACAATAACCTTAAACACTACACAAGTATCGGGGTACTTTCGTCCATGATTTTAACCTATGTCTAAACAACTACAGCATATTCAAATCTCACTTTTCAGATCTCGATTCAAAATCATATAAGTTATGTCAATTAATGGTCAGTCAATTATCAAACAATCAATACAATATTGAATAGATCTTAATATAGCTGAGGAAGAAATCAATAATTATGCATTAACTGTATGAAAGAGTTTCAAGCGATTCGACGGACAGTCCTAATAAAGAGACTAGCTCCTAGACATTGTCATGCTAAGAACTAATACAAAATTCAACATAAACTGAATTAAATAAAAGAGAAAAGAAAGAACTTGAACAAGAGTAGTCTACAATCTTGTAGCGTTTGCCTCATTTCTAGCCTCCAAAGTATGATATTAAAATATTTAAGGGTTTTACATCTGCGAAAAACTGTGTTTCAGACCCTTTTAACCTTTTAAAATTTGGCCCAGAATCTGGAAATCTCGCGCCTCGGCTCTTCGAACCTGAAATTTGTTTAAATTACTTCCCGAGATCAAGGCTTCTTTGATTGATTGCTTGGGCCTTGATTGTGCAATTTCATCCTCAAACTCAGCTCATTTCATCCTCAATTCGGTATTTCCTCCTTTAGGACCGCTGTGACTCAAAAAAAAGAAAAACAAACCTAACACTATACTAAACGCAAACGAAAAGAGGAAAATACTCACTAAAAAGGACTCAAAAATGTATATAAAATAGACTCAACAAAGAGGAGATGGAAAAACTAGCCCTCTACCTCTCTCACACACATCACGACAAAATTCAACTACCTACTAACCTTCTATCATAATCCTCGACCTTCAAATCTTCCTATCTACGGTCATGTCCTCAGTCAGCTGAAGTTGTGTCATTTCATGTCTAATCACATCCCCTCAATTTTTTTCAGTCTACAACTACCTCTTCTAACTCTTGCAACTGCCAATCTATCACACTTCTTAACTGGTGCGTCCTTGCACCTCCACTTCACATGCTCAAATCATCTCAGTCGCTCATCCCTCATCTTGTCCGCCACGAAGGCCACTCCAACATTGTCTCGTATAACTTATGTAAGATAATATTAATCTCCCTTGATCAGTCTTTATCATTAATATCAATATATATAGTGTACAATATTCATCCCTTATACGAGAGGAATCCTACTCTTAATTATAAGAGGAATCCTAGTCTTACCATAATTATATTTATACAATATATGGAATATATTCTAATTATAGGTAGGAATTTTATTATACTACTATATACATTTACACGCACCGTCAGTCAGAGCGGGAGGAGGCCGGATACTGAAACTGGATCTGAAGTCAAGAAATAACTGTCTGGGAAGTCCGTTGGTAAATATATTTGCATATTGATATGATGAGGGAACATGTAACACTCTGACATGTCCTAGCGCAACTTTCTCTTGAACGAAATGTATGTTCATCTCAACGTGCTTGGTTCGCTGATGTTGAACCGGGTTGTGAGAAAGATAGATTGCAGAGATGTTATCATAGTACACAATAGATGCCTGACGCAAAGGACACTGAAGTTCTGACAGTAAATTTCTGAGCCAACAAATCTCAGCTACCACATTTGCAATGCCTTTGTACTCAGCCTCGGCACTGGAACGAGATAGGGTGATTTGTCTCTTGGCAAACCATGAAATCATATTATCCCCTAAACAAACATAAAAACGGAGGTAGAGCGTCGCGTGTCCGAACACCCTGCTCAATCTGCATCCGTATACGAGAGCAACTTGTTTGGTGCAGAGGGGTAAAGGTGCAAACCATAATCAAGTGTGCCCTTAATGTATCAGATGATACGCTTAAGGGTAGTGAAATGAGACTCTCTGGGGGCATGCATAAATAGACATACCTGCTGAACAACATAAGCAATGTATGGCCTTGTAAATGTAAGATACTGAAGTGCACCTGCAAGACTCCTATACAGAGTAGGATCGGATACTGGAGCACCATCCATAACACTGAGCTTAGATTTTGAATCAACTTGAGTAGGCATAACTTTGCAATTCGTCATCTTATCCCTATACACAATCTCATCTGCATACTTACACTGACACAAGAACATGTGGTTGGCAGACCTGGTCACTGATATCTCCAAGAAATAACTCAGCTTGCCTAAATCAGTCATTGCAAATTCGGTCTTGAGCAAAGCAATAATCTCATTTTTCAACCCATCAGAGGAGGCAGTAAGAACAATATCATCCACGTACATCAATAAGTAAGCAATGCTACTACCTCGATGAAAAATGAAGAGTGATGTATCACTTTTGCTGCATATAAACCCAATCTATAAAATATACTTAGCAAAGTGATCATACCACACATGGAGGGCCTGCTTTAGGCCATATAGTGACTTACGAAGACGACACACATAGTGAGGGACTACTGGATGGGTGAACCCAGGCGGTTGATGGATGGGTGAACCCAGGCGGCTGATGCATGTAGATTGTTTCTCTCAGGTCCTCATGTAAAAATGCATTATTCACATCAAGTTGATGTATCGGTCAGTGTTTGCCCATGGCTATGCTAAGAACTGTGAGAATGGTAGCCGGTTTGACAATCGGGCTGAATAACTCACCACAATCAATGCCCTCCTGCTTATTTGTGTCATTAGCCACAAGTTGTGTCTTATACCTTTCAAGATCTCCACTGTCTTTGAATTTTTGACAAACAAACCACATACAACGGATCACATTTACCCCCTCCGGCCTAGGTACTATATCACAGCTTAGTCAAAGCATTAAACTTCTCATACTTTATCGCATTTTAATTAGGGTCTTGTTTGGCCAATTTGGGGTTCTTGGGAAGTGGAGAGATGGTTTGGGCAGACATGTTAAATTAGACTTTGGGTTTGAAAATCCCGTATTTGGCACGAGTTTCCATATGGTGAGTGGGGACAGTGTATATCTGTGGTGGCTGAGTGGTGGGATCTGATACAGAAAGTAAGGTCGGATAAGGGAAGGTTGGAGGAAGTGTCGTCGAAGGCACCGCGACGCCGTGATCAAGGGTCGCGGCGCCGGAGGTATAGATCTCTCTGAAGTTTTGGCACAGTGGCGCCTCCCTTTGGAGACGCGGCGCTGACGCTGATGATGGATCACAGGGCAGAGAAGGTGATTTTTCAGCGGTGCTATGATCTAGTTGACTGAGAATGAGAGGAGAGATGACAGACTCGTCAAGAAATGAGTAATCCGGTTTCTGGAATTTATGAGGATTCGAGAACGGGAATGTGGTCTCGTCGAATGTGACGTGATGCGAAATGTGGATTTGATGAGTGGACAAGTCAAAGCAGAGATAGCCCCTATGGTTCGGCGGGAGCCTAAGTAGACACATGGAGTGGACTGGGGCTAGTTTGTGAGGGGCGGTGATAACATAGATAGTCGAATATCCGTAGATGATCGTAAGAGGGGACTCTATAATAGAGGATTTTGGTATGGGTCATATTGTGAAGGGTGATCGTTGGGATAATATTTAGAATGTATTCTGACATTTTAGTAGCATATACCCAGAAAGACGGATAGAGGGAGATATGAATCAATAGAGTGCGAATTATATTGTTAATGATGCGAATGATTCATTCAGCTTTATCATTTTTTGGAGAAGTGTGAGGGCAGGAGAAATGAAAAGCATGCCATCGTTTGTACAAAAGCGGTGAAACATAGAGTTATTGAATTCACGACCATTATCGCAATGAAAAGATTTTATACATTTTTCATAAAAGTGTGAAACTCAAGAAATTTGGCAAACACTTTTTATTTGAATTTAAGAGGATAGACCCAAATGTAGTGAGAAAAATCATCTAGCAACATAAGATAATATTTATGACCAAGGTAAATAGGGTTAGGAGATGTCTGTTAGGCATATTTTATATACACTTTTTAGTCATTTTTAGTTAGTATTTTACTCATTTCGTTTGTATTTAGTATAGTATTAGGTATGTTTTTCTTTCTTTTGAGTCACAACGGTCATAAATGGAGAAATGACAAAAAGAGGATGAAATGAGCTTGATTTAGATGGAATTGCACACTAAAAGACCAATAAATGAAGTCTAAAAAGTCCCGGGAAGTATAGAAGAAATCAGACAAAGTCCGGACGAGAAAAGGACAAGATTTCGAAAAAACTGGCTGAAGACGTCACTGGCGCCGCGACGCTAAATGTACTGAAAATCTCGATTTTTCTCAGGTGTTCCGGCACGGCTGCGCCAGCCAGCAGGGCTGAGGTAGAGATTTGATAATTCTGGTCCGAATTGGACACGGTTTTTAGGGTCCGAAACGTAATTTTTCTCAACTATAGAATCCTAAACCCTGACCTTATTATTCATTCTATACCATATTACAAAACCTACTTTGGGAGGCAAGAATTGGAGGCATCTTTGTTCAAGTTATTTTCTTATCTCTTTTAATTATTTCAGCTTATGTTGGATTGTAATTTAGTTCTTGGCATGACAATGTCTAGGAGTTAATTACTTTATTTAGGGTTTTCCAATTGAATCTTCTTGAAACTCTTTCATACAGTTAATGCATAGTTATTGATTTCTTCTTCAGCAGATTAAGATCTATTCAATATTGTTTTGATTGCTTGATAATTAACTGGTCATTAATTGTTATCACTTATATGATTTCGAATCGAGATCTGAGAGGGGAGATTTGAATATGTTGTAGTTGTCTAGACATAGGTTAAAATCGTGAACGAAAGTACCCCGATACTTGTGTAGTATTTAAGATTATTGTTCTTAATCCTCATGTGTGGTAAAATCTATCATAGAAATATAGAAGGTTTTTGCACAAGGTTGAGCTCTCGTATGTCCTAACCAGAATATGATGATAGATTAGTTAACCTGCTATCTTAATAAGAAGAAGAATTATTAGCATTAACACGTGAAAAAATGGATAGTTAAGGAGATTGGAAGCCCTATTTCCTTCATAACTGTTTTAAATCCCAAAGTATTTTCATCTTTAGTTTATTTTCTGCACTTAGTTTTAATTCTTAGTCATAAATCTCAAACTAAAGAACGTTAGCCAAATAGAAACCAAAGAATAGATAATCGATACTTGATAACCAGTCTCTGTGGACGATATTCGATCTTACAGACTGTATTACTTGTAAGGATATGTACACTTGCGTTAAGCACTTGGAAAAATCGGCTAACAAGTTTTTGGCGCTGTTGCCGGGGACTGACATACTTTCATTATCGAACTATCTATTCTTATTTCTACTTTGGTTTTTATTTTACTTTTTTATTTTAGAACATTTTTTCGTGTTTTGTTTGCTTGTTTTTTATCACTTGCAGGAAGGCCAAGGTAATTGTTGATCCTTTGTACAATGAAAAATCAGCAAGACAACAACGTAGGGAATGATGAGCTACCGACTGCAGAAAGGAGCTTGGGGGATTATGTGATGTCAACTATTACAGGGGTGCAGACTTGCATCAGGCTCCCAGTGATAGGATCCAACAATTTTGAGATCACACCTGCTATTTTGAGTATGGTGCAGAACACAGTCCAGTTTGGAGGGTTACCATCTAAATACCCACATATGCACATTGCAAATTTTCTGGAGTTGTGTGACATATTCAAAGGAAGTTTAAAGATTTGCAAAGGAAGTTTCCACATCATGGTCTTGAGCAGTGGAACTTGGTGCACATTTTCTACAATGGTCTAAGTGGGACTACTAGGACAATTATTGATGCAGTTGTAGGTGGCACCTTCATGAAGAGAACAACACATGAAGCCCATGACTTGTTGGAAGACATGGCCACGAACAATCACTTGCCAGATGATAGAGGAACATGTAGCAGAAGAGCAGTTGGGGTTCATGATCTAGATGCCATCACTATACTGAATGCACAAGTTGCTCTCTTGACTAAGCAGTTCCAGCAGAATACCAAGTCCGTAAAGACGGTCCAGATGTAAGCAGTGTGTGAGATTTGTGGGGGTCCACACACCTTTGATAGATGTCCAACAACTAATCCCAACAACATCCCAATGGAGCAGGCTCAATGTCAGGCTGTGGGAAAATTTTAAAGGCCCTCTAACAATGCATTCTCCAAAACAGATAATCAGAGGTGGAGAAATCACCCAAATTTTTCATAGAAGAATGACCAAGGGCAACAACCACAGTTTCAGGCCTCATCTTCACAGCAGTTCAGCCCACCAGCCCCACAAGAGAAGCTAGATGACATAGAAGCATCACGGTTAACCTTAGCCAGCTCTCAGACTCAATTCATGACGGAAACCAGGTCCTCAATTACATCTTTGGCCAATACTCAGACAAAATTTATGGCAGAGACTACTCAATTCATGACAGAGACTAGGTCATCTATCAGAAATTTAGAAACACATGTGCGACAACTAGCACACACGCTGAATAATAGAGAGCAAGGTAATCTCCCAAGTAATACAGTGATGAATCCAAGGGAGCAATGCTAAGCAATTATCTTGAGAAGTGGGAAGCAGATAGAGCAGATTGGATCCCAACCAGTGGTGGAGAAGGGGAATGAGGTGGAGAAGATAGCTGAGGTAGAAAAGAATGGGGTTACTGATGACCGCCCTATTTTAAAGAAGGCTCCACCGGCAGTCATGAGGGAATATGTAGACAGAATTCCTTACCCTCAAAGACTGCAAAAGAAATCCTTAGACAAGGAGTTTTCCAAGTTTTTAGAGATCTTCAAAAAGCTCCATACCAATCTCCCGTTCATTGAAGCTTTGGAGAAAATGCCAGTTTATGTAAAGTTCATGAAAGACATCCTGTTTAAAAAGAGGAATCTGGTAGACTATGAGACAATAGCGCTGACAGAGGAGTGCAGTGTTATCTTGCAAAAGAAACTTCCCCCGAAGATGAAAGATTCAGAGAGTTTCACCCTACCTTGCACTATAGGAAAGGTGACATGTAAGCAGGCCTTGTGTGATTTGGGGGCAAGTGTAAACCTTATGCCCTTTTCTGTGTTTAAAAAGCTTGGTTTGGGGGAAGCAAGGCCAACAACAGTCCACTTGCAGCTAGTTGATCGCTCTATTGTGCACCCTAGAGGAATAATTGAAGATGTGTTGGTAAAGGTGGGCAAATTCATCTTGCCTGCTGACTTCCTCATTCATGATATGGAGGAAGATGAGATGATATCAATGACCCTTGGGAGACCATTCCTAGCCACAGGGAGGGCATTGATTGATATTGAAAAATGAGTGTTAAAACTCAGAGTTCAAGGTGAATAGATGACCTTCAAAGTGTTCAAGCCACCACCTGAGCCAAAGATGACCTTCAAAGTTTTCAAGCCACCCACTGAACCTCAAGTTATGGATATATGTTATGCTATCAGGGTAGTTGATAAGGTCGGGTTGCAGAACAGCCTCACAAGTACTGATGCTCGTGGGGTACCACTAAAGAAAAGTGGGGAACCTGAGATTAAGGCCAAGGAAACGGCGAATGTTGAAAAGAGAATGAACTTTCCTGAAACTAACTCTGTGAAAAAGAAGAGGAGGAGGAGGAAGAGATTGGTGCTGAGATGGTTATATGGTGGGGACACTCTACCCCCCCTTGATTTAGTAAGTGAACTGCGTCCGGCTAAAAGACGTTAAAGACAACGCTACTTGGGAGACAACCCAATGTTTTAATTATGTTATTTTAATTTTTGTTTTAGGTTGTTTTATATTGACTTGAACACTCTCACGATCTGTTATATTGAGTGTTTGTGGATGATAGATAAAAGTAGGGATTGAGAAAATGCAGAACGGGAAACAACTGGCACAGTGCCGCGACGCCGAAATACAGGGTCGCGGCTCCAAAACTTCAGAGAATGATTCCCGCCATCAGCGTCGTGATGCCAAAAGTTCAGAGGGTCCCACGCTGTGCAATTTCAAAAAAGATTTTTCCCCCAGACCTCCATTGTGACCGTTGTTTTGTGTCTGTAAGTTGTCCCTTTAGTTTTGAGTCTTTACACATTAGGAACAATGTGTCAATCAAGTTTGGGGGGGATCTTACTTTGTCTTTTGTTCTGAGTCTTTTGGTTGTTTGTTTATGTGTTTTTGAGTCGTATTTTTTTTATATAGATCACGCATGTTGTAGTTGCTGAAGATATCTAATGGATTAAGTAGGATAATGTAATGGAATAGAAAGCAAAAATCTATGTGCTTAAGATAGATATGCCAAAAATTCATGACATCTAATTATTTAGGATATTTGTACTTAGCCTATGTGTGTCAGTTATGGAAAGAAATGTTGAAAAAAAAGTCTAGAAAATATGTTTGATTGTTATTTGAGGCGAAATAGTTGAGATGTACATGTTTAGGGAGATGATTTAGGCATTTCTTTGATAGCCCTTCTTACCATTCATTACCTACCCTGACATAAATTGTATCACTAATCAGCCCCTTTAAGCCTAAAATAATATCTTTGTTTGACACCCTATGTTTTCCTAAGTTGTGCCATAAGTCAAAAGTTGAAAATTCTTGGGATGAAAAGTGTTGAAGAAAGCAATAAAAGAGAATGAAAATGTGATGCACCCCAATGAAAAATATGCAAAAGTCCAAATTTGGGGATGCTTGTTATTTATAATGTGTCGCATTCTCTCAAAAGAAAAGAGGGAATAAAATAGGTATAAGACTGAAAAGAAAATCATAAGAAGGAAAAAGGAGTTGAATGAAAAATGTTATGGTACGTAATTTGAGCCTAAATGCATATTTTTACCTACCCCTGCCTAAGCATACATTACAACCCTTGAAAGTCCTGATGATCTCTAATGTGTATGTCTATGATTAGTGGAGAATAGCAAGTAAATAGACCTATAGCATTTTTGGAAAGATGGAATGAAATTGACATGCATAGGTTAGGTGTTTATGTTTCCATTGATTATGATACAATTGAATTTGCGAAATATCTAACTTGAAATTCTAGATTGCGAAATATTCATGCTATGTATGTTCTAACATATTATCTCAACTTTCATCCATGATTTTGAAGAAGCATTGCTATAACTACTTGATCCATTTCATAGAGTGTTTGTTTTTGTTGTGTTTTTCTTTTGATCTTTACTCGAGGGCGAGTAAATGTTAAGTTTGAGAGTATTTGTTAGGCATATTTTATATACATTTTTTTAGTTATTTTTAGTTAGTATTTTACTCATTTCGTTTGTGTTTAGTATAGTATTAGGTCTGTTTTTCTGTCTTTTGAGTCACAGCGGTCCTAAATGGAGAAATGGCAAAAAGAGGATGAAATGAGCTTGATTTAGATGGAATTGCACACTAAAATACCAAGAAATTAAGTCTAAGAAGTCCCGGAAAGTATAGAAGAAATCAGACAAAGTCCGGATGAGAAAGGGACAAGATTTCGGAAAAACTGACTGAAGACATCACTGGCGCCGCGGCGCCAGCCAGCAGGGCTGAGTAGAGATTTGATAATTCTGGTCCGAATTGGCCACAGTTTTTAGGGTCCGAAACGTAATTTTTCTCAACTATAAAATCCCTAAACCCTGACCTTATTATTCATTCTATACCATATTACAAAACCTACTTTGGGGAGGCAAGAATTGGAGGCATCTTTGTTCAAGTTCTTTTCTTATCTCTTTTAATTATTTCAGCTTATGTTGGATTGTAATTTAGTTATTGGCATGACAATGTCTAGGAGTTAATTACTTTATTTAGGGTTTTCCAATTGAATCTTCTTGAAACTCTTTCATACAGTTAATGCATAGTTATTGATTTCTTCTTCAGCAGATTAAGATCTATTCAATATTGTTTTGATTGCTTGATAATTAACTGACCATTAATTGTCATCACTTATATGATTTCGAATCGAGATCTGAGAGGGGAGATTTGAATATGTTGTAGTTGTCTAGACATAGATTAAAATCGTGGACGAAAGTACCCCCATACTTGTGTAGTATTTAAGGTTATTGTTCTTAATCCTCCTATGTGGTAAAATCTATCATAGAAATATAGAAGGTTTCTGCACAAGGTTGAGCTCTCGTATGTCGTAACTGGAATATGATGACAGATTAGTTAACCTGATATCTTATTAAGAAGAAGATCATTAGCATTGCATTAACACGTGAAAGAGTAGATAGTTGAGGAGATTGAAAGACCTATTTCCTTCATAACTTTTTTAAATCCCAAAGTATTTTCATCTTTAGTTTATTTTCTGCACTTAGTTTTAATTCTTAGTCATAAATCTCAAACTAAAGAACGTTAACCAAATAGAAACCAAAGAATAGATAATCGATACTTGATAACCAGTCTTTGTGGACGATATTCGGTCTTACAGACTATATTACTTGTAACGATATGTACACTTGCGTTAAGTGATGCGCGGTAAGATGCACACACTTTAAACGCAAGTGCACGTTATCGTGACAAGTAGTATAGTCTTGATAAGACCGAATATCGTCCTCTAGGATTAGGGTTCAAGTACCAACTATCTATTTTCTAGTATCTATTTGGTGAATTTATGATTGATTTGTTGTTTATAACTACGAATTATGCAAGCTATTTTAATATAAAGATTTACTTCAGTGGTGATGAGAATAGGGCTTCCATGTATCCTTACTATCCGCTTATGCTACTTACTAATGCATTAACTTATGGTATTCTTCTTTAGGAGAAAGCAGGTTTACGAAATCGTTTTATACTCCGTTAGGTTATATAAACACTCAACCTGATGTCGCACCTTACCTACCTTTCGGTGATAAGGATAACTTTATAGGAGGATTAAGAACAAAACCTAGTTGGCCGTCACGCACAATGCGCAAAATTAGGGTTGTTAAGCCTCTCATCAACGCTTACATAAATAATTGAGGTATTTTCATCCCCAATCCAAGAATGTCTACCCAACTTACAAAGATATTCACAATCCTCCTTTTGAATCGATTAGAAATCATATAGTGATAATTAGTTGTCAATTAATTACCAAGAATTCAACTCGATTATTGGATAGATCTCACAATAAGAAAAATAACCATAAGCAGCGTGCATTAATTTATAACATAAGTTTCTAGCAATTCAACATGGAAAGCCTTATAAGAGAATTAGTTCCTAGCCATAAATATGACAAGAACTAATTCAAAGGTCATCATAAAAACTGAAATAAAGGAAAGACACGGCAAAGAAATTACTAAACTACTGGTATCCAATCTCCAAGCAAAGTCTTGAGTTGTGCAAGAAGGGAACCCTTAAAAGCGCCTAGGGTTCTCCTTTTATAGGTATGACCGTCTCCTCTTTTCCTTGAGCTGGCCCGATTTTCGTCAAAGACCTAATTTTTCCGCGTCGGCGCGCAGACAGTAGCGGAAGTTCTGCAATCCGTCGGGTGTTTTGGCGCCGCGGCCCTGATATCTGCTATCTGAGGGCGCCGCGGCGCTGTATCTTCTGTAGCTCCTCGGATGTTTAGGCGCCGCGGCCAGTTTTGCTACGAGGCGCGCGCTGAATCTTCGACCTCTGGATAGTGGGCGCGCGTGCAGCTGCAGGAGGCGCCGCGGCCTGGCACACTGCAGGAGGCGCCGCGGCGCTGGTCTTGATTTTTCCCTCGTTCGCCACTTTCTCTGATTCCAGCTCTGGCATCTCCTCTTTTGCCCTCTTTTTGCTCTTTTTCCGCCATTTGGCCATTTTAACCACTTTGACTCAAAAGAAAGAAAAACTATCCTAATACGACACTTATATGTGCAAAATGGGACAAAAGACTAACTAAAAATGCCTCAAAAAGTGTATATAAAATACACCGATCAAATACCCCCAAACTTAACCTTTGCTCGCCCTCGAGCAAAGATAGAAAGAAATAAAATAAAAGACTCAAAGAACAAAAAAATACAAAGACTCACTGCCATTGATCACTTTTGCTGCATTAGTGTTAACTAGAAAAACATGAAGGTTAGCAAAATAATATGCAGGAACATATAACATGAAAGTTCAGCACACTAAGCACATGAAGCTAGATATTTCGCAAACTCATATTATCATGCTTAATGGAAGTCAATATACTAAATCATGCATGTAAATTCAAGAATTCCTATGGCATGCTTACTTGCTATTCTCCACTAATTCTGGATATGCATAAAAGAGATCTTCAGGACTTTAAGGGTTGTAATGTAGGCTTAGGTAGGGGTAGGTAAAAATAGGCAATTTAGGCTCATTTAGGTACCATAAGCTCTTTAGCTTTTCAAGATTTCCCTTTTCTTTTGTTCTTTTCTTCACAATTCTATCTTTTCCTCTTTTGTTTTGGGAGAATGAAGAGTATTATAATAACAAGCACCCCAAACTTAGGCTTTTGCCTCTTTCTTATTACTTTTTATTGGGGTGCAACAAACTCATTCACTCTTTTTGTCTCTTTTTAACACAATTGATTCCACTACTTCACATTTTTACTTACGGCAACTGTCTGGGAATATAGGGTGTCAAAGAAGAAGTTTCAATTTTTAGGCTCAATGGGGCTGACTAGGGATACTTTTAAAGTTCGGGGTAGAAAAAAGTGGTAAGAATTGGCTATCAAAGAAATGTCTGAGTCATCTCCCTAACATGCATATCCTAACTATTTCGCCTCAAATAGCAAGCAATCATAACACATAAGCATTTATCATTTAGCATGCATAACTCAAGCAAGAAATTCCAAATAGACAGATTCTGTGAGTTTTTGGCATATCTAACTTAGGTGTTTAGATAGTTGCTTCAATTCCGTTACATTATTCCGCCTTACTTCACTAGGTGTTTCTAGCAACTACAGCATACATGATCTTTGACAGACAATTATGACTCAAAATTCAAAAAAAAATAAAAAAAATTGGTGACTCCAAATAAACATAAAAACAATCAAAAAGACTTAAGTAAAACATAACATGACACAAAAAAAATAAAACACAAATAAATACCCCCAAACTTAAAACACACATTGTCCCCAATGTGTGTAGACTCAAAGACAGTAAAAGAAATAGACACTTACAAACTTTGGTTAAAATGGTGGTGGTGGCGGTGGATACTGCATCGACCATTGGTTGAACAAGGAACTTAGCTCGTTGATTTGTTGCCTTGTTTCTTGTTGTCCTTGTACTACTGTGTCCAAGGTCTGCATCATCCTCATCTGATTCTGATACAATTGCTCCATTGTGGGCGTTGGAGGTTACGCTCGCGTGGTTGGCTGTGGCTAGGTCTGCCTCATATTGAGCCCTATTTCGTGCTCATCTTCGCCCATGGCGGCCTCTGCTGCTGCTGCTATTCTTGGTTGTACTCTCCGTCTGGCTGGGGGCTTGGAGTGCAGGAAAGAGTGCACTATCCCATAGGATACGGGCAGTTGGTTTCTTTCATGAGTGTCAGTGGGTAGGTTTGGAACCGCACTCATGTGACATAGCTTGGTGATAACTGAGCCATGTCCCAATCCGCCTGTTGTTACCAACCTGCTGATTTCTTCAATGCTTTGCACTATTTCTTTCCCCACATCAATCGTCAACCCCCTCATAATTCCATATATCAGTTTGATCCTATCCTCTGGCACTCTGGTGAAGTGCGTGGATGGAATCATGCGGGCGCTGACGAAATATAGCCAACATTTGGCTACTTTGTTGAATTGGCACCTGTTCAGTGCTCTTGACCTATTTCTTCCAATATCAAAAACAGCTCCCTGGTAGCTCACGGTGTTTGCGACGATATCCCAGTTTATGTTGTCGGTGCTCCTAGACCATGTTCTAAAATGGCTCCGATCACCAATTCCTCCTTCAACATCAACTGTTTTCAATTGTATATTGATATTTTCTGCTGTCACAGACACATAGCGTCCCCTTACAAAGCATCCCCTTTCCACCTTCTCCGGAAAATTGGCATAAAATTCACGCACCATTGTTGTGTTTACTGGTGCTATCTTCTCTGGGTTCACAAATTTTCTCCAATCCCTTAACTCAATCATCGCCCGAATGGGCTCATAAACATCTTCTTCCCCATATGACTCCCACTGGTAGTCCATTCCCACTACGGTATTATGGTGCAGTATCGCTTTTGGTATCTTTGGAAGGCTTGGTAGCTCACAAACCTATTTTCATCGTATTGTGGGGTTGGGGTGGATGTGGAGCCTCTTCTTTTCCTGGTGGCCATGGTTAAAACAGTTTCTGGGGCTTACAATTTAGTGGCACAAATGTTTCCTACACAATTGACAACTAGCAGCGAACACAACACCCCCAAACTTCAACTTTTCTACCCAATACCCACACTTCTTTTCTACTATTTTCTCTAAACTTCACAATCAACTTTTCAGTACCCAATTACTTCAACTACAACACTCCTTCGAACTACTACCTCCTGTGACTTTAGTAAAGGAATCAAGAACAGAAAAAGATTACCTTTTTATGAGAGGCTTCAAGCTTGTTATTGTTTCTAATGGTGGGTTGAGGCTATGGAATGGAGCTTTGTTGGTTGAGATGGCTGAGGGTTTTTTAGGAATTTAAGAGTTTTGATTGTGGTTGGGTTGAATTTATGGAGGATTTGTGGGCGATTTTTCGAAATTTCATGGGTTTTTGGAGAGGAAGGGTTAGGTTTTTGAAATTGGATTTGGGGAAAATCTGATTCTGGGCGTTTTAAGTTCTGGATTCCCGTGCCGCGGCCACTTTTAGCGGCGCCAAACTCTGCGCTCGCCGGGACTTTCTGCGCGGCCATTCTGGAAGCGCGGCTAAACAGCAAATTTTACAGGATTTTGGCGCCACTGCTCACGGCGCGCGGTGCTTACCCGCTTTTCTGGAAATCCTGGCTTTCGTTCAGCTTTTCGTCCTTCAGTTTATTTCCCTGCACCTATCAATCACAGCACAAACACAAGAACCCAAGACCGTGAGATTGTTCTAGACAAAATAAAATAAACTAAAGACAGAAATTAAAATAACATAATTGAAAACGTTGGGTTGTCTCCCAACAAGCGCTGTCTTTAACGTCTTTTAGCCGGACGCAAGTTCCTTAGCCTTAATAACCCTGGGGTGGATTAAGCCCCCAACCTATCCATTTCCTCCACATTTGACGTTTTCTTTTTCTTCTTTTCTTCTTAGCATTATCAGTATGGGGGGTTCAGGAATACTTACCTCTTTTAGTGGCATTTCAGCAAACCATGCCTGTTTTCTTGGGCTCATCGCTCTTTGGTTGACTTGTATTGGCTCGCATGGGGGTTTGATGGTGCTGATTGCAAAGCACCCACTCATTGTTGGTGGCTCAATGTCGTGCTTTTGACTGCAGGAGGCGCCGCGGCGCTGGTCTTTATTTTTCCCTCGTTCGCCACTTTCTCTGATTCCAGCTCTGGCATCTCCTCTTTTGCCCTCTTTTTGCTCTTTTTCCGCCATTTGGCCATTTTAACCACTTTGACTCAAAAGAAAGAAAAACTATCCTAATACGACACTTATATGTGCAAAATGGGACAAAAGACTAACTAAAACTGACTCAAAAAGTGTATATAAAATACACCGATCATTAAGCACTTGGAAAAATCGGCTAACAATGTCAATAAATCGGCATGTATAATATCAAAAGGTGCAAAAGTAACACTAGTAGATGATTTAAACGGAAGACGAGTATGTTTGCCCAGAGAACAAGAAACACAGTGTTGGTCTAGTTTACCATTATTATATGGAATAAAATTGTTGGGTTTAAGAAAATTAAAAAATGGGCTCTTGGATGACCAAGTCTATTATGTCATGTGGATGGAGAAATAGCCACTAGAGAGACGGGAGATCAAGATCCGGCAGCGGATGTGGATGGAAATGGATAGAGATCCCCCGTGCTATTGCATCTCGTAAGAGGTGTCCCCGTAATAAGATCATTTATAGTGAAACCAAAAGGATCAAAGTCAACTGAGACAGAGTTATTACGAGTAAATTTGCGGACATAAATTAGGTTATTAATGATGTGTGGGGCTTATAGGGTATTCTTAAGGAAGAAGGGTGGATGAGGAGGTTGTGTGTAGGATTTACCATAGCCCTTTATCGGAATGCAGTGGCCATTGCCAACTGTAATAAATTGAGGATGCTTTAAACTGAACAATTTGGGAATATTACCTGCAGACCGGGTGAAGTGAGATGTGGCGCCGGAGTCCATGTACCAAGTGTTGTTCGATTGCTGCAAATTCAGGCGGCTGAAAGCCTGACCCGAATCAGTAGGAACCATACTGGGTATGGGCTGCTGGAACTAGTCTTGCATAAAATAGGCTTGTTGTTGGTACTGGGTTGGTTGAGGGGCCAGCAACCCTGGTTGGGCATACGGGTTGATCCACTGCTTTTAGTACTGTTGAGGCACCGCGGCGCTCTGCTGGTACTGTTGAGGCATCGCGGCCCAACCGTACTGGGGACTGGGCAGTGGCTGCTGCTGCTGGTTCTGCTGGCCGCGACCCTTGCCACGACCGCGGCCTTCTCTACCGCCGCAGCCCTTGCCACCGCTGCTGTTGCGACCCTACCTCTATTGGGAATTTTTTGACAGGGGAGACGTTTCAACGGCTAAGGCCTGTTGATTATGTTCATCCTATTTAGCACGACGGGTTTCTTCGAGCAACAACTGCGAATGAGCTTTGTTAAAACTGGGTAATGGATCCTCCTGTTGAATCATGGTGGCCAAAGTATCAAATTCGTCTTTCGAAAGGCCTGCAAACAATTGTAACACCATTTTAGTTTCTGAGACAGGCGTGCCGATGTTGTTGATCCACCACAAGTTTTAACTGTTTGCAGTAATCAATCACGTTGGAGAAATTATCAAGACGTGTGTTGTTAAATTGTTCCTCCAAATACACAGCGCGTGTGTGTTTGTTGTCTTAAAATATTTCCTCCAAACAAATCCACAAGTCACGGGCTGAGGCGCTAGATTTCATAATAGTGAGAAGGAGATCTTTGGATATTGTGCCATATATCCACTATTTAACCACGGCATCGAGACGACGCCATGTTATGTCATCGATCTCCGGGGGCGAAGAACAAAATCAATCATCGATGTGATCAAGCACGTGGTAAACACATGCATGAATTTTAAAGAGTTCGACCCACGACCAGTATTGATCATCTTCCTGATCAAGAATGAGAGGGATGCAATTCTTGATATTTGTAATGGCGAGAGTCGGATGGAAAGATGGTGATGAGTTGGTGGTGAGAGGTGTGGAAGCTGAAGCATCAGAAAGTGTGGGAGAAATAAGAGGATCCATTTAGAGAAGAGAGGAATGGAAAAAAAACTCAAGAAATTTGTGGTGGCTGCCGAAGGGGGGGAGGGGGGCGGTGGCCAATGGAATAAAATTTCTAGGTTTTTAAGTTCTTGGCTCTTGATACCATGTAAGATGATATTAATCTCCCTTAGGAGTCTTTCTCATTAATATAAATATATATAGTGTACAATATTCATCCCTTATACAAGAGGAATTCTAGTCCTAATTACAAGAGGAATCCTAGTCTTAGCATAATTATATTTACACATAATATGGAATATATTCTAATTATGGGTAGATATTTTATTATACTACTATACACGTTTACAACTTCATTTCTAATCATATCTCTCCTAGTATGACCACACACCCATCTGAGCATTGCTGAGTATATTTTATACACACTTTAAGTCATTTTTAGTTAATATTTTCATCTTTTCGTTTGCGTTTAGTATAGTATTAGGTTTGTTTTCCTTTCTTTTGAGTCACAACGGTCATAAAAGAGAAAATATTGCTTTTGAAGATGAAATTGCACAAGAAAAGACCAAGAAATGAAGCCTAAGAAGTCTCGGAAGAACGAAAGAAATCTGACGAAGTACGGGCACCAAAATGAAGCACCGTCGGAAAATAACGTCGACGACGCCGCGGCTCCAGCCAGCAGCGCCACGGCGCCAAATATCCTGCAACGTCTGATGATTTCGTCGAAGGCAGCGCCGCGGCGCCAGCCAGCTGAGCCGTAGACTAGGTGAGAAAATTCGATTTTCAGAATGGTAAAAGGGTCCGAAACGCAATTTTTCTCATATATAAAACCCTGAAACCCTGTCTTATTTGAGATCATACTTTGGAGACAAGAAAGGAGGCAAAGCTACACAATTGGAGACTTTTGTTCAAGTTCTTTTTCTTCCCTTTGTTTTATTTCAGTTTATGTTGGATATTAAATTAGTTCTTAGCATGACAATGTCTAGGAGCTAATTTCTTTATTAGGGTTTTCTGTCGAATCGCTTGAAACTCTTTCATACAGTTAATGCATAATTATTGATTTCTTCTTCATCTATATTAAGATCTATTCAATATTGTATTGATTGTTTGATAATTGATTGATCATTAATTGTCATAACTTATATGATTTCGAATCGAGATCTGAAAATGGAGATTTAAATATGTTGTAGTTGTTTAGACATATGTTAAAATTGTGAACGAAAGTACCCCGATACTTGTGTAGTATTTAAGGTTATTGTTTTTAATCCTCATGTGTGGTAAAATCTATCTTAGAAATATAGAAGGTTTCTGCATAAGGTTGAGTTTTTATATTGTTATACCCCGTAGTTCCAGGGTATGTATGTGAGAATGTACGTACGAGAATACGACAGAAATTTTGGAAAGAAAGGAAGATGTGATTTTTCGACGGAAAAGTTTCCGGTTTTTGTGAAGAAAAAGGTTCGTTAATGGGAATTGGATTCCCAGATTTGGTATTTGGACTTCTTGGATTATTTTAGAATTATGAGATTTTATTTTCGGAAATGGTCACGTGGGACCCACGGGAGAAATTTACGGTTTGTGAGGCCCACTTTGTTTTTGAGGTTTCCGGTATTTTGGATATTTTTGGAAGACGAAATATTTTGGACGAGTCGGGGGGCGACACGTGTCACCCTCATGTGGCACCTTGGCCGAAATTGGAGGGACAAGTGGCTAGCCACTTGTCCCCTTGGCCGAATGGCCTTGACACTTGGTAGCCCATTTCGTTGGCCATGTGGTGTGGTGGGACCCACACACACATGGCCCAATCTTGACCACACACCTTGCTTAGATCTTGGCCCTTGAATCCTCTATATATACCCCCTTAGGTTGAAGAGTATTTCATCCACACTTGAAGACTTTCCAAAGCCAAAAATACTCCCTCCCTTTAGTGAGTTTTCGTCCCTCCCCCCCTCTTGTGTAGAAAATACTTGGTGTATTGTTGTATAATCCCAAATACCTTGGCCTAGTATCCCTAGTAGTATTCCAAAGTTGTTTTAATACTAGGAGCCCGGAAATGCTACTTTATTCCAATAGTCGCAAAATGAAACCCTAGAAAATCTTCATAAGCTTGGTTGAAGTGTTAAGAGAAGTTGTTTAGAAACTTCTAAGGGTCGCTTGGAGCGGGTTGAAGCGTAAGGAATTGGAGCTAAACGTTGATCAGGATCGACATATAATCTTGTATAATTTTGGGCTTATCGAGGTAATAATCTATGTCCCCCTATTGTAATTGGATATTACATATTGTAGTAATTTAGAATTGAGTATAAGATATATTGGTAAGGATTGAACTGTATTTACATTGGATTGTACTTACAGTAGACTTGTGTAGTATTATTGTGAAGCAGAATTGAACACGTCCGGTTAGACGTGTAGTCCCCTGGGAGTTGTTGGCCTGATAACGGGCCTTGATAGGGGAGGAGATTTATGAGATAGCGGGGAGGTCTTTGCGAATTTTCTGTAGAATAAGGAATCTTGTATTTAGAATATTCTACGAAGAGAGCTAGAAGTTGATAGATGTATTGTGGTTATTATAGGTGGATCTTCTACGCGCGGCATACTTGACGTGGCTTGTGGTTTAAGCTAAAAAGGTATGTGATTCTTCCTATACTCTTGAGCATGATTGTTGTGAACTATATAGTACGGTAGACGTACGTGTGTGAAATGAATTTTGTTTGTTTAAAACATAAAGTGTTATAATGGCTTTATGGGAAGTTAGTTATAACGACTTTATGAAGATAAAAGAAAGATTTGGTTTGTGATAAGAAACGACTTGATTTTGAAAGTTAAGAGACTTGATCTTGAAAGATAAGAGACTTGACTTATAACGACTTGTTTTCGGAAAAGGAGAAGTAACTTGATTTAAGTATAGGTTACTTGTTTTGAAAAGAGTAAGTTAGTTGGGTTTTAAAAGAGTATACTTGATGTTGTTCTAAAAGAAAAGCACTTGGTTTAAAAAGTATAGAGTACTTGATTTTAAAAGCCTTGTAAAGATTTTTACGAAGGTGAAGTAATTTGGTTTTAAAAGTAAAATGTGTTTTCTTTATATACTACGAGTATTAGTATCATGTGACTTTTACGTAACAAGAGGTCTTTTTGAAAGAATGAAAGTATGTAGTATTTCAGATTGTTGATATAAAATGAAAGTACATTAAACTTGCCTATGCTTGTTGTGATAGCCTTGTTGTGCAAGTGTTGTGATTACGTACTCTAGTGTCTCGGGAGGACCGGTTATCGATTGATTGTTGGACATCTTGTGCGTTGGATTTTCCACGAGTATCGTCCACTATTGAGTATTATCTGGTTATTTCTTTTGGACATCTTGACGCGTTGGATTTTCCGCAGTATCGTCCACCTCGAGTATTATCTTGTTATTCCTTCGGGACGTCTTGCGATGGATGTTCCACGGGCATGCGTCGATGGGATGGTTTCATGGCCATGCTTTCAGGAGTAAGATGTCGGGACACGCGGTCATTGTGAGGTTTTGTTATTTATCCATGGACCGCTAATCCATGAAGCTTGTCGCGATGACGAACAATCACGGGCTTGATTTGTACATCCGTTACTGCACACTTTAGATACTTGTCTGGTCATTTCGTGTATCGGCAGTTTGGTAGATAGCGAGATACTTGCCTCGGCCATATCTCGTGAGACGGTTGGCTAGAATGCGTTAGCTTTGGTACTTGCCTTGGCGATTCGTGGCTAGCTTTTGGATCCGTAATTAGCTTTCGTACCTTGCAGTGAAGTTTTATGACTAGCTTTTGGAACGGTATAGGCGATTCTACTTGGCGTCGGTTTAATGACGCAGCGAGGATCTAGTGTTCGTGTTCACATACGGGTGTTGTTTTACATCATGCTGCCGTGATGAGAATGAGTTCCACGGGCATGAGTGATATTTTAGGCGTGAGACCCATAGTTATGTGAGTGATTATTCGGGATATCGTCCTCTTACTTGACATAGCTTGTTTACTTATTTCGAAATGGTTTTATAAAATGATGAAATGTGATTTCATTCTGATATTTTGATTTCACATACTTGGTACGTGTCTTGACCTCGCCCGAAGTGCGTTCATCTGCGCGGTAGGTACACCGTTGTTGATCCTCGCTCATAGGATCGCAGTTCAGCGTTTGGGAAGCTCCGTTTCTCCGGAGGCTTATCTTTTTGGTATAGCCCCTGTCATTGTAGATACTTGTACATTCAGGGGTATGGCGGGGCCCTGTCCCGTCATAGTTGTTGCTATATTCATAGAGGTATGTAGTACTGTTGTAGGCAGGGTTTGTAAAGGATTGTAACTGTTCAGTTTTATGTATATTCAGGAAGGTGACCGGTTTGGTTGGCCTGTTTTACTATCATATCTCTTGTTTCATGTTTAAGTTTTTATTTCCGCTGATTTTCTCTGATGTTGTATCACTAGGGTGCCCGGGGTAAGGCACCAGTCACGGGCCCGGGATCGGGTCGTGACAAAAATGGTATCAGAGCAGTTAGTCCTCGGAAAGTGTCTACAGACCGTGTCTAGTAGAGTCTTGATTATCGGTGTGTTGTGCACCACATCTATAATCGTGAGGCTGCGAGACATTTAGGATTAGTTTCCATTCTTCGCATTCGAGATCGTGCCTTAGAGGCGTGTTATAAGTTGGACCTCTCTCGACGTATTTCGTTTTACCGGCTATGCCTCGCGCAAAGGCAACCCGGCGAAGGCAAGGCGGCCGAAGAGGCGCTAGTAGAGATCTGAGAAGTACGAGCGCGAGCGGCCATTACGAGATAGTGCTTGACGGCGAGTTACGTAGCGCCCTTGACCCAGCGAGTTTAGAAGCGCGGCGGTGGCTACGAGACCACGGTACACGAGCCTCCATCCAGCGGCTGGAAGCGAGAGAGATGGGTTACAAGAGATGGCGATTCGGCGGGATCGTGGCGACGAGGATAAATTTGAATCAGGCGATTCGATTTGATGGCCCCGTAGTTCACCCGGTCGGATAGTTTGAGGCTACGGGATTTTACGAGTTGTAGCGCGAGTTACGGGTCGAGGCACGAGGATGATCCGTAGGAGTTCATCCGTCGATTCTGAGAGGATCATGCGAGTGATCAAGGCTTGGAGACCGAGTCGGTGGTCTTAGGTTCGCGTCGGCCGCGTGATCTGCGATCGGGTTTGATTCGTGGGAGCTGTCGGGAGCATGCGGCTTCCGGTGTTGGGACGAGTTCTCGGAGGCCTTTCGGCCATTTCTTGCCTCGCGGATGAGAGGGCATGGGCGACAAGTTTACGATCTTTGAGGCGAGGAGGGCCGCGATTGAGTACAACGTAGAGTTCGACTCGTTGGCTCGATATGTCCCTGCGTTAGTAGCTAATATGGAGGGCGAGTGCCGCTACGTCACGAGGCTTGATGACTACTTGGCGAGTCTTGTTGGGTGTATCGCTTCAGCGGGCATGGACATTGTCGCGTCGAGCTCATGCACTAGGGTGTGAGCGCGGAGAGCCAAGCAGTTGACGATACCAGAGAAGAAGGCGGGGCGGCGAGTCCTGGTAACTTTCGAGCGGACCGCCAGCCGAGACTAGTTATACGCCGCGCCCGATGCAGTGGTCCTCTGATCTTGTGGCCTCGAGTATTCGGGAGGCGGTCGGGGCTCGAGGTTCGAGTTTGAGGAGTTTGGGTGCTGGCGGATAAGCCACCCGACCTAAGTGTAGCGGTGTGGTAAAATCCATGCGGGAATGTCGCGATATTCATGGGTTTGTTTTACATGCGGCGGCGAGGCCATTTAGCGAAGAATTGTCCGACCGGGGTAGCGCGGATGTTGAGACTCGGCGCCGGGATGCATTGCGGGTTCTTCGCCCGATAGCTAGGCGGTGTTCATACACTGGCGAGGCGAGCGAGTCGTGGTGGAAGTTCGATTCTAGCGGTCCTTGGAACCGCTATTTGATTTCGGTATATCCTTAACCTGCAGAGATTAGTATGCTTGTTATGATGATCTCTTTATTGTGTCTTTATGCGGATAGCGTTGTGTTATTGATGTGTTAGAAAACATGGTTAGTTGAAAGGATAAGTGTGGGGACATGGAAGGTGTGAACCTTAGAATAGTACACGTTGAGACCTTAGATGTAAAGTAGTCTTGAGAAAAAGATTTTACGGTTAGTCCTTGTCGAAACACTTGGTATGCGTGAAATGTATTGAGGGATATTTCCTTGGGTTGTGTAAGATGAAAGTGGTAGCTTTCAGGACTTGTATAGGTAAGGTTGTTCCGGATCGGGGAACAAGAGTCTGGTGCGATTATGGGTCGGGTTGAGGACCATTCGCGGGTCAACCGCCGGCCGGTTTGGGGTGGGGTCGATTCGAGTGGTCGCCCGGTGGTAGGGTCACGAGGGTGCTAAGCCAGTTTAGGTAACCATCGTGCGAGTTCGTGGATATGTTCGACCAGAATCGGATCGTGAAGGCGGGAATGACCTTAAGGAATTTGAGGCTAGTATGATGACCAAGATTGAGATAGTGACCAGGGTTTTGGAAGCGAAGCAATGACTGAAGTGTGGTATGTGTACTAGAAAGAGTTCGGGTGTACGAGAAAGGTACGACGAGTAAGAAGAGAAGCGAACAATGTGTTATGAGAACGAAATTGATCATTTCTTTTGTAAAGTGAAGATGCGAAGGGAGTATCCTTTAGACCATGGGTGTGAGCTTTTGTGATGTTAGAAGTGATTCCTCGTTGGCTTGGATTGAGAGTTGCGTGTATGTTATACTACGACCATTGGTGGCAGGTCTGGTTTGGTAAGTATAGTAGTGAAGACTATACCGACGCAGGTATGTTTTGGAGACTTAGAAGGAACATTCGGGACGAATATTTCTAAGGGGGGAAGAATGTTATACCCCGTAGTTCCAGGGTATGTATGTGAGAATGTACGTACGAGAATACGACAGAAATTTTGGAAAGAAAGGAAGATGTGATTTTTCGACGGAAAAGTTTCCGGTTTTTGTGAAGAAAAAGGTTCGTTAATGGGAATTGGATTCCCAGATTTGGTATTTGGACTTCTTGGATTATTTTAGAATTATGAGATTTTATTTTCGGAAATGGTCACGTGGGACCCACGGGAGAAATTTACGGTTTGTGAGGCCCACTTTGTTTTTGAGGTTTCCGGTATTTTGGATATTTTCGGAAGACGAAATATTTTGGACGAGTCGGGGGGCGACACGTGTCACCCCCATGTGGCACCTTGGCCGAAATTGGAGGGACAAGTGGCAAGTGGCTAGCCACTTGTCCCCTTGGCCGAATGGCCTTGACACTTGGTAGCCCATTTCGTTGGCCATGTGGTGTGGTGTGACCCACACACACATGGCCCAATATTGACCACACACCTTGCTTAGATCTTGGCCCTTGAATCCTCTATATATACCTCCTTAGGTTGAAGAGTATTTCATCCACACTTGAAGACTTTCCAAAGCCAAAAATACTCCCTCCCTTTAGTGAGTTTCCGTCCCTCCCCCCCCTTTGTGTAGAAATTACTTGGTGTATTGTTGTATAATCCCAAATACCTTGGCCTAGTATCCCTAGTAGTATTTCAAAGTTGTTTTAATACTAGGAGCCCGGAAATGCTACTTTATTCCAATAGTCGCAAAATGAAACCCTAGAAAATCTTCATAAGCTTGGTTGAAGTGTTAAGAGAAGTTGTTTAGAAACTTCTAAGGGTCGCTTGGAGCGGGTTGGAGCGTAAGGAATTGGAGCTAAACGTTGCTCAGGATCGACATATAATCTTGGATAATTTTGGGCTTATCGAGGTAATAATCTATGTCCCCCTATTGTAATTGGATATTACATATTGTAGTAATTTAGAATTGAGTATAAGATATATTGGTAAGGATTGAACTGTATTTACATTGGACTGTACTTACAGTAGACTTGTGTAGTATTATTGTGAAGCAGAATTGAACACGTCCGGTTAGACGTGTAGTCCCCTGGTAGTTGTTGGCCTGATAACGGGCCTTGATAGGGGAGGAGATTTATGAGATAGCGGGGAGGTCTTTGCGAATTTTACGTAGAATAAGGAATCTTGTATTTAGAATATTCTACGAAGAGAGCTAGAAGTTGATAGATGTATTGTGGTTATTATAGGTGGATCTTCTACGCGCGGCATACTTGACGTGGCTTGTGGTTTAAGCTAAAAAGGTATGTGATTCTTCCTATACTCTTGAGCATGATTGTTGTGAACTATATAGTTGATCGGTGTATTTTATATACACTTTTTGAGTCAGTTTTAGTTAGTCTTTTGTCCCATTTTGCACATATAAGTGTCGTATTAGGATAGTTTTTCTTTCTTTTGAGTCAAAGTGGTTAAAATGGCCAAATGGCGGAAAAAGAGCAAAAAGAGGGCAAAAGAGGAGATGCAGTGGAATCGGAGAAAGTGGCGAACGAGGAAAATTCAAGACCAGCGCGCGCCTCCTGCGATCAGCGAGGCGCGGCGCCACTATCGAGAGGTCGAAGACTGCGGCGCGCCTCGAGCAACAAAATCGGGGCGGCGCTAAACATCCGGCGAGCCACAGAAGATACTGGCGCGCGCGCTCGAACAGCGAATATCGGGCGGCGCCAAAACACCCGACGGATTGCAGAACTTCACGGCGCGGCCCATGCGAAGCGCGGCCGCGGAAAAATTAGGTCTTTTGGAAAATCGGGCGAGCCTGAATGAAAAGAGGAGGCGGTTTGCGGCTATAAAAGGAGAACCCTAGGCGGTTTTGAGGGTTCCCCTTCTTGCACAACTCAAGACTTTGGCTTGGAGATTGGATACCATTAGTTTAGTAATTTCTTTTCCTTTTCTTTACTTTATTTCAGTTTTTATGATGAACTTTGAATTAGTTCTTGTCATATTCATGGCTAGAAACTAATTCTCTTATAGGGCTTTCCATGTTGAATTGCTAGAAACTTATGTTATAAATTAATGCATGCTTATGGTTATTTTTCTTATTGTGAGATCTATCCAATAATTGAGTTGAATTCTTGGTAATTAATTGACAACTAATTATCACTATATGATTTTTAATCAGATTCTGAGAAGGGGGGGATTGTGAATATGCTGTAAGTTGGGTAGACATTCTTGGATTGGGGATGAAAATACCTCAATTATTTATGCAGCGTTGATGAGAGGCTTAACAACCCTAATTTTGCGCATTGTGCGTGACGGTCAACTAGGTTTTTGTTCTTAATCCTCCTATAAAGTTATCCTTATCACCGAGAGGTAGGTAAGGTGCGATACTGGGGTTGAGTGTTTATATAACCCTAGCGGGAGTATAAAATGATTTCGTAAACCTGCTTTCTCCTAAAGAAGAATACCATAAGTTAATGCATTAGTAAGTAGCATAAGTGGATAGTAAGGATACATGGAAGCCCTATTCTCATCACCACTGAAGTAAATCTTTATATTAAAATAGCTTGCATAATTCGTAGTTATAAACAACAAATCAATCATAAATTCACCAAATAGATACTAGCAAATAGATAGTTGGTACTTGAACCCTAATCCCAGAGGACGATATTCGGTCTTACTAAGACTATACTACTTGTCACGATAACGTGCACTTGCGTTTAAAGTGTGTGCATCTTACCGCGCATCAAGTTTTTGGCGCCGTTGCCGGGGATTAGGCATAGTTCAATATCAATTTTATCTATTTTTAATTTCTAATTTGGTTTTTATTTTTATTTTAAATTTTTACGTTTTTATTTTTTTTGAAAAGTTCGAGGTGTCGTGATTCTTTGTTGGTTTTGATTTATTTCAGGTATTTGTTAGATATGGATTTCTACTGTCAATATGACAGAGAACCAACCATAGAGGAAGAGAGGGAGAAGTTAAGAGAAACTATACTCAGTCTCACGAGATACCAAAATCAGTTCATAGATGAAACAAGAATGGCCATGCAGAAGTTGGAAACGCAAATAGCAGAGCTCGCAATCATATTCAACAGCGAAACATATGAAGAGCAATCTGCACCTGGGGTAGGCAATGAGGAAACACAATGCCAGACAATTGACCTGAAGGATGCCGAATCAGGGGAGATAGATAGTTTACAGCAGTGTGGCCAAGCGCGCGATGGCGGTCGCGGCGCCAAGATTGAGACAATGCGAGAGCGGTCACGAAGGTTACGGCATCCGAGGCGGTCTGAGGAAAGTGGCGCCATGGCTAAGATCAGTGCGGCGCCGAACCTGAACCGAGAAATCAGCACCAGCTGTGGCATCCGCACCTCAGGTGATGATACCATATCCTCAGAAATTAAAAACTTGCACTCTTGACAAGAAATTTTCCAGATTCGTGGAGGTCCTCAAACAATTGCAGCTCAATATCTCGTTTGCTGAAGCATTAGAACAAATGCCGAGCTACGTCAAGTTCATGAAGGATGTGCTTAGCAAAAAGAGGAGGATAGAGGATTACGAAACAGTGATGTTGACTGAGGAGTGTAGTGCCATCTTACAGAGACAACTGCCTCAAAAGTTACAAGACCCTGGGAGCTTTACCATCCCATGCACTATTGGGAAATTTGAATGTCAGAAGGCACTGTGCGACTTAGGAGCAGGCATAAATCTGATGCCCTATCTAGTTTTCTCCAAACTAGAAATGGGAGAAATCAGACCTACAAACATCACCTTGCAGTTAGCTGACCGCTCAATTGTCCATCCGAGAGGAGTCATCGAAGATGTTTTAGTGAAGGTGGACAAGTTCATCTTCCCCGCTGACTTCGTTATCTTAGACATACAAGATAACGATGGAATCCCCATCATACTTGGCAGACCTTTCTTAGCCACAGGACAGGCGCTCATTGATGTGCACAAAGGGGAGTTGAAGCTTCGAGTAGACGAAGAAGAGGTGATTTTCAATGTTTTTCGAGCAGCAACTTTTTCAGAGGCCAAGGATAACTGCTCGGCCATTGACCTTAGCGAAGAAGCAGTGTCAGCCAAAGAGTTCGGATATGATGATACGATTGAAGAAGTACTGACCACATGGGATGATGATAGTAGAAACGATCCAGATCTGATGGAGTATGCAAATTGGATGAATGCTTATGAAAAATGGGACACAAGGAAGTATGAAGAGCTTGGACAGGTACCATAAAGATCATTGTCATCCACAGAGAAGGCTCCAGAGTTAGAGTTAAAAACCCTACCCAATCATCTACAATACCAATACCTAGGTGAAGAAAAAACCTTACCAGTGATCATTTCATGCCACCTATCCACCGAAGAGATTGACAAACTGCTAAGAGTACTAAAGAATCACAAGCGGACCATTGGATGGACATTAGCGGACATAAAAGGGATAAGTCCATCAAAAGTAATGCATAAGATCCGTCTAGATGAGGAAAGCAGACCATCCATCGAAGCCCAAAGGCGACTAAACCCAAACATGAAAGAGGTAGTGAGAAAGGAAATATTAAAATGGCTCGATGCAGGAGTAATCTACCCCATATCCGACATCACATGGGTAAGCCCAGTACAAGTGGTACCGAAAAAGGGTGGAATAACAGTGGTGACCAACGAAAGAAACGAACTCATACCCTCGAGAACGGTCACCGGATGGAGAATTTACATTGACTATCGCAAGTTGAATAAAGCAACTAGAAAGGACCACTTCCCGTTGCCATTCCTAGATCAAATGTTGGACAGACTTGCAGGGCATAACTACTACTGCTTTTTGGATGGATACTCAGGGTATCACCAGATTGCAATAGCCCCAGAAGATCAGGAAAAGACAACATTCACATGTCCTTTTGGTACATTTGCATTCAGAAGGATGTCATTCGGACTCTGCAATGCACCTGCAACTTTTCAGAGGTGTATGATGGCAATTTTTTCAGATATGGTAGAGAGAACTATAGAAATCTTTATGGATGATTTTTCGGTCTTTGGAGCATCATTCGATGAGTGTTTAAGGCATTTAGAAGCAGTGTTAAGCCGGTGCGAAGAATCTAACCTTGTGCTAAATTGGGAGAAGTGTCACTTCATGGTAACAGAAGGAATCGTCTTGGGACACAAAATATCAAACCAAGGTATTGAGGTGGACAAAGCAAAGATTTCGGTGATCGAAAATCTCCCACCTCCAGTATCAACAAAAGGAGTCAGAAGTTTTCTTGGACATGCAGGTTTTTATAGAAGATTTATCAAGGATTTTTCAAAGGTCTCAAAGCCTCTTTCCACATTGCTAATGACGGGGGTTGCCTTCGACTTCAATAAAGAATGCTTATCCGCATTTCAAACGCTCAAGGAGAAGCTCGTTTCAGCACCCATAGTCATTGCACCAAACTGGGAGCTCCCATTCGAACTTATGTGCGATGCAAGCGACTATGCAGTTGGAGCGGTGCTTGGACAGAGAATCGACAAGGTATTTAGATCCATTTACTATGCTAGTAAGACTCTAAACGACGCACAGTTAAATTATGCAACTACTGAAAAAGAACTACTAGCTATAGTATATGCGTTTGAGAAATTCAGGCCATACTTGATTGGGAATAAAGTGATAGTATACACGGACCACTCTGCTATAAAGTACTTGATGACAAAGAAGGATGCGAAGCCTCGCCTCATTCGATGGGTCCTACTTCTACAAGAATTTGACGTAGAGATTCGTGATAAGAAAGGAACAGAGAATTCATTGCGCACCACTTGTCAAGACCGAATACACAGAGAGCCAGAACACCAAGGATGTGCAAATAAATGATCACTTTCCAGACGAACAACTGTTCCGAGTAAGTATGAATTCTAAATTACCTTGGTACGCTGATTTTGTTAACTTTCTTGCAGCTAAAGTACTACCCCCAGGCTTGTCAAGACAGAAAGTGAAGAGGTTTTATTCAGAAGTAAAACATTACTATTGGGAGGAACCGATGTTATACAAACATCGTGTCACCAAGTCATCAAAGCGATGTATACCAGGAAGAGATGCATCGAGTTCTCACCCATTGCCACACCTTATCACGTGGACACTTGGGGCATCAAGAACAATGCAAAGGTATTGCAATGCGGATTCTATCGCCAACACTCTTGGATGCCCATACCTTTGTGCAGAGATGTGATAATTGTCGAGAACAGGAACATCTCAAGACGAAACGAAATGCCTTCGCAAGGATATGGAAGTAGAACTATTCGATGTGGGAATCGATTTCACGGGCCATTCCCGCCATCCTTTGGAAATCAATATATCCTTCCTGGCGATTGACTATGTGTCCAAATGGGTAAGCAGTGGCCACCAAAGAAAACGACAAGAAGACTGCTCAAAAATTCCTCCAAAAGAATATTTTCACAAGGTTCGGCACCCCAAGAGCTCTCATCGACGGCGGAGCCATTTCGTAATAGACACCGAATTCATTGTTTTCCGATATGGAGTTTACCATCAAGACTACAACCGCTACCACCCTCAAGCTAATGGGCAAGCGTAAGTATCAAATAGAGAAGTAAATTGCATATTAGAAAAAGCGGTGAACGGCTCAAGGAAAGACGGTCCATCAAATCGATGACGACATGAGCATACCTGACAAAGATTCAAAACACCAATTGGTATGTCACCTTATAAATTAGTCTTTGGTAAAGCATGTCGTTTGCCAGTAGAGTTGGAACACAGAGCATACTGGGCAATGAGGAAGTTAAACATGGATACCACAGCAGCAGGACAGAGGAGGCTACTACAAATGCGAATTAGATGAATTCCGACACAATGCCTATGAGAATGCAAGATCTACAAGGAACGAACAAAAGCATGACACGATAAGAATTTGATACCGAAAGACTTTCAAGAAGGACAACAAGTGTTGTTATTCAACTCAAGGTTGAGATTGTTTCCAGGCAAGTTAAAATCACGTTGGACATGACCATACACGGTGGTAAGAGTATTCCCATATGGAGCGATTGAAATAAAATGGAGAGAGAGAGATGCCTTCAAGGTAAACGGACAGAGGTTAAAACCCTACCTGATCAATGAAATGGAATACATGAACTTGGTAACTTCTCATACCTTAAAATAATAAGGAACTTGCGTCCGGCTAAAAGACGTTAAAGACAGCGCTACTTGGGAGGCAACCCAACGTTTTTAATTATGTTATTTTAATTTCTGCTTTAGTTTATTTTATTTTGTCTAAGAACACTCACGGTCTTGGGGTCTTGTGTTTGTGTTATTGATGTGCAGCAAACAAACCGAAAGACGGAAAAGTCGAACGAAAGCCGTGATATCCGTAAAACAGCAGCCGCGCGCCAGAGCAGGGCCGCGACGCCAATAAATCAGAAGATGCTCAGAATCGAGAGCCGCGCCAAGAATGAATCCAAAGACAGAGTTTCAGCCGCGCGCGCCCATTTGCGTGGCGCGCGCCACAACGGAAAATATGAAAATCGGGAAGACACCCTGATCCGAAGGCCCTCTCGCCAAATCAAAACACCAAGAATGCTCCTCCCCTCACGGAATTCAAAGTATTATCCACCGCCACCACCACCATTTTAACCAAAGTTTGTAAGTGTCTTATTTCTTTTATTGTCTTTGAGTCTACACACATTGGGGACAATGTGTGTTTTAAGTTTGGGGGTGTTTATTTGTGTTTTGTTTTATTTGTGTCATGTTATGTTTTATTTAAGTCTTTTTGATTGTTTTATGTTTATTTTGAGTCACAAAAAAAAAATCCCTTTTTGAGTCATAATTGTCTGTCAAAGATCATGTATGCTGTAGTTGCTAGAAACACCTAGTGAAGTAAGGTGAAATAATGTAACGGAACTAAAACAACTATCTAAACACTTAAGTTAGATATGCCAAAAACTCATAGAATCTGTCTATTTGGAGTTTTTTGCTTGAATTACGCATACTAAATAATAAATGCTTATGTGTTATGATTGCTTGCTATTTGAGGCGAAATAGTTAGGATATGCATGTTAGGGAGATGACTCAGGCATTTCTTTGATAGCCAATTCTTACCATTCTTTTCTATCCCGTACTTTAAAAATATCCCTAGTCAGCCCCATTGAGCCTAAATTTGAAACTTCTTCTTTGACACCCTATATTCCCACAAATTGTACCATAAGTGAAAATATGAAATAGTGGAATACATTGTGTTAAAAAAGAGACAAAAAGAGTGAATAAGTTTGTTGCACCCCAATACAAAAGTAATAAGAAATAGGCAAAAGCCTAAGTTTGGGGGTGCTGTCATTATTATATACTTCACTCTCCCAAAACAAAAGAGGGGAAAGATAGAATCGAAATGAAGAAAAGAATAAAAAGAAAAAAAGGAAATCTTGAAAAGTCAAGAGCTTATGGTACACGAAATGAGCCTAAATGCCTATTTTTACCAACCCCTACCTAAGCCTACATTACAACCCTTAAAGTCCTGAAGATCTCTTTTATGCATATCCAGAATTAGTGGAGAATAGCAAGTAAGCATGCCATAGGAATTCTTGAATTTATATGCATGATTTAGTATATTGACTTCCATTAAGCATGATGAATATGAGTTTGCGAAATATCTAGCTTCATGTGCTTAGTGTGCTGAAATTTCATGCTATATGTTCCTGCATATTATTTTGCTAACCTTCATGTTTTTCTAGTTAACACTTATGCAGCAAAAGTGATCAATGGCAGTGAGTCTTTTAATTTTTGTTCTTTGAGTCTTTTATTTTATTTCTTTCTATCTTTGCTCGAGGGCGAACAAAGGTTAAGTTTGGGGGTATTTGATCGGTGTATTTTATATACATTTTTGAGTCAGTTTTAATTAGTCTTTTGTCCCATTTTGCACATATAAGTGTCGTATTAGGATAGTTTTTCTTTCTTTTGAGTCAAAGTGGTTAAAATGGCCAAATGGCGGAAAAAGAGCAAAAAGAGGGCAAAAGAGGAGATGCCAGAGCTGGAATCAGAGAAAGTGGCGAACGAGGGAAAATTCAAGACCGGTAGCGCGCGCCTCCGCAAAAAGCGTGGCGCGCGCCACTATCCGTAGAGGTCGAAGACTGCAGCGGCGCCTCGACAAAGAAATCGGGCCGCGCGCTAAACATCCGGCGAGCCACGAAGATACAGCTGCGCGGCGCCTCGCATGCCAGAGATATCGTGGTCGCGGCGCCAAAACACCCGACGGATTGCAGAACTTCCGGCGCCGCGGCGCCGACGCGGAAAAATTAGGTCTTTTGACGAAAATCTGGGTCAGGCCTGAGGGAAAAGAGAGAGGCGGTTTGCAGCCTATAAAAGGAGAACCCTAGGCAGTTTGAGGTTCCCCTTCTTGCACAACACACGACTTTGGCTTGGAGATTGGATACCATTAGTTTAGTAATTTCTTTTCCTTTTCTTTACTTTATTTCAGTTTTTATGATGAACTTTGAATTAGTTCTTATCATATTCATGGCTAGGAACTAATTCTCTTATAGGGCTTTCCATGTTGAATTGCTAGAAACTTATGTTATAAATTAATGCATGCTTATGGTTATTTTTCTTATTGTGAGATCTATCCAATAATTGCGTTGAATTCTTGGTAATTAATTGACAACTAATTATCACTATATGATTTCTAATCAGATTCTGAGAAGGGGATTGTGAATATCCGTAAGGTGGGTAGACATTCTTGGATTGGGGATGAAAATACCTCAATTATTTATGCAGCGTTGATGAGAGGCTTAACAACCCTAATTTTGCGCATTGTGCGTGACGGTCAACTAGGTTTTTGTTCTTAATCCTCCTATAAAGTTATCCTTATCACCGAGAGGTAGGTAAGGTGCGATACTGGGGTTGAGTATTTATATAACCCTAGCGGGAGTATAAAACGATTTCGTAAACCTGCTTTCTCCTAAAGAAGAATATCATAAGTTAATGCATTAGTAAGTAGCATAAGCGGATAGTAAGGATACATGGAAGTCCTATTCTCATCACCACTGAAGTAAATCTTTATATTAAAATAGCTTGCATAATTCGTAGTTATAAACAACAAATCAATCATAAATTCACCAAATAGATACTAGAAAATAGATAGTTGGTACTTGAACCCTAATCCCAGAGGACGATATTCGGTCTTACTAAGACTATACTACTTGTCACGATAACGTGCACTTGCGTTTAAAGTGTGTGCATCTTACCGCGCATCAATAGTACGGTAGACGTACGTGTGTGAAATGAATTTTGTTTGTTTAAAACATAAAGTGTTATAATGGCTTTATGGGAAGTTAGATATAACGACTTTATGAAGATAAAAGAAAGATTTGGTTTTGACAGTAAAACGACTTGATTTTGAAAGTTAAGAGACTTGATCTTGAAAGATAAGAGACTTGACTTATAACGACTTGTTTTCGGAAAAGGAGAAGTAACTTGATTTAAGTATAGGTTACTTGTTTTGAAAAGAGTAAGTTAGTTGGGTTTTAAAAGAGTATACTTGATGTTGTTCTAAAAGAAAAGCACTTGGTTTAAAAAGTATAGAGTACTTGATTTTAAAAGCCTTGTAAAGATTTTTACGAAGGTGAAGTAATTTGGTTTTAGAAGTAAAATGTGTTTTCTTTATATACTACGAGTATTAGTATCGTGTGGCATTTACGTAACAAGAGGTCTTTGTGAAAGAATGAAAGTATGTAGTATTTCGGATTGTTGATATAAAATGAAAGTACATTAAACTTGCCTATGCTTGTTGTGATAGCCTTGTTGTGCAAGTGTTGTGATTCTGTGTTACCGTGTCTCTCGGGGAGGACCGGTTATCTGATTGATTGTTGGACATACTGACGCGTTGGATTTTCCACGAGTATGCGTCCACTATTGAGTATTATCTGGTTATTTCTTTTGGACATACTGACGCGTTGGATTTTCCACGAGTATGCGTCCACCTTGAGTATTATCTTGTTATTCCTTTGGACATGCTGACGCGATGGATGTTCCACGGGCATGCGTCCAGTAGGATGGTTTCATAGCCATGCTTTCCGAGGTAAGATGTCGGGGCATGTGGTCATTGTGAGGGTTTTGTTATTTGTCCATGGACCGCTAATCCATGAAGCTTATCGCGGTGACGAACAATCACGGGCTTGATTTGTACATGTGGTTACAGGCACACTTTAGATACTTGTCCTGGTCATTTCTCGTGTATCGGCAGGCTGCTGGTAGATAGCTTGAGATACTTGCCTCGGTCATATCTCGTGAGACGGTTGGTTAGGGTACGTTAGCTTTGGTGCTTGCCTCGGCCAGTTGCGTGGCTAGCTTTTGGATCTGGTAATTAGCTTCCGCATCGCCCGTGAGGTTTTATGACTAGCTTTAGAACCGGTATATAGGCGATTCTACTCGCCCGACGGTTTAATGACGCAGTGGATCTAGTGTTCGTGTTCACATATGGATGTTGTTTTACATCATGCTACGGCAGATGAGGAATGAGTTCCACGCATGAGTGATATTTTGGGCGTGAGACCCATAGTTATGTGTGAGTGATTATTCTCGGGATATCGCGCCCTTACTTGACATAATCATACTTATTTCGAAATGGTTTTATAAAATGATGAAATGTGATTTCATTACGTGATTTTCGCCACATACTTGGTACTGTATCGACCTCCTTCGGGCTGCGTTCATGCCGCAGTGTAGAGGTACACCGTTGTTGATCCTCGCTCATGGATCGCAGTTCAGCGTTTGGGAAGCTCCGTTTCTCCGGAGGCTTATCTTTTTTGGTATAGCCCCTGTCATTGTAGATACTTGTACATTCAGGGGTATGGCGGGGCCCTGTCCCGTCATAGTTGTTGCTATATTCATAGAGGTTTGTAGTACTGTTGTGGGCAGGGTTTGTAAAGGATTGTAACTGTTCAGTTTTATGTATATTCAGGAAGGTGACCGGTTTGGTTGGCCTGTTTTATTATCATATCTCTTGTTTCATGTTTAAGTTTTTATTTCCGCTGATTTTCTCTGATGTTGTATCACTAGGGTGCCCGGGGTAAGGCACCAATCACGGGCCCGGGATCGGGTCGTGACATATATATCCTAACCGGAATATAGAACATGTTCGTTAACATGCTATCTTAGTAAGAAGAATAATCATTAGTATTGCATTAACAAGTGAAAGAGTGGATAGTTGAGGAGGTTGGAAATCCTAATTCCCTTCATAACCGTCTTAAACCCGAAGTATTATCATCATTAGCTTATTTTCTGTACTTTACTCTAATTGTAGTTCTTAGTTAAAAATCCAAACAAAATTACGGTTACCAAATAGAAAGCAAAGATTAGCTAGTCGGTACTTTATAAACCAGTCTCTGTGGACGATAACTCGATCTTACATACTTTATTACTTTAGCGATATGTACACTTGCGTAAGCATACACAAATATCGCAACAAGTTTTTGGTGCCGCTGCCGGGGACTGACGTACTATCAATATCGAATTATCTAGTCTTATTTCTAATTTGGTTTTTATTTTTTTATTTTAGAATATTTTTGTCTTGATCTGTTTGTTTGTTTTTATCGATTTCAGGAAGCTTAGTTTATGCGAAGCAGAAGAGGAGCAGAAACACTTGTCCCTCTTCACCCGGAGATCGAAAGATTTGCAAACAAAACAGGAAAAACAAAAGGATTTCTGATTCTTTAGCAATGGAAAATCAACAGGATCGGAATGAGGTGAATGATGAGTTACCGCCTGTCATAAGACAAGTCCCGCATTCTGCAGAGGGGAGCTTAAGAGACTATGTATTACCGATAATTACAGGGGTGCAGACTTGCATTAGGCTACCCGCAGTGGAATCTAATAATTTCTAAATCAAACCAGTTATCTTGCACATGGTTCAAGACTCAGTTCAGTTTGGGGGATTACCGTTTGAAGATCCCCATATGCATTTGGCAAATTTTCTAGAGTTGTGTGCAATATTTAAATACAATGACATTACTGATGATGTCATTCGATTAAGGTTTTTTCCTTTCTCACTCATGGATTGAGCCAAGAGCTGGTTGAACTCATTGCAGGCGAACTCCATTACAACATGGCAAGACTTGGCTCATAAGTTTCTTACCAAATTCTTCCCTCCATCGAAGGCAGCAAAGCTAAGAGGAGAGCTAAATAATTTCTATCAGACAGATGGAGAATCATTGTATGATGCATGAGAGTGGTTCAAAGACTTACAGAGGAAGTTCCCACATCATGGGATTGAAAAGTGAATGTTAGACCAAATATTTTATAATGGGTAGTGTGGTACTACTCGTACCATTATTGATGATGCAGCAGGAGGAACGTTCATGAGCAAAAGTGCCAATGAGGCACATGATTTATTAGAATACATGGCCACCAACAACCAGCAGTGGTCATATGAGAGAGCAATGAACAGCAGGAAAGTGGCTGGGGTTCATGAGTTGGATGCTATCACTGCATTGACTGCGCAGGTTGCCACTTTGACAAAGCAGATGCTGCAGAGTACTATGTCCGTGAATGTTGCTCAGACACCAGTGAGTTGTGAGATTTGTGGAGGTTCTCATACTTTTGATAGGTGCACAACAGTGGATCCAAACAATGTACATATGGAGCAGGTTCAGGCAGTTGGGAATTTTCAGAGGCCCTACAACAATGCATTCTCCAACACATATAATTAGGGGTGGAGAAATCACCCCAACTTTTCATGAAAGAATGACCAAGGGCAGCAACTTCAGTTCCAAGAGCAATATCCATAGACCAATCCATCTCCTCAGGGACAGACCCAACAACAACAACCCAGGCCACAAATCCCACAAAAGAAGCCAGATGAAATAAGAGAAACATTGTTGACCTTGGCTAACTCCCAGACTCAATTCATGACGGAAACCAGGTCATCACTCTCATCCTTAGCAAACTCTCATACTCAATTCATGGCGGAAACCAGGTCCTCATTTGCAACCCTGACCAACTCTCAAACCCAGTTCATGACCGAGACTAGGTCATCTATTAGGAACTTGGAGACTCAAATGGAGCAGCTAGCAGAGAAATTGTATGACAAACCGCAGGGGAACCTCTCTAGTAACACAGTGATGAACCCAAGGGAGCAGTGTCAGGAAATCAGCCTGAGAAGTGGTAAACAGTTAGAGCAGATTGCAGCCCAACCATAGGTGGAGAAGACATATGAGCTGACAGAGACAGTTGATGTAGAGAAAGAGGGGGGTACTGATGACCGTCCTATTTTAGAGAAGGCTCCACCAACAATTATGAGGGAATACACAGACAGAATTTCATACCCTCAAAGACTTGTGAAGAAATCTCTTGACAAACAATTTTCCAAATTCTTAGAGGTCTTCAAGAAACTGCACATCAATCTTCCTTTTATTAAAGCATTGGAGCAAATGTCGGCGTACGTCAAATTCAAGAAAGATATCCTCTTTAAAAAGAGTAAGTTGTCAGACTATGAGACAGTGGTGCTGACAGAGGAATGCAGTGCAATCTTGCAGAAGAAACTTCCCCCAAAGTTGAGAGATTCAGGGAGTTTCACCTTACCTTGCACTATAGGGAAGGTGACATGCAAGCGGGCTTTGGTAATTTAGGGGCAAGTATCAACCTGATGCCCCTTTCTGTGTTTCAAAGACTTGGGTTGTGGGAAGCATAGCCAACCACAGTCAACTCGCAGCTACAGGGAGAGCCCTCATTGATGTTGAAAAGGGGGAGTTAAAGCTCATAGTTCAAGATGAGGAAATGATATTCAAAGTTTTCAGACCACCCACCGAGTCACAAGCAAGTGACAAATGCTTTGATGTTAATATAATTGATAAAGTTGCTCTTCATGAAAGCTCCAAGGATAATGAGGCCCTTGAGACAACAGTAAAGTCGTGTGCAGAACAGGATGGTAAGAATTCTGATTCTGTGAATGATATTCAAGGGGTGAACCCTTCTGAACTTAGCCTTGTGAAAAAGAAAAGGAGAAGGAGGAAGGGAATGATAATGAAATGGATATGTTACGGGGGTAATCTACCCCTTGATTGATTAAGAGAACTACGTCCGGCTAAATGACGTTAAAGACAACACTACTTGGGAGATAACCCAATATTTTTAATTATGTTATTTAAATTTTTGTTTTAGTTGTTTTATTTTATCTTGAACAGTCTCACGGTCTTGTGTTTAGTGTGTTTTTTATGACAGGTGAAGCGGGGACTGACCCTGAGTGGAAAAGGGAATAAAAATGCTGAAAAAGAGAGAAATTAGGCACGCCGCGTGAACGCAGGTCATGCGCCGAACTTCGTGAGAATCCCGATGCAGGCAATTTCAGGAACCTCCACCCAGACCTCCGTTGTGACTGTTGTGTTGTGTCTGTAAGTTGTCCCTTTATTTTTAGTCTTTACACATTGGGGACAATGTGTTGATGAAGTTTGGAGGAGATCTTACTTTGTCTTGTGTTTTGTTTTGAGTCTCTTTTGTGGTATTTTGTTTGTTTTATGTGTTTTGTTAGTCAATTTTTTTATGGATCATGTATGTTGTAGTTGATAAAGATATTGAGTGGATAAAGTGAATAATATAATGAAATTAAAATAAAAAATCTGTGTGCTTAAGTTAGATATGCCAAAAATTCATGACATCTAATTATTTAGATATTTGTGCTTAGCCTATGTGTTGTCAATTATGGAAAGTAAGGTTGAAAATGTCTACAAAACATGTTTGCTTGTTATTTGAGGCGAAATAGTTAAGATATACATGTTTAGGGAAATGACTCAGACATTCTTTGATAGCCCTTCTTACCGTTCATTACTTACCCTGACATAAATTGTATCTTTAGTCAGCCCCTTTGATCCTAAATAATATCTTTGTTTGACACCCTATGATTCTCTGGTTGTACCATAAGTGATAATTGAAAATTATTGGGATAAAAAATGTTGAAAAAGAAATAAAAAAAGAGTGAAAATTTGATGCACCCCAATGAAAAATATGAAAAAGCCTAAGTTTGGGGGTGCTTATCTTGATAATGTGTCTCATTCTCTCAAAAGAAAAGAGGGGAGAAAATATGTATGAGACTAAGAAAAAGTCAAAAAGAAAGAAAAATGAGTTAAATGAAAAATTCTTATGGTACGGAATTTAGCCTAAGTGTCAATATTTATCTACCCCTGCCTAAGCCTACATTACAACCCTTGAAAGTCCTGAAAATGTCTAATGTGTATGTCTATGATTAGTGGAGAATAGCAAGTAGACATGTCTATAAAGATTTGGGAAAGATGGAATAATATTGACATGTATAGGTTAGGTGTTTATATTTTCAGTTATTATGATCTAAGTGAATTAGCGAAATATCTAACTTGAAATTTTAGATTGGTGAAAATCCATGCTATGTTCCAACATATTAACCTAGTTTTCATCCATGATTTTGAGTCAACATTAATATAGCTACTTGATCCATTTCTTAGAGTCTTTTCTTTATTTTTATTTTTATTTTTATTTAGTGTTTCACTCGAGGGGGAGTAAAGTGTAAGTTTGGGGGTGGTTGTTGAGTATATTTTATACACACTTTTAAGTCCTTTTTAGTTAATATTTTCATCTTTTCATTTGCGTTTAGTATAGTATTAGATTTGTTTTTCTTTCTTTTGAGTCACAGCGGCCATAAAGGAGAAAATATTGTTTTTGAGGATGAAATTGCACAAGAAAGCCCAAGAAATGAAGTCTAAGAAGTCCCGAGAAGCACGAAAATAATCTGACGAAGTCCGGACACCAAAATGAAGCATCGTCGGAAAATAACATCGACGGCATCGCGGCTCTAGCCAGCAGCGACGCCAAATATCTGCAGCCTCTGATGATTTCGTCGAAGGGAGCACCGCGGCTGCAGCTGAGCCGCAGCGCCGACGCTGAACTGGGCGAGAAAATTCAATTTTCAGAAGGGTAAAAGGGTCTGAAACGCAGTTTTTCTCAGATATAAAACCCTGAAACCCTGTCTTATTTGAGATTATACTTTGGAGACAAGAAAGGAGGCAAAGCTACACAATTGAAGACTTTTGTTCAAGCTCTTTTTCTTCCATTTGTTTTATTTCAGTTTATGTTGGATATTAAATTAGTTCTTAGCATGACAATGTCTAGGAGCTAATTTCTTTATTAGGGTTTTCCGCCGAATCACTTGAAACTTTTTCATACAGTTAATGCATAATTATTGATTTCCTCTTCAGCTATATTAAGATCTATTCAATATTGTATTGATTGTTTGATAATTGATTGACCATTAATTGTCATAACTTATATGATTTCGAATCGAGATCTGAAAAGGGAGATTTAAATATGTTGTAGTTGTTTAGACATATGTTAACATCGTGAACGAAAGTACCCCGATATTTGTGTAGTATTTGAGGTTATTGTTGTTAATCCTCCTGTGTGGTAAAATCTATCATCGAAATATAGAAGATTTCTGCATAAGGTTGAATTTTTATATATCCTAACTGGAATATAGAACATATTTGTTAACCTGCTATTTTAATAAGAAGAATCATCAGTATTGCATTAACAAGTGAAAGAGTGGATAGTTGAGGAGATTGAAAACCATAATTCCCTTCATAACCGTCTTAAACCCGAAGTATTATCATCATTAGCTTATTTTCTGCACTTTACTCTAATTGTAGTTCTTAGTTAAAAATCCAAACAAAATTACAGTTACCAAATAGAAACCAAATATTAGTTAGTCGGTACTTGATAAACCAGTCTTTGTGGATGATAACTCGGTCTTACAGGTTTTATTACTTTAGCGATACGTACACTTGCGTAAGCATACAGAAATATCACAACAAGCATCCTCACCTCTTCCACCTGCATCTTCTGAACATGAGCGTTCTTAACATGTCAACATTATGTCTCATACAACAATGTTTGTCTAACCACCACTCTATAGAACTTTCCTATCATCCTAGACGACACTTTCTTATCGCAAAGCATCCCGGAGACAAGCCTTCATTTCATCCACCCTGCTCTAATTCGGTGTGCAATATCATCGTCAATCTCACCATCCCCTTGGATTATGGACTCGAGGTACTTGAAGCTTCCTCTTTTAGGTATAGCTTGCGCCTCGATATTCACTTCCAAATATGTCTTGTGCTTCACGTCATTGAACTTGCACTCCATGTACTCCGTCTTAGTCCTGCTTAACCTAAAACCTTTAGATTCTAGGGTCGTTCTCCAAACTTTTAATCTATCGTTAACTCCAATATGCATCTCATCAATCAAAGTTATGTCGTCTGCAAATAACATACACCACGACACCTCCTCTTGAATATGTCGCGCCAATTCATCCATCACTAAGGAAAATAGAAACAAGTTAAGGGTTTATCATTGATGCAACCCCATTCCGATCAGAAAGTGCTCTGAATCATCTTCCACTGTTCTAACCCGGGCCTCGGCTAGAAGCCCCTCCCCCAACAAATTGTCTCACGCTCCTCTAATTACCCTCTCGTCTAACTACCATGCATGTCGAATTAAAAAATTTGGAAGGAGAAAGTCTTATCCATCTGAATCCAAGAGGAATTTGTGTTTGCGTGGGTAAAGGGAGGGGCTACAACTTTTTCTCTTTCTCTTCTTTTTCTTTCATAATGATGGTGTTTGAGCCAATCACAATATTCGCTTCCTTCTGGGAGCATACAACTGATCAATGAGACAAGGTCCAATTATCAACATGCAGAGTTACTTCGTGATTGCGGGGAATCGAACTCACGATATCCATGTCAGAGCGCCTTATAGTGCCCATACTTTGCCACTGGACTATGCCCGGAGGACGTTGTATTGTTTTGTTACCTTCCTTAATTTGGCACCAAATTCTTCAAACAATCAGTGATTCTCTACATCTTTTGTTATTCTAACTTGGTTCTCTTCTAAAAATAATGCTTATATGTACTTTGTACTTGGACAAATTAAATTGACTGCTTATTCTTCTTCTATTATTGTTATTACTGTTGTTATTATAATTATTATTCTTATTATTATTAACAAAAGCACGAAGCTCCTTATGCTAATTGCTATGTTTCATGAAGCCAAAATAAAACTCTAGGATGTTGATAACTTTCATGTAGTTTAATCACTCAAGTTAGTTTCCACAATAACGTATGATTAGGGAGATGACAATTGAATACTGGACATTAGAATGAAGAGTTTTAGTAATTGTAGTAGTGGAGGGACTTATTATATATAAGAGGTTAAATTCCAAAGATCAATATATATTGGATAGGAGTCAGAGAAGAAGGCATTCATGGTCGGAGGCGAATTTATGATTCTAAGGTGATGGATTCCATCTTTAAAATCTTATCACCGAATTCATTACACTTTTAAAATTAAGAATTTTGAAATGTAACATTTTCTGAAGTTTTAATAACTTTTACGTGTCTATCTTGTCCTATATAAAAAGTAGGGGTGTTCATTTCGGATATTCGATTCGATCTGATTCAAAATTTCGGATCGGTAAAATTATGATCCGAATCCTATTCGAAATTTTCGGATATCCGAAATTTCGGATTGGATAAATTTATAATGCACAAAATAAAATATGACAACTAATAATTAAAGAATTATTATGTAATAATAATAATAATAATAAGTATAACTATTATGTGAGAATTACTTACTCTAAAAGAATATTTCTTCTTAAAATAATATGATCTTATTCGACGGTATATTTCACATTAATTGATATATAACTATTTATTATGTAATAATAATAATAATAATAATAATAATAATAATAATAATAATAATAATAATAATAATAATAATAATAATAATAATAATGATAAGTATAACTATTATGTGAGAATTACTTACTCTAAAAGGATATTTCTTCTTAAAATAATATGATCTATGTATTGTTGATGTACATATTCTTATTCGACGGTATATTTCACATTAATTGATATATAACTATTCAATCTTTTTATAAGATCAACCATATAACATATTATCTTTTAAAGTTCTTAGTTTAAATGTGTTTCAATATTAGCGTATTATTAAGATAAAATAGAAATTATAATTCAATTTAAGTTATTTCTTATTTTTAAAAAGATCATTCTTTTTAAAAATTAGAACCCAAAATTAAAATATAAAAAAATCGGATATTTCGGATATCCGAAATTAAGAAAATTGTGATCCGTATCCGATCCGAAATATCTGAAATTCAATAAAGCGGATCGGATATCTGATTTTTCGGATCGGATCGACCGAATCGCGGATCTGATCGATCGGATCGCGGATCTGATCGATCGGATCGAAATGAACACCCCTAATAAAAAGCCACGTTAAGTTGAACCCATTGATCACATGCTTCATCTGCAAGTGTTGGTTGTGAATAGGGGTGTCAAATATGTCGTCTGGGTTTAAGTTGGGCGGGTCAAGATTAGCTGAATCAATAGATTGGTCAATGTCCAACCCGCCCAAAGCTTACATGGGCTAAGATGGGCGGGTCAAGGTGGATTAAATGATAGGTCATAACCAACTTGACTAATTACTTTTACAAATTTCAAACTTACATTCTATGATGTTATTTTATTTTGTATGATATTTGATTTTTTCATATCTTTATTTTTAAAATAAAAATAATATTTTTAAGAATTCTTTCATTTTTATAAAAGTAAAATAAATATATAAAATAATAGGTGGAAGGACATGGAAGTGGGGGTGAGAGTGGGGGGCTAGGTAGTGGGGTATTGCTTGCCAAAAATCCTACTTCTACAATTGGTAGGTCACCGGGTTATTCAAATAAGTCGTGTTTCATCTCCTGCCTCCTTGTGTGGAAATGCTTTTCATGATCTCGAGCTCTTTCCTACCAGCTCGTTCTTTACTAGGTATCTAGGCGAACCTGACGGGTTATTTAACTTAACGTAAAGAAAGCTCATTAGGTCAAAACTAGGGGAGTACTTACTAATAGCGAAAAAGTTTCTCATTTTTTATAATTTTTTTGTATAAGTAAAATAAATATATAAAGTAAAAACTCCATGGGTGGGTGAGAGGGCGGGGGTAGTGGGGGGAGGGGGTTGGGTGATCTGGTACGAAAATTTTCTCATTAATTTTTTTTATATAAGAAAAATAAATATATAAAATAAAAACTTCAGGGGTGGTGTGGGAGGGCAGGGGTTTGGGGGTAAGAAAAAATTTCATATTTTAAATAGTTTTTTATAAAAGTAAAATAAAATATGAAATAGAAATCTGAGGATGGGGTAGGGCATGGGGTGGTGGGGGGTAGGAGATAAGAAAAAATTTCATATTTTTATATATTTTTTATAAAAGTAAAAAGAATATGAAATAGAAATTTGAGAATGGAGGTAGGGCATGGGGTGGGGGTAGAGGGGGAGGTAAGAAAAAATTCATATTATTAATAATTTTTTTATAAAAGTAACAAAAAATATGAAATAGAAATTTGAGGATGGGGTGGAGGATAGAGGGGGTAGGTTGGGGTTAGGGCGGTAGGAGGTAGGGAGGTAAGAAAAAAATTCATATTTTTTATAAAAGTAAAAAAAATATGAAATAGAAATTTGAGGATGGGGTAGGGCAATGGGGGTGGGGGTAGGGTGGGGGAGGTAAGAAAAAGTTTCATATTTTTTATAAATTATTTATAAAAGTAAAAAAAATATGAAATAGAAATTTGAGAGTGGGGTAGGGCAAATGTGGGTGGGCGAGAGGTGGGGGTAGATGGGGTAGGGCGAGATGTGAGGTAGGTGGGGTAGAGGTGGGTAGGGGTGGTAGGGAGGTGGGGTGTAGTAGGCAAGGTAGGGGGCAGAGATGTGAGGGTGGTTCAGTGCTTGGGTGAGGGTTGGTATAAGGGAGGAGTAGGATGGATGGATAGTGTGGTGGGTGGATGGGGTGCGTTGGTGTATTTTTATTGTTCCGAATGGAGGAAGCCCTTCATTCGGACAGGGTTCCAGAGGATTCATTTTCGTTAAGATTGAGCATTTTCGTGGGTCAAGTTTGGGCATCATAATGAGTTCATTTGGGTTGCTAATTTATTATGGATCAACTTGGACTAGCCCAAACCAATCCATCATCAAAATCACTTTTGTCCAAAACCATAAAATCTTGAACGAATTGAGCGCGTTATTTAGGTTTGGACTAATTTTGTCACCCCGTTGTGAAGGAGAATTAAAGTAATGTGTGAATTTCACCAGGAGAAGATAAAGATGGAGAATATGAATGTTTCATATAGATTGGTGAAATGGAGTTCTTATTGGAGATTTTATCCGACTTTCATTCTTCCTTTAATTTTAAATGTCCTACATTACCCGCATTCCTACGAAGCAATGTTCGCAAAAATGACAAGGTTGTTAAATTTATTTGGGTATGATATTTATATCAAGCAAATATATACATGTTTTGTGTTTGAATATAGATTTATTTTACTTTATCATAATTAATTAATATTTACAAATTATATTGATTTAATGCAAATACTCGACACAGGCCAGAAGTTTTTACTCATGTAGATTGATCTATTTAAATATTTATGGCATGACTTGTGTTTTTGTATTTTATATTTTGCTAACCAACTACTTCATCAGTCTCAAATTATTTATCGTTTTTTAATTTACACATGACTTAAGAAATATTAATTATGAGGTGTATTTGACCTACTCTACCCTTATTTATGTCCAAGTTATAATCTCTCTTCATTAAATATTTACTTTATTTATGTATAATCTTCATTAATGATAAAGTGGAAAATAGAGAAAAATTAATTAATTGTACTTTGAACTTTTAAAATGACAAATAATTTGAGATAACTATTTTTAGTAACAACCACAAATCATTTGAGAGAGAGGGAATAGATTATAAATTGTAACTCGTTACTCGTTATTGGCCAGGTGCTTTCCCCTTCTGTTTCATTCCATTGTGTTTCCCAACAACGATATTTCACCTCAATGCTGATGAGCTGTGTAATAGTACACTTCAATACAATCTTTCGATATTCTGAGCAAGTAGATGTAACTTGTAAGGCCAAGTTGAATGGATAAGACTGTGTATATATTTGTCAATATTTTGTTACCACTTACCACTCATTTAAAAATATAATTTTAATAATTGTATGTGTCCAATCAAATATCATTACAAAAATTAAGACGAAGAAAGTAATAATTAAAAGGTCATTTGGTTTGGGCTTTAGAAGAGCTAAACACCCAAATAAAAAAGAAAAACATTACATGATGTATCTAATTTATACATTGTATTTAGGCCAAATTCATCGCCAGTCATCTCTAATCGTCCAGATTTGTCACTTGAACACTTCAAATAATGTTTGTTCCATTTATACACTTCATGTGAGGCTTTGTTGTGTCATTTAGACACTTTTCGCTGACTTGACACTTGCGTGATTTTCACAGAATTAAGACGCGTGAAAAGCCTAAAAATAGATTTTTCTTTTTCTTTTTGTCTCTTCTTCTTCATTCTTTTTCTTTTTCAATTAATTTTTTGACGAAATTTCATTATTTTCGATCTCTTGCTCTAATATATTTCTTCATATAGAAAAGGAATTAAGAATCGACTAGATATGTCAATTTTTCTAGTCTTTTGATCTTCAACGGAGATACATTGATTTGGCAGAATGAAGAAGACCCCAAAATTGTGAGATTGTATGTGTTGATATAACTAGGGTGGGGTATGTAGTCTGGTGATGATATAGGTGTATCTCATAAAATATAAATGTGATATATTCAAATACCACTACAATTATTTTCTGGTGATGGTTTTTTGGTGATGATACATCTGTATCTCATAATATACAAGTGTGATACTGTGAAAGTATTAGATATTTGTGACTGGATATTTTGTAAAGTTGGTTATAGTAGTTATAAGGTTGTTAGAATTAGTTAAAGGTGGTTAAGACAATTAATGACCAAAGGGTCAAAAAGGTCATTGTGTATATATACTTGTGTGTAGATATTTTAGAATGTATTCACATAGTATTCTTTTCAATACACAATCTCTTCTTCTTCCTTCATACTTTCTCTCTCTCGAACAACTCCTCTTCTTCACTTTTCTCTGCTCAATTTTCATTCATCTCGTATGAACATGCATGTTTAATTCGTGCAACATGTGAATCTAACATGGTATTAAAGCTAGGTTAATCGATTGGGAAGGCTCGATGATTGCGGCGAAGGTTGGAGGAAACCTTGAAGAAGCTGGTTCGATCGAGATTCAATTTCGATTCAAATTGAAGTGTATTTTGGTTGAATGAAGGAGTAAGTGTTTAAATTGGATAAAATTACAATTGATTGAGATCTGAGTTTGTGCAATCAAAGACACGATCAGTCTCAAAGATAATCGGAAACATTGAGATCTGAGTTTGTGCAATCAAAGACACGATCAGTCTCAAAGATAATTGGAAACATGAAATTGAAGATCCAAACACTTACTGGTTGAATTAAGTAATTTCTGAAAAATTGGAGACAAGCGATACTGCATGCAATCAGAGATTGACAATAATATGAGGACTTACGGAGAAGATGTGGTGAATGTGATGAATGCGACAACAGTGATCAATATTGATCACAACCATCCTCTCTACATATTTCCGTCGGATGCTCCAAGATCGTTGACTGTTGGTGTTGTGCTAAATGGAATGGATAATTACATGTTGTAGAGAAGGGCAATGAAGTTGGCACTGCTTGGTAAAAATAAGATAGGATTCATTGATAGAATCATTAGAAGATTCTTTCGATGGAAATCTTGTGAATTTATGGGATAGATGCAATGCGATTGTTGTTTCGTGGTTGATGGAAAATGTAAGCAAGAGTTTGCTTACTGTTATGTTGTTTAATTCTGATTCTCACGCCATATGGGAAGATTTGAGAGACATATTTGATAAAGTCAATAGCTCAAGTACTTTTCAATTGCATAAAGAGATTTTTACCATGAGGCAGGGTACGATGCCAGTTTCTATGTATTACCTATGGGATGAGTATGGTTCAATCATACCACCACCAAATTACTGTCCAAAGTCGAAGGAATTCATAGATCACATACAGTACCAAAAGATGCTATAATTTCTTATGGGGCTAAACGATGGATATAACCAAGTTAGGAGTCAAGTTATTATGTTGTAGCAAATGCCTAATTTGAATCAAGTATATGCTATGATTAATCAGGAGGAGAGACAAAGGATAATGGCAGGCTCAACTAGAGAAATACAGGAGACAATGGAATCTATGGCTATGCTCACAACTAGGAGTGAAAGTGTGAAGCAAAGGAAGCCATATAATTCGAATGCGATATGTGATTACTGTCATGTTAAGGGACATTTCAAGATTGATTGTCTCAAACTAGTGAAGTGTGACTACTTTTACAAGAATGGATACATACAAGATGATTGTTATAGATTACATGGCTATCCAGAGAACTTCAAGGGAAAAACACAGAAGGCTAATGCAGTGACTGGAGGAAATTCTGCATTTGACAATATTGAACAGGGAGGAAAACAAGGTGGTGATATGCCATACTATCAACAGAATGAGATGTATTATCAGCACGGTACAGGACAATTTCATGAGGGAAATCAGTTCACACCAAGCCAACATCAGCAGCTACTCAACATACTTAACAGTAAAACTGGGGAGTCTAGTGCAAATGCAAACATAACGGGTAAAATTAATACTTGTGAGAAATTGTTAAAATGGATTCTAGACTCAGGTGCCACTAATCATATGGTTAGTAATTAGGGACACTTATATAACAAACATTTGCTAGAGAATGCAGGCAAAGTACAATTACCTACAGGAGAATCAACTAAGATTACACATGTCGGTGATTGTAACTTATGAGAATATGATGTACTTAAGAATGTTCTGTGTGTACCAAATTTCAGATTTAACCTCATGTCCATTTCAAAGGTGACAAAAGAACTAAACTGCAGTGTTACCTTCTTTCCTTATTACTGTGTATTTCAGGATCTTTCATCTGGGAAGGTGAGAGAGATTGGTAATGAGGAGAAAGGATTGTATGTGTTGAATGTGGACACACAGAATAAATAAGGTATGTTGAGCAGGTGTCTAGCAGCCACTCAACTAGTGGATGCAAATACTTGGCATCAAAGATTGTGTCATGTTCCCATAGCTGTCATGAATAGGATTTCAGTTTTTTCTTGTCCATCTTTTACTTTTAATAACTGTGAAATATTCCCATGGCTAGACAGTGTAGGATTCCATTTCCTATTAGCTCAAGTAGAGCATTAGGACCTTTTCAATTATTACATATGGATGTATGGGGGCCATATAAAATTGAAACATATAATGGAATGAGATACCTTTTGACCATTGTAGATGATTACTCTAGATGGACTTGGGTTTTCTTAATGAGGCTTAAGACAGATGTGAGTACACTGCTCAGACATATTTTTACTGAAGTCCACACACATTTTAATGTGAAAATAAAGAAGATAAGATCTGATAATGGTACTGAATTCATTAACCACCAGTGTAATGATCTGTTTCAACAATATGGTGTGACACATGAGAGTTCTTGCCCTTATACACCTTAGCAAAATGAGGTGATAGAAAGAAAACGTAGACAATTGTTGGAGACTGCCAGAGCCATTAAAATCCAGGCCAGTATGCCAGACAGATTTTGGGGGTATTGTGTGGAGGTGGCAACATATATACTAAATAAAATTCTATATAATGTCTAAGGAATAAGTAACCTTATGAACTGTTGTATAACAAATGTCCTTCACTCTCTCATTTGAGAGTAGTGAGTGTTTGTGTTTTGCTACTGCCTTGCTGTCACTACCCGACCTCGGGCCCGCGACTGGTGCCTTACCCCGGGCACTCTAGTGATAACACATCAGAGAAAAACCAGCGGAAATAAAATCATAGACATGAAACAAGATATGAAATAAGAAACATGCTAACCAAAACGGTCACCTTTTTGCATATATATATAAAACCGAACAGTTACACCCTTTACAAACCCTGCCCACAACAGTACTACAGACCTCTAAGAGTTTTTATAACATCTATGATGGGACAGGGCCCCGCCATACCCCTGAATGTACAAGTACTTACAATAACAGGGAATCTATACCAAAAGATAAGTCTTCGGAGAAACGGAGCTTCCCGAATGCAGAATTGTGATCCTATGAGCGAAGATCAACAACTGGTGTACCTCTACCTGCGGCATGAACGCGGCCCAGAAGGAGGTCGATAACAAGTACCAAGTATGTGGAACGAAAATCAGAATGAAATCATAACGATCTATATAAAGCGAGAGACATGTATGATAGCAAACTACATTACACAACATATAAGCGATCGTGTCAAGTCGTGACTCGCCTCAAAGTCATCACTCGATATAACCATGGGTCTCACGCCACAATATCAATCATGCGTGGAATTCCTTCCTCATCGCGATCATGATATAACAACACCAAGGAGTACACATGAACACGTGTCCCACTGTGTCATAAGAACCGTCTGGGCAAGAAATGCGAAGGCATAGCTACGAACCAACTGCATCATCAATCGATCGGCAAGTACGAAAGTCAACTACCAGATACCTACCGTACCAACAATACTATATAACTGTATCACGAAGCTGACACGAAGCAAGTACGAAGGACGACTACCAGATACCAACCGCGCCACGTAGCTGACGGGGGCAAGTACGAAAGCCAACTACCAGATACTACCAGCATCACGAGACTTCGCCACAATACTGCTATAAAACTAACTCACGAAGCTAACACGAGGCAAGTACGAAGGCCGACTACCAGATACCAACCGTGCCACGTAGCTGACGGAGGCAAGTACGAAAGCCAACTACCAGATACCACCAGCATCACGAGACTTCGCCACAAAACTGACCGGGGCAAGTACGAAGGCTAACTACCAGATACCTCATGCGTCGTACGATGGCGACGGCAAGTCTGAAACCAACTACCAGATACCAAGCCGTATCAGTAAACCTCATGGAGAGCTAGTCCATGGAATAACACTATCAACAGGGAAAGGAACCCTCATCATGGCCGCATACCCGTGGACCATCCATCGAGAGACGCGGTAACATAAGGATACAACACTTGCACAACAAGGCTATCACAAGCAAACATAGGCAAGTTACTCACACTCAAGGTACTTTCATTTTATGTCAAAAATCCGGAAAATTAACCCCAAAGTACTACGTACTTTAACTCTTTAAAAAGATCCATTTCTTTCACAAAAGTCACATGATACTAACACTCGTAGTATCCAAAAATAGAGTAACTTATTATTTTAAGTAAACCAAAACAATTTACATACCTTCTTTTTTAAATAAACCAAGACAATACCATGCCTTCTTTTTAAATCAAATCAAGACAATACCATGCCTCCTTTTTAAACCAAATCAAGACAATATCATGCCTTCTTTTTAAATCAAATCAAGACAATACCATGCCTCCCTTTTAAACCAAATCAAGACAATATCATGCCTTCTTTTTAAATCAAATCAAGACAATACCATGCCTCCTTTTTAAACCAAATCAAGACAATACCATGCCTTCTTTTTAAATCAAATCAAGACAATACCATGCCTCATTTTTAAACCAAATCACTTCTCCTTTTAAAGTCAAGTTACCATTTTAAATCCAATAATAAAACCATTCTTTTGTTTTCATAAAGTCGTTATAACTAACTTCCCATAAAGCTATTATAACACTTTATGTTTTAAGCCAACCAAGGACAACTACTCTCATTTCCGAAATCAAGATAACTTATTCTTTTAAAGACCAAGTACTCATTACTCACGAATGAGGTTTCACAACTTTTTAACACAATTCAAGTTCTTAACATTTCATATCAAGTCACTTAACTTTAGTCAAGGACACAAAAAGGAAATCAAACTTCTTTAACACACGTGCGTCTACCGCACTATATATTTTACAAATAATCATGCTCAAGAGGATAGGAAGAATCACATACCTCTTCGGCTTAATCCACAAGCCAAGTCGAGTATGCCGCGCGTAGAATACCCACCTATAATAAACAAACACGTCTATCAACGTCTAAACTTCTTTGTAGAACATTCTAAGTATAAGGTTCCTTATTCTACGGAAAATTCGGCAGCACTTCCCCTGTAATTACTTACTTCCTACCTTTTTCAAGGTCCGATATCAATAGCCAACACGTCACATTTAAGGCGCAGTAATACCACAGTCAAAGGGGGTTACACGCTTAACTGGACGTGTACAATTATGCCCCACAGTATACGAACAGTCTATATCTTTTCAATTTTCCTTCCACATATCATATACTTAATTATAAACTACTACAACATGTAATCTCCAATTACAATAGGGGGATAAAGATCATTACCTCGATAAGCCCAAAATTATCCAAGATTAATAAGTCGATCCTGAGCAACGTTTAGCTCCAATTCCTTACGTTCCAATCCACTCCAAGTGTGTGTGGGTCTCACCCTCCAAATGTCTACACAAAGCTTGAGACAAGTGGCAAGCCACTTGTCTCCACATTTCGGCCAAGGGACAAGTGTCACAAGATTTCGGCCCTATGGCCACATGGGGTGACACATGTCGCCCTCCTACTCATCCAAAATATTTCATCTCCCGAAAAATATCCATAATCTCGAAAATAAAGTGGGCCCCACAAAACCGTAAATTTCTCCCGTGGGCCCCACGTGACCAATTCCGGAAATAAAATTCCATAATTCTAATATATTCCCAGAAGTCCGAATACCAAATCTGGGAATCCAATTCCCATTAACGAACCTTTTTCCTTCACAAAATCCGGAAAATTTTCCGTCGGAAAATCGAATCTTTCTTCCTTTCCAATCTTAATGTCGTATTCTCGTACGTACGTCCTCACATACATACCCTGGAACTACGGGGTGTAACATTCTTCCCCCCTTAGAAACATTCGTCCCGAATGTTCCTTCTAAGTCTCCAAACACACATGCGCTGGTATATTCCTCACTACTATACTTACAAAACCAATTATGCCACACATGGCCATAATATAACACATGCGCCAAACTCAAATCCGAGCCAACGAGGAATCACCTCTAACATCACAAAAGCTCCCACCCATGATCTAAAGGATACTCCCTTCGCACCTTCACTTCACAAAAAGAAATGATCACTTCCATTTTCGTAACACATGCTCGCTTCCTGTCTTACTCGTCGTACCTTTCTCGTACACCCGAACTCTTTCTAGTATACGTACCACATTTCCGTCATCGCTTCCGTTTCCAACGCCTTGGAGTTACTACCTCCAAACTTGGTCATCTTACTAGCCTCAAATTCCTTTAAGGCCATTCCCGGCCTTCACGATCCGATTCTGGTCGAACACATCCGCGAACTCGTACGATGGTTACCTAAACTTGGGCCTAGCACCCTCGTGACCCTACCACCTAGCGGGACCACCTTAAACTGACCTTACCTCATTTCGGGATGCGGGTTGACCCGTGATCTGGACTCAACCCGACCCACTATCGCGTCAAACTCTTGTTCCCGTCCGGAACAATCTTACTATTCAAGTCACGAAAACCTAGCGGTCTCCTTAACTTAATTACTCACTTTCATTTCACACCACTCATGGACTCGTCACACTATTACACTCCACGTACACAATGTACTTTGACAAGGATCAACCGTAAAATCTTTTACTCAAGACGGCCTTGCATCTAAGGTCTCCACGTGTAATATTCTAAGGCTCACAATTTCCCAGTCCCCAAACTTACCTTTCCAACTAACCATGTTCTCTAAATCACAATTACACAATGCTATCCGAACATAACACTTAACATAAAATCATCATATCACGCATACTAATCTCTAGAGGGTTAAGGATATACCTGTAACTACTGCTTCACTTCCCCTTTGTCGCTCTAATCATAATCCTGCCCTGTTGGGCGCATAGCTATAGAAGGCGAGGACCCGCCACTGATCCTGACGGATGAGTCTTAACATCTGCTCTACCTCTGATGGACAATCCTTCGAAAAATGGCCATGTCGGCCGCAAGTATAGCAATCTCCCAAACTAGCATGACACTCCCCCTTATGGATTCTACCACAACGGCCACACTGAGGTAAGGGTGGCCTTATCCGGCCAACACTCCTACTCCCCCGAAAACCTGAAACTCGAGCCGACCGCTCCGAATACTCGACGTCACGAAGGCGCGGAGGACCACTCTGAACTGGATGAGGTATATATATCGATATGTTCTTGAAATTTGCCTCGAAAGTTACCAAAGGACCCTGCTGTCTTGGCCCTCTTCTGCTGATCTTGGTCATTCCGTCGACCTCTACGTTCCTCCGTCTGCTGCGCATAAGCCTGCATGCGGGCAATGTCCATGCCCGGCTGAAGAGCTACACCCGTGCAACCCTCTGCTAAATAATCGTCAAGTCCTGTGACATATCGGTGCACTCTATCCTCCGTGTTTTGCCACTAAAGCGGAGACGTACCGAGCCAATGATTCAAACTCTACATTGTACTCCCGAATTGTCCGCCCGTTCTGCCTCAACATCAAAAATCTATCGGCCCGAGCCCTCCTCATCTGCGGAGGCAAGAAATGCCTCTGAGAACTCGTCCCACACAGCTGGAAGCGCATGCTCCCCCCGGGACATTTCCCATGAATCAAACCAGTCGACTGCAGTATCACGCAGCCGATATGAACCTAATACTACCGACTCTGTCTCCGAGGCCTTGATCACTCTCATGATCTGCTGCAACTGTCGAATAAACTCCTGAGGATCTTCCTCTGTTCTCGATCCATAGAACTCTGGTGGACTACAACTCAAGAAGTCCCGAAGTCTCCAACTATTGGCTCTGGGGTGCACTACCGGTACCACCGGCTCCCGTCTGTCCTCGAGCCTCGCCACAAGCCTAGCTAGTAACTGGGCCATCTCCTTGTAACCCATATCCTCTGTTCCTGGCCGTGGGACTGGAGGCTCAGGTACTGTGGCCTCGGTAGAGACCGCTGCTGCTCTAAACTCTCCTGGGCTAGTAGAGTCGTAGCATTCGCCGTCTGTAGCACCACCTCAGGTAAAGACTGGGCCTATGCCCTGGTAACCCTCTGTGCTCTACTCGCAGCTCTCTCTGCTGCCTTGCCCTTCTGGGCTCTGGTTGCCTTGCGTAGAGGCATAACTGACACATAAGAATACGTCAGAGGGAGCCCAACTTATAACACAGCTCTAAGGCACGATCTCAGAGTGAGAAAAATGGGAACCAATCCTAAATATCCTATAGCCTCCTGATTATAGGTGTGGTGCACAACACGACGATAATCAAGACTCTACTAGATACGGTCTGTAGATACTTTCCGAGGATTAACGCTCTGATACCACTTTTGTCACGACCCGACCTCGGGCCCGCGACTGGTGCCTTACCCCGGGCACCCTAGTGATAACACATCAGAGAAAAACCAGCAGAAATAAAATCATAGACATGAAACAAGATATGAAATAAGAAACAGGCTAACCAAAACGGTCACCTTTTTGCATATATATATAAAACCGAACAGTTACATCTTTTACAAACCCTACCCACAACAGTACTACAGACCTCTAAGAGTTTTTATAACATCTATGACGGGACAGGGCCCAGCCATACCCCTGAATGTACAAGTACTTACAATAACAGGGAATCTATACCAAAAGATAAGCCTCCGGAGAAACGGAGCTTCCCGAATGCAGAACTGTGATCCTATGAGAGAGGATCAACAACTGATGTACCTCTACCTGCAGCATTTAACGGTCCCGGAAGGTCGATCTGCAAGTAGCAAGTATGTGAAACGAAAATCAGAATGAAATCATAACGATCATATAAAGCGAGAGACATGTATGATAGCCAAACTACAAGACACAACATATAAGCGATCGTATCAGTCGGGACTCACGCCAAAGTCATCACTCCAATATAACCACGGGTCTCGCCACAATATCAATCATGCCCGTGGAATTCCTTCCTCACCGCCGTGATCATGATATAACAACACCAAGGAGTACACATGAACACCGTGTCCCACTGTGTCATAAGAACCGTCTGCGGGCAAAGAAGGCATAGCTACGAACCAACCTCCATCATCAATCCAGGGGCAAGTACGAAGCCAACTACCGATACCTACCGTACGATAATACTATATAATCAGATCACGGTGACACGAGGCAAGTACGAAGGCCGACTACCAGATACCAACCGCGCCACGTAGCTGACGGGGGAAAGTACGAAAGCCAACTACTAGATACCACCAGCATCACGAGACTTCGCCACAATACTGCTATAAAACTAACTCACGAAGCTGACACGAGGCAAGTACGAAGGCCGACTACCAGATATCAACCGTGCCACGTAGCTGACGGGGGCAAGTATGAAAGCCAACTACTAGATACCACCAGCATCACGAGACTTCGCCACAAAACTGACCGGGGCAAGTACGAAGGCTAACTACCAGATACCTCTTGCGTCACACCAATGACGGGGGCAAGTACGAAAACCAACTACCAGATACCAAGCCGTATCAGTAAACCTCATGGAGAGCTAGTCCATGGAATAACACTATCAACAGGGAAACGAACCCTCATCATGGCCGCATACCCGTGGACCATCCATCGAGAGACGCGGTAACATAAGGATACAACACTTGCACAACAAGGCTATCACAAGCAAACATAGGCAAGTTACTTACACTCAAGGTACTTTCATTTTATGTCAAAAATCCGGAAAATTAACCCCAAAGTACTACGTACTTTAACTCTTTAAAAAGATCCATTTCTTTCAAAAAAGTCACATGATACTAACACTCGTAGTATCCAAAAATAGAGTAACTTATTATTTTAAGTAAACCAAAACAATTTTCATACCTTCTTTTTTAAATAAACCAAGACAATACCATGCCTTCTTTTTAAATCAAATCAAGACAATATTATGCCTCCTTTTTAAACCAAATCAAGACAATATCATGCCTTCTTTTTAAATCAAATCAAGACAATACCATGCCTCCTTTTAAAACCAAATCAAGATAATATCATGCCTTCTTTTTAAATAAAATCAAGACAATATCATGCCTCCTTTTTAAACCAAATCAAGACAATACCATGACTTCTTTTTAAATCAAATCAAGACAATACCATGCCTCTTTTTTAAACCAAATCACTTCTCCTTTTAAAGTCAAGTTACCATTTTAAATCCAATAATAAAACCATTCTTTTGTTTTCATAAAGTCGTTATAACTAACTTCCCATAAAGCTATTATAACACTTTATGTTTTAAGCCAACCAAGGACAACTACTCTCATTTCCGAAATCAAGACAACTTATTCTTTTAAAGACCAAGTACTCATTACTCACGAATGAGGTTTCACAACTTTTTAACACAATTCAAGTTCTTAACATTTCATATCAAGTCACTTAACTTTAGTCAAGGACACAAAAAGGAAATCAAACTTCTTTAACACACGTGCGTCTACCGCACTATATATTTCACAAATAATCATGCTCAAGAGGATAGGAAGAATCACATACCTCTTCGGCTTAATCCACAAGCCAAGTCGAGTATGCCGCGCGTAGAATACCCACCTATAATAAACAAACATGTCTATCAACGTCTAGACTTTTTCGTAGAACATTCTAAGTATAAGGTTCCTTATTCTACGGAAAATTCGGCAGCACTTCCCCTATAATTACTTACTTCCTACCTTTTTCAAGGTCCGATATCAATAGCCAACATGCCACATTTAAGGCGCAGTAATACCACAGTCAAAGGGGGTTACACGCTTAACTGGACGTGTACAATTCTGCCCCACAGTATACCAACAGTCTATATCTTTTCAATTTTCCTTCCACATATCATATACTTAATTATAAACTACTACAACATGTAATCTCCAATTACAATAGGGGGATAAAGATCATTACCTCGATAAGCCCAAAATTATCCAAGATTAATAAGTCGATCCTGAGAAACGTTTAGCTCCAATTCCTTACGTTCCAATCCACTCCAAGCAACCCTTAGAAGTTCCTAACCAACTTCTCTTCAAGATCTAACCTTAAAAAGTGAAGAACACTTAGGCAAGTTTCGGCCAAGAGGGGTTTCAAAGGCTAGGGGTGTGAAATCTTTTCCAACTCTTGGTTCACAATCTTCCTAACACCTTAAGGAAGAACACCTAAAAGTTTAAGAATTTTTGGACAACTTTAGCACCTAAAATCAGCCCATGGTCGAGAGCACTACACAAGGGGAGGGAGTATTTTTCAAGACTTGTAAACTCTCAAGTGTGGATGAAATCTTGCAAACTCAAGGGGGGTATTTATAGGGAAATCAAGGGCTAGGATCAAGGCAAGTGTGTGGTTATATTGGGGGACAAGTGTGTGTGGGTCCCACCCTCCAAATGTCTACACAAAGCTTGAGACAAGTGGCTCCACATTTCGGCCAAGGGACAAGTGTCACAAGATTTCGGCCCTATGGACACATGGGGTGACACATGTCTCCCTCCTACTCGTCCAAAATATTTCATCTCCCGAAAAATATTCATAATCTCGAAAATAAAGTGGGCCATAAATCAGAATTTCTCCGTGGCCCCACGTGACCAATTCCGGAAATAAAATTCCATAATTCTAATATATTCCCAGAAGTCCGAATACCAAATCTGGGAATTCAATTCCCATTAACGAACATTTTTCCTTCACAAAATCCGGAAAATTTTCCGTCGGAAAATCAAATCTTTCTTCATTTCCAATCTTAATGTCGTATTCTCGTACGTACGTCCTCACATACATACCCTGGAACTACGGAGTGTAACACTTGCCTAGACAGGACAAGTTTAGTCATAGAGCTGTAAGGTCTGTACTTTTAGGCTATGGGAATGCACAAAAGGGTTACAAGCTTTATGATCTAGACAGACAACTAATCTTTATGTGCAGAGATGTTGTTTTCATGGAAACAGTTTTTCCATTCAGAAACAGTGCAGGAGAAATGGACCTTCTTATTCAAGCACATGATCATTTTTGCTATGATAATCTGGTTTTCTCTCAACCAACTAGGTCTTCACAGCAGAACTTTCATAATGATACAGTGACAGCTGATACACAACCAACTGATGCTGGACATATTGATATACCAAGGTGTCAAGTCAACCAAATGCATGATTCTAATGCTAGAAGATCTACAAGAACTAGTAGACCTCTCATTTGACATAAATACTATGTTACTCAACAAGGATCCTCCAGTTGTCTATACTCAATATCAGATGACATAGACTATGGAGGAGTGTCACCCAAATACCAGAAGTTTGTGGCTCAAATTTCTGTAGATGTTGAGCCCTATGACTATGCAGATAAAGTCAAAGACAAGAGATGGATTGATGCTATGAAAGCTAAAATTCAGGCATTGGAAAACAACAAAACATGGAAACTTGTGGATCTTCTACAAGGTAAAAAGGTCATTGGCTGTGGATGGGTATATAAAATCAAATATAAAGCTATAAGGGAGGTTGAGATATTTTCAAAGTAAGATTAGTTGCAAAAGGCAACAATCAAAAGGAATGTTTGAATTATCATGAAACCTTCTCTCCGGTAGTAAGAATGACTACTGTAGTGGTTATGGCAGTTGTCAAGAAATGGATCATTTATCAAATGGATGTCTACAATGCATTTTTCCAAGGAGACTTATATGAAGAAGTTTACATGAAGTTACGAGATGGTTTTCATATCAACAAAGGACAGAACAAGGTGTGCAGGTTTATCAAGTCTTTGTATGGTTTAAAACAGACATCTAGGCAGTGGAACATTAAGTTTACCTCAGCCTTACTCCTCTATGGGTTCATCAAAGTCAGTTGGATAATTCCCTGTTTACCAAACAGCAAGGTGACAAGATAGTGGTAGTCCTAGTCTATGTTGATGACTTGCTGATAACAGGCAATGATAGGGGACTTATACTGTCACGACCCGATTCCGGGCCCGTGACTGGTGCCTTACCCCGGGCACCCTAGTGATACAACATCAGAGTAATCAGCGGAACATAAAACAATACAAGACATATTATGAAATATGAAACAATAATCTGAGAAAAACTTGTCTTTCGGCATATATATAAATAACAACTTTTTCCAACATGAACAGTTTTAATCCTTTTTACATACCACCGCCACAAAGATACTCTGCACCTAAGAAATGATCGACAACAATGGCGGGACGGGGCCCCGCCATACCACGAATGTAAACACCTACAACAGGGGACTATACCACGATAAGCCTCGGAGAAAGCGGAGCTTTCCACACGCCGAATGTGACCCTAAGAGCGAGGATCAATGACGGTGTACCTTTACTGCGGCATGAACGCGGCCCGAAGGAGGTCGATCTGACAGTCGAGTATGTGAAACTAAAAATATCGTAAATGAAATCATAATAGTCTATAAAGAAGGAGACATGTATGATAACCAAACTACGATTCCACAATAATAGCGATCGTGTCAAGTCGGGACTCACGCCTCAAGTCATCACTCAAATATAACAATGGGTCTCACGCCCACAACATCAATCATGCGTGGAATACCTTCGCCGCTGCGATTTATGATATAACAAGCACGAGGAACACCTGCGAACACCGTGTCCCACTGTGCCATAATAACACGTGCGGGTAAATGCGAAGGCATAGCCGACTACTAACACCAGTGCAACAAGGTCATGAATCGTATCATAAGATCTGTCTGCACCGCCACATGATCAAAGCGACCACTTGCCCGCGGTATCTAATGTGCGCGTCTAGCCACTCGAACTTTCGCGACTCGCGTAGGCCAATCGGATCGGCCGCATGAGGTATAACCCGCGTCGAGGTAGCTACTCCCCGGCATCTCGACTCGCCGTCCGCGTAGCCCAAGGACCGCATGACCACAAGGCGCGTCTAACACGGAACTTCCGCGATTCGCGCATAGCCCCTGGACCCGCGTAGGTAGTCTCGAATCATAGGTCCATCGACCGCTGAAGTCTACCGCGTCGGAGGCGACTTAACCGGAATCATCTCAAGAGATGAGTGATGTATAATACTATCATAACAGCTTATCGTTAAACAACATAAGCACAACAAAGGAAAAACCCCTTTACACAAACATCACAAGATACTAACACACGTAGCATCCTAGCATGTTTACTTATCAAATCAACAAGAAGGTATTACAAGGCTATCACAAACCAACACAATCAAGTTGTACACACCAGGTACCTTCTACTATATGCTAACAAGTTCGGGGTTTTATCCCCAAAGTACTTCATACATTAACTCTTTAAAAGATACGTTACTTTCACAAAAGTCACACAATACCCGGAGTATATGAAAATATAGTGATTATCTTTTGAAGTAAATCAAAACACTTCTCTTTGTAAAACTCAAGTAACAACATTATTTTCCAAACGTACAAGTTTGCCTAATTTCAAATGTTCATGTTTCTTATTTAGAAAGGTTTCGTAGTTCATAGTCTTATTCATTTAAGAATATAATTCTCTTTTAAACTATCTGAGAAACATAAGTCTTATATGTGAGTAGGATATTCTTGTTTACAACAATCTTATTACAGCAGCCATGATCTAGGAAATATCATTTTGTCTCATCTTAGCTTCTATGCAGATGGAAGTTTCTCTTGGTTTTAATAATACTTAATCAAAACATTTCCTTTTATTAACGCTGCGTTGGTTTGTCGATACATTCGATTTCCAAAATCGATAAAACATTCTTAAGACGTTATACCTAACTTTCCATAAAGATAGTATAACTCTTAAGTTTTCAAAACAAATCAAGTATTACTTCTTCTCTCAAAATGATTCAAAACTCTTTTGAAATACTTCAAGTTCTTTATTAACACATAACAAGCCGCTTATAGTTCAAATCGATTTACCTTTTAAAAACCACATGTATTTTCTTACCAACATAAAGCCGTTATTACCAAATTCCCATAAAGCGTTATAACACTTTATGTTTTACACCAATCAAATACATTTAGTACGTATGCGTCACCGTACTACATAGTTCACACATATCATGCTGAAGAGATAGGAAGAGGTTCACATACCTCGCGAGTATCGACTAATAGCAAAACGCTCAGTACTCCCAGTATTGGCTACTCCTAAAGCCAAGTAGAACGCGCCATACGTAGTACTTGACCTATAAGGCCACAGCGCTTTATTAACATTAAGATCTTATCGTAGAACATTCTACGTAAAATTCGGCAAAGACCTCCCAACAGCGTAAATCTCCTCTCTGGGCTACGAAGCCAACAGGGGTTATACATCTTACGACGGGTACAATTCTACTCACAAGATTACTACACAAGTCTCATGTCTGATTCGATTCGATTCTTTAGGCTTAAGTCAAAAGACATTGCCGGTAACCACGTTGATTCTATATATAGTATACTTTAACTATATATTCTAACAACATGTAATTTCCAATTACAATAGAGGACAAGATATTTACCTCGATAAGCCCATAATTATCCAAGTATAAAGTCGATCTGGGCAATCGTTTAGCTCCAACTCAGGCGCTCCAACCGCTCTAAACCACCCTTGAAGTTCTAACCAACTTACACAATACTCCAACTGATATGGAGATTTTCTAGGGTTTCGGTTTTGTGGTGACGGAAGTATAATAGTATTTCCGGGCTTTTCGTATAGGTATAACCTTCGAATACTACAAGGTATCCGGCTAAGGTAATTTGGGCCTTCTAACAATACGTTGAGAGTAGTACTACACCACAAAGGGGTATTATCTGAAAGCAACTTCACAGGGGTACCCAGGCCACACTACTAGGAGGGTGTACCCACTCGGCCAAGGCCTCTAGGAGAGGGGGAGGCCTCTTGGCCGAACTCAACACTAAGGGGAGGGAGAAGATTTAACACTTAGAAACATTTAGGAAAGGATGAAGAATTCATCAAAGGGAGAGGGTATTTATAGCACAAGCCAAGGCCAACCAATGGCAAGATTGAGCCAAGTGCTACAAGTGTAGGGCAAGATATGCCCAAGTGCCCCTAGTCCCTACTCCTTAAAACCCTCACAAATATCTACCAAAATATCTACCACTGACCTCCCAATTAGTCCCACGTGCGCTTGCCCACTGATGAGAGGGTGCCAAGTGCCGCCTCTCGTTGGTCCAAAATGTTCGCCTCTCGGAAAAATCCGCAAAAATAAGAAAAGACATAGCCGGAATTTTCCTTCGCAAGTTATGTAAAGCGTTTAGTCGAAACGACTCTAAGGGTGTTGTGCACAAATGCCATTCTACTAAGCCACTGGCGGGGTGACACGTGTCACCCTCCTATTGGCCCAAAATAAAACATCTTCCAAAATATCCACAATGGCCAAAATCTCAAAACAAAGTGGGCCCACAAAAGCAGTAAATTTCTCCGTGGGCCCACGTGACCATTCGAAAATAAAATTCCATAATTCTCTAATATTCCAGAAGTCCGAATACCATCACGGGAATCCATTCCCATTAACGAACCTTTTCCTTCACAAAACCGGAAACTTTTCCGTGGAAAAATCGCCTCTTTCTTCCTTTCCAATCTTTACGCCGTATTCTCGCGTGCGTCCTCGCATACATACCACGGAACTACGGTATAACATTCTTCCCCTTAGAAACATTCGTCGAATGTTCCTTCTAAGTCTCAAAGCGAGCGGCGTGCGATGTAGTCCTCACTACTATACTTACGAAACAATCCTGCCACAGCTGGCCACAGAAATACCCACGCAAAATACCTACATCCAAGTCCACGAGGAAACACCTCTAACATCACCACAAATAATACTACTTTTGTCACTTTGTCGCGAGCCTTGCTCCAACGACCCAACAAATGGTGCCGGCCGCGTCGATCACCGTATCGTGACACTCGAATTCTTACCATATTTACGATCGCTTTAGTATCCAAAACTCGGTTACTATCTCTAACGAGGTCATCATTAATCGGGAACATTCGGATGGATCTTCGATACTTTCCGAACATAACAATACGAAAAGGCGGGACGTCCTTCCTCCTAAGTCGGACGGCAAATGCTAACATATAGGCAACCTGGCCTATTCTTCACATGAACTCACAAAGGCCCAAAGTAACTCGGGCTAAGTTCCTTCTGTTTCCAAAACTCGTCACACCCTGTCCGGGGTGGTACTTTCAAGAAGACCGACCGTCAACCTGAACTCTAAGCGTCGTCGCCGATTATCCGCACGATTCCTCTGAGCTGCGAGAACTTCTTCTAGACAAGCTTCTCACTATCCACGATCTGGAACAAGATCAACAACTATCTGAACCCCGCCAACATCGAACCAATCGGCCGAACTTACACTTCCGCCCGCAAGTCTCATGGCGACATCCGAACACCGAAATGGTAGCTCAAACGCTCCTCCACGGAGACAACAATCTCACAACTACCCTCGAAATCCACGCGCGGCGGCGGCGAATGCGGTCTGAGACTCGCCAGTTCTTAACACATGCTTGGTAAAACTTCCGAAACAAAAACAGCGTAACACGGGCTCCATGCTCGTCATAAGGTGAAGGTAGGCACCGTGCGACGCCTTACAACCTTTACGATAAATCAACATCGCCAGTGAAGCGGTCCGATCGAAGAACACGATGGGCTGACCCCATCGGCCCGACTACTGGTCGAACGTATCCATGAACTCGTACGATGGTTAACTAAACTTGGGCCTAGCAACCTCGTGACCCTACCACAAGGCGGGACCACCACACGCACCACGCCCATACATGCGCGGGTTGACCCGCAACGTGGCCTCAACCCGACCCGGCACGCCGCACAATACTAGCTCCGTCGAACAATCTCACTAATCACGTTACGAAAACCTGGCGGTCTTCTTAGCTCAACCACCCTCTTCATTTCACACTACCAGGGACCTATCCCCAAACACGGCTCGTGCACTATGCACTCCTATAAGTCAAACATAAACATACGTCTACCCAGATGGCTACCTCTAAGGTCTTTGCGTATAAAGCTCTAAGGCTCACACTTTCTCTATCCTCCAAAATCTTACTCGGTTAACCCACCATGATTTCTAATCACAACTAACACACCGCTATCGAACATAGCACTTAAGGTATACTCACCTTGAAAGTTAGAAGGACCTTGCTCTGGCCTCTTCTGTCGCCCTCGTTAACCCGTCGATCTCTACGTTTCTCGACTGCGCATAAGCCCGCACACGTGCCATGCCAAGCCCAATCAAGAATTACTCTTGCACAACCCTTTCTTGGTAGTCATCAAGACTCGTGGTACATCGGTATAATCTCTGGTAGCCAAATCCATGGCTAATGTGGTCGCCTCTTTGCAATCTACATTCTGTTCCGGTCGTGGGCGAAGGTTCAAATATTATGACCGCAGTAGGAACTGCCGTCGTCGTGCTAAACTCCGCTGGGGCTAGTAACGTCGCAGAAATCCCCGAATGAAGCACTACCCTAGGTAATGATTGGGCCTGTGCCCTCGCAACCCTCTGTATTCTACTCGCAGCTCCCTCGGTGCCTTGCCTCCCGGGCCGGGTTGCCTGCGCGGAGGCATAACGGTAGGGAAAGAAATACGTTTAGAGGTCCAACTTAAAACACGACTCTAAGGCACGACCTCGAGTGAGAAGAATAGAAACCAATCCTAAATATCCTATAGCCTCACGATTATTGGCGTGGTGCGCACAACACACCGATAATCAAGACTCTACGATACGGTCGTAGACACTTTCCGAGGATTAATCGCTCGATACCACTTTTGTCACTTTGCGCGAGGTTCTAGTGTCCGGCGACCCAACAAATGGTACCGCGTGATGCGATCCTCGAGGCATGCCTACGGCCTTCTCGGGATGTGCCATACGGAGAGCCACGGTTCGTTCGTGGTAGGCTCGCCTCTTTATACGCCACCGGGCGAGGTCAAGACAAGTCAAAAGTATGTGAAACTAAAAATATCGTAAATGAAATCATAATAGTCTATAAAGCGGGAGACATGTATGATAACCAAACTACGATTCACAATAATAAGCGATCGTGTCAAGTCGTGACTCACGCCTCAAGTCATCACTCAAATATAACAATGGGTCTCACGCCACAACATCAATCATGCGTGGAATACCTTCCTCATCGCCGGCGATTTATGATATAACGCACCAAGGAACACACACGAACACCAGTCCCACTGTGCCATAATAACACGTCATGGGTAAATGCGAAGGCATAGCCGACTACTAACACCAGCAGTACCAACAAGGTCATGAATCGTATCATAAGATCTGTCTGCACCGCCACATGATCAAAGGCGACCACTTGCCCGCGAGATCTAATGTGCGCGTCAGCCACAGAACTTTCCGCGACTCGCGCATAGGCCAATCGGATCGGCCCGCATGAGGTATAACCCGCATCGAGGTAGCTACTCCCGGCAGCATCCTGGACTCGCCGTCCGCGTACAAGACGCGCATGACCACAAGGGCCGTCTAACACGGAACTTCCGCGATTCCGCATAGCCCTCGACCGCGTAGAGGTAGTCTCGAATCATAGTCCATCGACCCGCCGAAGTCTACCCCGCGTCGGGAGGCGTAACCCGGAATCATCTCAAGAGATGAGTGATGTATAATACTATCATAACAGCTTATCGTTAAACAACATAAGCACAACAAAGGAAAAACCCCTTTACACAAACATCACAAGATACTAACACACGTAGCATCCTAGCATGTTTACTTATCAAATCAACAAGAAGGTATTACAAGGCTATCACAAACCAACACAATCAAGTTGTACACACCAGGTACCTTCTACTATATGCTAACAAGTTCGGGGTTTTATCCCCAAAGTACTTCATACATTAACTCTTTAAAAGATACGTTACTTTCACAAAACTCAAACAAAAACCGGAGTATATGAAAATATAGTGATTATCTTTTGAAGTAAATCAAAACACTTCTCTTTGTAAAACTCAAGTAACAACATTATTTTCCAAACGTCCAAGTTTGCCTAATTTCAAATGTTCATGTTTCTTATTTAGAAAGGTTTCGTAGTTCATAGTCTTATTCATTTAAGAATATAATTCTCTTTTAAACTATCGAGAAACATAAGTCTTATATGTGAGTAGGATATTCTTGTTTACAACAATCTTATTACAAAGAACCATGATCTAGGAAATATCATTTTGTCTCATCTTAGCTTATGCGGATGGAAGTTTCTCCGGTTTTAATAATACTTAATCACAAAACATTTCCTTTTATTAACTGCGGTGGTTTGTCGATACATTACGATTTCCAAAATCGGAAACATTCTTAAGACGTTATACCTAACTTTCCATAAAGCTAGTATAACTCTTAAGTTTTCAAAACAAATCAAGTATTACTTCTTCTCTCAAAATGATTCAAAACTCTTTTGAAATACTTCAAGTTCTTTATTAACACATAACAAGCGCTTATAGTTCAAATCGATTACCTTTTAAAAACCACATGTATTTTCTTACCAACATAAAGCCGTTATAACCAACTTCCCATAAAGCCGTTATAACACTTTATGTTTTACACCAATCAAATACATTTAGTACACGTATCGTCTACCGTACTACATAGTTCACACATATCATGCTAGAAGAGATAGGAAGAGGTTCACATACCTCGCGACGAGTATCGACTAATAGCAAACGCTCAAGTACTCCCAACCGTGGCTACTCCTAAAGCCAAGTAGACGCGCCATACGTAGTACTTCAACCTATAAGGCCACAAGGCGCTTATTAACATTAAGATCTTATCGTAGAACATTCTACGTAAAATTCGCAGCACCTCCCACATGGCGTAAATCCTCCTCTCACTGGGCGGCTACAAGCCAATCGGGGTTATACATCTTACGACGGTACAATTCTACTCCACAAGTACTACACAAGTCTCATGTCTGATTCGATTCGATTCTTGAGCTTAAGTCAAAAGACATTGCCGGTAACCACGTTCGATTCTATATATAGTATACTTTAACTATATATTCTAACAACATGTAATTTCCAATTACAATAGAGGACAAGATATTTACCTCGATAAGCCCATAATTATCCAAGTATAAAGTCGATCTGGGCAATCGTTTAGCTCAACTCCGAGCGCTCAACCCGCTCTAAACCACCCAGAAGTTCTAACCAACTTCTACACAATACTCCGGCCAATTTATGGAGATTTTCCTAGGGTTTCGGTTTGTGGTGACGGGAAGTATAATAGTATTTCGGGCTTTTCGTATAGGTATAACCTTAGAATACTACAAGGTATACTGGCTAAGGTAATTTGGGCATTATAACAATACTTTGAGAGTATTTCTACACCACAGGGGTATTATACGAAAGCAACTTGGTGGGGTACCCACAGGCCACTACTGTAGGAGGGTGTACCCGCTCGGCCAAGGCCTCTGGAGAGGGGAGGCCTCTTGGCCGAACTCAACACTAAGGGGAGGAGAAGATTTAACACTTAGAAACATTTAGGAAAGGATGAAGAATTCATCAAAGGGAGAGGGTATTTATAGCCTGACAAGGCAACCAATGGCCAAGATTGAGCCAAGTGCTACACAAGTGTAGGCCAAGATATGCCCAAGTGCCCTAGTCCCTACTCCTTAAAACCTCACAAATATCTACCAAAATATCTACCACTGACCTCCCACATTGGTCCCGTATGCGCCCACTCCGCTGATGAGAGGGTGCCAAGTCGCCTCTCGTTGGTCCAAAATGTTCCGCCTCTCGGAAAAATCCGCAAAAATAAGAAAAGACATAGCCGAATTTTCCCTTCGCAAGTTATGTAAAGCGTTTAGTCGAAAAACGACTCTAACCGGTGTTGTGCACAAATGCCATTCGGCGAGCCACTAGCGGGGTGACACGTGTCACCCTCCTATTGGCCCAAAATAAAACATCTTCCAAAATATCCACAATGGCCAAAATCTCAAAACAAAGTGGGCCCACAAAAGCGTAAATTTCTCCTGGGCCCACGTGACCATTTCCGAAAATAAAATTCCATAATTCTCTAATATTCCAGGAAGTCCGAATACCAAATCTGGGAATCCAATTCCCATTAACGAACCTTTTTCCTTCACAAAAACCGGAAACTTTTCCGTGGAAAAATCGTCTCTTTCTTCCTTTCCAATCTTTCTGTCGTATTCTCGTACGTACGTCCTCGCATACATACCCTGGAACTACGGGGTATAACATATACAATCTACCAAGCAGGCTTTACAGACTGCTTTCAAGATTAAGGATTTGGGGGAACTCAAATATTTTCTTGGAATAGAGTTTGCAAGGAGTTCTCAAGGCATTATCATGCACCAAAGGAAATATGCCTTAGAAATATGCCCTGGAAAATTGTTATGACCGACGAATATAATGTTCTTATTGATAATAAGAAGTGGAGTTGGTGCCCCATCCATCTAGTGTTAATATTATTCGGTCTATGTGGATTTTTGCTCATAAGGAAAATTCTGACGGTTCTTTTGCAAGGCATAAGGCTCGTCTTATAGGTGATGGTAAGACTCGGCAGGTTGGTGTGGATTATGGTGAGATATTTACCTAGTGGTCAAGTCATCTACCATCTGCACTGTGCTCAGTTTGGCTCTTTTGAAAATATGGCTCATTCATAAGCTAGATGTGAAGAATGATTTTCTACATGGTGATCTCAATGAGACAATCTATATGCATCAGCCTTTGGGATTTAGGGATCCCAAATATCCTCATTATGTGTGTTTGTTGAAGAAGTCCTTGTATGGGCTTAATCAATCCCCATGGGCATGGTATAAGAAGTTTGCAGACTATGTATCAACTATTGGGTCCATTCACAGCAGGTCTGATAATTCGTTGTTTATATATCTTCGTGGTACTTCCTTGGCTTATATACTATTATATGTGGATGATATTATCATGACTACATCTTCTGATACATTACGCAAGTCTATTATGACAATGCTCAGTTCTGAGTTTGCTATAAAAAACATGGGGCCCTTGAGTTACTTTTGGGGATTGATGTCGCTCGTCATCCAGGTGGAATGTTCTTATCTCAAAGGAAGTATGCAACTGATATCATTGAGACGACTAAGATGTCATCCTGTAAGTCCACCTTCACTCCGGTTGATACTAAACTCAAGTTGGGTGATGCGGCTGGTGTACCGTATGAGGATCTGACACGTCATCGCAGTCTTGCAGGGGCTCTTCAGTATCTTACATTCACAAGACCGGACATTACATATATCGTACAATAGGTGTGTTTACTTATGCATGATCCCAGGGTTGAGCACATGAATGCGCTCAATTGTATTATAAGGTATATCCAGGGGACACTTGACTTTGGCTTACAATTATATCCATCCTCGACGTTTACACTTGTCTCGTATGTTGACACCCAATTTTGTCTCTTCTTTTCAATTATCTAGCTATAATTTTCAATATGTCAAAACCCCCAAAACAATTTTTTGAAGATGCACGTATATTCGTATTTCCTACTATCTTTCGTCTTTAATATGATTATCGTAATTATTTACCTAATATTTTTTGTAATTTTATTTTGCAAATAATAAACATCGCATTTTAATTTAATTAAGCATTCTACAAATATTATATTTATATTGTCATTTTTCTTTTAAATAATTTATAATTTTTCAAAACACTTTGTTTTAATAATAAACCTTTTTTTATATTTTTTATCACAACCCAAAATATTATACCCAACACCACAAAATAAAAACCCATCAACCAAAAAGAGGTAGCCCAATTCGGCCACCCCAAGGCCCAAACCCGCGAGCCCATCCGACATATTCCATTCCCCCCTTTAAATCAAAATGTGTGTTTGGTTGGGCTTTTTCAAAGGCCAAAAGTGTTTTTTTGGCCAAAAGCACTTTTGGCAAAAAAGAAATGGAGTTTTGGGGGTTTTGCCAAAAGTGCTTTTGTAAAAAAAAAAACACTTTTGGCCTTTATAGGCAGAAGCTCAAATTTTGGGCTTTTGTCAGTAGAGGCAAAATAGCTTTTGGATTTGCCCATTTTTAATTCAAAATCACTTTTTTTATTGACAACCAAACAGCTAATAACTTTTTGATAAAAGTTATACTACTAAAAGTTCTACTTCTATAAGCTCTTTTTAATAAGATGTACCAAACGGGCCCTAAATCTACCATTAACATAACAAAACCTAAAAATAAATTAGTCACCCTCTCCCTCTCCCAACACCCCAGTAGCGGCGCCCATCCCTTCAACCTCCCCTTTCACTTCACCACTCCCCCTGACATAACCCATATCTTATCCCTTAAAATTCGCAACCCATACCCCCTAAAATCAGCCCCAAAACGGTTACTTTCATTTCTTTTTTTTTGAATTCGAATTCTAGCTGTTGAAGCTTTTGACTATAAATACAACCTTTCGGGGTTATGTTTGGGGGAATCGAATCGGTGTTCCCCAAAGCCTAGAACAAAACTCATATTTTACTACTTTGAAGGAGAGGTCAGTGGAGAAGCTTGAAACATTCCTCTCTGAACAGATCAGAAACCCTTTTTTTTTACTCTCAGTCCTGACTCGAAAAAGTCACAAAATATTTAAGCTTTTATTCTTCTTTAAATCGCATAAACAAAAACATCTCCGAGTGGATTCGACGATTCGAAACACGCCTCGGTTCGCTGTCCGGAGAAGGTCAGTAAAACTCGAATTCGTCTCATTTTTATAGCTGTGCTTTATATGTTTTGTTACTGATTCAGCGATATGTTGTGTTTAATGTTTGAGCATGTTAATTATATTAGGTTATTTATGTTTAAGGATATTTTGGATGAATGATTACCGTTGTTTGAAGAATTAGAATGTTTGATTAAGTTAAATGATTGGTATTAGCTGCTTTATTAACCTATCTGATTTGGGCTATCGGTGCTTAGAAGTGATATGTATAATGTCCTAATGTTTATTTAGTAAATTATGATATAGGTCATTAAATAACATGTTTGCTTCTGCCTCAACAATTCTGTTCTGAAATAATTTAAGTTCTAATTGTGTGACTATTTTCGGTTCTTGACATTTGGAGATCCAGTAAGAAGCTTAGTTTGGTCTTCTTGGTATACTTGGATGTACATGTTTACATATTTTTTTTGTGTGATAAATGAATGGTATAGAATATGTTTAGCATTAAGTCCTCATTAGGCATGTTCTACATTTTTCTTCACTTCGTGCATATCGTGAGGCCCAACTTGTTATTTAGAACTGTTCGACTGATATTATGGGCCCTTTTGTCCTGTGAATAGTAAAAATGAAGTTACTTATGTGCGTTTAAATTTTATATCACTGTTTGTTTATTGTTGATAAGGTTTAGAATGTCTTCTAATCCTTTTCCTTTCTTTTATTTTACATGAAATGCATCGAGAGTAATAAAGAGTCTCGGTATGAGACTCATCATAAATCATGACAAAAGACGAAGATTTGCATCCATGACTGCTGCATTCCTCCTTCGCGAGTCCAAAATAAATAAGGCGGAATGACAATGTCATCCTCTTTAGTCGTCTCTCTTGATTCTTTAAATCACGCATTTTTATCTCTTATGTTGTAATTTCATTATGTAATCTTGTATGATTATATAATACTTAGAATAGTTAGGCCTAGAATTAACAACTTAAGAGGGATAGATTTAAAACCGGAAATACACCGCTAGTCTATTTTAGGCTCGTCACACATATTTTCAAATCCATCGCTAGCTTATTTTAGGCTCGTCATGCATGTTCAAACTTTCGAAAGAATTTGGTCATCTTTTACTCGTCTTATTAATTATGCAAATGAAGCTTTTGTTTTCATTCAAAATTATATTTTTAATTATGTAAAATTTCATTTTGATTTTTAATCACTTTCTTTGCATCATAAACAAATTGCTTTTCTCTTTACCGTCAATTGCCAAAAATAAGTATTTTTATAAATAATATAAATGCATGTTTTTCAACTCTATATGTATTTTTTATAAACAAGTCCTACAACTCTTTATGTTGCCAAAAAAATGCATCTTTTCATTATTAAATACTTGCAACATCCTTTTTTTTTAAAACATGCATTTCTCAGCATAATAATAAAGCCTAAATTTGACTGGACAACTGCATGTTAGCGGATATTAAAGGGTGTCTAACCCCTTCTGTAACGACTCGTTTGGTCGTTTAGCACTCTAAAACAACGAAGAGGATATGTGTTATACCCCGTAGTTCCAAGGTATGTATGCGAGGACGTACGTACGAGAATACGACATTGGAATTGGAATGGAAGAAAGAGGTGATTTTTCCACGGAAAAGTTTCCGGGTTTTGGGAAGGAAAAAGATTCGTTTATGGGAATTGGATTCCCAGATTTGGTATTCGGACTTCTTGGAATTTTAGAGAATTATGGAGTTTTATTTTCGGAAATGGTCACGTGGGCCCACTGAGAAAATTTACTTTTGTGGGCCCACTTTGTTTCTAGATTTTGGCCATTGTGGATATTTTCTAAGATGAAATATTTTGGACGAGTAGGAGGGCGACACGTGTCACCCCTAGTTGGCTTGGACGAATTCCACTTTGTACACAACACCCGCTTAGAGTCGTTTTTAACGAAACGCTTTACACAACTCGCGTAGGATAAATTCGCTATGTCATTTCTAATTTTTGCGAATTTTTCCGAGAGACGAAACATTTGGACCAACGAGAGGAGACACTTGTCACCCTCTCATTGATGGAGGTTACACGGCATTGAGGCCAATTGGATGACAATTTTTGTCAAGTAGTTGGTAGGATATTTTGTGTGCAAGTTGGCCAAGGACACTTGCCTAAATCCTCACCCTACACTTGCCTTGCACTTGGCATAATCTTGGCCATTGGTTGGCCATGTCTTGACCTTTAAATACCCCCCTTGTTGAAGAGTTATTTCATCCTAAATTGAGCAATCTATCTAAGTCTCAAATCCCCCTCTCCCTCTTGTTGTTTCGTCCAAACACACCCTCCCCTTTTGAGAAGCCCCTAGCCGAGAGCAACCCTCCCCTCTAAAGCTAGCCTAGCCAAACACTACCCTCCCTTGGTAGAAAAGTTGCCTTCTAGTATTGTTATAATGCCCAAATTACCCTAGCCCAAATCCCTTAGTCCTTAGTAGAAGTTGTGAAGAACTTCTAAGGTTTTCTTGAGCTACCTGAGCGCACAACTTAGAGCTAAACCTTGCTCAAAGCGACTTTTATCTAGGATATTATTGGGCTTACCGAGGTAAATAACCTTATCCTCCTTTTGTAATTAGAATATATATCTGTAGAAGTATAGGAATAAGTATTAAATACTTAGAAGGATATTGCAGAATAGAATTGAATCTGTATCACGAGAAGGGTTTAAAAGATGAATAATAGAATCAGATTTACATGTGATCGTTTTCACGAGACTTGAGTAGCTCACCGGGTGAAGTGCTGCCCAAATGACCATAGAATAACGAACCCTCTGCTTAGAACTTTGTACAAGATACCGGGCGTTGATAGGCGTGTTGATCGTTATAGGTCGATACTCTGCGCGACATATTCAACTTGACAGAGGTTTTCGCCAGAAGGTATGTGATTCTTCCTAAAGCATGATATTTTATAATATATATAGTACGGTGACGCATACGTGTTAATCGAATAATAACTACGGCAATGTCTTTGACTTAAGCTCGAATAATACTTACGCGATGCCTCACGCTTAAGCTCGAATAACACTTCATGAATGCCTCACTACTTAAGCTGAATAATAAAGAATCAAAACATTTCAAAGGAATCAATCATTTTTTCGTAAGAGTAACACTTGGTTTTAAAAGCTTAAGAGTTATACTAGCTTTATGGGAGGTTAGGTATAACGGCAAGAGTGATAAAAGAACGATTTATTGATTTAAAGAAATAAGAGACTTGACTTATTATACTAATAAGAATTTTGTTAAAAAGTGTGAAACCTCATTAGTGAGTAATTAGTATTTTTGGTTTTCAAAAGGAATGATGTTTTACCAATCAGAATAAATGTCGAACAAACCAAAAATATTAATAAAGTGGAATTATTTTGACTAATAAGGTATTATTAAAACTAGTAGAAACTTCCATCTGCATAGGAGCTAAGATGAGACAAAAGGATATTACATTTACTAGATCATGGCTGCTGTAATAAGATTGTTACGAATAATAATAACCTACTCACACTTAGGGTATATGTTTCTCAAATTGTTTTAAAGAATTAAAACTATGAACTACAAACCCTTTCGAAAATGAGAAACTTGAGTAATTGGAATTAGGAAAACTTGAACGTTAGGAAAAGAATGTTGTTACTTGATTTTACAAGGAGAAGTGTTTTAATGTACTTCAAAAGATAATTACTCTATTTTTATGCTACGGTTATTGTGTGACTTTTGTAAAAGAAACGGATCTTTTAAAGGAGTAATACATGAAGTATTTTGGGGCTAACAACCCGAACTTGTTAACATAATGTAGAAAGTACCTTGTGTGAATAACTTGATTGTATTGATTTGTGATAGTCTTGTAATATTTTCTTGTTGACTGGATAAGTAAACATGTTAGGATGCTACGTGAGTTAGTATCTTGTGATATTTGTGTAAAGCGGGTTTTTCCTTGTCAGGCTTATGTTGTTTAGCAATAATCGGTTATGTTGATATTATATCATTCATAACTCCGGTTAAGCCGCCTCCACGCGGGTAGACTCAGCGGTCGATGGACCTATGATTCGAGAATACCTTATGCGGTCTCAGATGGCCTATGCGGAATCTGCGGAGTTCCGTGTTAGTATCGCGCCTCGTGGTCACGCGTTCTCAGAGCTACGCGACGACGAGTCTAGACGCCGCTGGGAGTAGCTACCTCGATGCGGGTTATACCTCATGCGGCCTATCTGCTTGGCCTATGCGCGAGTCGCGGAAGTTCGTGACTAGATGCGCACATTAGATATCATGCGCGAAGTGGCCGCCTTTGATCATGACGGCCTGACAGATCTCATGATACGCTTTATGACCTTGTTGGTACCGTGGTTTTAGTAGTCGGCCACGCTTCGCATTTACCCCGCATTCTATTGTGATGACTTTGAGGCATGAGTCCTCGACTTGACATGATCGCTATTTATCAGGAATCGTAGTTTTGGCTTATCATACATGTCACCGCCTTATATAGACTACTATGATTTCATTTACGTATTTTCGCCACATACTTGGTACTGTTGCATCGACTCTCCTTCGGGCCGCTCATGCCGCCGCAGTAGCGTACTCCTACCGTTGATCCTCGTTTAGGATCACCGCTTCGTTGGGAAAGCTCCGCTTCTCCTAAGCTTAGCATTTTGGTACGGTCCCCGTTGTAGATATTCGTATTCGGGGTACGGCGGGCCCCGCCCCGCCATTGTTGTTTTAAACTCGTAGAGGTCCAGACCTGTTGTAAGGTTGGGATGAATCGCTCATTTTGGGTTATGTATATACATTATGCCGAAAGGCAACTTTTTCCGTAAACCGTGTCTTATTTATACTGTTTCATATCTTGGTTGTTTTATATTCATTGGTTTTTCTCTCGATGTATGACTACTGGGTGCCCGTAAGGCACGACCACGCCCCGAACAGTCGTGACAAAAGTGGTATCGAGCGATTAATCCTCGGAAAGTGTCTACGCATCGTATCTAGTAGTCTTGATTATCGCGTGTTGTGCACCACACCAATAATCGTGAGGCTATAGGATATTTAGGATTGGTTTCATTCTTCTCACTCTGAGATCGTGCTTTAGAGTCGTGTTATAAGTTGGACCTCTAACGTATTCCTTTCCTTTACCAATGATGCCTCCGCCAGTAACTCGGGCCCGAGGCAAGGCACCAAGGAGGCTGCGAGTAGAGTACAAATATTTAGAAGGGCACAGGCCCAATCATCACCTGGGGTGATGCTTCATGCGGGGAGTTCTGAGACGTCGCCAGCAGCAGAGAGTTTACGCCGGCAGCAGCCTCATGCGGTCATGACATCCGACTTTCGCCCACGACCGGGAGCAGAAAATATGGATTGGAAGGAGACGGCCCTGTTGCTAGCAAAGGACTTGGCAGACAGAGAGTATTTTATGTACCGGTATTCCAAGAATATTGATGCTTATCTAAAGAAGGGTTGTGAGGGAGTAGCTCTTGATCGTGGACGAGCCAGGCTTGTCAGATTATGTGCAATGGCCGAGAGAGGTAGAGATCGGCGAGTGACCGAGAGCAGTAAGAGGCCCGATTGGCGTGATCATTTGTAACTCTCGAGGCGAATCGCCTCGGCAGACAGACATGCGCCTCCGCCAAGATGCAGTGTCCTCCACAGGTTCGCTTTTTCCTCGTGTTCACAGTGTGGCGGTGTCATCCCGGAAGTGCCGCTTTTTTATCGGTGCTTGTTTTTATTGCGGCCGTCGGGCCATATGGCAAGGAATGTTCTATGAGGAAGGATACAAGCACGAACTCTTCTGCACTAGCCGGTTGTGGATGCAGTGGTTCGGAGAGAGGGGTGTTAGCGGAGGCCACCCCCACCTCGGCTGCGTTGTGGTCGATGTCATCGCGTGAGTGTCGTTCTTCCGCTGGCCTTGTTATGTTTGGCCAGCGGGGCCATTTTGCGAGGAATTGTCCGACCAAGGGTGGCGGATGTAGAGACTTCACGCCGTGATCGATGGATAGTTCATCACCTTCCACGGTATGCACGAGGCGGTTTGATTAGAACGACCTAAGGAAGTGCCAGAGATCAGTATATCCTTAACCCTTTAGAGATTTATATGTAGCGAATATCTTAAGTATTATGTTCAGATAGCATTGTGTTAATCGTGATTGGGAATCATGATTAGTTAATCGGGAAAGATTAGGGATAGAAAGTGGGAGCCTTAGGATGTGTGCGTAGAGACCTTAGAGGCCGTGCCATCTTTGGTAAAAGAATTACTTCGTGTTTGACCCTTGTCGAGGTGCATAGTATACGTGAAATATTTTGTGGGATGAATCTCGGGTAATGTGGAATGAAAGAGGTAGAAGACCGCTAGGTTTTCGTAACGTGATTTGGTGAGATTGTTCAATCGCGAGCTAGTGTTCACGCATTCTTGGGTTGGGTGGAGGCTACGCGGGTCGACCGTGGCACTGTTTAGTGCGGGTCGTTTTTGGTGGTTCCGCGGGTGGTAGGGTCACTAGGTGTTAGGCCCAAGTTTAGTTAACCAACGCACGAGTTCGTGGATACATTCGACCGATGAGTCGCCGGCGAGGTCACCGCCTTGTCTTCTAGCAAAGATCGCGGTACTCGGTAGGGGTGATTATATCGAAAGGTTGTAAGGCTGCACCGAGTGCCTACCTTCACCTTATGATGCAGTGGAGCCAGTGGCCGCTTTCCTTTTTGGAAGTTTTACCAGTGGTTAAGAACTCGTAAGTCTCAGACCGCATTCGCCTCGGGCGATGTTTGGATTTCGCGAGTAGTTGTAGGATTGTTGTCTCCTGTAAAGGGAATGTTTAAGCTACCATTTTCGTATTCGGATGTCGCCTGGAAGCCTGGGGCGGAAGTATAAGTTGCCGATCGATTGGTTCGATGTTGGCGCGTTCGAATAGTTGGTTCGAGTTTGTTCCAAAGTAGATTGTGGATAGGGTGTGACGAGTTTTGGAAAACAGAGGAAACTTAGCCGTGTTACTTTGGGCCTTTTGAGTTCATGTGAAGATTAGGCCAGTTGCCTATATGTTAGCATTGCCGTCCACTTAGGAGGCGACGTCCGGCCTTTCGTATTGTTATGTTCGAAAGTATCTAAATCCACCCAGTGTTCCCGATTAATGATGACCACGTTAGAGATAGTAACCCCGAGATTTGGAAACTAAGCAGTAACAGAAGGGTGGTAAGAGTTCGAGCGTACAAGAAGTGTACAACATCCTCAGGGATCGCAAGCAGCCGGTACCATTTGTTGGGTTGTCGGGGCAAGGCTCGCGACAAAGTGACAAAAGTGGTATCACGACGAGTAAAGGAAGAACGGACGACATGTACAAGCATAGGTGTGATCATTCGTTTGTAAAGAGTAGGCGAAGGAGTATCTTTTAGATCTCGAGTAGGAGTTTTTGTGATAGAGGTGATTCCTCGTGGACTTGGAGATAAGTATGCGCTTGTTGTGTTGTGACCAGTGTGGCGTGGTTGTTTAAAGTATAGTATAAGGACTATCTTGGCGCTGTTTGTTTTGATACCTAGAAGGAACATTCGGACGAATGTTTCTAAGGAGGAGAATGTTATACCCGTAGTTCCAAGGTATGTATGCGAGGGCGCACGTGCGAGAATCACGACATCGAATTGGAATGGAAGAAAGAGGTGATTTTTCCACGGAAAAGTTTAGGGTTTTGGGAAGGAAAAGATTCGTTTATGGGAATTGGATTCCCGATTTGGTATTCGGACTTCTTGGAATTTTAGAGAATTATGGAGTTTTATTTTCTGGAAATGGTCACGTGGGCCCACGGAGAAAATTTACTGCTGCTGGCCCACTTTGTTTTAGATTTTGGCCATTGTGGATATTTTCGAAGATGAAATATTTTGGACAGTAGGAGGCGACACGTGTCACCCCTAGTTGGCTCGGCGAATTCCACTTTGTACACAACACCGCTTAGAGTCGTTTTCGACGAAACGCTTTACACAACTCGCGTAGGATAAATTCCGGCTATGTCATTTCTAATTTTTGCGAATTTTTCCGAGAGACGAAACATTTGGACCAACGAGGCGACACTTGTCACCCTCTCATGATGGATGTTACACGGCATTGAGGCCAATTGGATGACACTTTTTGTCAAGTAGTTGGTAGGATATTTTGTGTGCAAGTTGGCCAAGGACACTTGCCTAAATCCTCACCCTACACTTGCCTTGCACTTGGCATAATCTTGGCCATTGGTTGCCGTGTCTTGACCTTTAAATACCCCCTTGTCAAGAGTTATTTCATCCTAAATTGAGCAATCTATCTAAGTCTCAAATCCCCCTCTCCTCTTGTTGTTTCGGCCCAAACACACCTCCTCCTTTTGAGAAGCCCTGGCCGAGAGCAACCCTCCCTCTAAAGCTAGCCTAGCGAAACACTACCCCCTCCTCGTAGAAAAGTTGCCTCTAGTATTGTTATAATGCCCAAATTACCCTAGCCCAAATCCCTTAGTCCTTAGTAGAAGTTGTGAAGAACTTCTAAGGTTTTCTGAGCTACTGAGCGCACAACTTGGAGCTAAACCTTGCTCAGCGACTTTTATCTAGGATATTATTGGGCTTACCGAGGTAAATAACCTTATCCTCCTTTTGTAATTAGAATATATATCTTGTAGAAGTATAGGAATAAGTATTAAATACTTAGAAGGATATTGCGTAGAATTGAATCATATCACGTAGAAGGGTTTAAAAGATGAATAATAGAACTGTACTTACATGGATCGTTTTCACGAGACTTGAGTAGCTCACCGGGTAGGAAGTCGCCCAAATGACCATAGAATAACGAACCCTCCGCTTAGAACTTTGTACAATCTGATACGGGCGTTGATAGACGTATTTGATCGTTATAGGTCGATACTCTGCGCGACATATTCAACTTGACAGAGGTTTTCGCGAGAAGGTATGTGATTCTTCCTAAAGCATGATATTTTATAATATATATAGTACGAGACGCGTACGTGTTAATCGAATAATAACTACGCAATGTCTTTGACTTAAGCTGAATAATACTTACAGAATGCCACGCTTAAGCTGAATAACACTTATGCAGAATGCCTCACGGCTTAAGCCTGAATAATAAAGAACTGAAAACATTTCAAAGGAATACTGAATCATTTTTTCAGAAGAGTAACACTTGGTTTTAAAAGCTTAAGAGTTATACTAGCTTTATGGGAGGTTAGGTATAACGGCAAGAGTGATAAAAGAACGATTTATTGATTTAAAGAAATAAGAGACTTGACTTATTATACTAATAAGAATTTTGTTAAAAAGTGTGAAACCTCATTAGTGAGTAATTAGTATTTTTGGTTTTCAAAAGGAATGATGTTTTACCAATCAGAATAAATGTCGAACAAACCACAGCAGCGCTAATAAAGGGAATTATTTTGACTAATAAGGTATTATTAAAACTAGTAGAAACTTCCATCTGCATAGGAGCTAAGATGAGACAAAAGGATATTACATTTACTAGATCATGGCTGCTGTAATAAGATTGTTACGAATAATAATAACCTACTCACACTTAGGGTATATGTTTCTCAAATTGTTTTAAAGAATTAAAACTATGAACTACAAACCCTTTCGAAAATGAGAAACTTGAGTAATTGGAATTAGGCAAACTTGAGCGTTAGGAAAGAATGTTGTTACTTGATTTTACAAGGAGAAGTGTTTTAATGTACTTCAAAAGATAATTACTCTATTTTTATGCTACGGTTATTGTGTGACTTTTGTAAAAGAAACGGATCTTTTAAAGGAGTAATACATGAAGTATTTTGGGGCTAACAACCCGAACTTGTTAACATAATGTAGAAAGTACCTTGTGTGAATAACTTGATTGTATTGATTTGTGATAGTCTTGTAATATTTTCTTGTTGACTGGATAAGTAAACATGTTAGGATGCTACGTGAGTTAGTATCTTGTGATATTTGTGTAAAGGGGTTTTTCCTTGTTGTGCTTATGTTGTTTAGCAATAATCGGTTATGTTGATATTATATCATTCATAACTCCGGTTAAGCCTCCGTCGCTGGTAGACTCGGTAGTCGATGGACCTATGATTCGAGAATACCTTATGCGGTGCAGATGGCATGCGGAATCGCGGAGTTCCGAGTTAGTATCACGCCTTGTGGTCATGCGGTTCTTGTAGCTATGCGACGACGGCGAGTCTAGGACGCCGCCGGGAGTAGCTACCCTCGATGCGGGTTATACTCGTGCGGGCCTATCTGTTTGGCCTATGCGAGTCGCGGGAAGTTCGAGGACTAGATGCGCACATTAGATCTCAAGGCGAGTGGCGGCTTTGATCATGTAATGATGCAGACAGATCTCATGATACGATTTATGACCTTGTTGATCTGTAGGTTTTAGTAGTCGGCCACGCCTTCGCATTTACCGTGCGGTTATTGTGATGACTTTGAGGCACGAGTCCCCGACTTGACATGATCGCTTATTTATTGTGAATCGTAGTTTTGGCTTATCATACATGTCACCCGCCTTATATAGACTACTATGATTTCATTTACTGATTTTCGCCACATACTTGGTACTGTTATCGACCTCGGGCCGCTGCGTTCATGCCGCAGTAAAGGTACTCCTACCGTTGATCCTCGTTCTTAGGATCACCGCTTGGCTTGGGAAAGCTCCGTTTCTCGGAAGCTTAGCATTTTGGTATGGTCCTCGCCGTTGTAGATATTCGTATTGGGGTATGGCGGGCCCCGTCCCGCCATTGTTGTTTTAAACTCGTAGAGGTGCATAGACTGTTGTAAGGTTGGGATATCGCTCATTTTGGGTTATGTATATACATTATGCCGAAAGGCAACTTTTTTCCGTAAAGCGTGTCTTATTTATACTGTTTCATATCTTGGTTGTTTTATATTCCGCTGGTTTTTCTCTGATGTATGACTACTTGGGTGCCCGGGTAAGGCACCAGTCACGGGCCCCGGAACGGGTCGTGACAATATGGGACTATAGCGTATTAATTATATGTTTTTAATATACAATTGTGCAGGAATTTAGTTAAGTGAGTAAGTGGGCCAAGCCCACTACCCTTTTCGTAGGGCACATTTTATAGAAAAGAGAGGCAAAAGCAAAAAAAGGGGGAGCGCAGTAGCAAAGAGAGGAGAAGAAAAGAAAACCCTAGCAACTAGGTTAGAAGAAAAAAAATACTTCCATGGCCGCTAGTTCCTTGTTCTTCTAGTTTCCTGTTCTTCGTCGTTTAATCCACCATAGAAAGAGCAGCCCTGAACTCCACTACACAAGTTAAGAACTCAAGCGTTCAGAGGTTCTACGCAAAGGGGAGGCATTTGTTTGATTGTTCGTGGCACCCGCTCGGCATTGAGGTAGGTTATGTTTTACTTTAGTTAGACTTTGATTAGAAAATCGTATGTAGATGTAGGAAGTGACAGGGACATCATGATAGAACGCCGGGCAGAAAGGGTAGGCACCGCGGTGCCGTTCTGCAAGACCGCGGTGCCGAATGTTCAGAGGGGCTACAGGAGTTTAGACACCGCAGTGCCGTTCTGCAGGACCGCGGTGCCGAAGGGGTTTGTCCTTATGTGTGTTGTTTCTCCGTGATTATCACCTGATTTTATCTCCGTCGCATACTAGCTCACTTGTCACGTGAAAATAAAAGAATTGTAGTATTGATAATTGAACATAGGACAGTGATATGACTTGTACTTGTTGATTGTATATTAGCGATATGTGTTGACTGATGGAAGATGCCCTTGTTGGCTGTCTATCATTAGTATAGCTTTGAAACGGCTATAACAGCATACTTACACTTACCCACTCGTTCTTATCATGAAAAAGAAAGCTCAGCTTCAGTGACTTGATCCTATGATTTAGCTACTTCTGGTCCTAGCGAAAGTTTTTTTTAGTTCATTCCTCTAGGTACTTAGTGTTATTGGATGCCCGAATTGTACATCATAGGAGTGGGGAAGACATTCTAACACTCTAACATAACAGTAAGCAAGTAAACTACCTAAATCTCTTTTTCATAAAGCATTGGAATAGTAGAACCTGGACGGGGATAGAGAAAAAAAAGCCTCACGTTCACTTCGCGTAGTCTCCTGACATACTTTCCATATTATTCTTGTGATGTTGGTAAGGGGAGTGATAGAGTGACTCCGAGGTCTTTGCCGGAGATTGAGAGTGATTGAGTGACTCCGAGGTCTTTGCCGGAGATTGAGATGATTGAGTGACTCCGAGGTCTTTGTCGGATATTGAGAGTGATTGAGTGACTCTGAGGTCTTTGTCGGATATTGAGAGTGATTGAGTGACTCCAAGGTCTTTGTCGGATATTGAGAGTGATTGAGTGACTCCGAGGTATTTGCCGGAGATTGAGAGTGATTGAGTGACTCCGAGGTCTTTGCCGGAGATTGAGAGTGATTGATAGTCTCTGAGGTTTATGCCGGAGAGCATGAGTGGTACATGGACTTCATGTCCCCATGGGCTGGTCACGAGGCATCGCCTTAGCGTGTACGTGTGAGCGAAGTGAGAGAGGTGACTATCAGACGCATTGTGTTCATCCCCTCGTATATTTGACTGATCATTTGGTGAGTTACATCTGTCTTGGTTGATTTCATGATTTCTTTACACCTTACTTGTATATGATATGTGACCATACCTGTTTGTTCTATGTGCTACTTGTTGGTTTCAACCTCTTCATGCGTTATCTAATCATTGTCGGCATATGATGCTTACCGGTACAAGTGTTGTACTGATACTACTCTTGTTGCACTTTTGTTGAGTGCAGATGCGATCCAGTTCGATTCTACGTCCCAGTCGATTCGCGAGGGTGATATCTTTCAGTCATTCAGGGTGAGCTACTCAGTCATCTGTGGCCCCTGAAGGGCTTCTGAGTCAATTCCATTTTCTTTTGTTATTTGACAGACAGTATGTAGTCTTTGGGTATTTTTCAGATTTCTATTTCAGACCATGTTAAGCGCTCTTGTACCCTTTTGACCAGATTTTGGAAAATGTCGTGACAAATCTAGGATGATAAGTATTTAAGACCTTATAACTTTTTTTCTTTATTTATTTTCCACCGATTTAACTTGTTAATGAGAACGTGGTTCGCCTACTCGGGGGAATAGGGTAGGTGCCATCACGACTTGTGAATTGGGTCATGACAAAGTTGGTATCAGAGCTTCTAGTTTAATCGGTCTAATGAGTACAAGAGCAATGTCTAGCAGAGTCTTGTGGATTGGTACGTAGACGTCCGTACCCATCATCGAGAGGCTATAGGACATTTAGGAAACACTCCACTTCTTTTCTCTTTTCGTGCTAGTTCAATCTGATTGATATCTGGTTCATTCTTTTCGTGCGAGATTGTTCAGATTGGTATCTTAAAATCATTTTCTATGTTCTCTCACAGATGGTGAGGGCGCGATCGACTGCTACTTGAGGCCAAGAGCCTGCACCTGCACCCGCGCTCGCATCCATACCGCGTCGAGCGATCATCCGCGGCGAGGATCGGGCGAAGGATGTGGCGGCGAGTTCGTCAATTGCTTTTGGTAGGAACAAGCACCAACACCGCCAGGACCACGGCAGAGTTGACTCCGGAGCTTGGCGACATTTTGGAGAGATTGAGATTAGAATCCGAGGCAAGCCCAGGGTCGCTACTCGTGTTGGGGTACTTCGGCGCTTGCTCGAGCGTCATCCGTTGCTCGGATGGCTCGCAGACTAGAGTGGGAGGTCATACCTCCGATGTTGCGGTTGCTCCAGGATTTCGGACATCGAGAGTATTGCCGACGGCAGCAGTGGCTCCCTGTATTGATGCTACTCCAACGCCTGATTTTGTTCTAAGGCCTATGGATGGGCCAGTGTTGATCACTGAGGAGCGAAAATTGTTCGAGGGGTTTACCAAAATGTCTCTTCCTTGGTTATATGGTACTCCCGGGGAGGATGCTTATGAGTTTATTGTTAGCTGCCATAAGATGATTCATAAGTTGGGTATAGTGGAGTCTCACGGGGTTGATTATGTTTTTTTCCAGTTAGCTGGGGATGCCAAGCAGTGGTGGAGATCGATACGGAGTGTCGACACTGATCGCCACTTTGACTGACCGCCACCGTGTTCTCGATAAGTATGTCCTTCGTACTCTGAGAGACAACAGGAAGGATGAATTTTTGACATTGGAGCAGCGGGGTAGGTCGGTTGCGGAGTATGAGACCAGATTACTCGCGTTGTCCCGTTATGCGACGACATTACTTCCCACCGAGGCTGAGAGAGTGAGGAGATTTGTGAAGGGTTTGGACTTTCTGCTTTGGCTGGAGACCTTGCAGTTGGAGGCTTCTGGGGCATCATTCCAGTCAGTAGTAGAGCATGCCAGGAGGGTTGAGTCAGAGATGGGTCGGGCACACATTGGGGGTGGCGACAATATAGATCGTAGATTTGATAGTTTCAAAGGTCCTATTAGAGGTTGGGGACACCATGACAGGGTTCGTCATCATCCCTACAGCCACCCCATCCAGTCATCACTACGAGCTCGCAGTGGTTCTTCAGTTATAAGCGGACCCGATTAGCGAGACTTCAGGGTCTTACTCGACCTTCGACTGGGAGGTATTATGGTTCTTCTAGGACAGTTCAGCAGCCTATGGCTAAAGGAGCATGTTTTGAGTGTGGTGAGATAGGGTATTACGCGAGTGAGTGTTCTAGATCCAGGTGGGGTTCCAGAGTTCAGACATCTAGGCCTCCAGCACTGCCAGCTAGAGGAGGAGGATCTCAGGAAGTCCGTGGTGGTCGTGGAGGCACACAGTCCGAGGGTGGACGTGCCCATTTCTATGTTTTTCTGGGTAGACCAGAGGCCGAGGCCTCTGATGCGGTTATCACAGGTGTTATTTCGGGTTGTCACCGATCAGCTTCTGTCTTATTTGATACAGGTTCTACTTTCTCTTATGTGTCCACATATTTTTCTACGGGTTTGGATATGCTTTGTGATATGCTTGATGTACCTATTCGTGTCTCTACTCCTGTCGGGTATTCGGTGATAGTAGATCGAGTCTATAGGTCTTGTGTGGTCACGTTTATGGGGTATGATACTTGGAAAACCGATGCTGATATGCGGAGTAGATATCCTCAGTTGTTCGACAGTTCAGGTACCTCTTTTCCTCCACCCATACCCCTGTCGCTCGAGTACGAGCGATTATTTGATTGGTATCTAATGTAACAACCCGTTTGATCGTTTCGCACTTTAAAACAACGAAGAGGATATTAGACTATAGGGTATTAATTATATGTTTTTAATATACAAATTATGCAAGAATTTAGTTAAGTGAGTAAGTGGGCCAAGTCCACTACCCTTTTCGTAGGGCACGTTTTATAGAAAAGAAAAGGGGGAGAGGGGAGCAGGGCAAAAGAATGGGGACGAGCATAGCGTGAAGAAAGAGAGGAGAAGAAAATAAAACCATAGCAACTAGGTTAGAAGAAAAGAAAATACTTCCATGGCCGCTAGTTCCTTGTTCTTCTAGTTCCCTGTTCTTCGTCGTTTAATCTACCATAGAAAGAGCAGCCCTGAACTTCACGACACTACACAAGTTAAGATCTCAAGCGTTCAGAGGTTCTACGCAAAGGGGAGGCATTGGTTTGATTGTTCGTGGCACCAGTTTGGCGTTGAGGTAGGTTATGGTTTACTTTAGTTAGACTTTGATTAGAAACCCGTATGTAGATGTAGGAAGTGACAGGGACAGCATGATAGAACGCGTCGGGCGAGAAGAGAATTACGCCGTGCCATTCTTCTCGCAATCATGTGCGAATGTTCAGAGGGGCTACAAGAGTTTAGACACCGCGTTCTCGCGGGATGGTGCGGGTTTGTCGTTATGTGTGTTGTTTTTTCGTGATTATCATCTGATTTTATCTCCGTCTCATACTAGCTCACTTGTCACGTGAAAATAAAAGAATTGTAGTATTTATAATTGAACATAGGACAATGATATGACTTGTACTTGTCGATTGTATATTAGCGATATGTGTTGACTGATATCATGCCTGACATACTTTCTATATTATTCTTGTGATGTTGGTGAGGGGAGTGATGGAGTGGCTCCAAGGTCTTTGCCGGAGATTGAGAGTGATTGAGTGACTCTGAGGTCTTTGCCGGAGATTGAGAGTGATTGAGTGACTCCGAGGTCTTTGCCGGAGATTGAGAGTGATTGATAGCCTCCGAGGTTTATGCTGGAGAGCACGAGTGGTACATGGACTTCGCGGGTCCCCCATGGGTCATGGCTTTGAGGCACTGCCTCATGGCGTAACGAGTGGAGTGAGAGAGATGTGACTATTGTATTGCATTGTGTTCATCCCCTCGTATATTTGACTGATCATTTGGTGAATTACATCTGTCTTGGTTGATTTCATGATTTCTTTATACCTTACTTGTATATGATATGTGACCATACCTGTTTGTTCTATGTGCTACTTGTTGGTTTCAACTTCTTCATGCGTTATCTAATCATTGTCGGCATATGATGCTTACCGGTACAAGTGTTGTACTGATACTACTCTTGTTGCATTTTTGTTGAGTGCAGAGTACGATCCAGTTGATTCGCCACGTCCGTGGTGATTCGCGAGGTGATATCTTTCTACATTCAGTGTGAGCTACTCGATCATCTGGCCCAGGCGGCTTCTGAGTCAATTCCATTTTCTTTTGTTATTTGACAGACAGTATGTAGCCTTCGGGTATTTTTCAGATTTCTATTCCAGCCCATGTTTAGCGCTCTTGTACCCTTTTAACCAGATTTTGGAAAATATCGTGACAAATCTAGTGATGAGAAGTATTTAAGACCTTATAACTTCTTTTCTTTATTTATTTTCCGCTGATTTAACTTGTTAATGAGAACGTGGTTCGCCTACTCGGGGAATAGGGTAGGTGCCATCACGACTTGTGAATTGAGTCATGACACTTTCCCTTTAGGATAATAGAAAACCCTTACCCAGAATCTCATAATTTTCGCAGACCTTAAAAAATGACGTTTACATTTGCAGCATTTAGTTAAATTTAGGTGTCATAATTCACTCTAATAATTAGGTGACGACTCCTTTAAAAACGATGGTTCAACACAATGTATTATCGGCGCACGTATCAACCGCGGTGAAAAACGTGCGCGACATCGTATACGGATGCTGATTGGGGTGGTTGTTCGGACACCAGACACTCTATGTTTGGATATTGTATATTCCTTTGTAATAACTTGGTCTCATGGTCTGCAAAACGTCAGTCGACATTGTCCCGCTCTAGTAATGTGGTCTCTGAATCCTGTTGGTTACATAATCTTCTTTTAGAACTTCATTGTCCTATTCAGAAAGCTACCTTAGTTTATTGTGATAATGTTAGTGTCATCTATCTTTCTGGTAATCCGGTTCAACACCAGCGCACTAAACATATCGAGATGGACATTCACTTTGTTCGAGAAAAGGTAGCTCGTGGACAAGTCTGCGTCTGCCATGTCCCTTCCAGGTATCAAATTGCAGACATCTTTACATAGGGTCTTCCCTCGGTCCTTTTTGAATATTTTAGGGACAATCTCGGCGTTCGAAGACCGCCCGCTATGATTGCGGGGGTGTGTAAATATGCATCCGATATACAAAATATACATGTGTATATAAGATGCGTAGTATCTCGGATTTACTGTAGCAGGGCCCACAGTTGGGCTGATTTTGTATACAATGTGTATATTAGTCTTGTACATTAATTAGTCCTGTAATCTTACAATAATTGTATAATTAATCTCCAAATAAAATAGGATTTTAGATGTAGAATAGAAAAAAGATTTTCCTTATCTAACTTGTATATACCCCTTTCATTAATGAAAATAATCAAGAGATTATTTCTTTCAACAACATTGGTTTCTCCGTTTTGTTTTCCTCACAAATAATACATACATAAATTATGCGATAATCAATATATTATTTTATGCTTAATGAGATGTGGAATAAATATATGCGTAATAATAATACATAAATTAGGAATCATAAAACAATAAAATCATCCCACATAATAGTAAGAAATTATTTTACTTAAAATGTAAATAATTCTTTTTTTAACAATAAGTAACCTTGCATTATACAATCCTTATATTACTAATTGTTATATTACTACTAAACATTTACTAATTCATGGAGTATATTAATATAAAAGTAAAAAAAATATGAAATAGAAATTTGAGGACGAGGTGGGGTGGAACGGGTAAGTGTGGGTAGAGTGGAGTGGGTATGGGGGTAAGAAAAAAATTCATATTTTTATAAATTATTTATAAAAGTAAAAAAAATATAAAATAAAAAAGTGAGATTGAGGTAGGACTGGGGAGGTGTAGGGTGGGGTAGGGGGAGGTAAGATAAAATTTCATATTTTTAATATTTTTTTTTATAAAAGTAACAAAAAATATGAAATAGAAATTTGAGGATGGGGTGGGGGGTCGGGGTAGGTGGGGTTAGGGAGGTAGGGGAGGTAAGAAAAAAATTCATATTTTTATAAAAGTAAAAAAAATATATGAAATAGAAATTTGAGAATGATAAAAAGTCTGATAGGTTAGATTGAGATTGTTTATAGGATTTGTTAGTTATACCTTCTTCCACTAAAAAGTCCTCCCAAAAGACTTTTTGTTATTCTTTAAAATCATAATTGAATACCACTAGATTTGAACATTATGTTTAAAAAATCCTAATAGTCTTAATTGAATACCACAAAACTTTTTTAGATTGTTTATAAATTTTAATTGAATAACACATGACTTTTTTATCCCAATTTTTTTTTTTTAAATTCTAATCGAATACACCCCTTATTTCTAAACAAAGCGATTGGATAAGTAAGAAAATGAAAACATAAAGAGAGTGAGTAAGCAAGCAATTGTGAAGAAGAGAAAAAGAGCAATGACTTGGCTGTTGGAGCCGCCTTTTCATTCTTCAATCCGACGCAACTTTCCTCGTTTCCACTGTTCCGTAGCTCAGCCGGAGCCTGAAAGCCTTGCGCTGTCGCTTGATGGCCCTAAAGAGCGCCGCAAAATTGTCCGACTTGCTTGGGAGAAGCTGCTCCGTTGGTCTCGTTCTTTGCGCTCTAAGGCCAAAACGGATGTCCTTGAACGTACTAATAAGGTCATTAATTACTCTTTTTATAATGTATATGCTCGTAATTATGTATGCCATCCACATTGCGTTTATTTCATACCAATAGAGTAAAATAAAAAGTGTACTCTCTCCTTAAGCTTTTAGATGGGATGGTAAAACATTTCAAGATGGTATCTGAACTGGCCAAGGTCTTGGTTCGAGTCTTACTGTCATCATCCATTATTAAAAAGGGATTTTTACGTAAGGTCCTCGCGCCAGACATAGCTCATGTCTACTACTGGCGTTCTACAATGATCCTCCCAACTAAGCATGTTTCTAACTCACACATATCACAACGCTATCCGTACATAGCACAATAACGAGATCATCATAACAAGCATACCAAAACTTGTGAGGGTTATGATATACCTGGGCTTACCGCCCACTCTAATCATATAGGCTCACTGGGCAGTGGCTTATAGTCAGAGGCATGGCTTAACCAAAATGGCAGATCCTCAAGGCCGAGTCGTAACATCCGCGCTTCCTCGCCTGATACCGCAAAACGCTCCTGGCCGATGCAACAAACTCCCAATCTAGCACGACACTTCCAAAAATGGAGCCTACCACAATGGTTTAACGAGGTAGGTATTTCACCGGTTAACACCCTCACTCCGCAAAATCTGAACCTCGAGCTCGACCGCTTCCCTCAAGACGGTGGAGGACCATCTCATCGCTGGGGTATATAACTAGCTCACGCCGAGGCGGTCCGCCAAAGCCACCAAAGTATTCCGCCGCCCCGGCCCCTTCCCTCCGCTGATCCAGTCATTCCGTTTAATTCCTCCGTGCCTCACATCCCAGCGCATTTACCGTGATGGCAATGTCCATGCCCATCAAGAGAAACACCTGACAAGCATTCGCCATGGTAATCATCAAGCCCGCGGACGAGCGCACGCACCCTATCCTCCATCATTCGCTACTAGCGCAGGGACATATCGGAGCCAAAGCATCGAACTCGACATTGTACTCCCCGATACCACGCGTTTCCTCCCGCCAAAGAATGCAACTCGTTTACTGCGCGTTCTCCTCATCTTCATGCGAGGCAAGAAGCCAGAAAGCCCCTAAAACTCATCCCATACTGGAGCAAAGGCAGACATGCTCTCCCGTGAAAGCTCCCATGAATCAAAACCAATCGATCGGGCGGGGTATCACGCAATTGATGCGTAATCCAAGGTCAGTTGCACTCGTTTTCGAAGCCTTCATCACCGCATGATCCGGTCAGAATCTTCTGGACGACCTCGCGATCATCCTCGCCTCGACCCATAAAACTCGCGGCTACAACTGCGTAAAGTCCCGCAGCTCAAACCATTCGCCGGGGCAATCCATCGGTGCTACTCGAACCGAACTGGCCACGATCCAAACTTGCCTCATTCCGCCACAACCCCGCCAGTAATCGGGCCATCTCCTTGTGGACTCCATTCTCCCCGCCTGCATCGACCTGAGGCTCAGTATCAGAGTCTCACGCCCATCAAGCCGCGCTCTAAACTTCACGGTGTCGGGCGCGGCCGTCATAAACCCGCTGCCGAAGCACTGCCTGCGTGATCGACGCCTCGCGCCTCGCATCTCAGATTCACTAGCAAAGACTCGCCGTTTTGCCCTTCGGCTCGCTGCCTCATACGAGGCATAATCGTAAAAAACGTAGATACGCCGCAGGGGTACAACTTACAACATGTGCCTCTACAGGCACGTATCTCTGAACGGTAAGAATGGAAAAACTAATCTCTAAATGTCTCGCAGCAATTTCCTGATTATAGACGTGGTGCATAAACACATCGAGCAATCAAGACTTACTAGACACGGTTCAGACACTTGAGGATTAATCTGGCTCGATACCACTTTTTAGTAAACGACTCGCCCGGTTCAAGTTAATCGTGCCTTACCCCGCACCCTGGCTGATACATACATCGTGAGAAAATCAGCGAATACATAAACATGAAGTCATTTAACAAGAGATATAATAAAATAAATACAAGCAACTCAAAAACAAGCCATTTTCGTATATACATAAAACCCGAATGGGCTTTAATCCTTTTGGCAACCCCGCCCACAATACTACATGCACTCCTCTAAGATATACACGATGACTATGACGGACAGTAGCCTTCGCCATACTCCCTGAATGTGCCAAGCTAACTCATAAACTCAAAACACTCTACTAAAAGATACAGCCTCCTGAGAAACGGAGCTTCAAATGCGCTACGAATCGTGATCCTATGAACGGCAGGATCCACGATCACGATGTATTGCTCACCATGCAGATGCAACGCAGCCTCAAGGAAGGAGGTCGCATAACAAGGTACTTGGCATGTGAAATCAGCATAATATCTGGAATGAAATCTCATACTTCAGTCTATAGCAGAGACATGTGATGATAACCAAATCTAAAGCCACAACATAAAACTATCACTCCAATATAATCTACGGTCTCACGCCACCACATCAATCAGTTCGTGACATGGCCGCACGCTCTAATATCGTGACGGCAGATATGTCCATGATGCAACAATAACACCAATGTCCCATGGCCACATGCCCCGACTCTGATCGTGTAGATATGTCCATGTGACTCAACAACAAGACAAAGAATCCAACGGAAGATACCCGCGCGCCACGATCGCGTCAAGATGTCCAAAGGGAAACAATAAGACAACTTTCCAAACGGACGATACCCGCAGCGCCACGATCGTGTCGATGTCCAAAGTGGAAACAATAAGACAACTTTCAAACGGACGATACCCGCGCGCTACGATCGTGTCGCGATGTCCAAAAAGGAAATCACATGGCGCGATAATCGAATGAAATATACCCGCACGCTACGATCGCGGTCAGATATCCAAAGCGATTAACCACAAGACCTTAACTAAAATGGAAGCATACCCGCGGCGCCACGATCGTGTCGCGATAACCAAAGCGACAATAATAATACTATCAACAGAACGCATCTGTGGAATTTCCTCCGCCACCACGCACATCCAAGTAAGTTCTCAACTGGCCAACCGACTTCTATCGAGAGACGCCAGGTAACACAGTAAACACAACGCTTGTACAATAAAGGCTATCATCACAAGCATAGGCAAGTTTCATAACAACAAGCATAGGCAAGTTTCACACAACTCAAAGTACTTTCATTTTATGCCAAAGTCCGGTTTTTAACTCCCAAAGTACTACATACGTTAAGTTCTTTTTAAAAGAGATCCATTTCTTTTATAAGAGTCACCCGACACCGTAGATTAGAACGCACTAACCCACCTTCCTTTCAAAACCAAGTAACTACATTCTTTCCTAAGTTCCACTTTGCCTAGTTTCAATTATCAAGCTTCTCATTTTTCAAATGGTTTCATAGTTCCAAACTTAATCACTTGATTCCTTTAGAACAATTGAGTAAATATATGACATATACGCGAGTAGTTTATTCTTGTTTATAACGCATCTTATTACAAAGCAATGCATGATCTAGAAAATGTAATATCATTTTGTCTCATCTAGCTTCTACGCAGATGGAGGTTTCACCGGTTTTAATACAATACATCATTATTCAATACATTTTCCTTTATTAACGCCGCAGTTGGTCCGTCGATACACATTCCGATTCCCAAATCAAGAAACATTATCCCTTTAAAACTAAGTACTCATTACTCACGAATGAGGTTTCACACAAACATCCTCGTTAAAACAAATAAGCAGCCTCTTATCTTATAAAGATCAAGTCTCTAACTTCTAACATCAAGAAACCATTTTTCTTACCTACATAAAGTCATTATAACCAACTTCCCATAAAGCCGCTTATAACACTTTATGCTTTACAACAATCAAATACACTAACACACGACGCCTCACCGCACTACATAGTTCACACATATCATGCTAAGAGACGGAAGAGGTCCACATACCCGCGAACATTTATCGACAATAAGCAAAATGCTCCAAGTACTACAACCTTGCTAGCCCTTTCCACTTCTCGAGTAACACGCTACTCTTAGTACTTCACCCATAAAGGTCACAAACGCCTATTAACCCCAAAACACAAGTTTCTATCTTTCTATAGAAAATTGCAGACTCTCCCGCAACAACAGAATCTCCTCTCTATCGAGCAGGCCGGCTACCAAGCCAACCAGTGTGGGCTTACACGCCTAACCTGACGGGTACAATTCTACACAAGTCTATCGCACACACACCCATGTAAATACAGCTTTCACTTTATTCTTGCTTAAGTCAAAAGACATCGCTTATCACAAGATAGTTCCATATATAGTATACTTCAACTATATATCCTAACAAACATGTAATTTCCAATTACAGAGAGGACAAGATAATCACCTCGATAAGCCCAAAATTATCCAAGTTATAATGTCGATCCCGAAAGTAAGGTTTAGCTCTACCCGCGGCTCCAAACCACTCCAACAACCCTGTTCTAACTAACTTCTACTCAAATACTTCAACCAACTATGAAGATTTCAGGTTTCTGCTTGAGACTAAAGGACAAAAGGTAGTATTTCTGACTCACGAAAGAGGTATCTTTGAATACTACAAGGTACAAGGCTAAGGTATTTTGGGCATTATAACAATACTGGAAGACAACTTTCTACCAAGTGTGGGTAGGCCTCGCTAGCACAACTAGGCTGTGGGAGGGTGTTCTCGCCAAGTGGCCTCTTTCTGGGGAGTATGGAGTTGGACGAGCAACAACAAGTGAGAGGAGGGATTTCAAGACTTAGACAGCTTTATGGTTGGAATGAATAAGTCTTCACAAGGAGGCATTTATAGCAAAGCCAAAGGCCAACCAACGGCCAAGATCTAGCCATGCTACACAAGTGTAAGGCCAAGATCAAGCCAAGTGCACCCTAACCCTACTCCACAAATCCCTCTACAAATATCTACACAAATATCTACCACAACTCGCCCATCCATTCGCCCTACCGCCTTCAGTCCACCAACGCAGGTGCCTGTTGCCCTCTCGTTGGTCCAAAACGTCCCGCCTCTCGGAAAATTCGCAAAAATACTAAACGACATAGCCGAATTTTCCTTCGTAAGCTTAGTAAAACGCTTCGCCGAAAAAACGACTCTAATCGTGTCGCACAATAAATATTTCGGCCAGGTGCCACTGGGGTGACACGTGTCGCCCCGACCGCCTGCATTATTTCGCCTTCCAAAATATCCAAAATACCTAAATCTCAAAAACAAAGCTGCTCCACAAAACCGTAAATTTCTCCCGTGGGCCCCACGTGACCATTTCCAAAATAAAATCCCAAAATTTAATATAATTTAAGAAGTCCAAATACCAAACTGGGAATCCACCCCATTAACGAACCTTTTTCTTCACAAATAACCTAAACTTTTCCGCCGAAACTCACATCTTTCTTTCTTTTTCAAATTTCGCCGTACTCGCACGCACGCCCTCACATACATACCCCGCAACCACGGGTATAACACTTTCTTCCCGTCAGACGACTTTTTCTACGAGGATTATGCCGCATTTACATCCGAGAGATCGCCGATCGCATGGAGTCCCTACTTCGATCATATCGCATGCAGGAGCCCGCTTTACGCTAACTTCGGAGGTCCTTCCAGAGGGGTTTAGGACGCAGTGAGCCCGAGTAATCGCATTTCATCCACGCATCGACGGACAGCAGAGCGCACCATCCGCACTCTCGAGATATGTCATGAGCCCGTGTTATTGACTTCAGTAGTTGAGGATCATTTGCCTCTAGTTGAGTTCGCGATAATAATAGCTACCACCCAAGATTCGCATGACGCCTTACGAGGCCTTGTATGAGGAAGTGCAGATCGCCTATAAGTTGGTTCGATGTGGGCGAGGTGCAAATAGGGGACCAGATTTGGTACAAGCAGCAGTGGATAAGGCGGCTTATCCGAGAGCGCTATCGATACCGTAGTCAACGTAAGTCGACGCAGATCATCGCCGCCAGATCTTGAGTTCGAGGTTCATGATTGGGTTTTCCTAAAGGCGCCACCCACGAAGGGTGTGATGAGATTCGGAAGAAGGGGAAACTCACCAAGGTACATCGGGCCATTTCGATTGTCCGCAGGTAGGCAAGGTTGCATGAGTTGATCTGCCGTCCGATACGGAGGCAAAGGCATCCGTTTTTCACGATCTACGCCGGCGAGATGTATCGGATCCATCTAGGTACACCCGATTGACGATGTCCAGTGACCGAGGTTATCGATGAGGAGATTCCCAGCGATAGTCGATCGTCCGTTAGCGCTCATGACGGACGACGCTTCCGCAAAGTCTTGCATGAACGAGCTCGCGAGAGACGACGCGGGAAGCCGGCGAGACATGAGGCGTATATCTCACCTATTCCCACACCTCCGTAAATTCACTTTCCTACTTGTAAATTTTCGTTATCGCCGCCAAGTGTTGCTCAGGCCGTGTGGTATTTACAATCGCTTAAGTTATGAAGAATCTTATCGTTAATCGTTTGTAAGGAACATTCGACGAATGTTTCTAAGAGGGGAGAATGTTATACCTCGTATTTCCGCAGTATGTACGTAAGGGAATACGCATAAAAAGTCTAGCCTTAAAGTTTAGGCAAAACGCTTTTTGGGCACAACTCACAAAACGAATAGTTTTCCGACAAACGCTTCACATCTTTCGTAGGTAAATTCCGGCTATGCCATTTCTAATTTTTATGGATTTTTCCGAGAGACGAACATTTTGACCAACGGAGGGCTTACACTTGGCACCCTCCAATTGGTGGATTTCAAATCGCCCATTTGGACGAAATGGACTAACATGGCACGCTTGGCTCAGGCACAAGTCAAGGAGTCGTAGATATTTGTGTATAGTTAATCCTCACCCTACACTTGCCTTGCACTTGTCTTAATCTTGGCCATTGGTTGGCCACTTGACCTATAAATACCCCTTAAGATGAAGAGTTCTTCATCCACAAAGCTTTCCAAGTCTTGAAAATCCTCTCCTCTCCCTTTGTAGCCTTTTCGCCCAACACCTCCCCTCCTCAAGGCCCTTGGCCGAATACTCCTCTAGCCTAGTAGTTTGGCCGAGGCCCCCCCAGCTCAGCCAAAAATCTACCCTCCCTTGGTAGAAAAGTTGCCTCTTTATTGTTATAATGCCCAAAATACCCTAGCCCAAATACCTTAGTACTTAGTGAAGCTGTAAGAACTTCTAAGGTTTCTCGAGCATACAACTTAGAGCAAAACCTCGCTCAGCGACTTTTCTAGGATATTATTGGGCTTACTGAGGTAACTAATCCTAACCTCTTTGAATTAGCGAATACATACCGTAGTAGTATAAGAATAAGTATTAAATACTTAGAAGAATATCAGTATGTAATTGAATCATATCACAAGTAGGCGGTTTAAAAGAAGAATAATCAAATCAGATTTTACATAGAACTGCTACACAAGAGACTTATATAGCTCACCTGCAGGAAGTGCCCGACTTTCCGTAGAATCGTGAACCCTCTGCTTAGAATGACCTTCGTAGTAGTCTTTGATAGATGTCCGTGACTATTATAGGTCGACTCTCTCGACATATTCAACTCGCGTGGTTTTCGCTAGACTGGTATGTGATTCTTCCTAAAGCATGATATTTTACAATATATATAGTACCAGACGCATACGTGTTAATCGAATAATAACTACGACAATGTCTTTGACTTAAGCTCGAATAACACTTACTAAGAATGCCTCACGCTTAAGCTCAATAATAAAGATCTCAAAGCATTTCAAAAGAATATCAATCATTTTTTAAATGTGCTTAAGAGTTATACTAGCCTTATGGAAAGTTAAGTATAACCACTTAAGATTGATAAAAGAAACAGCTTTGCCTATGTGTTTATAATGCACTTATATCAATTGTGAAAAGAATAATAAGATGGTTTGATAAGCAGATACGATATGATGCTATGCGGTGTTGTCTTGTAACGCTTGTGAAAAGAGTATTCTTGTTGTGCTTATGTTGTTTAACGATGTTGTTAGGTTAGTGTAACATCACTCACCTCGACATATTACCGTTGCCGCCTCCGATTCGGTAGACTCAAAGCGGTCCGGGACCATGATTCGAGAATACCTCACGCGGTCCAAGGGACCTATGCGAGCTACGGAGTTCCGTGTTAGCGCGGGTTATACCTCACGCGGCCATGTGGCCATGCGGACTACGAATCCAGACGATTTACGCCGAGGAGTAGCTACCACGCGGGTTATATACCCTACGCGCCTACGTGATTGGCCTACGCGACTACGGAGTCCGTGATTAGGCTCAGATGGTGATACCACGCAATTGGCCCCGATTCGATCATTCGCAGCCTAGAAAAGACTCGCTTTACCTATCACGCTTCGCTTGCGATGCACTATGCGCGCTTCTCGTTGTTTCATACATACTTGCAAAACTGCTTTAAAATGATATGTTTCATTTAAGTATTTTACGCTTCATATACTTAGTACTTGCCAGATCGACTCCTTCTGGGCCGCTCATGCCGCAGGGCAAGCAGTGCTAGATCCACATTCCTAGATCTCTACGCTGCGCCGTGAGCTCCATCCTTTCCGAGGCTCTACTTTGGGTACGATCTCCCAGAGATAGTTTTGTACAGTGGTATGGCGGCCCCGCCCGCCATAGTTGTATATTTCAGAGTTCTGTAGTCCTGTTGTACAAAGATTTGATGTAATCGCTAAACCATGTTTTTATATATATGCCGAAGGCGATGTTTTTCACATAAATCAGGTCTTATTTTATAAACTGCTTTCATGTCTTGCTTTATATTTCCGCCGACACTGATGTATGACTACTGGTGCCCTTGCAGGCACCACCACGCCCTGAACGGTCGCGACAGATCGGGCCTCGTCAGAACCCTCAGGTTTCTACTCGCAGCCTTCACGCTTGCCCTTCTGGCTCGTCACTGCAGAGGCATAATCGTACAAAAGAATACGTAGGAGTCCAACTTATAACACACTAAGGCACGATCTCAGAATTAGAAGAATGGAAACCAATCCTAAATGTCTCGCACCTCTCCTCGACATAGATGTGGTGCACAACACACCGATAATCAAGACTCTACTAGACACGGTCTGTAGACACTTTGCGAGGATTAACTGTTCTGATACCACTTTTGTCACGACCCGACCCCGGGCCCGCGACTGGTACCTTACCCCGGGCACCCTAGTGATACAACATCAGAGAAAATCAGCGCAAAAATAAATACTTAAACATGAAAAAAGATAAAATAAGAAACAGGCTAACCAAAATGGTTACCTTTCTGCATATATATACCTAAACTTGAACAGTTATATCATTTACAAACCCTGCCCACAACAGTACTACAGACCTCTAAGAATGTAATCACAACTACGACGGGACAGGGCCCCGCCATACCCCTGAATGTAAGTACCTACAACGACAGGGGACTATACCAAAAGATAAGCCTCCGGAGAAACGGAGCTTCCCAAAACGCTCAACCATGATCCTATGAGCGAGGATCAACAACCGGTGTATCTCTACCTGCGGCATGAACGCAGCCCCCCGAAGGAGGTCAGTACAACAGGTACCACGTATGTGAAACTGAAAATACGGTAATGGAATCATAACAGTCTATATAAAACAGGAGACATATATGATAACCAAACTACAGTACACAATATGTAACAGTCTATATAACCATGGGTCTCACGCCCACAATATCAATCATGCCCGTGGAATTCCTTCCTCACTGCCGGCAGTACATGATGTAAAACAACACCCATGATGGAAGCATACCCGTGGGCCACCCAACGTGTCAGTATGTCCAAAGCAAATAACAAGATAACACTCCTAGTGGAAGCATACCCGCCACCCATCGTGTCAAGATGTCCAAAAGGAAATAACAAGATAACACTCATAGTGGAAGCATACCCGCGGCCACCCATCGTGTCAAGATGTCCAAAACAAGTCACAAGATAACACTCCTAGCGAAGCATACCCGGCCACCCATCGTGTCAAGATGTCCAAAAGGATCGATATAGGAAGCATACCCGCGGCCACCCATCATGTCAGATGTCCATCAATCAACCAGATAGCCGCCCTCCATCGAGACTCAGAGTACGTAATCAAAACACTTGCACAACAAAGGCTATCACAGTAATCATAAGCAAGTCCAACGTACTCATAGACTTTTCATTTTATTACAACAAAACCGGGTTTTAGCCCCAAGGTACTACGTACTTTAATTCTTTCAAAAAGATCCATTTCTTTTACGAAGGTCACACGATACCCGTAGTATAAAAAATAGAGTAACTATCATTTTTAAGTAAACCAAAACAATTTCCATACCTTATTTTTAAACCAATTTAAGACAAAACCATGCCTTTCTTTTAAACCAAACACACTTCAATTCCTCAAGTCTCTTTTCTTTTAGAAATCAAGTTCCTTACTTTGGAATTTAAGAAAAATCAATACTTGTTATTAATGACCTTATTAAAGCAACCGTGATCTAGGAAATGTAATACAATTTTGTCTTATCTTAGCTTCTATGCAGATGGAGGTTTCTACTTGTTTTAATAATATTAATTATTTGCCAATATATTTTCCTTTATTAATGCTGCAGTGGTTTGTTCGATACTTATTCTCATTTCCGAAATCAATATAACATTATTATTCAAAACCAAGTACTCATTACTCACGAACGAGGTTCCACAACTTTCCACACAATTCAAGTTCTTCACATATCAAGTCAAGTCAAATATAAGTCAAGTCTCTTATCTTTTTAAAAATCAATAAACCATTCTTTTACCTACATAAAGTTGTTATAATTAACTTCCTATAAAGCCATTATAACACTTTATGTTTTTAATAAACCAAATTCATTTTACACACGCACGCTCACCGCATTATATATATTTCACAAATATCATGCTAGAAAAGATAGGAAGAGGTTCACATACCTCGCGACGATTATCGATAATTAGCAAACGCCCAAAGTACTATAACCTTGCTAGCCTTTTCCACCCTTCAAGTAGAATACGCCACTGTAGTACTTCAACCTATAATGGCCATGAAACGCCTATTAACTTCTAGACCCCTTCAGAGAATATTTCTAAGTACAAGGTTCCCTATTCTACGGAAAATTCGCAAAGACTCTCCCGCTTTCTACCAATTCTCCACCTTTTCAAGGCCCGATAACCGTAATTAACATACTATAATTAAGGTGTAATAATACCGAAATTTAAAGCAAGGGATAACACGCCCAAACGAACGCGACAACAATCTCTCCTTCATAACAACAATAATTAAAGAAGGGATAACACGCCCAAACTAACGCGACATTAATAATCTCTCCTCAGAATAACAATAATTAAAGGCGGATAACACGCCAAACTAACGCTGACAACAATCTCTCCTTCATAACAACAATAATTAAAGAGGATAACACGCCCAAACTAACGTGATTAACAATCTCTCCTTCAGAATAACAATAATTAAAGAAGGATAACACGCCCAAACTAACGCTGACAACAATCTCTCCTTCATAACAACAATAATTAAAGAAGGGGATAACACGCCCAAACGGAACGTGATTAACAATCTCTCCTTCATAACAATGTAAATACAGTCCAAAGTAAATACGGTCCAAAGTAAATACGGTCCTTAAGTTGGGGTCCTTGGCCAACTTTTACAATTTTACTTATCCAATTACTTCATTAGTCTTCCAACTTATATTCCAATCTTAATATAAGTTATAGCTCCTTTGTGTTAACTTCTTAGTAAGTAATGGATACATTTTAACCATTTTAATGGCTAATATGTCAATTCTCCTTTTAACATCTTAACAAGATCCAAATCTTTCCTTATATCTTATAGTCCATAATATACTTCCAGTATATGTATAATATCCATATATACATAATAATCAACTTCACAAAGAGGTTAAGGTTCATTACCTCAAAATAGCCCAAAAAAAACGTGACTGCCCAGATTTTTAGCCACTGCTTAGTCAGCTGAACTTGTAACGTCGATAACTCTCTACTCCATTGTCATATCGACGAGAGGTTTGTTGCGTTGGAAACTAGACTCGACGAAATTCATTTTAGGCTTTTGAAAAACCCAAAAACTCCTAATATGCTAGGAGATATTCCCTTCCAAACTTGACTAAAAATCTGTCCAAAACAGTCCCGAAAATCTGCCCCCTCTCGGCCAAGGGGGGTTTTTTTGAGGCTAGGGGTGTGAAATCTTGTCTAACTCTTGGTTAATAATCTTCCTAATACATTAAGGAAGAACACTTATAAGTTTAAGAATTTTTGGATAACATTGGTTAAGGGGAGGGGGGTTTGGACGAGAACAAGAAGAAAAGGGAGAGAAAATATTCTCAAGTCTTGAAATGTTCCAAGTGTGGAAGATTTTCATCAACTAGAGGGGTTTATATAGGACCACCAAGGGTTAGGATTGAAACATGTGTATGGTATAGATGTGTTTGTGTAGGTTCCTTTGTCCACTTGTCCCACACATGCCATGCAAGACTTTGACCATTTGACTTGCCCACTTCCTTGTAAAAAAAGTCCAACATGCCCTTGGGGTGACACATGTCGCCCTCCTATTGGTCCAAAATATTTAATCACTCGGAAAAATTCCATAATCGTAAAAATATTGAAAACGTAAAATTTCCTTCACAAGGTTCGGAATATTTTCCGTCGGAAAACAATTCTTTCATTCTTACCCTAATTAGGTTTTAATCATTCGTATGTACGTCCTCACATACATACTCCGAAACTACGGGGTATAACAATAAGAAAGCTCCACATACCTCTTCGGTTTAATCCACTTGCTAAGTCCAATTCGCCGTACGTAGTATGTCAACTTATAATGACCATAATACGTCTATTAACTTCTTACTTCAAACGTAGAATATTCCAAGTGCAAAGTCACTAAATTCTATGGAAAATCGGACAACACTTCCTTTGTTTCTACATACTTTGCCACCTTTTTCAAGGCCGAATTCAATAACCAAACACGCCACATTTAAGGCTCAACAAAGTAGTTAACAATAGGGGATTACACGCTTAATCAAGACATGTAAAATTCCGCCCCACAATATATAACAAACTAGTCTAAACTACAATGTCAATTCGCAATTAAGCAACAATACCAATTCTTCTTCCAATTTCTTTTCAATCCAAGTTGTTTAGTAGAACATGTTATAAGGCCGCAATTGATTATAACAACTACAATCTTCAAGTAGATAACATGCGACGATTCTAGTTAACGACCAGATTGTAATTCAATTTCAAATGACTCAACATGTCATTTTCGGATTTGAGCTTCCAAATTTCCATAACACTTATCAAACTTCATAACACATATCACATGATCACTTATAACTTATCATAACATGAAATCTTCAATTACAAAAGTAAAATGAAGGTTATACCTCAATTAGCCCAAATATGATCCAAGATCACAAGTCGATCCTTAGCAACTTTAGCTCCTCCTTTCGACGTTTCAATCCACTCCAAGAAACCCTTAGAATCTTATGAAGAACTTATCTTCAAGTTCCAACTTCAAAGTTGAAGAACTCCTTAACTTTCCGCTCATGACTAATACTAAAACGCCATTTTTCCTGGATCTTTCTATTGAGATACACTTACAATACTCTTAGGTACCTTGGTTTAAAGGGGAGATTATCGACAACAATTGAAAATTTTCTTCAAACCTTAGCTAAAGCCGAGCTACATTAGTGAAGAACACAATTCTTGAAATTTTCTCTAAGTATGGAAGCCTTGTCTTTCTACTAGTAAGCTTATATAACACAAGGAAGGGTTAAGATTAAAACAAATGGGTGGCTTGGATGCATTTCACAAGGATCAAGCCAAGTGGCCCTTTGACAAGTCAACAATGTCAAGCTCTTTGTCTTAGCAAGACTTGGTCATTTAAATTACGGTCAAATGACCATCCTATCCATGTATTTTCGTCCAAGACCAAGTAAGGGGGTGACACGTGTCGCCTCCCGCCGTCAGAATATTTCGCTTTCCGACAATTACATAATTCCGATAAATTTTTACTCGCCTCAAACCTTAACATTTTTAGTTCTTACGACGCTCTATAAACATATCCAAATTCCGGTGTAACATTCTTCCCCCCTTAGAAACATTCGTCCTCGAATGTTCCTTTGGGAGTCAAACTTAAAGATAGCGACATAGTCTTCTTTTACAACCCCTACATACCAATAATACCACACGAGGCCACATAACAATACTCATACTAAAATGTTAAGCTGAACCCCATGTGTCAACGCTTGCTATCTTCATAAAGCTTCACGACTCTAAGCTTACTAATAATCTTTCCTGATAAGCTTCACCTTATCCACACTCACGAATCAAGTCCGACTAAATAATCAACTCGCCTACGTCGAACCATCCAACCGGCGATCTACACTTTCTTACATACAATGCCTCATACAGGGCCATCTGAATACTGGAAGGGTATCTTTTATCGTACGTAACACAACAAGAGGCAATTAACCCTCCCGGCTATTTCTGAAATCAAGAACACAGCCCGCAACCTATCCTCGCGCTCGATAGCACGCCTCGCTCGTCCGCTTGGTTCGAGGGTGTAATGCAACACTGAGACTCACCTGTGTCCCTAAAACCCTTCTGAAAAACCTCCAGAAGTTATCTGCAATCGAGCTCATCTGTCTGACATCATAAACGTAGGAACCTCGTGCAGTCTCACAATCCCCCTGCTATAAAAGCTAGCACGAACCTCACCAGTAAGTGGTCCTAACCTAAGAACACTACTGGTTTCACAAATTTATTTACTATGACCCCGTGGAGTCGCACTTCCTCCGAGTACGATGCCACCGTAATAAGATCCATTTTTAATTACCTCCCATGTCTAAGCTCGGGTCTAAATCGCTCGTAATAGCCCACTGGCTTCGTGTTCAACCATGACTCGCTACTAATTCAATATTACAACAACTCGCACGCCCCTTTTCCTGGCCATCTTACCCATACATACATCCGAGGTCACGACACAACTTAGTCGACTTCAACAATTTGAGCAATAAGCATCAGATGCCTCCCTAAAACTCGCTGACTAGTCCTCGCAAAGACCGGTACACGCAATCTATCCTCATATCACAAAGACTTCATCCGGCTACTCAAACAGCTCTTCTCTTTCTGAGAGCCGATCTCGATATCAGATCATAACCGATCCTCATACTGTCGCTTTTTACCTCCTCAACGACTAAGACTCGCAACCTCTCTGATCTAAACTTCATTAACCTTGAAACAAATAATCGAACCCCTAGGCTCGTGAATCAAGAATCTCACGACCACGCCCGCCTATCCGCTGCCCATCCGCATACTACCCTTAGATCCGCGACTAAGAGTATCTTTAATCGCCTTGGCTTTCCCCGTGGTATAGATATCGATATCACAATCCTTGAATAACTCTAACCACCGCCGCCGCAAATTCTACCGCCTCACCGCAGATATACCTGAGGCTTTTATGGTCTCGCACAAATATCCACATGAAGTCTATATATACGCCATGCCCCCAAATCTTCAAGGCATGATTTAACACCGCCAAATTTCTAAATCTAAGTGGCGAATTTCCTTCCCCGCTTCCCTAACTACCGAGAAAACATAGGCTCTATCCTTATCGGGTTGCATCAAAGACACAACCTAGCCCAACACCCAACGTGTTATCATAATAACCTAACCTCCGCCTTCTTCAGAGGAGTTAGAATCGTAGTCGAGTCAACTTATCTTCCAATAATCGAAGTCTTTCTCATTCCCGCGAAATATTCGTATCCTTAATCTCACTTATGGTTTCTGCTTTCCTTTCTCTCGCTGCAACCAAACTTGGTCACTAAACTTAGATTTGATTCTTTTGCTTTCCCATGGCTAAGACTTCACAATCACAATTCGTGGAGAGGTTTCTCGATCTCACAAGTAACAATCATATTATTCTCTCCCACTGTAGAGATAATAGCTGTGTGTTAACACATTTCTCTAAATGTTCTTACTTCCCATTATTTACTAACGGTCTTTACACTAGTCGGGTAATCATATCTCGCAACTTACATAACCATACCGTATTTTCCTTTATCATTCGGGTCATATCCTTACCTTAGGCTTATTATTAGCAAAAGTATTTCTATCTTGATTCATAATCGCATAGCCATACATGCATAACCCGCATTTATATCTTTACGATACTTCCCACCAATTCATACGCTGCTCTTAATTACCCCAACACAAAACTTTTCCTACTGCTATCTACAATCAGAATATATGGTACGACGATACCAAGACCTTACTGCCTCATATCCTCGCGTAACAACACGGGTACATCGCAACCCCATAATACGTGAAACTGCCCTTTTACGTGGGGAGAGAACTTATCTCCTTTCTTAAACTTTCTCGAGTCACAACCCTAATCACAGGTCCTCATGTCCAAGAAATATCTAATCATCACGCACCGCTTTAAGTTCGTGGTAGATTTTCCAACCTACCAAAGATGCCCTCGCCTTTCCACGGCAAAGACTCAGATTTTTTTATTCTTGCCTTGCACATTTTCCCGAAATTATCCAAGGTCGTGGCCCGACCGCCACACCAAACTAACTCCAAGTACCTCCAAGGGCACTTAACATAAATTCCTTCAAATTCAATTATTACTTACTTTCATTAATTTACCTCAAATGAACAAGTCACGCAGACTTATAAAAAAAACAATGATGTCAAAGAAGGAAGGATAATTCACTGGTTAGCACCACTCCTCTTCCTTTCCACTGATAACCGCACGGAAAATCGTACCAATCAATCTCTCTCTCAGTAGTCCACGCTGGGCATAACAAGAGGCCAACTAGCCCGCACTCATAGTGACCTCAATGCGCCATAACATCATAGGTCCGCTAGTGGTCCAACGATCGTATCGTTACCGCAACTATTATCTACCCACTCACTACCACCCAACACTCACAGTGTAGTTACCTCGAAAGCGTCCTCATAGATTCGTGCTTTATTTCTTTACACTTGGTTGCTCTCTTTTTCACCGGTCGCATTTCTTCCGCATTTCCAAACTTATACTAGCATACGCATATAAATTCCATACTAATTCTCGCCTCCACTCTTTCGAGTTACTAAATTAAACAATATAAGGCCCATTCCGCTTCACAACTGGTTCTCGTGGAACACGCCCACTAACTCAGAAATGATTAACTAAACTTGGCCTTGCACTGCGTGACTCGCCACGAATGACTACTACCAACCGATCCCATTTCATTTCGCTGGGCGAATCTTAATAGGTCCTCAACCCGACTCAAGGCCGATTTAACTCTTTTCCTCGTCCGTCTCATATACCTCGTATTTCCAGAGTATGTACGCGAGGACGACGCATAAAAGTTTAGCCTTAGTTAGATACTTTGACGAAAATATTGTGCACACCTATCAAAAGAATCGTTTTCGACTAAACGCTTTACAAAACTTCATGGAGGGAAAATTACGCTATGTCATTTATATTTTTTATGATTTTTCCGAGAGACGAATACTTTGATCAACGAGAGGCTTACACTTGTCACCCTCTAATTGGCGGATGTGCAGGCTGTAATGGACGACTAGAGGTCTTGGAGTAGGTAGGATATTTGTGATATTTGTGTGGTAGTGGATAAGTGTACACATGGACGAATCCTCACCCTACACTTGAATAGCACTTGCTTCATCTTCGCCATCGTTGGCCTATAAATACCCCTAACTCAAGGTTTTCATCCACAAAATCATTTCTCCAAGTCTTGAAAATCTTTCCCTCTCTTGAAGTGTTTCGCCCAACACTCCTCCCCTCGAGAAAGCCCTACCAAACACCCTCCCCTCTAGCCTAAATGGCTTCACGAGTACACCCCCTTGGTAGAAAGTTGTCTTCCAAGTGTAGTTACTATTCCTAAATACCTGCCCAAATCCCGCTTAGTACTTAGTAGAAGTCATGAAGAACTTCTAAGGGTTTCTCGAGATCTGAGCGCAATTGTGAGCCAAACCTTGCTCAGATCGACTTTTAACTTGGATAATTTTGGGCTTATCGAGGTAAATACTCTTGTCCTTCTATTGTAATTGGATATTACATGTAAGAATAGTTAAGACTTGAGTATAAGATACTTAGCGGTATTAAAGAAAGAATTGAACCAGAATTACATCAAGGATGTTACCGAATAGAATTGAATCATATCACAAAGAAGGCGGTATAAAAGAAGAATAATTGAACTGCATTTACATAGACTGCTTTTACAAAGAGACTCGAGTAGCTTGACGGTAGGGAAGTGCTGCCCAATTTTCCGTAGAATAGAGAACCCTCTCGCTTAGAACTTTATACAAGATAGTCTAGACGCTGATAGACGATTTGATCGTTATAGTCGATACTCGCGCGACATATTCGACTTGGCAGTGGTCTTCCAAGAAGGTATATGATTCTTCCTATACTTGAGCATGATATTTTAAGAATATATATATATATAGTACGTAGACGACGTTTGTTAATCGAACGTAGTTTTACTGCAATGTCTTTTGACTTAAGCCCTAATAATAAGATTCTTTAATTATTTCAAAAGAATTATGAATAATTTTTGAAAGAAGAGTAATACTTGACTTTTAAATGAAAGCTAAGAGTTATACTAGCTTTACGGGAAGTTAGGTATAACGACTTAAGAAAGATAAAAGGAACGGTTTTACTTATTTGTTTATGAAAATCTTCAGATTGACTTCGCAAATTGTAGTAAGATGGTTTGATAAGTAAACATGTTATGATACTACGCGTGTTAGTGTCTTGTGATGTTATTCTTGTTGTGCTTACATTGTTAAACGTTAAGATCGTTAGATCGTTATACCACATACCCTAACTTGTTATACCGAGGGCTTCACCCTCGATGCGGTCTATACGGCCTACGGTTCGCGGTGACTATGCGAGCCGCGGAGTTCCGTGATTGATCATTCCGGTGTTCTATCCCGACGGGGATGCCCTATGCGGTCCAGGTGACTACGCGTCTATCGAGACTATGAGGATCGCGGAGTCCGTGAGGTACCGGTTAGCTACCCCAACGCGATGAATACCTCACGCGGTCTCGCATGACCCATGCGATCGCGGAGTCCGTGATTAGGCACGCATAATGATACTATGGGCGATGGCCTTGCTTCGATCATTCGCGCCTAGAAAAGACTCACATACCTACCTATATTGCTCTTGTTTGTGATACGGCACTATGTGCAATTGAACTGATTGTATTTGCAAATGGTTTTAAATACTTTGATTTCATTTAAAAGTACTTACAGCTGCATACTTGGTACCAGATCGACTCCTTCTGGGCCGCGCTCATGCCGCAGTAAGGGCAACAGTGCTAGATCCGCATACTTAGGATCTCTACATCGTGTCGTGAGCTCCATCTTCTCCTGAGGCTCGACTTTTCGTACGGTTCTCCCCGATGTTGTAGATATATGTACATTCAGGTATGGCGGGCCCCGTCCCGCCATAGTTGTTTACATTCCTGCAGGTCTGTAGTCATGTTGTAAAGTTGGGATGTAACTGCTCACTCTTATATATATATGCCGAAGGCAACCTTTTTCTCGTATAAACCGTGTCTTATGTTACAATTGTTTCATGTCTTGTTTTATATTCCACGACATTACTCGATGATGTCTACTGGTGCCTCTAAGCACTACACTGCCCCTAACGGGTCGTGACAAAAGTGGTATCAGAGCGCTAATCCTCTGAAAGTGTCTGCATCGTATCTAGTAGTCTGATTATCGCTGTGCACCACATCAATAATCGTGAGGCTATGGATATTTAGGATTGGTTTCATTCTTCTCACTCGAGATCGTGTCTTAGAGTTGTGTTATAAGTTGGACCTCTAACGTATTCCTTTCTCGAATGCTTATGCCTCCACGCAAGGCAACCCGCCTGTATGGCGCAAGGCAGGCGAGTCGCTAGTCTGACACCGAGAGTCACGAGGCTCGTGCCCGCCTATACCGCAGACGGCGAGTTCCACGACGCCGCCGCCCCAAAGAGACCACGCATTCGCACCTCCCGCCCCACACCGCTGAGGAGTTAGGGTACAAGCGAGATGGCCCGCTTATTCGCCGTGATTGTGGCCGCATACGGTGATAGCCGGACGCAGCAGCATCGGGCCCAGCAGCACTGAGGTTCACCCAGATCGCATACTGAGGTCATGGATTTTCTCGAGTTGTAGCCCGCCAGAGTTCTACGTCAAGGCTCGAGGATGATCCGCAGGAGTTCATCCGCCGCCATGAGGATCACGCGGTGATCAAGGCTTCAGAGACCGAGTCCGTGATCTTCGCATCGGCCGCGCGATACCGCAGCCGATTGGTTTGATTCGCGAGCTTTCCTGGGAGAGCATACGCCCACCAGTGGGACGAAGTTCTCGAGGCTTTCTCATCACTTCTTGCCTCCGCATGAGGAGGGCACGCCGACAAGTTTTTGTTGCTAAGACAGAGGTCGCACGCTTAGGAGTACAACGCCGAAGTTCGATTCTTTGGCTCGACATGTCCTCCTCAGCATCGACCGCTCGCGCTGCACTCTCTCAGATCTCACTAACCTCCTCGACCGCTTGCCCATCCGGGCTCAAGGCCTTACGCGAGGCATCACCGTAAAGGAAAGGAATACGCCGAGGGGTCCAACTTATCACACCGCCTAAGGCACGATCTCGTAATGAGAAGAATGGAAACCAATCCTAAATGTCCTATAGCCTCCTCGACATAGATGTGGTGCACAACACACCGATAATCAAGACTCTACTGTGACACGGTCAGACACTTTCCGAGGACTAATCGCTTCGATACCACTTTGTCACGACCAACTCGCCCATGATCGTGCCTTACCCTGCACCCTAGTGATACATCATCGAGAAAATCACTAAATAAAGACATGAACATGAATTAAGAGACATGATAAATAAAACTAAAACAGCTTGCCTTCAAGATATATACATAAATACCCTAACAGCTTATCCTTTTATGCATCGCCACAACAAAGATTTCATGCACTCTAAGAAGGATAACAACTATGACGGACAGGCCCCGCCATACCCCGAATGTACAAGAACCCATGCACTGTGGTAACATACCAAAGATAAGCCTCAAGGAACGGAGCTTCCCAACACGCTGAATGTGATCCTATAAGTCGATCGACAATGATGCACTTTACTCGCAGATGAACGCAGCCTCGGCGAGGTCAAGATAACAGTATCAAGTATGTGAAATCAGAAATATCAGAATGAAATCATAATAGTCTATATAAAGCAGAGACATGTATGATAACCAAACTACGCTCACAACATAAAAGCCATGTCAAGTCGTGACTCACGCCTCAAAGTCATCCTCACGCCCGTGGAACTTCTTCCTCACCGCCAGCCTAGGTACAAATCATGTGATACGTAAATGTGTCTCTACCATCTTATGGACCTAATATAGAAACGCAGGAATACATTTCCGGCCCATCCTACGAACCAGAGTCGAGTGGAATACATTCTGGACGAACCCAGAGTCGAGTGAAATACATTCTGATGAACCCAGAGTCAAGTGAAATACATTCTGATGAACCGTAATCAAGTGAATACATTCCTGATGAACCTAGTCAAGTGAAATACATTCCTGACGAACCGTAATCAAGTGAAATACATTCTGACGAACCCAGAATCAAGTGAAATACATTCCCTGATGAACCTAGTCAAGTGAATACATTCCTGATGAACCTAGAGTCGAGTAGAACAAGATTTGCACAACAAGGCTATCACACGTAACATGGTCAAGTTTCATAACAACAAGCATAAGCAAGTTACACACAACTCAAGGTACTTTCATTTTATGTCAAAGTCCTGAGTTTAACCCTAAAGTACTACGTGACGTAAATTCCTTTTAAGAGATTCATTCCTTTCTAAAAGTCACCCGACATACCCGTAGTATATAAAAAAATGTGTGACTTATATCTTTTAAGTAAACCAAAACAACTTTCATACTTTCCTTTTAAGACCAAATTAAGGCAATACCATGCCTTCCTTTGGACCAAAATACTTCTTTAAAAGTCAAGTTACCGTGATTAAAACAAATGATAAAACCCTTCTTTGTTTTCATAAAGTCGCTATAACCAACTTCCCATAAAGTCATTATAACACTTTATGTTTTAAACCATTTTAAGACAACACAATGCCTTTCTTTTCCCTAAAAGTTCCAGCTTGCCTAATTTCAATTACGCAAGTCTCTTTTAGAAAAGTTTCATAGTTCAATGTCTTAACCTCTTTTAAAACAATAGTAATATATGCCATAGTGAGTAGGTTAATCTTGTTCATAATCAATCTTATTAAGCAAACATGATCTAGAAAATGTAATATCATTTTGTCTCATCTTAGCTTCTATGCAGATGGAGGTTTCATCGGTTTTAATAATACTTAGTTATTCAATACATTTTCCTTTATTAACGCCGCAGGGTTTATTGATACACATTCTAATTTCCAAATCAAGAAACGTTATTCCTTTTAAAACCAAGTACTCATTACTTACAAACGAGGTTTCACACAAAATCCATATTAATTCATTTAAGTTAAGTCTCTTATCTTATAAGATCCAATCTCTTAACTTTTGAAATTAATAAACCATTCATTTTACTACCCTTAAGACGTTATACCTAACTTCCCATAAAGCTAGTATAACACTTATGTTTTTAAAACAACCAAATACGCTTAACACATGACGCTCACCGCATCACATAGCTCACACATATCATGCTAGAAAAGATAGAAGAGGTTCACATACCTCGCGACGATTATCGACTAATAGCAAAATGCTCCAAGTACTCAAACCGCTTGCCACACTCTCAAGCAGATCACCCACACGAGTACTACAACCTCGATAAGCCCAAAATTATCCAAGTTTAAATGTCGATCCCGAGCAAGGTTTAGCTCCTACTCCGTGCGCCCAACTCCGCCTCCAACAACCCTTAGAAGTTCTAACCAACTTCTACTTAACACTTCAACTACTGTGAAGATTTACTTAGGGTTTCGCTTTTGTGATCGAGGGAAGTATAATAGTATTTTCCTGGCTTTTGAAAGTGTAACCTTGGGAATACTATAAGGTATTTGGGCCAAGGTATTTGGGCATTATAACAATACTAGAGAGTATTTATATACCACAAAAAGGGTATTTATAACGAGACAACTAGGCTAGGAAGTACTTCTGGCCAGGCACCACAAAGGCGGAGTGAGGCTCTGCCAAGGGCCTTGCTCAAAGTGGGGGAGGACTTTGGACGATAGCAAGACAAGAGGAGGAGTATTTGAGACTTAGATAGATTGCTCAATTTTTGACGAAGAAAGTCTTCAACTTATGGTATTTATAGGTCAAGTGAAGGCCAACCAATGGCCAATATGAAGACAAGTGCATAGCAAGTGTAAGGCCAAGATTTAGCCACGTGCTACCTTATCCATCTACACAAAATATCCTACCTAACCCTTGACCAAAATTTCAACACCAAAACGCAAACGGGCTAGCTTTGCCGCCCACTCCTTCCAATTAGAGTGACAAGTGTCGCCTCTCGCTGGTCCAAAATGTTTCGCCTCTAAAAATCCGTAAAATTAAAAATGCCATAGCCGGAATTTTCCTACGAAAGTCTGGAAACGCTTCATTAAAAACGACTCTAATCAAAGTGTCAGGTACAAATTTCGAAACTAGCCAACTTTAAGGCTCAAATTATAATACGACGCTACCACGCATACTGAAATACGGTATAACATTACCCGTGATGCAGCTCATACACTAGACGCGAGAGCGTAAAGACCGACGGTCGATGACATCTCAGCAGGTTAGGCCAAGACGGCCGGATCTTTTGGTAGCTCGGTGGACGGCCTCACAGACGCCTAGATTTGCACCTCACCACTCAGAGCACTCCTACATCGCTTGCATCGCCAGAGCATTCGGGCGTGTCGTGCCCCAGACTGGATTTCAGTGGTAGCAAGGGTGCTAACCGATCGAGGTCCGCTGCGTGTCTGTTGTGGTAGATTCCATTCAGTGAGCCGTAGTACTACTGAGCTTGCTATACTTGTGGCCGCAGGTCATTACGCGAGGGCCGTCCACTGCAGGCAACACAGGTAGGGGTCACCGCAGGTCTGTCGCGGCTTCATCCCCTTCGCCACTCGCCCGAGGCGTGGTACTCATGGACCGGCAGTCGCGCAGAGGTCGTGAGCGTCTCAGCCTAGCGGTCCTCGAATCGCATTTATGCCTTGTCCACCGGGCAGATCGTGAGGCGCCGCCGACGCCGCCACGGTACTTTATCGGGCCGTGGTGATGTGTATGCCTTGATAGATCCGGTTCTACTGGCCCTATATATCTCCCTTATCGCTAGTAGATAGGATGAGCCCAGATCCATAGACCCTTTTGAGGTAGATACGCCACACGCGATTCTTGGTAGCTCGGCGTATATGGCTTGCCCAAAGGACTTTATGCGCTGCCGACTCAGCCGACTTGATAGAGTCGACATGACCGATTTCGACGTGATCATGGGTACGGATTGGTTAGCTTCTGCTACGCCAATGTAGACCGCAGGAGAGAGTGGTACGGTTCCAGCTTCCGGGAGCCGTATCGAGCGAGGGAACACCGTGTCGCCGGCGGTAGGTTTATTTCTTACCTCAAGGCTGGAAGACGGTGCGTATGGGTATATCTACCATCTCATTCGTGTTTGATATCGAGGTCATGTACCAGATTTTCACCGGGCCCAGTGAGTCGAGAGTTCCCGACGTGTTTCCGCATCGACTTCCTGTATTCTCCCAGAGGAGATAGAGTTTTGTATCGACAGAGTTGCCAGACACTGCCTATTTCCATTCCGCCATACAAAATGGAACCCGCCGAGTTGAGAGATTTGAAGGATCACCAGAGATTTGCCGGAGAAGCGGCTTCATCGTGCCAAGTGTTTCTCTCGGGAGCGCCAGATTGTTCGTGAAGAAGAAGGACGGACGCCGCGCATGTGTGTTGATTACAAATGCAAACAAGGTGACCATTAAGAATGTATACCCCCTTCCTGTGATTAATGATTTGTTCGACTGCAGGTGCGTAGATGGTTCTTCCAAGATTGATCTCGCGACGGCTATCATCAAAGTGCGTTAGAGAGACTGATGTCCCTAGGATCGCATTCCTGACCGCACGCACTATGAGTTCGTGGTTATGTCTTTCGGTTGACCAATGCTCCGCCAGATTCATGGATTTGATGAACCGAGTGTTCGCCATTTTTGGACACGCTTGTGATAGTGTTCATTGATGACATCTTGGTTTATTCTCGCCGAGCAGTGAGCACGCGAGGATTCGAGGATCGTGGTTGAGGGTTCTCCAGACCAGCAGCTTATACGCTAAGTTTTCCAAACGTGAGTTTTGGTTAGCTTCGTGGCTTTTCTTGGGCATATTGTCGGGCCAACGGTATTCGAGTGATACGCCAAGATCGAGGCAACAGACTTTGCCTGCACCTACTACTCCGGCTGCAGGTACGCAGCTCGGGTCTCGCAGTTATTATCGGCGTTCGTAGAGAAGTTTGCTTCTATCTCTCGCACCATTGACTAGGCCGACTCGTATGCGCCTAAGTTTCAGCCGACTGACGCGCGAGCAGTGGTTTCCGCCATCGGGAGAGATCGACGACCGCCTCGCTTCTTACTCTTCCGTAGGTCCAGACGGCTATGTCGTATCGTGACGCCGTGCATCGTTGGGATGTGTTGACGCAGCAGGCAAGGTTATAGCGCACGATCCCGACCTTAAGAAGCATGAGAGGAACTACCCCACCCATGATTTCGAGTCGCGCGCGATTCACGCCAAGATCCGAGGCACTATTTGTATGGGGTTCATGGATATTTATACGCACCATAAGAGCCTCCAAGATATCTTCACCGCAGGAGTCGAACTTACGACAGTCTGCGGTTAGAGTTGCTTAAGGATTATGATGTCGATATCCCGCACTCACCGGGAAGGCCAACGCCAGGCGCGTACGCCCCAGTCGTAGGTCGACGGGTAGCCCATCGACGTGTGCAATGAGAGGGGTACGGTTCGCGATTTGCACCGCTTAGCAGCCTCGTGTCCGCTTGATTGATTCTCGATAGCAGCGGTTCGAGTTCGAGATGTTGCCGAGTCTTCCATCGCCGAGGCGAAGAGGCAACAGCTGAGGATCCTGCTTTGACGCTGCATCGCGATACCGCTCTTCGTGCGGAAGCGGTCCTGAGGTAGCACCGACGGGTGCTAAGGTTCGAGGGCGTTGTGTGTTCCAGATGTTTCGTGACTTCGGCAGGTTCTGGGAAGCACACAACAAGCATTACTCTATCCATCCGGGTCGACTAAGATGTACCACGACCTCGACCGTATTCGCGGGATGGCTTCAAGAGGACGCCAGGAGTTTGTAGCTCAGCCCGTGTTGTCGCAGCGAAGGCAGAGCACCGCAGGCCCGTGGTTTGCTGCGCATTTATCGAGATCCCGACCGAAGTGAGGTGATCAACACGGACTTTATCACAGATTACCTCGCACTCGCAGGAGACATGATTCTATATGGGTTATCGCCGACAGTCGACGTAAATCAGCCCACTTTCTTCCCGTCAGATGACTTTTTCTACCGAGGATTATGCCGACTTTACATCCGAGAGATCGCCGATCGCATGGAGTCCCTATTTCGATCATATCGCATGCAGGAGCCCGCCACGCTAACTTCTCGGAGGTCCTTCCGTATGGTTTAGCGACGCAGCGAGCTCGAGCATCGCATTCCATCCTCGCATGCACGGACAGCAGAGCGCACTATCCGCACTTCGAGGATATGTCGCGAGCCCGTGTTATTGACTTCGTGGTAGCCGAGGATCATTTGCCTCTAGTTGAGTTTGCGATAATAATAGCTACCACCCAAAGATTCGATGGCGCCTGCGAGGCCTTGTATGGAGGAAGTGCAGATCGCCGATAGGCTGGTTCGATGGGCGAGGTGCGCTATGGGACCAGATTTGGCGCAGCAGTGGATAAGGCGGCTTATCCAGAGCCATCGATAGCTCGTAGTCGATGTAAGTCATACGCAGATCATCGCCGCTTGCATCTAGAGTTTGAGGTCGATGATTGGGTTTTCTCGGCGCCACCCACGGCGGTGCGATGAGGTTCGGAAGAAGGAAACTCACCAAGGTACATCGGGCCCTATCGATTGTCCGCAGGCAGGCAAGGTTGCCTATGAGCTGGTCCGCCGTCCGATCTAGAGGCGCAGCATCCGTGTTTCATGTTTCTATGCCGAGGAGATGTATCGGATCCATCTAGGTGCACCCGATTGACGATGTCTAGGTGACCGAGGGGTTATCGATGAGGAGAGTCCCATAGCGATACCGATCGCCGTTAGAGGTCGCGACGAAAGACGTGGCTTCCGCAAGCGTCTTATGGCGAACGAGCAGGAAGAGATGACGCGGAAGCAGAGAGGACACGAGGCGCAGGTATCCTCACTTATTCCCCACACCTCCGTGTAACTTACTTTCCTACTACTGGTTTTTAATTATCGATTTGCTTGCTGTTATATCGCGGGCCGTGGCACTTGCAAACCGTTAAGTGAGGTACTTTATCGTTAATCGTTTTAGGAAGGAACATTCGACGAATGTTTCTGGCGAGGAGAATGTTATACCCTCGTATTTCCGCAGTATGTACGCGAGGACGACGCATAAAAGTTTAGCCTTAGTTAGACACTTCGACGAAAATATCGTGCACACCTATCAAAAGAATCGCTTCGACTAAACGCTTTACAAAACTTCATGGGAAAATTACTGCTATGTCATTTATATTTTTATGATTTTTCCGAGAGACGAATACTTTGATCAACGAGAGGCGACACTTGTCACCCTCTAATCGCTGACGCGGGCTGAATGGACGAATTGGAGGTCTCGAGTAGTAGGATATTTGTGATATTTTGCGTGGTAGTTGGATAAGGTACACATGGATGAATCCTCACCCTACACTTGCATAGCACTTGGCTTCATCTTCGCCATTGGTTGGCCTATAAATACCCCTAACTTAAAGGTTTTCATCCACAAAATTATTTCTCCAAGTCTTGAAAATCTTTCCTCTTTCAGAGTGTTTCGCCCAACACTCCTCCCCTTGAGAAGGCCCTAGCCGAAACACCCTTCCCCCCCTCTAGCCAAGTGGCTTCGGCCGAGTACACCCCCCCCACCCTTGGTAGAAAGTTGTCTTCCAAGTGTAGTTACTATTCCTAAATACCCCTAGCCCAAATCCCGCTTAGTACTTAGTAGAAGTTGCAAGAACTTCTAAGGGTTTCGAGCTACCTGAGCGCAATTGTGAGCCAAACCTTGCTCAGATCGACTTTAACTTGGATAATTTTGGGCTTATCGAGGTAAATACTCTTGTCCTTCTATTGTAATTGATATTACATGTAAAAATAGTTAAGACTTGAGTATAAGATACTTGTAGCGGTATTAAGGAAAGAATTGAACCGTAATTACAATCAAGGATATTACCGAATAGAATTGAACTGTATCACAGAGAAAGGTATAAAAGAAGAATAATTGAACTGCATTTACATAGGACTGTTTTTACAAAGAGACTCGAGTAGCTTGACGTAGGGAAGTGCTGCCAATTTTCCGTAGAATGTAGAACCTCTCGCTTAGAACTTTATACAAGATAGTCTAGACGCTGATAGACGATTTGATCGTTATAGGTCGATACTCATACGCGCGACATATTCGACTTGGCAGTGGTCTTCGCCAAGAAGGTATGTGATTCTTCCTATACTTCGAGCATGATATTTTAAGAATATATATATATATAGTACTAGACGACGCATGTTAATCGAACGTAGTTTTACTACAATGTCTTTTGACTTAAGCCCAATAATAAGAATCTTGAAGTATTTCAAAAGAATTATGAATCATTTTTGAAAGAAGAGTAAGACTTGACTTTTAAACAGAAAGATTAAGAGTTATACTAGCTTTATGGGAAGTTAGGTATAACGACTTAAGAAAGATAAAAGGAACGGTTTTACTTATTTGTTTATGAAAATCTTGTATTGACTTCTGCAAATTGTAGTAAGATGGTTTGATAAGTAAACATGTTATGATACTACGTGTGTTAGTGTCTTGTGATGTTATTCTTGTTGTGCTTACGCTGTTAAACGCAAGACCGTTGTAATCGTTATACCACATACCCTCGACTTGTTATACCGAGGCTTGCCACACCTCGATGCGGGTCTATACGGCCTACGCGGTCCGCGTGACTATGCGGAGTCATGGAGTTCCAGGATTGATCATTCCGTGTTCTATCCCGACGCGGATGCCCTACGCGTCGCGTGTGACTACGCGGTCTATCGAGACTACGCGATCGCGGAGTCCGTGAGGTACCGGTTAGCTACCCCGACGCGAGGAATACCTCACGCGGTTCAGGCGTGACTCATGCGATCGCGGAGTCCGTGATTAGCACGCATAATGATACTATGGGCGATTGGCCTTGTTCGATCATTCGCGGCCTAGAAAAGACCTGTTACAGCTTACCTATTATTGCTCTTGTTTGTGATATGGCACTATGTGCAATTGAACTGATTGTATTTGCAAATGGTTTTAAATACTTTGATTTCATTTAAAAGTACTTTACGCTGCATACTTGGTACCGCCAATCGACTCCTTCTGGGCCGCGCTCATGCCGCAGGTGGCAAGCAGTGCTAGATCCGCATCCTTAGATCTCTACATCGTGTCGTGAGCTCCATCTTCTCCGAGGCTCGACTTTTGGTACGGTTCTCCCGATGTTGTAGATATATGTACATTCGTGGTATGGCGCCCTGCTCGCCATAGTTGTTTACATTCCTAGAGGTCTGTAGTCATGTTGTAAAGTTGGGATGTAACTGTTCACTCTTTATATATATATGCCGAAAGGCAACCATTTTCTCAAATAAACTGTGTCTTATGTTACAATTGTTTCATGTCTTGTTTTATATTCCACATTACACGATGTATGTCTACTGGGTGCCCCTTGAAGGCACCAACACGCCCCTAACGGGTCGTGACATTTTTACTACCCGGTATGCCTTATATACCTAAGGTCTCGTGGTTATCACATTCTTAGGCTCGCACTCCACGCCCATGCCTACCTTATCGCCCTCGTGAACGGGTACAAAACTTATCGTAATACCATAATCGTGTTGCCTTGACCACAACAACCATACTTACTCCATACGGATCTTACCCGCACTATTCTCAAATCCTACTACGTAACTCAATCTATTAACATAGTCTTCCATTAATTCCTTAATAATAACTTCTAAGGTCCATTTCTTCTCGCATACCTCATCATTTCCTAATTATCTCAAATTAGTACGAAACCTCGATGAGAATTCATTAAACTGCTTCATACCTTCCTCGGTATTTATTTAGTCTTTACCAAATCTCGTAATCTAAAATCATTCTAGGCAACACGCTCAATTTCATACATAAATCCGTATAACAGATGTCACAATACCAACTACAAACATTACCAACCCGGATACGCAATCCACATAATCTTTCCCGGTCATCGCCTTTTCTCAGAATGCAAACAATCATAACTTGTTAGGAGAGACGACTTCTAACCATACAAAATTTATCGCACGATCTTAGAGTGAGAAAATGGAAACTAATCCTAAATGTCCCGCAGCCTCCTCGACATAGACGTGGTGCACAACACACCGATAATCAAGACTTACTGCAGACACTGGTCAGACACTTTCCGAGGACTAATCACATGATACCACTTTGTCACGACCACCCTCAAGCTCACGATCGTGCCCTACCCGGGCACCCTTTCAAGATACATCGAGAATAGCAATGAACATACACAACCGATAAAATGCTTAAACATAAAATAACAACAAATGTGCTAGCCGATAAGGCCACCTTCCGTAAACTATACAATTAAAACAAGACATTTTTTTCTTTACAACCCAAACTACAATGTGACTATAGACCTCTAAGAATAATAACTCAAGTGACAGGCCCCGCCATACCCCGAATGTACAACAACCGACAATATCGTGATAAGCCTCCTAATAAAGCGAGCTTCTCAACAAATGAACATTGATCCTAAGAGCGAGGATCAAGAATCAGACTCTACTCAGATTTAACGCACTTCCAAGGAGGTCAAGATAACATGTACCAAATATGTGAAATCAGCATCAGAATGAAATCATAAGTCTATAATACAACCGAGACAGTATGATAACTCAATTAATAAAGACACAAAGGCCTTACTAACAATGAGAGTAATCAAGAGTATACTTACAACATAAAAATAGGAAGCTCGCGATCAAAGCAGACCACCCCGCAAAGATCATTAAGCAATCCTACTCGGGACTATTTCACCCGTGATAGGTCGCATGACCCGCATGAGGTATTCCTCGTGATAGGTTGTACCCGCCACACGGGACTATTTCACTGATAAGCCCATAGGACTCGCATGAGGTATTCCTCGCATCGCGGGTAGCAAATCCACTAACATGTGGTATAACGATCTTGGGATTCACCCTCATTTATACTCTTACCCCAAGAAGTGGTATGACGATCTGGGCTTGCCCTCATTCATACTCTTACCCTGGAGAAGGTGGTCTAACGATCTTGGGGCTTGCCCCTCATTTATACTCTTACCCTAGCTCAAACGGCCATCATACATAACATAAGCCCTACCGGCTTATCATACATAACATAAGCACTACCGGCTTATCATACAATAAATAAGCAAGTTAAGAAATCCCCCTAACCTCTTATTAGTCTTATTCATATACACTCTCATTTTAGTTTACTTAAGGCACTAATATGTCATTATAAATCCGGGAGTTTAACCCAAAGTACTACGTACTTCTATTCTTTTAAAATGACTCACTTTCATATAAAACTTCCAAGATACTAATAACCGTAGCATCAAGTCATAACTACATTTTAAGACAAGTCACAATACCTTTTTAGAAAATACATTTTCGGGATTCTAAATCAAGTGACTTCTTTCTATTAAAACCTTAAGCAATTGATGCCTTTAAATCAATTTGCCTTTCGTTATTTCAAGTCATTTAACATACTTAAATTACTTAGAGTAAACCACTCTTTTTAACTTTCCATAAAGCTATTATAACCAACTTCCCATAAAGCCGTTATACTAGCTTTATACATTAGCAACTTACATACTTCTTTATAACCAAGAGACTTAAACTTTCCAACAAAACAAGTATCAATAATACTTTCAACATACTTAAAGTCTCTTAACTTTGAAACCAAGATATCCTTAATATTTAAACAAGTGAGTTAATTCTAACTCAATCAACTTGGACATTCTTAAAATAAGCCAAGGATATCAAATGGACCTAGATTGTCAAAATCTCAGACGCCTACCATACTATACATTTACAACTTATTCATGCTCAAGAGATAAGAAAGCTCCACATACCTCTTCTTTAATCCACTTGCTAAGTCTAATTCGCACGAGTATGTCAACCTATAATGACCATAATACGCCTATTAACTTCTTACTTCAAACGTGAATATTCCAAGTGCAAAGTCACTAAATTCTACGGAAAATCTGACAAAGACTTCCTTTGTTTCTACATACTTTGCCACCTTTTTCAAGGCCGAATTCAATAACCAAACACGCCACATTCAAGGCTCAACAAAGTAGTTAACAATAGGGGATTACACGCTTAATCAAGACATGTAAAATTCCGCCCCACAATATATAACAAACTAGTCTAAACTACAATGTCAATTCGGCAATTAGGGCAACAATACCAATTCTTCTTCCAATTTCTTTTCAATCCAAGTTGTTTAGTAGAACATGTTATAAGGCCGCAATTGATTATAACAACTACAATCTTCAAGTAGATAACATGCGACGATTCTAGTTAACGACCAGATTGTAATTCAATTTCAAATGACTCAACATGTCATTTTCGGATTTGAGCTTCCAAATTTCCATAACACTTATCAAACTTCATAACACATATCACATGATCACTTATAACTTATCATAACATGAAATCTTCAATTACAAAAGTAAAATGAAGGTTATACCTCAATTAGCCCAAATATGATCCAAGATCACAAGTCAATCCTTAGCAACTTTAGCTCCTCCTTTCGACGTTCCAATCCACTCCAAGCAACCCTTATAAGCTTATGAAGAACTTATCTTCAAGTTCCAACTTCAAAGTTGAAGAACTCCTTAACTTTCCGCCTTGCGACTAATACGAAAACGCCATTTTTCCGAGATCTTTCTATTGAGATACACTTACAATACCCTTAGGTACCTTGGTTTAAAGTGGGGAGATTATTGGACAACAATTGAAAATTTTCTCTTCAAACCCTTAGCTAAAGCCGAGAGCTACATTAGTGAAGAACACAATTCTTGAAATTTTCTCTAAGTATGGAAGCCTTGTCTTGCTACTAGTGTTTATATAACACAAGGAAGGGTTAAGATTAAAACAAATGGGTGGCTTCGATGCATTTCACAAGGATCAAGCCATGCCCTTTGACAAGTCAACAATGTCAAGCTCTTTGTCTTAGCAAGACTTGGTCATTTAAATTATGGTCAAATGACCATCCTATCCATGTATTTTCGCCCAAGACCAAGTAAGGGGGTGACACGTGTCGCCTCCCGCCGTCGCAATATTTCGCTTTCCGACAATTACATAATTCGATAAATTTTTACTCGCCTCAAACCTTAACATTTTTTAGTTCTTACGCACGCTCTATAAACATATCCTCAAATTCCGGTGTAATAACAGAGCCTGAATGGCCTTATGTTGTTTAAAATAATGACTCTAAAAGATCGGGGCCATAATCTAGATGGGGTTATGTATGTATGCTAGTATGAGTTGGAAGTACGGAAAGAGTGCGACTAGTAAGAAAGATAGCAACCAAGTGTAAAGGAATAGAGCCCGAATCCGTAAGGACCTTTCGAGGTAACTACACCGTGAGTGTTTGGGGTGGTAGCTGAACGTATACGAGATTCGCCGATGATGATACAAATGCCGCACTAGTAGACCTAGTAGATGTTATACCCCGTATTTCCATAGTATGTACGTGAGGGCGTACGTATAAAAGTTTAGCCTTAGTTAGGCAATATGGACGAAAATATTTATGCACAACTCACTAAAAGAATCGTTTTCCGACGAAACGTTTTCCAAAGCTTGCGTAGGGAAAATTCCGGCTATGTCATTTCTAATTTTTGCGGATTTTTCCGAGAGACGAAACACTTTGGACCAACAAGAGGGCGACACTTGTCACCCTCTAAATGGTGGACGTATGAGCGGTAATAGGGCCGATTGGGAGGTCTTGGAGTTGGTAGGATATTTGTGTAGTAGATGGATAAGGACACTTGCCTAAATCCTCACCCTACACTTGCCTTGCACTTGGCTTCATCTTGGCCATTGGTTGGCCATTGCTTGACCTATAAATACCCCCCTTAAGATGAAGAGTTCTTCATCCACAAATCACTCTCCTAGTCTTGAAAATCCTCCCCTCTCCCTTGTGAGCATTTTCGTCCAACACTTCCCCCTCTCCTTGTGAAGGCCTTGGCCGAAACACCCCCCCCCCCTCTAGCCTAGTAGTCCTAGCCGAAACCTACCCCCCTCCCTTCGTAGAAATGTTGTCTTCCAAGTATAGTTACTATTCCTAAATACCCTAGCCCAAATCCCTTAGTACTTAGTAGAAGTTGTGAAGAACTTCTAAGGGTTTCTCGAGCTATCGAGCGCAATTGTGAGCCAAACCTTGCTCAGATCGACGCTATACTTGGATAATTTTGGGCTTATCGAGGTAAATACGCTTGTCCTTCTATTGTAATTGGATATTACATGTAAGAATAGTTAAGACTTGAGTATATGATACTTAGAAGGGTATTAAAGAATAGAATTGAACTGTTATCACAAAGAAGGGTTTAAAAGAAGAATAATTGAACAGATTTACATAGATCGCTTCACAAAGAGACTCGAGTAGCTTGACGGTAGGGAAGTGCTGCCCAATTTTCCGTAATAGAGAACCCTCGCTAGAATCACATGCATAGTTCAGACGCTGATAGACATATTTGACTATTATAGCTGATTCTTCCGCGCGACATATTCGACTCGCAGTGGATTTCACGATAAGGTATGTGATTCTTCCTATACTCTTAAGCATGATATATTTTAAAGTATATATAGTACTAGACGACGTGTGTTAACTGACGATTTTTTACAAAGAATGTCTTTTGACTTAAGCCCAATAATAAGAATCTTGAAGTATTTCAAAAGAATATTGAATCATTTTTAATGTAAGAGTAATATTTGGTTTTAAACAAAAGCTAAGAGTTATACTAGCTTTACGGGAAGTTAGGTATAACAACTTAAGAAAGATAAAAAGGAATCAATTACTTGCTTGTTTATAAAAGCCTTGTATTGATTTCGCTATGTAGTAGATTGTTTGATAAGTAGACATATTATGATGCTACACGTGTTAGTGTCTTGTAATGTCGCGAAAGGGGTCATTCTTGCCAGGCTTACGCTGCTAAACGGTAAGTCCGTTGGATCGTATTATATCACCTACCCTCGACTTGTTATACCGAGGGCTTGTCACCCTTGACGCGTCTATACGCCCCATGCAGCATGCGTGACTATGCGAGTCATGGAGTTCCGTGATTGATCATTCCGTGTTCTATCCCGACGCGGATGCCCATGCGCGCAGGTGACTACGCGTCTATCGAGACTACGCGGATCGCGGAGTCCGCGAGGGTACCGGTTAGCTACCCCGACGCGAGGAATACCTTACGCGGTCTGACGACTATGCGACTACGGAGTCCGTGGTTAGCACGATAATGATACTACGGGCGATTGGCCTTGCTTCGATCATTCGCGCCCAGAAAAGACTCGCTATACTTACCTATTATTGTTCTTCGTGATATGGCACTATGTGCAGTTTAACTGATTGTATTTGCAAATGATTTTAGATACTTGATTTCATTTCAGTACTTTACAGTTTCACATACTTGGTACCGTTGTAATCGACTTCTGGGGCCGCTCATGCCGCAGGCGGGCAAGCAGTGCTAGATCCACATCCTTAGGATCTTTTGCTTTGGTGTCGTGAGCTCCATCTTCTCCTGAGGCTCACTTTCGGGTATGATCTCTGCTGTTGTATATAGTTTTGTACATTCAGGTATGGCGGGCCCTATCCCGCCATAGTTGTTTATCTTCTAGAGGTCTCAGAGTCCTGTGCATACTGGGATGTAATCGCAAAACTATATTTATATATATATGCCGAAGGCTTACATTTTCTCACATAAACCGTGTCTAAATTTACATTGTTTCACGCTTGTTTTTATATTCCGCGATTTTCTCTCGATGATGACTACTGGGTGCCCGTAAGATCACCACGCCCCGAACGGTCGTGACAAAAGTGGTATCAAAGCGCTTAATCCTCTGAAAGTGTCTGCATCGTATCTAGTAGAGTTCGATTATCGCGCTTGCGAACCACACCAATAATCGAGGCTATAGGATATTTAGGATTGGTTTCATTCTTCTCACTCTAAGATCGTGCCTTAGAGTTGTGTTATAAGTCGACCCTCTAACGATTCCTTTCTCAGAATAGCTTATGCCTCCACGTAAGGCAACCCGCCCGTGGCGGCAATGCAATGGCGGAGCCGCTAGTAGACACCGAGAGTTACGAGGGCTCGTGCCCGCCTATACCCGAGACGGCGAAGTTCCATGACGCCGCCCCCGTGAGAGACCACAGCACCCATACCTCCTATCCCACACCGGGCGGAGTTAGGTACAAGGAGACGGCCCACCTTGGCTAGGATCAGGCCGCATACGAGGATACCGATGCAGCAGCTCAGCCGAGCCCCGCCAGTACCCGTGGTTCACCCGAGGCGTATAGCCTGAGGCTATGGGATTTCCCGAGTCAGAGTCCGCCAGAGTTCTACTGTCGAGGCTCGAGGATGATCCGCAGGAGTTCATCCGCTGGCCATGCAGGATCACGCGGTGATCAAGGCTTTAGAGACCGAGTTCCAGGACTTTCACAGACGGCCGCGTGATACCGCAATGATTGGTTTGATTCGCGAGCTTTCCGGAGAGCATGCACTCAAAGCAAGATGACGAGTTTTCGAGGCTTTTCACGCACTTCTTGCCTCCACGTATGGCGAGGGCACGCCGGCGATTTTTATCACGAGACAGCAGGCGCACGCCAGGAGTACAACGCCGAGTTTGATTCATCGCTCGATATGTCCCTCGCGCTTAGTAGCAGAGCATGGAGGACCGAGTGCACCGACACGCCACCGCTAGATGATTATATGGCCGAAGTTCATGCGGGCGTGGCTCTTCACCGTGTATGGACATTACCCGACGCAGCTCATGCACTGATGCGGCGAGCGAGACCGACGCGTCGCAGATATCGCCAGCAGTTAAGGCCAAGACGGCCGGCTCTTTCTGTAGTTCTCGAGGTGGACGGCCTCTCAGCAGACGCCTAGATTCGCACCACACCACCAGAGCACTCCTACATCGCTTTCAGACAACCAGAGCATTCGGGCGTGTCAGGCCCCAAGACTTCTGACTTTCAGTGGTAGCAAGGGTGCTAACCGACGAGGTCCGCCTCAGGTCCGCTGTGGTAGATTCCATTCGTGGAGTCAGAGTACTACTGGAGCTTTCTATACTTGTGGCCGCAGGTCATTATGCGAGGGCTTGTCCGACCGGGCGGCGCGGTAGGCTCACCACAGGTCTGCTGTCGCTCATCATCTCCATACTATCGCCCCGAGGGCGTGCTACCCGGCCAGGTCGCGCAGAGGTCGGGCGCTGTCTCAGCCTAGCGGTCCTCGTAATCAAGATTTATGCCTTGTCCCACCGGCAGACTGTGAGGCGCCGCCGACGCCGCTGTGTACTTTATCGCCGATTTGACGGTATGCCTCGATAGATCCGGTTCTACTGGCCCATATATCTCCCTTATCGCTAGTAGATAGTGGATAGATCGAGTCCATAGACCTTTCGAGGTAGCTACGCCAGCGGGTGATTCGCGGTAGCTCTACGGTATATGGCTTGTCCAGCGACTATATACCGCCGACCGCCGACTGATAGAGTCGAGATGACCGATTTCACGTGATCACGGGTACGGATTGGTCGCTTCCTCGCCACGCCAATGTAGACCGCAGGAGAGAGTGGTACGGTTCCAGCTTCCGGCGAGCCATTGGCTGAGCGAGGAACACAGACGCCGGTGGTAGGTTTATTTCCTACCTCAAGGCTGCGAAGACGTGCGCAGGCGTATATCTACCATCTCATTCGGTGTTCGACATCGAGGTCGCGTACCAGATTTTCACCGCCCAGCTTGTCGAGAGTTCCTGCACGTGTTTCCGCACGACTCTCCTGCATCCTCCGCAGAGAGATAGAGTTTTGTATTGACGTGTCGCTGCACATTCGCCTATCTCCATTCCGCCATACGTAATGGCACCCGCCAAGTTGAGAGTCAAGGATCACCAGAGATTTGCCGGAGAAGCGGCTTCATCAAAGCGTGTTTCTCCCCGGGAGCGCAGATTGTTCGCGGTTAAGGACGACGCCGCGCACGGTGTTGATTACAGCACAACAAGGTGACCATTAAGAATGTATACCCTTCCTGTGATTGATGATTTGTTCGACTACTGGTGCGTAGATGTTTTCCAAGATTGATCCGCGATCGCTATCATCAAAAGTAGTCGAGAGGCGGATGTCCTCAGATCGCATTCCGACCCGTGACGCATTATGAGTTCGTGGTCATGTCTTTGTCGACCAATGCTCCGCCAGATTCATGGATCGATGAACCGAGTGTTCAAACCATTTTTGGACACGCTTGTGATAGTGTTCATCGATGATATCTTCGTTTATTCTCGCCAGAGCGAGCACGCGAGCATTCGGCGATCGGCCGACAGCTTCTCCGACCAAAGCAGCTTATACGCCAAGTTTTCCAAATGTGAGTTTTCGTTAGCTTCGGCGGCTTTTCTTGGGCATATTGTCGGGCCGATGGTATTCGTGTGGATACGACCAAGATCGAGGCAATGAGTTGGCCTGCACCTACTACTCCGGCGCAGGTTCGCAGCTGGGCCTCGCAGTTATTATCGCGTTCGTAGAGAAGTTTTCTTCTATCTCGCATCATTGACTAGGTCGACTCGTAAGCGCAAGTTTCAAAGGATCGATGTCAGGAGCGTGGTTTCCGCCATCAAGAGATCGACGACCGCCTCGTTTACTCTTTCGCAGGTCCAGACGGTTATGTTGTGTATCATGACGCGCCGCATCGGGCCGATGTGTTGACGCAGCAGGTAAGGTTATAGCGCACGATCCCGACACCTTAAGAAGATGAGAGGAACTACCCACCCATGATTCGAGTCGCGCGTGATTCACGCCAAGATCCGAGGCACTATTTGTATGGGTTCATGTGGATATTTATACGTACTCACAAGAGCTCTCCAAAGATATCTTCACCAGAGGAGCCGAACTTACGAAAGAGACGGTGGTTAGAGTTACTTAAGGATTACGATGTTGATATCCCGCACTCACCCGGGAAGGCCAATGCTGGCGTATGCTCTTAGTCGAGGTCGGGGAGTCTATCGATGTGCAGCCAGAGAGAGGGGCATGGTTCGCGATTTGCATCGCTTAGCAGCCTTCGTGTCCGATTGATTGATTCTGAGAGCAAGGGGTTCGAGTTCGAGAGGTTGCCGAGTCTTCCGCCGCCGGCGAGGCGAAGAGGCAACAGCCGAGGATCCGCTTTGATTCGCATCGCGATACGGCTCTTCGTGAGGAAGCGGTCCTGAGGTAGCACCGACGGGTGCTAAGGTTTGAGGGCAGGCTGTGTGTTCCAGACGCTTCGTGACTTCAGCAGGTCCTGGGGAAGCACACAAATGCTACATTTCATCCATCCGGTCGACCAAGATGTACTACCACCTTAGATCTGTGTATTGGCGGGATGGCTTGAAGAGGACGCTTCAGAGTTTGTAGCTCGTCCGTGTTGTCGCAGCGAAGATAGAGCACCGCAGGCCCGTGGATTATCGCAGACGACAGAGATCCCAACCCGAAGGAGGTGATCAACATGGACTTTATCACATGATTACCTCGCACTCAGAGGAAGCATGATTCTATATGGGTTATCATCGACAGTCTGACGAAATCAGCCCACTTTCTTCCCGCCGACGACCTTTTCTACCGAGGATTATGCCGACTTTACATCCGAGAGATCGCCGATCGCACGGAGTCCCTATTTCGATCATATCGCATGCAGGAGCCTGGGCCACGCTAACTTCGAGGTCTTTCCGTATGGTTTAGGACGCAGCGAGCCCGAGTATCGCTTTCCATCCTCGCATGCACGGACAGCAGAGCGCACTATCCGCACTCGAGGATATGCCGCGAGCCCGTGTTATAGACTTCGTGGGTAGCCGAGGATCATTTGCCTCTAGTTGAGTTTGCATATATAATAGCTACCACCCAAAGATTCGACGGCGCCATGAGGCCTTATACGAGGAAGTGCAGATCACCGATAGGCTGGTTTGATGTTAGCGAGGTGCGCAGTGGGACCAGATTTGCGCAGCAGTGCGATAAGGTAAAGCTTATCCAGAGCTACATCGATACCGTAGTCGCATGTCATGCAGATCATCGCCGCCGTGATCCGGAGTTCGAGATCGATGATTGGGTTTTCTCAAGGCGCCACCCATGGCGGTGATGAGATTCGGAAGAAAGGGAAACTCACCAAGGTACATCGGGCCCTATTAGATTGTCCGCAGGTGGAAAGGTTGCCTACGAGCCGATCCGCCGTCCGATCCGGAGGGAGTGCATCCTGTTTCATATTTACGCCGGCGAGATGTATCGATCCATCTAGTACACCCGATTGACGATGTCCAGTGACTGAGGTTATCGATGAGGATATTCCCATAGCGATAGTCGATCGCCAAAGTTAGGCGATGCGACCAAGGACGTGGCTTCCACAAAGTCTTCAGGCGAACGAGCTCGCGAGATGACGGGAAGTCGAGGAGGACACGAGGCAGAGGTATCCTCACTTATTCCCCACACCTCCGTGTAACTTACTTTCCTACTACGTTTAATTTTCGTAAATTGTTAAGTGTTATATCAGGTCACGCGTGGCACTTGCAAACCGCTTAAAGCTTTATCGATAATCGTTTTGGGAAGGAACATTCGACGAATGTTTGGGCGAGGAGAATGTTATACCCCGTATTTCCAGAGTATGTACGTGAGGGCGTACGTATAAAAGTTTAGCCTTAGTTAGGTAATATGGACGAAAATATTTGTGCACAACTCACTAAAAGAATCGTTTTCCGACGAAACGTTTTCCAAAGCTTGCATAGGGAAAATTCCGGCTATGTCATTTCTAATTTTTGCGGATTTTTCCGAGAGACGAAACACTTTGGACCAACAAGAGGGCGACACTTGTCACCCTCTAAACGCGGACGATGAGCGTAATAGGCCGATTGGGAGGTCTTGGAGTTGGTAGGATATTTGTGTAGTAGATGGATAATGACACTTGCCTAAATCCTCACCCTACACTTGCCTTGCACTTGGCTTCATCTTCGCCATTGGTTGGCCATTGCTTGACCTATAAATACCCCCCTTCAGATGAAGAGTGCTTCATCCCCAAATCACTCTCCTAGTCTAGAAAATCCTCCCCTCTCCTCGAGCATTTTCGCCCAACACTTCCCCTCTCCTCAAGGCCTCGCCAAACACCCCCTCTAGCCTAGTAGTCCTAGCCAAACCTACCCCTCCCTTCAGAGAAATGTTGTCTTCCAAGTATAGTTACTATTCCTAAATACCCTAGCCCAAATCCCTTAGTACTTAGTGAAGTTGTAAGAACTTCTAATGGTTTCTCGAGCCATCTGAGCGTGCAATTGTGAGCTAAACCTTGCTCAAGATCGACGCTTATACTTGGATAATTTTGGGCTTATCGAGGTAAATACTCTTGCCCTTCTATTGTAATTCGATATTACATGTAAGAATAGTTAAGACTTGAGTATATGATACTTGTATGGTATTAAAGAATAGAATTGAATCATATCACGAGAAGGGTTTAAAAGAAGAATAATTGAATCAGATTACATAGACTGCTTTCACAGACTCGAGTAGCTTGACTAGGGAAGTGCTGCCCAATTTTCCGTAATGTAGAACCCTCTCGCTAGAATCAGCATGTAATAGTCTAGACGCTGATAGACGATTTGACTATTATAGGTTGATTCTCTCAGCGACATATTCGACTCGCGCGTGGATTTCGCCGGTATGTATGTGATTCTTCCTATACTCTTAAGCATGATATATTTTAAAGTATATATAGTACGTAGACGACGTGTGTTAACCGGACGATTTTACGGAAATGTTTTTTGACTAAGCCCAATAATAAGAATCTTGAAGTATTTCAAAAGAATATTGAATCATTTTTAATAAGAGTAATATTTGGTTTTAAACAAAAGCTTAAGAGTTATACTAGCTTTACGGGAAGTTAGGTATAACAACTTAAGAAAGATAAAAGGAATTGTTTACTTGTTTGTTTATAAAAGCCTTGTATTGATTTTTGTTGTGTAGTAGATTGTTTGATAAGTAGACATATTACGATGCTACGTGTTAGTGTCTTGTAATGTCGTGAAAGCGGGTCATTCTGCGGCTTACGCTGCTAAACGGTAAGTCGTTGTAATCATATTATATCACCTACCCTCGACTTGTTATACCGAGGGCTTGCCACCCTTGACGCGGTCTATACGCCTACGCAGCATGTGACTACGCGAGTCGCGGAGTTCCGGATTGATCATTCGGTGTTCTATCCCGACGCGGACGCCCTACGCGGTCCGTGGTGACTACGCGGTCTATCGAGACTATGCGGATCGCGCAGCCCGAGGGTACCGGTTAGCTACCCCGACGCGAGGAATACCTCACGCGGTCCAGGCAGACCTATGCGCGACTACGGAGTCCAGGTTAGCACGCATAATGATACTACGGGCGATTGGCCTGCTTCGATCATTCGCGCCTAGAAAAGACTGCATAGCTTTTACCTATTATTGTTCTTCTTTGTGATATGGCACTACGTGCAATTGAACCGATTGTATTTGCAAATGGTTTTAAATACTTGATTTCATTTAAGTACTTTACGCTTCACATACTGTACCGTTGCATCGACGCTCTCGGGCCGCTCACGCCAGCAGTAAAGGCAAGGTGTGCTAGATCCACATCCTTAGGATCTTTTGCTTTGGTGTCGTGAGCTCCATCTTCTCCGAGGCTCGACTTTGGGTACGATCTCCCGCTGTTGTCAGATATAGTTTTGTACATTCAGGTATGCGGGCCCCGTCCCGCCATAGTTTATCTTCTGAGGTCTGTAGTCCCGCTGATACTGGGATGTAATCGCAAAACTATGTTTATATATATATGCCGAAGGCTTACATTTTTCACATAAAACCGTGTCTCAATTTACATTGTTTCACGCTTGTTTTTATATTCACGATTTTCTCTCGATGTATGACTACTGGGTGCCCGGTAGCACTACCACTGCCCTGAACGGGTCGTGACAAGAGAGATGATTACGATGCACTTTGAGGTCATTATGAGTATGGACTAGTTGGCTTCGTGAGTTCCGTATCGACATCTTAGTATAAGTTTTGTTATGTGCGCTACAGTGAGGCATACGTTGTTCAAGGGTGTAGTAAAAGGAGACTATGTCGCTATCTAATAAGATCGATTCAAAGAACATTCGGGGACGAATGTTTCTAAGGGGGGAAGAATGTTACACCCCGAAATTCAAGGACATGTTTAAGAGAATGTAAGTAAGGAACACAAGACTTGAAAAGGGTTCGAAAGGAAGAATTGTTTTTCCGACAGAAAATCTTCCGAATGTCGGAAAGGAAAAATGTTCGTTGGTGAGCATTAGATTCTCAAAATGCATTATTTGAAGAGTATGGAACTTATTATCCTTATGGAAATTTATTTTTATGGATTTGGTCACGTGGGGCCCACCCGAGGAATTTTACGTTTTGTGGGGCCCGCGAGGGTTACAGAATTTTATGGACGAATGGGAGGGCGACACATGGCACCCCCCCCCCCATAATGGTCTTGGATGAAATTATGTAAGGGTATTATGGTCATTGACCATGGTAGAAGACCAAGTCTTGCTAATTAAAGAGCTTGATATTATTGACTAAGTCCAAGGGCCACTTGGCTTGATCGCTTCCCTCCAAACTTCACAAGTGTTATAATATAGACCCTCCAATGTTTTATATAAGCACACTAGTAGCAAGACAAGTCTTCCAACACTTAGAAAAATTTAAGAAAACTTGAGAGAGGCGATGGTGTTTCGCTTATAAGGAACAAGAAAAATTTTCAATTGTCATTCATTATTCACAAGACTTTAACCCAAGGTTCCTAAGTATTGTAAGGATATCTCAATAGAAAGATTTCGAAAAACGACGCTTTACGTTAGTCGCAAGGCTAAACCCTAAGGTGTTCTTCAACTTTCAAGACGGAACTCAAGCATTTAGTTCTTCATAAGCTTCTACGAGTACTTGGAGCGATTGGAACATATGAAAGCGAGCTAAGAATCGCTAAGGAGCGACATTTAATCTTGGAATTTATAAGGGCTTGTAAAGGTAATATTCTTGTCGTTTTAGTAATTAAGATTACTTATTGTTGTAGCTATGGATATTAGCAAGTATGAGATATATATTATGAAGTTGATAAGTGTTATGGATATTGGAACCTTAATCCAAAACTAGTATGTTTAGCCTCGAGATTTCAATTCAATCGATTATTAGTTTAATCGTCACATGTTATATAAAGAAGGAATTATAATTGTTAAGTTGTTTATGACTATATAACATGTTAGACCTAAGAAGTTGGATTGAAAAAGAATTGGAAAGAACTTTGTGTTATCGATGTTAATGAGAACGACCTTGATTAAGGACTTAGTTGGTATTAATCATGGGGTGAATTTTACACGATTGTAAGGCGGTAATCCCCTTTGATCGTTGTTGTATTGAGCCTTAAATGTGGCATGTTTGGTTATTGAATTCGCCTTGAAAAAGGTGGCAAAGTATGTAGAAACAAAGGAAGTGTTGTTCGATTTTCCGTAATTTAGTGACTTTGCACTTAGAATATTCTACGCTTTGAAGCTAGAGGTTTAATGGACGACATGGCCATTATAGCGGAAGTACTAAGTATAGCGATTCTACTCAAGGATGGAATAGCTATCAAGGTTGAAGTACTTTGGAGCATTTTGCTACTTGTCGATAATCGCCGCGAGGTATGTGAACCTCTTCCTTCTTTTGACACGATTCTATGTATGGAATATACACGTGGTACTATTTCATGATTCCTTCTACTCTTAGAAGTTAAGAGGTATGTATGTTGATTTACTCTACATAAAGGTTATGTCTGTTATCCTAAGTTCTTACCAAGTCTTACGGAGGACGCTGGTAAGAGTCGTTAGAGATATTCGAGCCAAGTTGACTTGGCTAAGTTACGCACAAATGAGAATAAGTATCGAACAAGCTACGCAATGCTAATAAAGGAAAATGTAATGACAATCGATTAAGTTAAAATGAGTAGAATTCTCCATCTGCATAGAAGCTAAGATAAGACAAAATTGTATTACATTTTCTAGATCATGGCTACTTGATTAAGATCGTTATAAATAAGTATAACTTATTCACAACGCACCAATGTATATGTTACTTAATTTATAAGAATTTACGTATGAAGTTTTAAGACTATGAACCTCAAATTTTTTAAAAGGTTAAGGGACTTTATTTTTCAAGTTATGGGACTTGATTCTTAAAGGAAGAAATGAATTGATTTAAAAGTATAGAATGCTTGATTTGGAAAATATTGATTTCTTGCCATTCTTAAAAGTTAAGAGACTTGAAGTGTTTTGAAAGCTATGTGATTTGATTTGAAAGTATAAGTCTCTTGGTTATAAAAGGAATGAATTTGTCTAAGACATAAAGAGTTATAACGGCTTTATGGGAAGTTGGTTATAACAACTTTATGGAAGATTAAAAGAATGGTTTTCTTCAGTAATGTAAGCAAAGAAATGACTTGAAATAAAGAAGGGCAAATTGTTTTAAAGGTACCAATTGCTTAAGGTTTTTAAGAAAGAAGTCACTTGATTTAGAAGCCGGTAAATGTATTTCTAAAAGGTATTGTGACTTGTCTTGAAAAGTAGATATGACTTGATACTACGGTTGTTAGTATCTTGGAAGTTTTATTTGAAAAAGAGTCATTTTTAAAAGGAGTAGAGGTACGTAGTACGTCAAGTTAAATTCTGATTTTATATGACATTATCGCGCCCCGTAAACGGGTCGCATTATACCTTTACGGGCAGACTATATGACATTATCGCCCCCGTAAACGGGTCGGGCAAGATACCTTACGGGCGCACTATATGACATTATCGCTGCCCCGTAAATGGGTCGGCAAGATACCTTACGGGCGCACTATATGACATTATCGCATCCCGCAAACGGGCCGAAGTATACCTTTACGGGCAGACTATATGACATTATCGCGCCCCGTAAATGGGCCGCAAGATACCTTACGGGCGCACTATATGACATTATCGCGCCCCGTGAACGGGCCGCAAGATACCTCTACGGGCGCATTTACGTGACTTTATCGCGCCCGATTGGGGCAATATAGGTGTCACGACCCGAACAGGGCCCGGATCGTGCCTTACCCCGCACCCTAGTGATACAACATCGTAGAAAATCAGCGGAAATAAAACATGAACATGAAACAAGAGATATGATAAAAACAACAAAGCAACCAAAATAGCTTTTCTTTCATATATACAGACCGAATAGCTATATCCTTTACAACCCCGCCACAATAGTACTACAGCACTTCTAAGAAAGTGACAACAACTATGACGGACAGGCTCCGCCATACCCTCGAATGTACAAGAACCTGCTGCACTGTGGTAACATACCACAAGATAAGCCTCCGAGAAACGGCTTCCTAATACGCCGAATCAGGATCCTAAGAGCGAGGATCCACAACCGACGCACTTCTACCGCGTATTTAACGCAGCTTCGGGCGAGGTCAAGACAACAGTACTAAGTATGTGAAACTGAAATATCAGAAATGAAATCATGATACTATATAAAACAGAGACATGTATGATAACCAAACTATAGTTTACAACATAAAAGTAGTCATGTCAAGTCGTGACTCACACCTCAAGTCATCCTCACGCCCGTGGAACTCCTTCCTCACCGCCAGCCTAGGTATAAATCAGATAACATGTCTCGCCCATTCCATGGGACTCGAGCAAGAATCGTGGAATACATGCCTCGCCCATCTCACGGGACTCGATAGGAATCGGATGGAATACATGTCTCGCCCATCTCACGGGACTCGATAGAATCGATGGAATACATGTCTCGCCCATCTAACGGGACTCGATAGGAATCGTGATGGAACACATGTCTCGCCCATCTCACGGGACTCGATAGGAATCGAATGGAATACATGTCTCGCCCATCTCACGGACTCGATAGAATCGCATGGAATACATATCTCGCCCATCTCACGGGACTCGATAGGAATCGCTCACAACCAATCAGCCGAATTCTCCATCGAGAGACGCGCAGATAGAAATACAAGACTTGCACAACAAGGTTATCACACGCAAACATAGGCAAGTTACACACAACTCAAGGTACTTTCATTTTATGTCAAAGTCCTGTTTTAACCCCAAAGTACTACATACGTTAAATTCTTTTAAAAGATCCATTTCTTTTACAAAGGTCACCCGATACCCGTAGTATTAACATAGAGTGACTAACATTTATAAGTAAAACAAAACACTTCCCTTATAAAAATCAAGAAACAACATTCTTTCCAAAAGTTCAAGTTTGCCTAATTTCAAATGCCCAAGTCTCTTATTTTCGAAAGATTCCATAGATCATAGTCTTAATCACTTAACGTAATCTCCTTTAAAACAATCGAGTAACATATGCCTTATGCGCGAGTAGCTTGTTCTTGTTTATAACCATCTTATTAAAGCAAATGCATGATCTAGGAAATGTAATACAATTTTTCTTATCTTAGCTTCTATGCAGACGGAGGTTTCTACCGGTTTTAATATAATTCATTAGTCAATACATTTCCTTTATTAACGCCGCAATAGTTTGTTCGATACTTATTCTCATTTCCAAATCAAGAAACATTATTCTTTAAAAGCCAAGTACTCATTACTCACGAACGAGGTTTCACAACTTTTAACAAAATTCATAGAACGCCATTTATAAGTTAAGTCTCTTATCTTTAAGATCAAGTCTCTTAACTTCTAAAATCAATAAACCATTCTTTTACCTACATAAAGTCGTTATAACTAACTTCCCATAAAGCTATTATAACACTATATGTTTTAAACCAACCAAAACTCGCTTAGCACACGACGCCTACCGTATCACATAGTTCACAACAATCATGCTAGAAAAGATAGGAAGAGGTTCACATACCTCGCGACGATTATCGACAAATAGCAAAACGCCCAAGTACTTCAACCCGCTTCACTACTCCTTTAGCCAAGTAGATCACGCCACACGTAGTACTCCACTCCTAAAATGGTCATAGTACTTCTATCAAACCTTTCTTACCATAGAAGACTTATACCAATAAAAAGCCCTAATTCTACTAAAATCGCAAAGACTTCCCGCTTTTACTCACTTTTCCATCTTTCTCCAAGGCCCGAATAACCGTAATTATATGCCATAAATAAGGCGTAATAATTAAACAACATAAAGAAGGGATTACACGCCCAAACGGTAACGCGTTTACTATCACGCCTTCATAATAACAATAAGTAAAAGAAGGGATTACGCGCCAATCGGTAACGCGTTTACTATCACGCCTTCATAACAATACATAATAATTAAAAGGGATCACACGCCCAAACGGAACGCGATTGAACAATCTTCCTTAATGTAAATGTAAATACACCCAATGTAAATACAAATTAAAGTAAATACATACCAAAGTAAATACAAATTCTTAAGTTGGGGTCCTTGGCCAACTTTGTCCATTTTACTTATCCAAATTACTCATTAGTCATCCAACTTATATTTCCATTCTTAATATAAGTTATAGTTACTTGTTAAAAACTTCTTCACAAGTAATGTACGCTTGATACGCTTGATACGCTTTACCATTTTAACGGCGAACGCCAATCCTTTCTTTTAACAAGTTAACAAGATCCAACTCTTCCAAACTTTTACTCCATATATTATATACTCCATAAAATACTTATAATATATGTATAATAACCAATTCACAAAGAGGTTAAGGTTTACTACCTCAAATAGCCCAAAAATATCCAAGTTCTTAAAGTCGCTCCAAGCAAGTCTTAGCTCCAAATCTTTACGCCCAATCCACTACAAGCAACCCATGTAAGCTCCTAACCAACTTATATTCAAGATTCAACTCCAAAAATTGAAGAACACTTTGGGTTTACAACTATCAACTTTCTGCCAAGGCAACAAATTGAGGTTAGTGGTGTGAAATCTTTTCCAACTCTTGGTACAGAATCTTCCTAACACCTTAGGGAAGAACACTTAAGAGTTTAAGAATTGTTGGACAAATTTTGCTCAAGAAACGGGCAAAGCCGAGAGCTCTGTGTCAAGGAGAATGAGGGAATTTCTGTCTCAAATGTCTAAGGTGGAAGATTTCATCAACTGGGTGCATATATAGACAACCAAGGGCTAGATGAAGGCAAGTGTGTGGTTGAGATTGGGGACAAGTGTGCGGGTCCCACAAGCCACTTGTCCACACTAAATATCTTGCAAGACAAGGCCACTATTCTCGCCACTGTCTAGCACATTTCTACCATAAGGCCACCTAGAGGGTGACACGTGTCGCCTCCTATTCGCCCAAAATATTTCATCTTCCGAAATATCCATAATGGCCAAAATCTCAAAACAAAGCTGCCCCACAAAACCAGAATTTCTCCTGGGCCCCACGAGACCAATTTCCTAAATAAAATCTCATAATTCTAATATAATTCAAGAAGCCCAATACCAAACTGGGAATCCAATTCCCATCAACGAACCTTTTTCCTTCACAAAACCCTAAACTTTTCCGTCAAAAATCACATCTTTCATTCTTTCCAAAATTTCTCAGATTCTCGCACGCACGCCCTCACATACATACCCCGAACTACGGGTATAACATTCTTCCTTAGAAACATTCGTCCCGAATGTTCCTTCTAAGTCTCCAAACATACAAGCTACCGATATAGTCTCCATCGCTATACTTACGAAACCAATTACGCCACTAATGGCCGTAATATAACGAAAGCGCAAAACTCAAATCCAAGCCAACGGCGAGTCATTTCTAATCTCACAACAGCTCCCACTAGCTTCAATTTACTCTAAGGCCATTCCCGCCTTCACAATCCGACTCAGTCGAACGCATCCACGAACCCTACGACGGTTACTTAAACTCGCCTAGAGCCTCGTGACTCTACCACCGGCGACCACCTCGAATCGACCCACCACATTCCGCATGGTTGACCCGCGAACGGTCCTCAACCCACCCATAACCGCGCTAAACTCTTGTTTCCGATCCGAACAATCTCACTAATCAAGTCACGAAACCTAAATGGTCTTCTTAGCTCAACTACTCTCTTATAATTCACACCACTCGTGACTTATCACACAATTATACCCCACGATACTATGCACTCCGACAGTCAATCGTGAAAAATCTTTACTCAAGACGGCCTTGCATCTAAGGTCTCCACGTATAATATTCTAAGGCTCACACCTTCCATGTCCCCATACTTATCTTTTCAACTACCCATGTTCTCTAAATCACACTTAACACAACGCTATCCGTGATAAAGACTTCACACTTACCCACCATAACAACATAACCATGTCTCTATGGCTAAAGGTATCTCAGAATTCATCGCCTTACTTCCTCTTTGTCGCCTAACCATAATCCCTCGCAGGCGCTAGCTATATAAGGCGACGAACCACCACCGATCCCGGCGTCGAGTCGCTACATCCGTATACCGCTTAATCTGACAAATCCTCACCAAATGGCCTCGCGACCGCAAGCATAACAATCTCCCAAACTAGTACGACACCCGAGGACCATTCTCGCCTCTCTATCCATGTAACTCGCGACAAAGAACTCAAGAAATCCCGGTCTCGCACTATCTGATCTAGGGTAACCACCGGTTCGCCCGTCTCATTCCCACCACCACTCACTAGTAATCGCTATCTCTCGAACTCATATCCTCGCTCCTAGTCGTGGAACCGAGGCTCGTATCGTGGCCTCCGTAGAAATCGCCGCCGCCTAAACTCACTGGGCTAGCGGCGCCATAAAACTCATCGTCAAGTACTATCTCGTAATGACCAGTTCGTGCTCCTCAGAATCTCTCTCGTGTTCTACTCGTAGCTCCTCTCGCTGCCTTGCCCATCTGGCTCGTTGCCTCGCAGAGGCATAACTGGTACATACGAATACGTCCGAGGGAGTCCAACTTATAACACAGCTCTAAGGCACGATCTCATAGTGAGAAGAATAGAAACCAATCCTAAATATCTTACAGCCTCCTGATTATAGATGTGGTGCACAACACACCGATAATCAAGACTCTACTAGATACGGTCTGTAGACACTTTCCGAGGATTAATCGCCTGATACCACTTTTGTCACGACCAACCGGCCCGTGGATCGTGTCTTACCTGCACCCTAGTGATACAACATCGAGAAAATCAATGAAATAAAAACATGAACATGAAACAAGAGATATGATAAAAAAACAAAGCAACCAAAATAGCTTCTTCTTGATATATACAGACCAATAGCATCCTTTACAACCCCGCCTACAACAAGATTACATGCACTTCTAAGAAAGTGATAATAACTATGACGGACAGGCCCCGCCATACCCTCAATGTACAAGAACCCATGCACTGTGGTAACATACCACAAGATAAGCCTCCGAGAAACGGCTTCCTAATACGCCGAATCGTGATCCTAAGAGCGAGGATCCACAACCGATGTACTTCTACCGCAGATTAACGCAGCCCTCAAGCGAGGTCAAGATAACAGTACTAAGTATGTGAAATCAAATATCAGAAATGAAATCACGATACTATATAAAATGAGACATGTATGATAACCAAACTACGCTTACAACATAAAAGTAGTCATGTCAAGTCGTGGACTCACACTCAAGTCATCCTCATGCCCGTGAACTCCTTCCTCACCGCCAGCCTAGGTATAAATCAGATAACATGTCTCGCCCATTCCACGGGACTCGATAAGAATCGCGGAATACATGTCTCGCCCATCTCACGGACTCGATAGGAATCGATGGAATACATGTCTCGCCCATCTCACGGGACTCGATAGAATCGTATGGAATACATGTCTCGCCCATCTCACGTGACTCGACAGGAATCGATGGAATACATGTCTCGCCCATCTCACGGGACTCGACAGAATCGGATGGAATACATGTCTCGCCCATCTCACGGACTCGATAGGAATCGATGGAATACATGTCTCGGCCCATCTCATGGGACTCGATAGGAATCGTATGGAATACATGTCTCGGCCCATCTCATGGGACTCGATAGGAATCGTTCACAACCAATCAGTCGGCCCTCCATCGAGAGACGCGGCGGTATAGAAATATAGTACTTGCACAACAAGGTTATCACACGCAAACATAGGCAAGTTACACACAACTCAAGGTACTTTTATTTTATGTCAAAGTCCGGGTTTTAACCCCAAAGTACTACATACGTTAAATTCTTTTAAAAGATCCATTTTTTTTACAAAGGTCACCCGATACCCGTAGTATTAACATAGAGTGACTAACATTTATAAGTAAACCAAAACACTTTCCTTATTAAAATTAAGTAACAACATTCTTTTTCAAAAGTTCAAGTTTGCCTAATTTCAAATGCCCAAGTCTCTTATTTTCGAAAGATTCCATAGATCATAGTCTTAATCACTTAACGTAATCTCCTTTTAAAACAATTGAGTAACATATGCCTTATGTGTGAGTAGCTTGTTCTTTTTTATAACCATCTTATTAAAGCAGCCATGATCTAGGATATGTAATACAAGTTTGTTTTATCTTAGCTTCTATGCAGATGGAGGTTTCTACTGGTTTTAATATAATTCATTAGTCAATACATTTCCTTTATTAACGCTGCAATGGTTTGTTCGATACTTATTCTCATTTCCGAAATCAGTAAAACATTATTCTTTAAAAGCCAAGTACTCATTACTCACGAATGAGGTTTCACAACTTTTTAACAAAATTCATAGAACGTCATTTATAAGTTAAGTCTCTTATCTTTTAAGATCAAGTCTCTTAACTTCTAAAATCAATAAACCATTCTTTTACCTACATAAAGTCGTTATAACTAACTTCCCATAAAGCTATTATAACACTATATGTTTTAAACCAACCAAAACTCGTTTAGCACACGTACGTCTACCATACTACATAGTTCACAACAATCATGCTAGAAAAGATAGGAAGAGGTTAACATACCTCGCGACGATTATCGACAAATAGCAAAACGCTCCAAGTACTTCAACCCGTCGGCTACTCCTTTAGCCAAGTAGATCACGCCACACGTAGTACTCCACTCCTAAAATGGTCATAGTACTTCTATCAAACCTTTCTACCATGTAGACTTATACCAATAAAAAGCCTCTAATTCTATGGAAAATCAAGACTTCCGCTTTTACTCACTTTTCCATCTTTCTCCAAGGCCCGAATAACTATAATTATATGCCATAAATAAGGCGTAATAATTAAACAACATAAAGAAGGGATTACACGCCCAAACGGTAACGCGTTTACTATCACGCCTTCATAATAACAATAAGTAAAAGAAGGGATTACGCTACCAACCGTAACGCGTTTACTATCACGCCTTCATAACAATACAATAATTAAAAAGTGGATCACACGCCCAATCTAACGCGATTTAACAATCTTCCTTAACAGAAATGTAACATACCCAATGTAAATACAAACCAAAGTAAATACACCCAAAGTAAATACACCTTAAGTTGGGGTCCTGGCCAACTTTGTCCATTTTACTTATCCAAATTACTCATTAGTCATCCAACTTATATTTCCATTCTTAATATAAGTTATAGTTACTTGTTAAATACTTCTTCACAAGTAAGGTACGCTTGATACGCTGGATACGCTTTTACCATTTTAATGGCGAACGGCCAATACTTTCTTTTAACAAGTTAACAAGATCCAACTCTTCCAAACTTTTACTCCATATATTATATACTCCATAATATTCTTATAATATATGTATAATAACCAATTCACAAAGAGGTTAAGGTTTACTACCTCAAATAGCCCAAAATATCCAAGTTCTTAAAGTCGCCCAAGCAAGTCTTAGCTCCAAATCTTTACGCCCAATCCACTACAAGCAACCCATAAGCTCCTAACCAACTTCTCTTCAAGATTCAACTCCAAAAAGTGAAGAACACTTAGGTTTCCAACTAGCAACTTTCTGCCAAGACAACAAATAGAGGTTGTGGTGTGAAATCTTTTCCAACTCTTGGTACACAATCTTCCTAACACCTTAGTGGAAGAACACTTAAGAGTTTAAGAATTGTTGGACAAATTTTGCTCAAGAAATGGGGCAAAGCCAGAGCTCTAGGTCAAGGGAGAAGCGGAGGGAATTTCTTTTGTCACGACCAACCTCGGCCCGTGATCGTGCCTTACCCCTGCACCCTAGTGATACAACATCGAGAAAACCAAATGAAAATAAAACTTAAACATGCAAAAATGTATACGGATCATGATGAAAGAAGATAGGCCAACCAAAACGGCCGCTTTTCAACATATATATATACATAGACGCTTGAATAGCCATAATCCTTACAACCCCGCCACAACAAAGCATGCACTCTAAGATTTTTACACAACTATGGCAGACAGTGGCCCGCCATACCCTCGAATGTACAAGAACCTACTGCACTGTGGTAACATACCAAAAGATAAGCTCAAGGAACTGAGCTTCCTAATATGCTCAAATGTGATCCTAAATGCTGGGATCAACTGACGACTCTACTCATGCAGATGAACGCAGCTTCAAGGAGGTCAAGACAACAGTACTAAGTATGTGAAATCAGAAATATCAGAATGAAATCATAATAATATAAAAAGCAGGAGACATGTATGATAACCAAACTACGCTTCATAACATAAAAGCCATGCTAAGTCGTGACTCACGCCCTCAAAGTCATCCCTCATGCCCGTGGAACTCCTTCCTCACTGCCGGCAGTCTAGGTACAAATCATGTGATACGTATAACATCTCTCGGCCCATCTCATGGACTCAATATAAAAATGTGTGGAATACATTCCTGCTCATCTCGCGAACGCGTAGTCGAGTGAATACATTCCCTGCTCATCCCACGAACACTGTAGTCGAGTGAAATACATTCCTGCTCATCCTACGAACGCGTAGTCGAGTGAAATACATTCCCTGCTCATCCTACGAACACTGTAGTCGAGTGAAATACATTCCCTGCTCATCCCATGAACACTGTGAGTCGAAAGTGAAATACATTCCTTGCACAACAAGTCTATCACACGCAAACATAGGCAAGTTACACACAACTTAAAGTACTTTCATTTTATGACAAAGTCCGGGTTTTAACCCTAAAGTACTACGTACGTTAAATTCCTTTTAAAGAGATCCTTTCCTTTTATAAAAGTCACCCGACAATTCGTAGTATAAAAATAGAGTGACTCACATTTTTAGGTAAACCAAAACACTTCTCTTTTTAAAGTCGAGTTACCACATTAAAACCAATGATGAAACCCTTCTTTTGTTTTCATAAAGTTGTTATAACTAACTTCCCATAAAGCTGTTATAACATTTTATGTTTTAAACCAATTTAAGACAAAAGAATGCCTTCTTTTCCCTAGAGTTCCAGTTTGCCTAATTTCAACTACTCAAGTCTCTTTATTTTAGAAAAGTTTCATAGTTCAATGTCTTAATCTCTTTTAAAGCAATTGAGTAACATAAGCTATAGGTGTGAGCAGTTTATTCTTGTTTATAACCATTTATTAAAGCAGCCATGATCTAGAAAATGTAATATCATTTTGTCTCATCTTAGCTTCTATGCAGATGGAGGTTTCTACTGGTTTTAATAATACTTCATTATTAAATACATTTTCCTTTATTAACGCTGCAGTGGTTTGTCGATACACATTCTGATTTCCAAATCAAGAAACATTATTCCTTTTAAAAACCACGTACTCATTACTCACGAATGAGGTTTCACACAAAACTCATATTAATTCATTTAAGTTAAGTCTCTTATCTTATAAGATCAAGTCTCTTAACTTCTAAAATTAGTAAACCATTTTCTTTACCTCTCTTAAGACGTTATACCTAACTCCCCATAAAGCTAGTATAACTCTTTTTAAAACCTTTAAAACCAAGTGTTACTCTTCTTTCAAAAATGGTTTCTTAACTCTTGTGACATACTTCAAGTTTCTTATTATTCAAAGCTTAAGTCAAAAGACATTGCCGCATAACCACGCTCAATTAGCACACGACGCTCACCGCATTATATATTATTCAAAGCTTAAGTCAAAAGACATTGTCGCACTATATATATCTTCCTTTAAAATATCATGCTCAAGAGTATAGAAGAATCACATACCTCGCGACGATTATCGACTATAAGCAAAACGCCCACGGCTATAACCCGCTAGCCTTGTCCACCTTCTAAGTAGCACATGCTACTTGCGTAACATTCAACCAATAAAGGTTATCACCATCAGAATACACCCTAAGTAAGTACAGTTTAATCTTCTTTAAATTCAGGCTTAAGTCCAAAGACATTGCCGCAAAACTATGTTTTGTTCTATATATAGTATACTTCAACTATATATTCCTACAACATGTAATTTCCAATTACAATAGAAGGATGAGTATTTACCTCGATGAGCCCAAAATTATCCACGATAAACGCCGCTCCCGAAAGCAACGCTTAGCTCCTACTCCGCGCTCCAACCCGCCTCCAAACAACCCTTAGAAGTTCTACTTAACTTCTACTTAACACTTCAACCGACTACGGTTTTCCTTGTGGGTTTCGCTTAGTGTCTAAAGGAAGTATAATAGTTTTTCCGGGCTTTTGTATGTTGTAACTCGGGAATACTACAAGGTATTTGGGCCAAGGTATTCGACATTATAACAATACTAGAGAGTATTTCTATACCACAAAAAGGGTATTATACGAAACAATTAGGTTAGTGGTACCTCTGGCTAGTGGCACCACAGTGAGTGGGAGGCTCTCGCCAAGCACAACTAGGAGTGGGAGAGGGACGAAAGCTCACACTAAGAGTGGAGGATTTTTAACACTTAGAACAATTTTGGATGAAGAATTTCATCAACTTAGAGGGTATTTATAGTCAAGAAACGCCAACCAACGCCAAGATCGATCCAAGTGTAAGTGCAAGTAGGCTAGATTTTAACCATGTGCACTTATCCATCTACCACACAACTTGCACAAAAATATCCTACCTACTACAAGCCACATTTCGCCCACCATTGCCGCCCAACCTCATCCAACGTGAGACGCCACCCTCCCGCTGGTCCAAAATGTTTCGCCTCTCTAAAAATCCGCAAAAATATAAACGACATAGCCGAATTTTCCTTCGCAAGTTTAGTAAAACGCTTCATAAAAACGATTCCTTTCGCACTTGTGCTCAAATTTTCGAACCATGCCAACTTTAAGGCTTAAATTTATATACGCACGCCCCACGCATATACCGAAATACTGGTATAACACTTGTCTCAAATGTCTAAGTGTGGAAGATTTCATCAACTGGGTGCATATATAGGAAAACCAAGGGCTAGGATGAAGGCAAGTGTGTGGTCGAGATTGGGGACAAGTGTGCGGGTCCCACAAGCCACTTGTCCACACTAAAATATCTCTGCAAGACAAGTGCCACTTGTCTTTCCACTGTTTAGCACATTTCTACCATAAGGCCACCTAGGGGTGACACGTGTCGCCTCCTATTCGCCCAAAATATTTCATCTTCCGAAAATATCCATAATGGCCAAAATCTCAAAACAAAGCTGGCCCACAAAACCAGAATTTCTCCCGTGGCCCCACGTGACCAATTTCCTAAATAAAATCTCATAATTCTAATATAATTCAAGAAGCCCAAATACCAAACTGGGAATCCAATTCCCATCAACGAACCTTTTTCCTTCACAAAACCCTAAACTTTTCCGTCAAAAATCACATCTTTCATTCTTTCCAAAATTTCGCCGATTCTCGCACGCACGCCCTCACATACATACCCCGAACTACGGGTATAACAATAAAGGCGCCCTCCATAAAGGGTCGGATTATGTTATGCAGGTAAGTAAGTTATACGGTAATGAACTCGACGGTTTTTCCAAGCACGCACGTAAGAACGCGACTATAACTTTTATGTAAAATGGAAAAGATAATAAGGTACGATTAAGTTCACGAGATAGTAATGACACTAGGAACCGGTATTTAGTTTATATACTTGCCTCGCCATTCTTTTGTACGCTTATGATTTGTTTATCAGACTTATTTTCCGCTCCATATTCTGCACTGTTAGACCGACTTCTGGCTACGCTCATGTCCGCAGTTTAGGTACACAGGATCCGCGAGCGTAGGATCCTCGTTCAAAGATTTTGAGACGGCTCCAATGTTCCCGAGTTTGTCGCCATGGTTATGTATATTCGTGGTACGCGCGGCCTTGTCCCGTTATAGTATTTGTCCAAACCTGTAGGTCCAGATTCATCCATGGGATGACAAAGCAGAGTTGTTTTTACATTGTTAACAGGTAGACTTTCGTAATTTTTATGTTATGGCACTTTATCGCTTGGCCTTAGTTTTGAAAAAAAGAGTGTTATTTATCTTCCGTAGTTTATTATGTTATATGAATGTGAGGTGCCTGTAGGCACCGGGCCCGGCCTGGTCGTGACAAAAGTGGTATCGAGCGCTTAGTCCTCGGTGTCTACGCATCGTGTCAGTAGAGTCTTGATTATCGCTGGTGTGCACCACATCTATAATCGAGGTCGCAGGACACTTAGGATTGGTTTCATTCTTCTCGCCCGAGATCGCGCGATAGAGTTGTTGTGGTCGCCTCCCTAACGAAGTTATGCTGATCGCAGCCACGAGTAAGGCAAAGCGACCTGAAGCGACTATGTGGATTGCGATCCAGTTGGTAATGATTGTAGTATAGTTGGTATTGTGACATACTATACGGAGTTACGATGAGGGTCGACGCTGTCGCTTAGAATGATCAGATTACCAAGAGTTGGTAAAGACTAACTAGACACCGGAAGGTATGAACAGCTTAATGAATTCTCGCCAAGGTCTTATGTTTTATTTTGGGATAATCGGGAAAGGATGAATCGCCTGATAAGGCAAGTGGACCCTTAAGAAGTCATGTTAAAAACTTAATGGAATACCATGTTAATAGATTAAGCCACGTGGTACGCCAGAAGAGGATTGTACGGACGAGATCCGATAGAGTAAGGGTCATTGTGATCAAGATTTACACGATTATGGTATTATGAGAAGTTATTGCACCTGCACGGATCGTAAGGTAGGCTGGAGCATGGGAATCGCGAGCCTAAGAATATTGATAATCGCCACACCTTAGATATATAAGGCTTTCGCCATAAGATTTTAAGTCACTCAAGGATAAGAGGTGTCATGACGGCGGTCAAAGTAGTACTGCTACGGGTCTCCCATAGCCCAAATATACTGGGATCACTTGGTAGTAGTTCGCCATACGACTGGGTCACGAGGGTGCAAGGCCCAAGTCTAGCTAATTGTTTAACTGTTCGTGGACGCGCTCCACGCGAACTGTGTCGAGAGCTAAATGGCCTCAGGTTGTTTAAAATAATGACTCAAAAGATCGGGGGCTGAATCGTATGGGGTTATGTATGTATGCTAGTATGAGTTGGAAGTACGGAAAGAGTGCACCAAGAAGAAAGATAGCAACCAAGTGTAAAGGAATAGAGCCCGAACTGTAAGGACCTTTCGAGGTAACTTCACACCGCGAGTGTTCGGTGTAGCCGAATGGTATATGATTCGCCGGTGATGATACAATGCCACCTTAGCGGACCTAGTAGAGATGATTACGGCAGACTTTGAGGTCATTATGAGTATGGACTAGTTGGCTTCGTGAGTTCCGTGGTTGACATCTTAGTATAAGTTTTGTTATATGCGCCACGAGGCATACGTTGTATGGGCGGTGTAGTAAAAGGAGACTATGTCGCTATCTAATAAGATCGACTGAAAGAACATTCGGGGACGAATATTTCTAAGCGGGGAAGAATGTTACACCCCGAAATTCAAGGACATGTTTAAGAGAATGTAAGTAAGGAACACAAGACTTGAAAAGGGTTCGAAAGGAAGAATTGTTTTTCTGACGGAAAATCTTCCGAATGTCGGAAAGGAAAAATGTTCGTTGGTGAGAATTAGATTCTCAAAATGCATTATTTGAAGAGTATGTAACTTATTATCCTTATGGAAATTTATTTTTATGGATTTGGTCACGTGGGGCCCACCCGAGGAATTTTACGTTTTGTGGGGCCCACGAGGGTTACGGAATTTTATGGACGAATGGTAGGGCGACACGTGGCACCCCCACCCCCACCCCCCCACACACAATGGTCTTGGACGAAATTATGCAAGGGTATTATGGTCATTGACCATGGTAGAAGACCAAGTCTTGCTAATTAAATAGTTTGATATTGTTGACTAAGTCCAAGGGCCACTTGGCTTGATCTCTTGTCACGACTGCCTGGCTCGCGGATCGTGCCTTACCCGCACCCAAGTAGTCATACATCGAGAAAAACCATGAATATAAACAACCAAGATATGAAACAAAGATAAATAAGACATACGCTGAAAAAGTTGCCTTTCGCATAATGTATATAAATAACCCAAATGAATAGCTACATCCCAACCTTACAACAGTCTACAGCACTCTAAGAGTTTAAATAACAATGGCGGACAGGCCCCGCCATACCTCAATACGAATATCTACAACGACAGTGACCATACCAAAATGCTAAGCTTCCGAGAAACGGAGCTTCTAACGCAAGCCGTGATCCTAAGAACGGATCACAAAGAGAGTACCTTTACTCGCGCAGATGAACGCAGCTTCCAAGGAGGTCAGCATAACAGTACCAAGTATGTGAAATCAAAATATCAGAAATGAAATCATAGTAGTCTATATAAGGCGTGAGACATGATGATAAGCCAAAACTACGCCACAAATAAATAAGCCATGTCAAGTCGTGACCTACGCCTCAAAGTCATCACAATAGAACCGTGACGGTAAGTACGAAGGCGAGTCGACTACTAAAACCCACGCACTACCAAGGTCATAAATCAGATTACGAGATCTGTCAGACCATCACATGATCAAAGCCGCCACTCGCCCGCAGATCTAATGCGCGATCTAGTCCCGAACTTCCCGCACTCCGCATAGGCCAAACAGATAGGCCCGCATGAGGTATAACCCCGCATCGAGGGTAGCTACTCCCTGCAGCGCCCTAGACTCGTCATCCGCATGGCTACAAGAACCGCATGACCACAAGGGCCGCATACTAACTCGAACTCCCGCAGCCTGCATAGGCCATACTGCACCCGCATAAGGTATTCTCGAATCATAGTCCATCGACCCGCTGAGTCTACCCCGCATCGAGGGCAGCTTAACTCCCTGAGTTATGAATGATATAATATCAACATAACCGATTATTGCTAAACAACATAAGCACAACAAGGAAAACCCTTTACACAAATATCACAAGATACTAACTCACGAAGATCCTAACATGTTTACTTATCCAAATAACAAGAAAATATTACAAGACTATCACAAATCAATACAATCAAGTTATTCACACAAGGTACTTTCTACATTATGTTAACAAGTTCAAGTTGTTAGCCCCAAAGTACTTCATGTATTACTCTTTTAAAAGATCCGCTTTCTTTTACAAAAGTCACACAATAACCGTAGTATAAAAATAGAGTAATTATCTTTTCAAGTACATTAAAACACTTCTCCTTGTAAAATCAAGTAACAACATTCTTTTCCTAACGCTCAAGTTTGCCTAATTTCAATTACTCAAGTTTCTCATTTTCAAAGTGGTTTGTAGTTCATAGTTTTAACTTTAAAACAATTTGAGAAACATATACCCTAAGTGTGAGTAGGTTATTATTATTCAGAATAATCTTATTACAAAGCCATGATCTAGTAAATGTAATATCATTTTGTCTCATCTTAGCTCCTATGCAGATGGAAGTTTCTACTAGTTTTAATAATACCTTATTAGTCAAAATAATTCCTTTATTAGCGCCAATATGGTTTGTTCGACATTTATTCGATTGGTAAACATCATTCCTTTGAAAACCAAAAATACTATTTACTCACTAATGAGGTTTCACACTTTTTAACAAAATTCATATTAGTATAATAAGTCAAGTCTCTTATTTCCTTAAATCAATAAATCGTCTTTTATCACTCTTAAGCCGTTATACCTAACCTCCCATAAAGCTAGTATAACTCTTAAGCTTTTAAAACCAAGTGTTACTCTTTCCGTTAAAAATGATTCAAGATTCCTTTGAAATGTTTTCGCTTCTTATTATTCGTGCTTAAGCGAGGCATTGCCGCAAGTGTTATTCAAAGTGCTTGCGTGAGGCATTGCCGTAAGTATTATTCGCTAACACACGACGCTCACCGCACTATATATATTGTAAAATATCATGCTTTAGGAAGAATCACATACCTTCTCGCGAAACCTCCCGCTAAGTTGAATATGTCGCGCGCAGAGTATCGACCTATAATACCAACACGCCTATCAACGCCCGCATCAGATCGCATAAAGTTCTAAGCGAGGGTTCGTTATTCTATGGTCATTCGGGCAGCACTTCCTACCCGCGAGCTACTCAAGTTCATCGTGAAAACAAATTCTATGTAAGTACAGCTTCTATTATTCATCTTTAAACCCTTCTATCGTGATAATACCAATTCTATTCTCGCAATATCCTTCTAAGTATTTAATACTTATTCCTATGCTTCTACAAGATATATATTCTAATTACAAAAGGAGGATAAGGTTATTTACCCTCGTAAGCCCAATAATATCCTAGATAAAGTCGCACTGAGCAAGGTTTAGCTCCTGTTGTGCGCCCAGAGCTCCAAGAAAACCTTAGAAGTTCTTCACAACTTCTACTAAGGACTGGCGGATTCGGGCTAGGTAATTTGGGCATTATAACAATACTAAGGCAACTTTTCTACCAAGGGAGTGGGTAGTGTTTCGCTAGGCTAGCTTTAGGGGGTTGCTCTCGGCCAGGCTTCTCAAAAGGGAGGGTGTGTTTGGACGAAACAACAAGAGTGAGAGGGAGGATTTGAGACTTAGATAGATTGCTCAATTTAGGATGAAATAACTCTTCAACAAGGGGTATTTATAGTCAAGACATGGCCAACCAATGGCCAAGATTATGCCAAGTGCAAGGCAAGTGTAGGGCGAGGATTTAGGCAAGTGTCCTTGGCCAACTTGCACACAAAATATCCTACCAACTACTTGACAAAAATTGTCATCCAATCGCCTCAATGCCGCGTAACATCCATCAATGAGAGGGTGACAAGTGTCGCCTCTCGCTGGTCCAAATGTTTCGCCTCTCGGAAAAATTCGCAAAAATTAGAAATGACATAGCCGAATTTATCCTACGCGAGTTGTGTAAAACGCTTCGCCGAAAAACGACTCTAAACGCGTCAGGTACAAAGTGGAATTCGCCCAAGCCAACTAGGGGGTGACACGTGTCGCCTCCTACTGGCCCAAAATATTTCATCTTCCAAAATATCCACAATGGCCAAAATCTCAAAACAAAGCTGGCCCCACAAAATCAGAATTTTCTCCCCGTGGGCCCCACGTGACCATTTCCAAAATAAACTCCATAATTCTCTAAAATTCCAAGAAGTCCGAATACCAAACTGGGAATCCAATTCCATAAACGAATCTTTTCCTTCACAAAACCCTAAACTTTTCCGTGGAAAATCACCTCTTTCTTCCATTCCAATTCCAACGTCCGATTCTCGCACGCACGCCCCCGCATACATACCCCGAAACTACGGTATAACATTCTCCTCTTAGAAACATTCGTTCCGAATGTTCCTTCTAGGTATCAAACAAACAGCGCCAAAGATAGTCCTTATCGCTATACTTACTTAAACAACCATGCCACACCGGTCACAACACAACAAGCGCATATACTTATCTCCAAGTCCACGAGGAATCACCTCTATCACAAAACTCCTACTGAGATCTAAAAAGATACTCCTTCGCCCTACTCTTTACAAACGAATGATCACACCTATGCTCGTAATACATGCTCGTTTCTTCCTTTACTCGTCGTGATACCACTTTTGTCACTTTGTCGCGAGCCTTGCCCCGACGACTCCAACAAATGGTACCGCCGCTATGATCCTCGAGGATGTCGTGACACTTCTTGTACGCCGAACTCTTACCACCTTCTCATATCGCTTAGTTTCCAAATCTCGGGTTACTATCTCTACCGTGGTCATCATTAATCGAACACTCGTGGATTTCGATACTTTCCGATCATAACAATACGAAAGACGGACGCATCGCCTCCTAAGTCGGACGGCAATGCTAACATATAGGCAACCTGGCCTAATATTCACATGAACTCAAAAGGCCCAAAGTAACACGCTAAGTTTCTCTGCTTTCCAAAACTCGCCACACCCTATCCACACCATTGAACAAACCTCAACTAACTATTCCGAACCTTGCCAACATCGAACCAATCGACGGCAATTTATACTTCCGCCCTACAAGGCTTCCTAAGGCGACATCCGAATACTGAAAATGGTAGCTTAAACATTCCCTTTACAGAGACAACAATCCCTACAACTACTCCCGAATTCAAACATCGCTCGAGGCGAACGCGACTCGAGACTTACTCGAAGTTCTTAACCCCGCTCGTAAAACTTCCAAAAAGGAAACAATGCACTGGCTCCACTGTCATCATAAGGTGAAGGTAGCACTCTGCAGCCTTACAACCTTTCTGATATAATCACCCCACCGAGTACACTGGCCTTTGCTAGAAGACAAGACGGCCGACCTCCTCGGCCCGACCATCGGGTCGAACGTATCCACGAACTCGCACGCTGTTAACTAAACTTGGGCCTAACACCCTAGTGACTTACCACCCGGGACCACCAAAACTGACCACCACCAAACAAAGCCACGGTCGACCCGCCACACGGCCTCCACCCAACCCGGCAATGCGCAAACACTAGCTCCCGATTCGAACAATCTCACCAATCACGCTATTTAAAACCTAGCGGTCTTCTACCCTCTTTCATTCCACATTACCTGTGGATTCATCCCACAAAATATCTCACGATACTATGCACCTCGACAAGGGTCAAACACGAAGTAATTCTTTTACCAAAGATGGCCTCGCCTCTAAGGTCTCTACGCATACATCCTAAGGCTCCCACTTTCTATCCCCAATCTTTCCCGACTAACTAATCATGATTCCCAATCACAGCTTAACACAATGCTATCGAACATAATACTTAAGATATTCGCTACACATATAAATCTCTAAAGGGTTAAGGATATACCAGATTCACGCCGCACTTCCTTAGGTCATTCTAATCAAACCCGCTCGGGCGATACCGGGAAGGTGATGAACTATCCATCGATCCCGGCGCCGAGTCTCTACATCCGCACCACCCTGGCCTGACAATTCTCGCAAATGGCCCTTCCGCCGCAAACATAACAAGTCGACGCGAAGAACGACACTTCCACGATGACATCGACCACAACGGCCACACCGAGCGGGGTGGCCTCTCCGCTAACACCCTCCTCTCCGAACCATCGCATCCACAATCGGTCTAGTAGGCCGAGTCTCGCATTGTATCCTTCCTCATAGAACATTCTCGCTATATGGCTCGACGGCCGCAATAAAAACAAGCACCGAAAAGACTCGCACTTCCCGATGACACCGCCACACCGCGGAACACCGAGGAAAAATCAACCTCGGAGGACACCGCATCGGCGGAGGCGCATGTCTAATTCGGCCGAGGCGATTCGCCTCGAGTTACCAATGATCCCGCCAATCGCCCTCTTCGCCGCTTCTGGCCACTACGATCTCTACCTCTCTCACCACAGACATAATCCTCAACGCAAGCCTGCTCGCCCTCGATCAAGAGCTACTCCTCACAACCCTTCTTTAGATAAGCATCAATATCCTTGGAATACCGGGACATAAAATACTCTGCCGCCAAGTCCTTTGCTAGCAACAGGCCGTCCTTCCAATCCATATTTTCGCCGCCGTGGAACCGAAAGTCCAGATGTCATGACCGCAGAGGGAATCGCCGCCAGCTAAACTCTATCACGCCGCGACGCCTCGTAATCCCTCGCATGAAGCATCACCTCAGGTGATGATTGGGCTCGTGCCCTTCTAAATCTCTCAGATTTACTCGCAGCCTCCTTCGGCCGCTTTGCTCTTCCGCCCGAAGTTTCGGCGCGAGGCATCACCGTAAAGGAAAGGAATACGTTAGAGGGTCCAACTTATAACACGCCTCTAAAGCACGATCTCAGAGTGAGAAGAATGGAAACCAATCCTAAATATCCTATAGCCTCCTGACATCAAGTGGTGCACAACACACCGATAATCAAGACTTACTAGATACGGTTCAGACACTTTCCGAGGATTAATCGCTCGATACCACTTTTGTCACGACTGCCCGGTTCGTGGATCGTGCCTTACCCGCACCCAAGTAGTCATACATCGAGAAAAACCATGAATATAAAACAACCAAGATATGAAAGATAAATAAGACATACGCTGAAAAGTTGCCTTCAAGATAATGTATATAAATAACCCAAAATGAACAAGCTATATCCCAACCTTACAACAGTCTACAGCACTCTAAGAGTTTAAAATAACAACAATGGCGGACAGTTCCCGCCATACCTCGAATACTAATATCTACAACGACAGGACCATACTAAAATGCTAAGCTCCGAGAAACGGAGCTTTACCAACGCCAAGCGTGATCCTAAGAACGGGATCAACAGGAGTACCTTTACCGCGCAGATGAACGCAGCCTCCGGCGAGGTCAAGACAACAGTACCAAGTATGTGGAAACCAAAATATCAGAATGAAATCATAGTAGTCTATATAAGGCAGAGACATGTATGATAAGCCAAAACTACGCTTCACAATAAATAAGGCCATGTCAAGTCGTGACTCATGCCTCAAAGTCATCATAATAGAACCGCACGGTAAGTAGTACGGCGAGCCGACTACTAAAACCCACAGCACTAACAAGGTCATAAATCAGATTACGAGATCTGTCTGCATCATTACATGATCAAAGCCGCCACTCGCCTGCAGATCTAATGCGCATCTAGTCCTCGAACTTCCCGCAGCCCGCATAGGCAAACAGATAGGCCCGCATGAGGTATAACCCGCATCGAGGGTAGCTACTCCGGCAGGCCCTAGACTCGTCGTCCGCATGGCTACAAGAACCGCATGACCACAAGGGCCGATACTAACTCGAACTCCCCAGCCCGCATAGGCCATGCTGCACCGCATAAGGTATTCTCGAATCATAGGTCCATCGACCGCCGAAGTCTACCCCGCATCGGAGGGCATTTAACCCCTGAGTTACGAATGATATAATATCAACATAACCGATTATTGCTAAACAACATAAGCACAACAAGGAAAACCCCTTTACACAAATATCACAAGATACTAACTCACGAGCATCCTAACATGTTTACTTATCCACCAACAAGAAAATATTACAAGACTATCACAAATCAATACAATCAAGTTATTCACACAAGGTACTTTCTACATTATGTTAACAAGTTCGTTGTTAGCCCCAAAGTACTTCATGTATTACTTTTTAAAAGATCCGCTTTCTTTTACAAAAGTCACACAATAACCGTAGTATAAAAATAGAGTAATTATCTTTCAAGTACATTAAAACACTTCTCCTTGTAAAATCAAGTAACAACATTCTTTCCTAACGCTCAAGTTTGCCTAATTTCAATTACTCAAGTTTCTCATTTTCAAAGGGTTTGTAGTTCATAGTTTTAATCCTTTAAAACAATTTGAGAAACATATACCTTAAGTGTGAGTAGGTTATTATTATTCGTAATAATCTTATTACAAAGAGCCATGATCTAGTAAATGTAATATCATTTTGTCTCATCTTAGCTCCTATGCAGATGGAAGTTTCTACTAGTTTTAATAATACCTTATTAGTCAAAATAATTCCTTTATTAGCGCTATGGTTTGTTCGACATTTATTCCGATTGGTAAAACATCATTCCTTTTGAAAACCAAAATACTATTTACTCACTAATGAGGTTTCACACTTTTAACAAAATTCATATTAGTATAATAAGTCAAGTCTCTTATTTCCTTAAATCAATAAATCGTTCTTTTTATCACTCTTAAGCCGCTATACCTAACCTCCCATAAAGCTAGTATAACTCTTAAGCTTTTAAAACCAAGTGTTACTCTTCTGTTAAAAATGATTCAAGATTCCTTTGAAATGTTTTCGCTTCTTATTATTCAGCTTAAGCCAGGCATTGCCGCAAGTGTTATTCAGCTTAAGCCGAGGCATTGCCGTAAGTATTATTCGCTAACACACGACGCTCACCGTACTATATATATTGTAAAATATCATGCTTTAGGAAGAATCACATACCTTCTCGCGAAACCTCCCGCCAAGTCAATATGTCGCGCGCAGAGTATCGGGACTATAATACCAACACGCCTATCAACGCCCGCATCAGATCGATAAAGTTCTAAGCAGAGGGTTCGTTATTCTATGGTCATTTGGGCAGCACTTCCTACCCGTGAGCTACTCAAGTTCATCGTGAAAACAATTCCATGTAAGTACAGCTTCTATTATTCATCTTTTAAACCCTTCTACCGTGATAATAGCCAATTCTATTCTCGCAATATCCTTCTAAGTATTTAATACTTATTCCTATGCTTCTACAAGATATATATTCTAATTACAAAAGGAGGATAAGGTTATTTACCTCGTAAGCCCAATAATATCCTAGATAAAAGTCATACCGAGCAAGGTTTAGCTCCTGTTGTGCGCTCCCAGAGTCCAAGAAAACCTTAAGTTCTTCACAACTTCTACTAAGGACTAATGGATTTGGGCTAGGTAATTTGGGCATTATAACAATACTAGAAGGCAACTTTTCTACCAAGGGAGTGGGGTAGTGTTTCGCTAGGCTAGCTTTAGAGGGGGTTGCTCGCCAGTGGCTTCTCAAAAGGGAGGGTGTGTTTGGACGAAACAACAAGAGGAGAGAGGGAGGATTTGAGACTTAGATAGATCGTCAATTTAGATGAAATAACTCTTCAACAAGTGGTATTTATAGGTCAAGACACGCCAACCAATGGCCAAGATTACGCCAAGTGCAAGGCAAGTAGGGCGAGGATTTAGGCAAGTGTCCTTGGCCAACTTGCACACAAAATATCCTACCAACTACTTGACAAAAATTGTCATCCAATCGCCTCAATGCCGTGTAACATCCATCAATGAGAGGGTGACAAGTGTCGCCTCTCGCTGGTCCAAAATGTTTCGCCTCTAAAAATTCGCAAAAATTAGAAATGACATAGCCAATTTATCCTACGCGAAGTTGGTAAAACGCTTCGTTAAAAACGACTCTAAACGCTGTCAGGTACAAAGTGGAATTCGCCCAAGCCAACTGGGGGTGACACGTGTCGCCTCCTACTCGCCCAAAATATTTCATCTTCCAAAATATCCACAATGGCCAAAATCTCAAAAACAAAGCTGGCCCACAAAATCAGAATTTTCTCCCCGTGGCCCCACGTGACCATTTCCAAAATAAAACTCCATAATTCTCTAAAATTCCAAGAAGTCCGATACCAAATCTGGGAATCCAATTCCATAAACGAATCTTTTTCCTTCACAAAACCCTAAACTTTTCCGTGGAAAATCACCTCTTTCTTCCATTCCAATTCCAATGTCAGATTCTCGCACGCACGCCCTCGCATACATACCTCGAAACTACGGGTATAACATTCTCCCTCCTTAGAAACATTCGTCCCGAATGTTCCTTCTAGGTATCAAACAAACAGCGCCAAGATAGTCCTTATCGCTATACTTACTTTAAACAACCATGCCACACCCGTCACAACACAACAAGCGCACATACTTATCTCCAAGTCCACGAGGAATCACCTCTATCACAAAACTCCTACTCGAGATCTAAAAAGATACTCCTTCGCCCCTACTCTTTACAAACGAACGATCACACCTATGCTCGTAATACATGCTCGTCTTCCTTTACTCGTCGTGATACCACTTTTGTCACTTTGTCGCGAGCCTTGCCCCGACGACCCAACAAATGGTACCACGCTTATGATCCTCGAGGATGTCGTACACTTTGTACGCCAACTCTTACCACCTTCTCATATCGCTTAGTTTCCAAATCTCGGTTACTATCTCTACCGTGGTCATCATTAATCGAACACTGCGGATTTCCATACTTTCCGATCATAACAATACGAAGATCGACGCATCGCTTCCTAAGTCGGACGGCAATGCTAACATATAGGCAACCCCGCCTAATCTTCACATGAACTCAAAAGGCCCAAAGTAACACGCTAAGTTTCTCTGCTTTCCAAAACTCGCCACACCCTATCCACACCTGGAACAAACTCAACTAACTATCTCAACCTTGCCAACATCGAACCAATCGATCGAACTTATACTTCCGCCCTACAAGGCTTCCTAAGGCGACATCCTAATACCGAAATGGTAGCTTAAACATTCCTTTACAGAGACAACAATCCCCACAACTACTCCTCGAAATTCAAACATCGCCCGAGGCGAATGCGACTCAGACTTACCCGAAGTTCTTAACCCCGCTCGTAAAACTTCCAAAAAGGAAACACCGCACTGGCTCCACTGTCATTATAAGGTGAAGGTAGGCACCGCAGCCTTACAACCTTTCTCGATATAATCACCCCACCGAGCACACTGGCCTTTGCTAGAAGACAAGACGGCCGACCTCCTCGGCCCGACCATCGTCGAACGTATCCACGAACTCAGACGTTGGTTAACTAAACTGGGCCTAACACCCTAGTGACTCCTACCACCCGGCGGACCACCAAAACTGACCCCACCACCAAACAAAGCCACGGTCGACCCGCCACACGGCCTCCACCTAACCCGAATGCGCAAACACTAGCTCCCCGATTCTAACAATCTCACCAATCACGCATTTAAAACCTAGCGGTCTTCTACCCTCTTTCATTCCACATTACCTGTGATTCATCCCACAAAATATCTCACGATACTATGCACCTCGACAAGGGTCAAACACGGCAATTCTTTACCAAAGATGGCCTCGCCAAGGTCTCTACGCATACATCCTAAGGCTCCCACTTTCTCTATCCCCAATCTTTCCCGACTAACTAATCATGATTCCCAATCACGCTTAACACAATGCTATCCAACATAATACTTAAGATATTCGCCACACATATAAATCTCAGCGGTTAAGGATATACCAGATTCACGCGACTTCCTTAGGTCGTCTAATCAAACCCGCCACGGGCGATACCGGGAAGGTGATGAACTATCCACCGATCCTCGGCGCCGAGTCTCTACATCCGCACCACCCTTGGCCTGACAATTCCTCGCAAAATGGCCCCGCTGGCCGCAAACATAACAAGTCGACGCGAAGAACGACACTCCCACGATGACATCGACCACAACGGCCACACCGAAAGCGGGGTGGCCTCTCGCTAACACCCTCCTCTCCAACCATCGTGATCCACAATCGGTCTAGTAGGTCGAGTCCTCGTGATTGTATCCTTCCTCATGTAACATTCCTTGCTATACGGCTCGACGGCCGCAATAAAAACAAGCACCGAAAAAGACGCACTTCCCGATTTACACCGCCACACCGTGAACACCGAGGAAAATCAACTCGCGAGGACACTCAGACCGGGCGGAGGCGCATGTCTAATTCGCCACGAGGCGATTCGCCGAGAGTTACCAAATGATCCCGCCAATCGGCCCTCTTCTCGCCGCTTTGGCCACTCACGATCTCTACCTCTCTCACCACAGACATAATCTCGAACGCAAGCCCGCTCGCCCTCGATCAAGAGCTACTCCTCACAACCCTTCTTTAGATAAGCATCAATATCCTTGGAATACCGGTACATAAAATACTCTTCGCCAAGTCCTTTGCTAGCAACAGGCCGTCTCTTCCAATCCATATTTTCGCTCCCCGTGGAATCAAAGTCCAGATGTCATGACCGCAGAGGAATCGCCGCCGTAAACTCCCATCACGCGACGCCTCGTAACTCTCGCACGTAAGCATCACCCAGTGATGATTGGGCCTCAGGCTCTTCTAAATCTCTCAGATTTACTCAGCCTCCTTCTACTGCCTTGCCCTTCTGGGCCCGAAGGTCAGCGCGAGGCATCACCGTAAAGGAAAGGAATACGTTAGAGGTCCAACTTATAACACGCCTCTAAAGCACGATCTCAGAGTGAGAAGAATGGAAACCAATCCTAAATATCCTATAGCCTCCTCGACATCGCGTGCACAACACACCGATAATCAAGACTTACTAGATACGGTCTCAGACACTTTCCGAGGATTAATCGCTCGATACCACTTTTGTCACGACTGCCCGGCCCGTGGATCGTGCCTTACCCGCACCCAAGTAGTCATACATCGAGAAAAACCATGGAATATAAACAACCAAGATATGAAACAAGATAAATAAGACACGCTGAAAAGTCGCCTTTCGCATAATGTATATAAATAACCCAAAATGAACAGCTATATCCTGTCCTTACAACAGTCTACAGACTGTAAGAGTTTAAAACAACAATGGCGGGCGAGGCCCCGCCATACCCCGAATACGAATATCTACAACGACAGTGACCATACCAAAATGCTAAGCTCCGAGAAACGGAGCTTTCCTAACGCTGAAGCGGATCCTAAGAACGGATCAACAGGAGTACCTTTACCGCGCAGATGAACGCAGCCCGAAGGAGGTCAAGATAACAGTACCAAGTATGTGAAATCAAAATATCAGAATGAAATCATAGTAGTCATATAAGGCAGAGACACGATGATAAGCCAAAACTACGCTTCACAATAAATAAGGCCATGTCAAGTCGTGACCTATGCCTCAAAGTCATCACAATAGAACCGCACGGTAAGTACGGCGCGTAGCCGACTACTAAAACCTACGCATCAACAAGGTCATAAATCAGATTACGAGATCTGCTCTGCATCATTACATGATCAAAGCCGCCACTCGCCCGCAGATCTAATGTGCGCATCTAGTCCTCGAACTTCCCGCACCCGCATAGGCCAAACAGATAGGCCCGCATGAGGTATAACCCCGCATCGAGGGTAGCTACTCCCGCAGCCGCCCTAGACTCGCCGTCCGCATGGCTACAAGAACCGCATGACCACAAGGGCCGATACTAACTCGAACTCCCGCAGCTCCAGATAGGCCATACAGACCGCATAAGGTATTCTCGAATCATAGTCCATCGACCCGAAGTCTACCCCAGACGGAGGCGCTTAACTCCCGAGTTATGAATGATATAATATCAACATAACCGATTATTGCTAAACAACATAAGCACAACAAGGAAAACCCTTTACACAAATATCACAAGATACTAACTCACGTAGCATCCTAACATGTTTACTTATCCAATAACAAGAAAATATTACAAGACTATCACAAATCAATACAATCAAGTTATTCACACAAGGTACTTTCTACATTATGTTAACAAGTTCGGTTGTTAGCCCCAAAGTACTTCATGTATTACTCTTTTAAAAGATCCGCTTCTTTTACAAAAGTCACACAATAACCGTAGTATAAAAATAGAGTAATTATCTTTCAAGTACATTAAAACACTTCTCCTTGTAAAATCAAGTAACAACATTCTTTTCCTAACGCTCAAGTTTGCCTAATTTCAATTACTCAAGTTTCTCATTTTCAAAGTGGTTTGTAGTTCATAGTTTTAACTTTAAAACAATTTGAGAAACATATACCCTAAGTGTGAGTAGTTATTATTATTCAGAATAATCTTATTACAAAGAATCATGATCTAGTAAATGTAATATCATTTTGTCTCATCTTAGCTCCTATGCAGATGGAAGTTTCTACTAGTTTTAATAATACCTTATTAGTCAAAATAATTCCTTTTATTAGCGCTGCTGTGGTTTGTTCGACATTTATTCTGATTGGTAAAACATCATTCCTTTGAAAACCAAAAATACTATTTACTCACTAATGAGGTTTCACACTTTTAACAAAATTCATATTAGTATAATAAGTCAAGTCTCTTATTTCCTTAAATCAATAAATCGTTCTTTTTATCACTCTTAAGCCGTTATACCTAACCTCCCATAAAGCTAGTATAACTCTTAAGCTTTTAAAACCAAGTGTTACTCTTCTGTTAAAAATGATTCAGTATTCCTTTGAAATGTTTTCATCTCTTATTATTCAGCTTAAGCCAGGCATTGCCGCAGTGTTATTCAGCTTAAGCCAGGCATTGCCGTAAGTATTATTCGCTAACACACGTACGCTCACCGCACTATATATTGTAAAATATCATGCTTTAGGAAGAATCACATACCTTCCTACGAAACCTCCGCCAAGTTGAATATGTCGCACGCAGAGTATCGACCTATAATACCAATACGCCTATCAACGCCCGCATCAGATCGCATAAAGTTCTAAGCAGAGGGTTTGTTATTCTATGGTCATTTGGGCAGCACTTCCTACCCGAGCTACTCAAGTTCATCATGAAAATACCCTATGTAAGTACAGCTTCTATTATTCATCTTTAAACCCTTCATCGTGATAATAGCCAATTCTATTCTCGCAATATCCTTCTAAGTATTTAATACTTATTCCTATGCTTCTACAAGATATATATTCTAATTACAAAAGGAGGATAAGGTTATTTACCCTGTAAGCCCAATAATATCCTAGATAAAAGTCGTACTGAGCAAGGTTTAGCTCCTAAGTTGTGCGCCCAGAGCTCCAAGAAAACCTTAAGTTCTTCACAACTTATACTAAGGACTAAGGGATTTGGGCTAGGTAATTGGGCATTATAACAATACTGAAGGCAACTTTTCTACCAAGGAGGGGTAGTGTTTCGCCAGGCTAGCTTTAGAGGGGGTTGCTCTGGCCAGGCTTCTCAAAAGGGGAGGTGTGTTTGGACGAAACAACAAGAGGAGAGGGAGGATTTGAGACTTAGATAGATTGCTCAATTTAGGATGAAATAACTCTTCAACAAGTGGTATTTATAGTCAAGACATGGCCAACCAATGGCCAAGATTATGCCAAGTGCAAGGCAAGTGTAGGGTGAGGATTTAGGCAAGTGTCCTGGCCAACTTGCACACAAAATATCCTACCAACTACTTGACAAAAATTGTCATCCAATTGGCCTCAATGCCGCAGTAACATCCATCAACGAGAGGTGACAAGTGTCGCCTCTCGTTGGTCCAAATGTTTCGCCTCTCGAAAATTCGCAAAAATTAGAAATGACATAGCCTAATTTATCCTACGCGAAGTTGTAAAACGCTTCGCCGAAAACGACTCTAAACAAAGGTCAGGTACAAAGTGGAATTCGCCCAAGCCAACTAGTGGTGACACGTGTCGCCTCCTACTGGCCCAAAATATTTCATCTTCCAAAATATCCACAATGGCCAAAATCTCAAAACAAAGTGGCCCCACAAAACCGTAAATTTTCTCCGTGGCCCCACGTGACTATTTCCAAAAATAAACTCCATAATTCTCTAAAATTCCAAGAAGTCCGAATACCAAATCTGGGAATCCAATTCCCATAAACGAATCTTTTTCCTTCACAAAACCCGGAAACTTTTCCGTGGAAAAATCACCTCTTTCTTCCATTCCAATTCCAATGTCGTATTCTCGTACGTACGTCCCCGCATACATACCCTGAAACTACGGGGTATAACATCTCTTCCCTCCAAACTTAACAAGTGTTATAATATAGACCCTCCAATGTTTTATATAAGCACACTAGTAGCAAGACAAGTCTTCCAACACTTAGAAAAATTTAAGAAAACTTGAGAGAGGGTGATGGTGCTCTCGGCTTATAAGGAACAAGAAAAAATTTCAATTGTTGTCCATTATTCACAAGACATTAACCCAAGGTTCCTAAGGGTATTGTAAGGATATCTCAATAGAAAGATTTCGGAAAAACGACGTTTTTACGTTAGTCGCAAGGCGAAACCCTAAGGTGTTCTTCAACTTTGAAGATGGAACTTGAAGATGAGTTCTTCATAAGCTTCTAAGGAGTACTTGGAGCGGATTGGAACATAAGGAAAGGAGCTAAGAATTGCTAAGGAGCGACATTGAATCTTGGAAATTATAAGGGCTTGTAAAGGTAACATTCTTGTCGTTTTAGTAATTAAGATTACTTATTGTTGTAGCTATGGATATTAGCAAGTATGAGATATATTGTTACACCCCGTAAATTCAAGAAGATAAGATAAGAACATACCAAGGAATATAAGATTTGAAAGTTGAAAGATAAGTTGACAAACATGTGTTGGACGGATTTTGAGTCTACCTTGGAGTGTTGTACCCCAGTTGTTAAGAATTTCGAGATGTTTAAAAAGCCTAGTGTGTAGTCCGTTAAATCTAGATCCCAACGCAAACAAACTGCTCGATTACGGACATCGAGTCGTATGAAAGCAGTTGGTTTCGTCGTACACGCGTCGCGCCACGGTACAATACTGGCCGCGCGCGGTTGTACCGAGTCCATGGGTTGCAGCGCGCGTGGACGCGCGCCGAATGCTGGAACTTTTCTGAAGTGGCGCCACGCGCCAGCGGATTTTTCTCGCAGAACACGCGAAATCGTGATATTTTGTTAAAAGCCTATGGGAGGTGACAAGTGTCCTCCCATCCTTTGGACTGGAAAGGGCCTATTTTAGGCCAAGTCTTGAAGACTTGGCCATTTCATTTGGAAACCCTCCCAAGAAATCCTCTCCCTTCTCTCTAGATTTTCAAGAAAACCTAGCCTAAGAGGAAATTGTTGAGCGCGCAAGAAGGAAAAGTGTGGGTAAACTTGTGGAAGCACTGGGGACGAGTTTGACGGAAAAGAAATGGAAGAAAGGGCTTTTGTGGGCATCTCCAAAGGTAAAAGTTTCCTTCTCGATATGGGTTAATACTTGTTATAGTAGTTTAGAAACGAGCCCGAGGTCATATATTTTAGTAGTTTAGAATCGAGCCCGAGGTCGTTATATTTGAATAGATTTGGATCTTGTTGTCTTGTTGAAACCGAAACGGGCATGTTAACCTTAAGATTGTAATTTCAATCGATTTCTAATTTGGTCGCCACACGTTGTAAAGGGAAATTGTAGTTGTCAAGATGTCTGTGGCTAGATATCACGTTAGACCTAATAACTTGGATTGAGAAGATAATTGGAAAAGATTTAGGATCGTTATATTGTGGGCCAAGAATGGCATGGAAAGTATCGGGTTATTTTTGTATTGTTGTGGGTGGAAATTTACACGCATTGTTAGGCGTAATCCCCTTGTATTTGCTGAATTAATTGAGCCTTAAACGTGGCGCTTGGTTATTGAATTCGCCTTGAAAAAGGTGGCATAGTGAGTAGAAACAAAGGAAGTTCTCATTCAAATTTCCGTAGAATGTGGACCTTGCACTTAGTTATTCTACGCTCAAGCCAGAGATTGATAGACGCTTTACGACCCTTTATAGATTGAAGTACTACGGTAGCACATTCTACTTAAGGAGATAAGACTGTGGAGCATTTTGCTTATTGTCGACAATCGTCGCGAGGTATGTGATTCTTCCTATTCTCTTCAAAGCATGATTATTTGTGAAATATATAGTGCAAAGATGACGCAGTTAAAGGAAATTTGATTTCCCTTGTTGCCTTGACTTGATATGAAGTGTAAAGGTCTTAATTGCTTGAAAAAGTAGGAAAATCTTATTCGTTGGTAATAAGTACTTGTGGTTAAAGAATAAGCCCTCTTGGTCTCATAAGGCTTATAGTTGAAATTGGTTATTTAAAACATAAAGTGTTATAACGGCTTTATGGGAAGTTTGTTATAACCACTTTATGAAGGTAAAAGAATGGTTTGTTGATTTCAAAAGATAAGAGACTTGACTTATAATTGACCTAAATGGTGTTGAAAAGTGTGAAACCTCATTCGTGAGAAATGAGTACTTGGTTTTTAAAAGAATAATGTTACATAAATTTTGGAAATGGGAATAAGAATCGAACAAGCCAATGCAGCGTTAATAAAGGAAAAAGTAATGACAATTGATTATATTAAAACCAGTAGAAACCTCCATCTGCATAGAAGCTAAGATAAGACAAAATTGTATTACATTTCCTAGATTATGGCTGCTCTAATAAGAATTATTGTAATCAAGTTTTGATTTTCTTATAAATTCCAAAGTAAGGAACTCGATTTTCTAAAAGAAAAGAGACTTAAGAATTTGAAGTGTTTTGGTTTAAAAGAAAGGCATGGTTTTGTCTTGACTTGTTTTAAAACATAAAGTGTTATAATAGCTCTATGGGAAGTTAGTTATAACGACTTTATGGAAAATAAAGAAATGGATTCATTATTGGATTTAGAACGGTAACTTGATTTTTGGGAAAAGAGAAGTAACTTGTTTTCAAATATTGAACTCTTTGTGATGGAAAAATATAAGTGGCTTGGTTATAAAAGGTAGGAGTACCTTGATCTTAGCCGGTTAGATACTTGGTTTTAATGGCATACTGACGTGTGCTAAGAAGTGGTTAAAGTACTGAGTTGTGTGTAACTCGCCTATGCTTGTTGTGATAGCCTTTGTTGTGCAAGTGTTTGATTGTGTGCTACCGAGCCTCTCAGGAGGCTTATCCGTTGATCACGGACATACCGACACGCCGTAGCCCACGTATGCTTCCACTATATCGATCCTCTCGACATACCGACACGCTGGGTAGCCCACGCATGCTTCCATTGGGAGTGTTATCTTGTTATTTGTTTGGACATACCGACACGCCGGGTAGCCCACGCATGCGCCCACAACAGTATTATCTTGTTATTTGTCCGACATACCGACACGCCGGGTAGCCCACTGCATGCCTTCCACAGGATTGTTATCTTGTTATCTCCTTCGGGCATACCGACACGCTGATGGTCCACGGTACGGGCCCACTAGACGGTTCCAGGCCATGCTTATACCGAGGTGAGACGCCGGCACGCGCCATCAGGCGTTAAATTCCCGTTGTATTTGAGCGATGATTTCACGCACGAGTCCCCGACTTGACATGACCGCTTATATGTCAGATCGTAGTTTGGCTATCATACATGTCTCCCGCTTTATATAGACTATTATGATTTCATTTATCATTTTTCGCCACATACTTGGTACTGTTAGATCGACTTCTTCGGGCCGCGTTCATGCCGCAGTCGAGGTACATAGCTTGCCGATCCGCACTCTTATGATCGTTGTTCGGTTCCTAAAGCTCCATATCTCTCGAAGCTTTCTGCGGGTACGCCTCCTCAAGTAGTAGACTTTTGTACATTCAGGTATGGCGGGCCTCGTCCCGCCATTATGGTTTTAAAATTCTGAGGTCCGTAGTAATCACAAGTGTAGTTTATAAGTGACGTAATCGCTCAAGTTTTCATTTATGTACAAAAAGGTAACCGCTTGGGTTAGCCTGCTTTCTTATTTCACTGCTTTTCATGAGTTTTTATTTCACGTTTTTCTCTCGATGTTGTATCACTAGTGGTGCCCAGTAGGCACTACCACACTGCCCGAGGTCGGTCGTGACATATATATTATGAAGTTGATAAGTGTTATGGATATCGAACCCTAATCCGAAACTAGTATGTTTAGCCTTGAGATTTCAATTCAATCGATTATTAGTTTAATCGCCACATGTTATATAAAGAAGGAATTATAATTGTTAAGTTGTTTATGACTATATAACATGTTAGACCTAAGAAGTTGGATTGAAAACGAATTGGAAAGAACTTTGTGTTATCGATAAGTTAATGAGAATGACCTTGATTAAGGACTTAGTTGGTATTAATTGTGGGGCGGAATTTTACACGATTGTAAGGCGTGTAATCCCCTTTGATTGGTTTTTGTATCGAGCCTTAAATGTGGCATGTTTGGTTATTGAATTGGCCCTGAAAAAGGTGGCAAAGTATGTAGAAACAAAGGAAGTGTTGTCCGATTTTCCGTGAGAATTTAGTGACTTTGCACTTAGAATATTCTACGCTTGAAGCTAGAGGTTTAATGGACGACATGGTCATTATAGGTGGAAGTACTAAGTATAGCGATTCTACTCAAGGATGGAATAGCTATCAAGGTTGAAGTACTTTGAGCATTTTGCTACTGTCGATAATCGCCGCGAGGTATGTGAACCTCTTCCTTCTTTTGACATGATTCTATGTATGGAATATACATGTGGTACTATTTCATGATTCCTTCTACTCTTAGAAGTTAAGAGGTATGTATGTTGATTTACTCTACGAAAGGTTATGTCTGTTATCCTAAGTTCTTACCAAGTCTTACGGGACGTTGGTAAGAGTCGTTAGATATATTCGAGCCAAGTTGACTTGGCTAAGTTACAGACAAATGAGAATAAGTATCGAACAAGCCACCAGCTGCTAATAAAGGAAAATGTAATGACAATCGATTAAGTTAAAATGAGTAGAATTCTCCATCCGCATGTAAGCCAAGATAAGACAAAATTGTATTATATTTTCTAGATCATGGCTACTTGATTAAGATCGTTATAAATAAGTATAACGTATTCACAACGCACCAATGTATATGTTACTTAATTTATAAGAACTTACGTATGAAGTTTTAAGACTATGAACCTCAAATTTTTTAAAAGGTTAAGGGACTTTATTTTTCAAGTTATGGGACTTGATTCTTAAAGGAAGAAATGAATTGATTTAAAAGTATAGAATGCTTGATTTGGAAAATATTGATTTCTTGCCATTCTAAAGTTAAGAACTTGTTTTCTTAAAAGTTAAGAGACTTGAAGTGTTTTGAAAGCTATGTGATTTGATTTGAAAGCATAAGTTTCTTGGTTATAAAAGGAATGAATTTGTCTAAGACATAAAGAGTTATAACGGCTTTATGGGAAGTTGGTTATAACAACTTTATGGAAGATTAAAAGAATGGTTTTCTTCAGTAATGTAAGCAAAGAAATGACTTGAAATAAATAAGGGCAAATTGTTTTAAAGGTACCAATTGCTTAAGGTTTTTAAGAAAGAAGTCACTTGATTTAGAAGTCGGTAAATGTATTTCTAAAAGGTATTGTGACTTGTCTTGAAAAGTAGATATGACTGATACTACGTTATTAGTATCTCTGAAGTTTTATTTGAAAAAGAGTCATTTTTAAAAGGAGTAGAGAGGTACGTAGTACGTTGGGTTAAATTCCTGATTTTATATGACATTATCGCCCCAAAACGGGTCCGCATTATACCTTTACGGGCACTATATGATATTATCGCCCCCGTAAACGGGTCGGGCAAGATACCTTACGGGCGTACTATATGACATTATCGCGTCCCGTAAATGGGTCGGGCAAGATACCTTGGCGGCGCACTATATGACATTATCGCATCCCGTAAACGGGTCGGCAAGATACCTTTACGGGCGCACTATATGACATTATCGCGTCCCGTAAACGGGTCGGGCAAGATACCTTACGGGCGTATTATATGACATTATCGCCCCCAAGAATGGGTCGGGCAAGATACCTCTACGGGCGCACTTACGTGATTTTATCGCGCCCCGCATCGGGCCGCAAGATAAAGCGCCCTCCATAAAGTGGCCTGATTATGTTATGCAGGTAAGTAAGTTATATGGTAATGAACTTGACGGTTTTTCCAAGCACGCACGTAAGAATGTGACTATAACTTTTATGTAAAATGGAAAAGATAATAAGGTACGATTAAGTTCACGAGATAGTAATGACACGGTAGGAACGGTATTTAGTTTATATACTTGCCCTCGCCATTCTTTTGTACAGCTTATGATTTGTTTATCGCACTTATTTTCCGCTCCATATTCTGCACTGTTGTAATCGATTTCTTCGGGCTACGCTCATGTCCGCAGTTTAGGTATTACGCTGTGGATCCGCGAGCGTAGGATCCTGGTTCAGCATTTTGAGATGGCTCCAACGTTCCGGAGTTTGTCGTCATGGTTATGTATATTCAGGGGTACGGCGGGACCTTGTCCCGTTATAGTATTTGTCCAAACCTTAGAGGTCTGTATTCATCTGTGGACTGGACAGGCTAGAGTTGTTTTTACATTGTTAAATAGTGTAGACCCTTTCGGGTAATTTTTATGTTATGGCAGCCTTATCGGCTTGGCCTTAGTTTTGAAAAAAAAAAGTGTTATTTATCTTCCGCAGTTTATTATGTTATATGAATAGGAGGGTGCCCAGGTAGGGCACCAGTTGTGGCCCGGGGTCGGGTCGTGACAAATATTTTCCAAATCAAGTATTCTATACTTTTTCAAGTCAAGAAATCCTTGTTTACCTTATTAGAATAAACCATTCTTTTAACCTTTCTTTAAAAACAAGTGAGTTAATTCTCTAACTCAACCAACTTAGACATTCTTAAAACAAGTCAAGTATATCAAATGAACTAACTTCATTTAAATCTCGTACGTCTACCGTACTATACATTTATAACTACTCATGCTCAAGAGATAAGAAAGTTTCCACATACCTCTCCGGCTTAATCCACTTGCCAAGTCCAATATGACGTACGTAGTATGTCAACCTATTATGACCATAATACGTCTATTAGCTTCTAGCTTCAACGTAGAATATTCTAATTGTAAAGTCCCTTATTCTACGGAAAATTGGACATCACTTCCTTTGTTTCTACGTACTTTTCCACCTTTTTCAAGGCCCGAATTCAATAACCAAACGCCACATTTAAGGCCCAACAATTCAAAGAATATCACAAGACCGATCCTGCCCGTGATCGTGTCTTACCCTGCACCCTAGTGATACTACATCGTAGAAAATCAAAAATAAAAACTTAAACATGAAACAAGAGATATGATAATAAACAAAGCAACCAAACTGTTACCTTCTCAATATATAACTAAAAACTTGAATAGCTACATCCTTACAAACCCCGCCACACACAAGATTTCATGCACTCTAAGAGTTTTTATACAACATGACGACAGGCTCCCGCCATACCCCGAATGTACAAGTACCTACAAAGGACAGGACTATACTAAAAGATAAGCCTCCGAGAAACGGAGCTTCCCAAACGCTGAATCGCGATCCTATGAACGAGATCAACAATCGTGTACTTACTGCGATTTAACGCACTTCGGCGAGGTCAAGACAACAGTACCAAGTATGTGAAATCAAAATATCAGAATGAAATCATAGTAGTCTATATAAAGCAGAGACATGTATGATAACCAAACTACCCACCATAAATAAGCAATATGTAAAGTCGTGGACTCACGCCTCAAAGTCATCACTCAAATATAACTACGGTCTCACTCCCACAACATCAATCATGCCCGTGGAATACCTTCCTCACCGCCAGCCTATGATATAATAACACCAAGGAGTACACATGAACACTGTGTCCCACATGTGTCATAAAATTGTACGGCAAGTACGGCGCTAACTACTGATACCAAAGCCGCATCATCAATCGACCGGCAAGTACGAGCCAACTACCGATACCAAAGCCGCACTAACAATACTATACAACCAAACCACGGTCGACACGGCAAGTACGAAGCCAACTACCGATACCAAAGTCGTGTCACGAGTCGACCGGCAAGTACGAGGGCTAACTACCAAATACCAAAGTCAGAATCACGAGACTTCGCCACTAAACCGAACGGCAAGTACGGCTAACTACCGTGATACCAAAGCCGAATCAGCCACGACCGGCAAGTACGAGCCAACTACCGATACCAAAGCCGACCAAGAAACTTCACGGAGAGCTAGTCCATGGAATAATACTATCAACGTAAGCGCATGCGGAATCCTCCACACCGCAGACGCCCAAGTAAGATCATAACAAATCACCGGCCCTCCATCGAGAGACTCGTGGTATAGAAATACAATACTTGCACAACAAGGCTATTACACGCAAACACAGTAATCTACACCTAACTCGAGGTGCTTTCATTTTATGCCAAAGTCCGTGTTTTAATCCCCAAAGTACTACGTGACGTTAAATTCTTTTTAAAGGATCCATTTCTTTTACAAAGGTCACCCGACACGTAGTATTAAAATAGAGGGACTAACATTTTTAAGTAAACCAACACACTTTCCTTTTTTAAAATAAAGTAACAACATTCTTTTCCAAAAGTTCAAGTTTGCCTAATTTCAAATATTCAAGTCTCTTATTTTCGAAAGATTTCATAGTTCATAGTCTTAATCACTTAATAACGTAATCTCTTTTAAACAATTTGGGTAACATATGCATTAATTGTGAGTAGGTTAATCTTGTTTATAACAATCTTATTCAAGCAGCCATGATCTAGAAAATGTAATACAATTTTGTCTTATCTTAGCTTCTATGCAGATGGAGGTTTCTACTGGTTTTAATAATTAATTAGCCAATACATTTTCCTTTATTAACGCTGCAGTGGTTTGTTCGATACTTGTTCTCATCTCCAAAAACCAATACAACATTATTCCTTTTTTAAAAACCCAATTACCTGCTTTCTCATAAAAGCGGTTTCACAACTTTCTAACCCAAACCAAGTCCTTATTGTTTCACGCCAAGTCATTTACCTTTTAAAACCACAAACCATTTCTTTACCCACATAAAGTTGTTATAACCAACTTCCCATAAAGCCGTTATAACACTTTATGTTTTAAACCAACCAAATTCATTTAACATATGTACGCTCACCGCACTACATAGTTCACAACATATCATGCTAGAAAGATAGGAAGAGGTTCACATACCGCGACGCTTTATCGACAATTAGCAAAACGCCCACAAGATCAGAACTCGCTAGCCTTTTCCACTCTTCAAGTAGTAATACACTACTCGTAGTACTTCAACCTATAAAGGCCACAAAACGCCTATTACCTTTCTAGATCTCTTCAGAGAATATTTCTACGGAAAATTCAAAGACCTCCCCGTAACCACATAAATCTCCTCTACTCAGCCCGCTACTGTGCCAACAACTCCTGTGGGTTTACACGCCTAACTGCACGTGTACAATTTGTCTCGCAATGCAAGTCTACCGTAACTACAGTCCTATGTAATTACAGTTCAATTCTCTTCTTTAATATCCTTCTAAACAGTGTAATTACAGTTCAGTTCTTTTCAATATTCATTCTATATATAGTATACTCAACTATATATTACTACAATATGTAATTTCCAATTACAGTAGGGGGATAAAGATCATTACCTCGATAAGCCCAAAATTATCCAAGATTAATGTCGATCCTGAGCAACGTTTAGCTCATATTATGCGCTCAATCCGCTTGAGAAACCCTTGAAGTTTCTACACAACTTCTACTTAGTACTTCAAACAACTATGAAGATTTTCCCTAGGGTTTCGTTTTGTGACTAAAGGAAGTATAGTAGTATTTTCCGGGCTTTTAGTATAGAGGTAACTTGGAATACTACAAGGTATACGGGCTAAGGTATTTTTGAATAGTAACAATACTTGGAGAATACTTTTCTACCAAGGGGTATTTCGACGAGACAACTAGGAAGGGGGTGTTCACGAGAGCTTCCAAGGGGTACTTTGGACGAAAACTACTAACAAGGGAGGGATTTTGAGACTTGGAAAGTGTTTAAGGGATGAAGATTTAGTCTTGCACTTGAGGGGTATTTATAGAACCACCAATGGTCTAGATTAAAACAAATGGATGGTGTAGATTGGGATCCATGTGAAGTAAGTGGTATTCCAACCAAGTGTCCACCACAATTTTGGGACATATGTCCAGCACAACATCGGGACATATGTCCCCACAACCAAGAGCCACGTGGCCTCCACTAGCACACACAAAAACGTCCACCACCTTCCCTACCTACCCCCACTCACCCAAAGAAAATATCTTCCAAGACTTGACCATTTGACCTGGCCCACTGGGCCATATTTTCGCCCAACCCATGCCAACTAAGGGTGACACATGTCGCCTCCTATTGGTCCAAAATATTTCGCCTCTGAAAAATCCGTGTCGGTTAAAATATTAAAACGAGAATTTCCTTCACAAGGTTCTAATCTTTTCCACAAAAGTTCACAATTTCATCCTTAACCTAATTAGGGTTTGTACAAATGTACGTACGTCCTTACATACATACTCTTGAAATACGGGGTATAACAAATACAAAGGGGATTACACGCCTAACTGGACGTGTAACATTCTGCCCCACAATTCATATTAAACAATCCAATTAGTTTAAGGCAACTCCTCGGCTAAAACATGCTCACATATCATCCTTTTCAAATCCTTTCAATCCAACTCGTTATTCCAACATGTTATATAAGTCATAACCAATTATAACAACTATATACCCTTCTATATATAACATGTAACGATTTTAGCTAACAACCGAATTGATTACAACATTAGTGACTAACATGCCTATTTTCAGTTTTTAACAAGTCGACATGATCCAAATCTTTTCAAACTTTAATATATATATATCACATGCTCATTTCTTAACTACTATAACATGTAATCTTCAATCACATTAAGAACGTGAAGATTTTACCTCAATAAGCCCTCTTTCCGAAATTCTTCTTCACGTTAAAATTACCTCTACGAACCCTCTACAAGTTTGCCAACATATATCCTTCTTGTCGCCTTTCCCAGAAATCTCATCACACTTAGGGTTTATCAACTTTTGAGAGAGAAGAGAGGAGAAATTTCTTAAAATAAAATCTTGCAAATGGTCAAGACTTTGGCCATAATATAAGGTCTAGCTTGCCTTACAAGTTGGGAGGGACACTTGTTGCCCTCCCATAGTCCCTCTACAAAAATATCTTCTGATTTTACCCTTTTTCCGTGAAATATCCCGCCTCGGCGCCACGGCCCTGCAGCCGGCACCCTGGCGCTGCAACTTAAACGTGGCTTTGCGCCGCGCCTGCAGCCGGTGCCGTGGCGCCGTGGCGCCTGACTGAAGCTTTCTTTCTCCTCTGTCAACAGAACTTCTAACGTCCATAACTTTCTACTATGATGTCCTATCTACGAGCGGTTTGTTGCGTTGGAAACTAGACTCAACGAACTTCATAATAGGCTTTTGAAACACCTAAAAACTCCTAATGAACTAGGAGATATACCACTCCAAAGTTGACTGAAAATCTGTCTAAAACATTTTTGCCAACTTATCTTTCCAAATTCAAACCTTATTTCCTTTCGTATGTTCTTATCTTATTCTCTTGAAATTACGGGGCGTAACATTCTTCCCCCCTTAGAAACATTCGTCCCCGAATGTTCTTTTGGAGTCAATCTAATATTTCTCAGTATAGTCTCATAAAACTATACTTAATGGAACCTAATTATGCCACTTTTGGCCCTAAGGTATCGCACACGCATATCCATTCATCGTAAGTCAAACGAGAAAGCATATCCAATGTGTGCACCATCACTACTTACTCCCATTCATGGCCTAAAAGGATTGTCTTTCCGTACTTCCAAACTCATCCTAGCATATGTACATAGTCTCAATATTATCCGTTCATGACACTTAATCATACAACAACCTTATCATACATACAAGTCTCTAAAGGGTCAAAGATATACCTGAAATCATAGGCGGGTCAAAGGATCGCTTAAAACTGGGAACTTCCATCACGACTGCCGCGGCTCGTGCATGAACATCCCGCCTAACTATCAAGGCGAGGAACTCGCAATCGATCCAGATCCGTGCTATCCCACCAGTGTCACCTCTGGTCGGACAGTCTCTCACCAAATGGCCCTGCTGGCCGCAAATATAACAAGCTGTCAAAGTAGTACGATACTCCCCGAAATGGGATCTACCACAGTGACCACATCGAAGCAAAGGTGGCCTCTCATGGCTACTATCCTCGGACACCTGCAGCCCTGGAGCCCTGACCTGCTCCCAAATATCCCCGGCGATCAAACCAACTGCTAGAAGACTGGGAAGGAGCACTATGCGTCGGCTGAAATGTAGACCTAGCCTGCTGCAGATGCTGTCTGCCTCGAAAGTTATCTCAAACCTCGCTGCCCGCCCTCTTGGCCGGACTGGTCTGCTAGTCCTCTCTCTCTCTCGCCTCAATCCTCGTGCATAAGCTCGCATCTCGGCAATATCCATACCGGGTCAAGGGCCACTCCTGCATACGCCAGAACCATATAACGGTCTAGCCCCATCACATAGCGGTGAACTCTGTCCGCCACAATAGTGGGCGTATACCTGGCCAATGAGTCAAACTCCAGGATCTACTCTCTGATGGTCCTCCCATTTTGTCTCAATGCCAAGAACCTATCCACGCGGGCTCTCCTCGTCTCAGGAGGCAAAAAGTGATCGAGGAAGGCTTCCGTGAACTCATCCCAAATGGCTGGAGGAGCACCCACACCTCTTGACAGCTCCCACGACTCAAACCAGTTCAATGCAATATCGCGTAACCGGTAAGAAGCTAACACAACGACTGCCTCCGAGGCCCTAAGCACTGATAGTCTGTACTGCCGAATGAACTCCTGAGGATCCTCCTCAGATCTCGAACCATAGAACTCGGGTGGATTACAACCCAGAAATTCCTGAATCCTCAAAATGTCGGCTCTAGGGTTAGCTACCTGCTCTTGTCGGCGCTGCCCACTATGCTAGTCAATAACCTGATCTGCTCTCCAAAATCCCTATACCGCCTGGCCGAATCGAGGCTCGTATCGGAACCTCTCGAGCTACGGCGCCTCGGCTCCTCTATCGCTGCCGTGGCTGAACTCGCCGACCCGCCCATAACCTCAGGCATAGTCTGGGCCTGAGTCCTAGCAACCCTCTATGTACCACTAGCGCCTCCGCTGCTTTGCCCCTCCGGGCCCCGTCGCTCCCGTGGAGGCATAATCGATACATAAGAATAGGTCGAGAGGATTCAACCTAATAAGACAAATTTCATCGCACGATCTCAGAGGGAGAAGAATGGAAACCAATCCTAAATGTCCTGCAGCCTCCTGATTATAGATGTGGTGCACAACACAACGATAATCAAGACTCTATTAGACACGATTTATAGACACTTTCCGATGACTAACTGCTCTGATACCACTTTTGTCACGACCCAACCCCGGGCCAGCGACTGGTGCCCTACCTGGGCACCCTTACAAATATCCATCAGAGAAAGCAGCGGAACATACATGAACTTAACAGAAAATAAATAACAGGTTAGCCGATAAGGCTACCTCCCTAGATATATATATAAATCCAAAAGCAGTTACCTCTTTTTTTTTTTACAGACGACCCATAAGATATGACTACAGACCTCTAAAAGTTTTGACATAACAATTGTGACGGAACAAGGCCCCGCCATACCCCTGAATGTACGTAAATCTACAACCTCAGGGAACCGTACCAAAAGACAAAGCCTCCAGAGAAATGGAGCTTTCCAAGAACTGAACAGTGATCCTAAGAGTGCGGATCAGCAAGTTATGTACCTCAACCTGCGGCATGAACGCAGCTCCCGCGAGGTCAAGACAAAATACGTACTAAGTATGTAAATCGAAAATCGTAATTTAAATCATAATAGTCTAAAATAAAGCTGGAGACATGTATGATAACCAAATTAACAGTACCACCGTGCCTTGCCGAAATAAAAGTAATGAAAGTCAGTTTTACCTTTTAAACACTATTTCAACACATTAACAATAGTCACACCATAGTTAGGGACACAAGCCCTCAACATCGTCACACAGTCCAGCAAGGGTCTCAGGCCCTCAAAACCTCAAGGCGTGCCCGTGGAATCCTCCATCACTGCCGACAGCCGTAAGTGTACAATATATACATGTAACAAGCCCGTGGCATCCTACCTCACTGTCGGCGTGCACATATGCAATATATATATATATATATCTCATGCCCGTGGAATCCCTCATCTCGGGTACATGTCTTCATGGAGAGAGCTAATCTATGGAGTAATAATCGTATATAACATGCCCGTGGAATCCCTCATCTTGGGTACATGTCTTCATGGAGAGCTAATCCATGGAGTAATAATCGTATATAACATGCCCGTGGAATCCCTCATATCGGGTACATGTCTTCATGGAGAGCTAATTCATGGAGTAATAATCGTATATAACATGATCGCATGTCTCGGAATCCTCCATCGCAAGCATGTCCATGGATCAATCACAATGGAAGCATACCCGTGGAATCCTCCATCACTGTCGGTACGTTCAAATAAATTCACAATAAGACAGCCGACCCTACAACTGAGAGTCACGGCAGTGTAAAAACATAATACTTGCACTCCAAGGCTATCACAAGCAAACATAGGCAAGTTCATAAAATCTTTAGACTTTCATTATCATACAAAATGAATCTCATTTTATAACATCAAGGCACTCTCATATCACATAAAAATCCGGGAATTTAACTCAAAGTACTATGTACTTCCATTCTTTCAAAAGACTCTTTTTTACATAAAACCCCAAGATACTAACACTCGTAGTATCAAGGCTTGTCTACATTTCAAGCAAGTCACTACACCTTTAGAAATACATTTTTGGCTTCTAAATCAAGTGACTCTTACTTTAAACTTTAAGCAATTGATGCCTTTAAATCAAATTGTCCTTCTTTATTTCAAGTCATTCATCTTTGTTTACATTACTTGAGAAAATCATTCTTTTAACCTTCCATAAAGTTGTTATCACCAACTTCCCATAAAACCGTTATACTAACTTTATGCTTTAGAAAACTAAGACATCTTTATCCTTTCATAAAGCCGTCATAACTAACTTCCCATAAAGCCGTTATAACTCTTTATGTCTTAGACAAATTCATTCTTTTTATGACCAAGAGACTTATTGTTATACCCCGTATTTCCAGAGTATGTACGTAAGGACGTACGTAGAAAATTTGAACTTGAGAATTAGGCTTGGCCGAAATTTATTTGTTCACAACACCCGACAGAGTCGCTGACTAAACGCTTTCACATTTCGTAGGGAAAATACCGCTATGTGATTTTTATTTTTTGCGGATTTTTACGAGAGACGAAACAGTTTGGACCCACAAGAGGGCGCCACATGGCACCCTCTCATCAGCGCGGTAGAGTGGACGAAATGGCGACTATTTTGTCAAGTTGTTGGTAGGATATTTTGTGTGTTGTTGGTTAAGGTGCACTTGGCAAGATCTTGGCCCTACACTTGCCTTGCACTTGGCAAGATCTTGGCCATTGGTTGGCCTTTGCTAGACCTATAAATACCCCCCCTCAAGACTAATTCATCCACAAATGCCTAAGTCTTGAAAGCTTCTTCCTCCCCAGTGTAGTTTCTTGGCGAGAGCCCTCTCCCCCTTGGCGAGTTCCCCTAGTGGGGTAGGCCGAGGGGTAGCCACCCCCCTCCTTGGGGTGCTAGCCGTGGGTACCCCCCCTAGCCTAGTTGCTTTCGTATAATACCCCTCTTGTAGAAATACTCAAAAGTATTGTTATAATGCCCAAATTACCTTAGCCAGATACCTTGTAGTATTCTAAGGTTATACCTATACTAAAAGCCCGTAAATACTATTACACTTCCGTCTCCACAAAACCGAAACCTAGGAAAATCTCCATAGTCCGTTGGAGTATTGTGTGTTGGTTAGAACTTCTAAGGGTGGTTTAGAGCGGTTGAGCGCTGAGTCGAGCTAAACGATTGCCGTGATCGACTTTATACTTGGATAATTATGGGCTTATCGAGGTAAATATCTTGTCCTCTATCAGAATTGGAAATTACATGATTGTTAGCCTATGGAGTGTAAGTATACTATATATAGAACTGAACGTAGTTGTCGGCAATGTCTTTGGACTTAAGCCCAATAATTAGAAACCTTTTGTAAGAAGAGAATCGCTTTTACATAGGATCAGATTAGACCTTGTGTAGCTTTTCTGAGGTAGAATTGTGCACGTCCGTTAGATGATGAACCCCTGGTTGGCTTGATAGCCTACCCGATAGAGAGAGGAGATTTACGCTGCATGGGAGTGTCTAATTTTCTGTAGAATGTTCTACGGGGATCTAAATGTTAATGTCGCCTCGTGGCCTTATAGGTTCAAGTACTACGTGGCGCGATCTCATCGCTGAGAGTAGCCGACGGTTCAAGTACTTGAGCGTTTTGCTATTAGTCGATACTCGCCGCGGTATGTGAACCTCTTCCTATCTCTTCTAGCATGATATGTGTGAACTATGTAGCGGTAGACGTTATGTGCTAAATGTATTTGATTGGTTTAAAACATGTGTTATAACGGCTTTATGGGAAGTTGGTTATAATGACTTTATGTTGGTAAGAAAATACTTGTGGTTTTAAAAGGTAATCGATTTGAACTATAATCGCTTGTTATGTGTTAATAAAGAACTTGAAGTTTTTCAAAAGATTTTTGAATCATTTCAAAGAAGAAGTAATACTTGGTTTTGAAAACTTAAGAGTTATACTAGCTTTATGGGAAGTTAGGTATAACGGCTTAAGAATATTTTCTCGATTTCGAAATCGAATGTGTATCGACAAACCACCGCAAATGCTAATAAAAGGAAATGTTTTGACAGATTAAGTATTATTAAAAAGAGAAACTTCCATCCGCATGGCTAAGATGAGACAAAATGATATTTCCTAGATCATGGTCATCAGTAATAAGATTGTTATAAACAAGAATATCCTACTCACATATAAGGCTTATGTTTCTCAGATAGTTTAAAAGAGAATTATATTCTTAAATGAATAAGACTATGAACTACGAAACCTTTCTAAAGTAAGAAACGTGAACATTTGAAATTAGGCAAACTTGGACGTTTGAGAAATAATGTTGTTACTTGATTTTACAAAGAGAAGTGTTTTGCTTTACTTCAAAAGATAATCACTCTAGTTTTCATATACTACGGGTATTGTGTGACTTTTGTGTTATACCCCGTATTTCCAGAGTATGTACGTAAGGACGTACGTAGAAAAATTTGAAACTTGTACTAAGGCTTGGCCGAATTAATTTTGTTCACAACACCCGTTTAGAGTCGTTTTTCGACGAAACGTTTTCACTTTCGTAGGGAATTTCCGCCATGTCATTTTTAATTTTTGCGGATTTTTCCGAGAGGCGAAACATTTTGGACCAACGGGAGGCGACACTTGGCACCTCCAATTGGTGGACTTGAAACGCCCATCGGGACGATTTGGGCTAGCCTTTGCACGCTTTTGGTGCCTTGGCTAAAGTCAAGGGTTGGTAGGATATTTGTGTGTAGTAAATCCTAGCCTACACTTGCCTAACACTTGGTTTAATCTTCGCCATTGGTTGGCCTTCACTGACCTATAAATACCCTCTCCCTTTGATGAATTCTTCATCCTTTCCACAAATCTCTAAGTGTTAAAATCCTCCCTCTCTTGTTGTTGTTCTCGCCCCTCCCCTGGCCGAGAGCCCCTCCCCTTGTGGCCTTGTGGCGAGACTTCACCTCCTAGTGGTGTTGTTCTCAGATAATATACCCCCTTTGTGGTGTAGAAATACTCTCAAAAGTATTGTTATAATGCCCAAATTACCTTAGCCAGATACCTTGTTGTATTCTAAGGTTATACCTATACGAAATGCCCAGAATACTATTATACTCCGCTACCAAAAACCGAAACCCTAGGAAAATCTCCATAGTCCGTTAGAGTATTGTGTAAGTTGGTTAGAACTTCTAAGGGTGGTTTAGAGCAGTTGGAGCGCTCGGAGTCGAGCCAAACGCTTGCCGTGATCGACTTTAACTAGGATAATTACGGGCTTATCGAGGTAATTATCTTGTCCTCCGTTGTAATTGGAAATTACATATTATTAGAATATATAGTTGAAGTATACTATATATAGAATCGAACGTAGTTATCGGCAATGTCTTTGACTTAAGCTCGATTAATACTTACAGAATGCTTGCGACTTAAGCCCAATTTAAAGAAGAATCGAATCAGAATTACATAGGGTCAGACAAAGAGACTTGTGTAGTAGTAGTGAGTAGTAGAATTGTACGCAGTGTTAGACGTATAACCCCCAACCATGTTGGCTTCGTAGCAGTCCTCTATAGAGCAGGAGAGTTACGCTGTTGGGGAGGTCTTTGCGAATTTTCTGTGAGAATGTTCTACGACGAGATCTAAATGTTAATAAGCGCCTGGCCTTATAGGTCAAGTACTACGTGTGGCGCGATCTACTTGGCAGGAGTAGCCGACGTTGGAAGTACTTGAGCGTTTGCTATTAGTCGATAATCGCCGCGGTACGTGAACCTCTTCCTATCTCTTCTAGCATGATATGTGTGAACTATGTAGTACGGTGACGTACATGTGCTAAATGTATTTAATTGGTTTAAAACATAAAGTGTTATAACGGCTTTATGGGAAGCTCGGTTATAAATGACTTTACGTTGGTAAGAAAATACTGTGGTTTTAAAAGGTAATCGATTTGAACTATAACCGCTTGTTATGTGTTAATAGAGAACTTGAAGTAATACTTGGTTTTGAAAACTTAAGAGTTATACTAGCTTTATGGGAAGTTAGGTATAACGGCTTAAGAATGTTTTATCGATTTCGAAATCGAATGTGTATCGACAAACCATCGCGGCGTTAATAAAGGAAAATGTTTTGAATAATTAAGTATTATTAAAACCAGAGAAACTTCCATCCGCATAAGCTAAGATGAGACAAAATGATATTTCCTAGATCATGGTCAGTAATAAGATTGTTATAAACAAGAATATCCTACTCACATATAAGGCTTATGTTTCTCCGATCGCTTAAAAGAGAATTATATTCTTAAATGAATAAGACTATGAACTACTAAACCTTTCTAAAATAAGAAACGTGAACATTTGAAATTAGGCAAACTTGGACGCTTGGAAAATAATGTTGTTACTTGATTTTACAAAGGTAAGAGTTTTGGTTTTCTTAAAAGGAAATACTCTATTTTATACTACGGTATCAGGTGACTTATGTGAAAGAAACAGATCTTTTAAAGATTTAATGTGAAGTACTTTGGGGATAGATACCAACTTGTTAGTAGAAAGTACCTTGTGTGAATAACTTGATTGTATTGGTTTGTGATAGCCTTGTAATACTTTCTTGTTGATTTGATAAGTAAACATGTTAGGACGCTACGTGTGTTAGTATCTTGTGATGTTAGTGTAAAGGGTTTTCCTTCGATCGCGCTTTAAAGTTGTTTGACTATCACCGTTATGTTGGTATTGTACCACTCACCTTGACTTGTGCCGAGGTTGTCGCCTCCGACGCGGTAGACTCAGTGATCCGGGACCATGATTCGAGAATACCTCATGCGGGTCCAGGATCCATGCGGAACTACGGAGTTCCGTGTTAGCGCGGCCTTTATGGTCACGCGGTCTTTGTGGCTACGCGGATCGCGAGTCCAGGCGATGCCGGAGTAGCTACCCTCGATGCGGGTTATACCTCATGCGGGCCTATGAGGTTGGCCTATGCGAGTCTGCGGAGTTCGAGTGGCTAGACGCGCACATTTGATCTGCGGCGAGTGACCGCTTTTATCATGTGGCGATGCAGAGCATATCATGACACGCTTTATGACCTTGTTAGTGCGTAGGTGTTAGTAGTCGCTATGCCTTCAGATTTACCCTGCATCGTTTTATTAGGACACAGTGGGACCCGTGTTCATGTGTATTCCTTCGTGCTTGTATATCATAAATCGCTGGCGGTGAGGAAGGTATTCCACGCATGATTGATGTTGTGGGCGTGAGACCCATTGTTATGTTTGAGTGATGACTTTGAGGCGTGAGTCCCGACTTGATATGATCGCTGTTTATTGTGAATCTGTAGTTTTGTTATCATACATGTCTCCCGCTTTATATAGACTACTATGATTCCATTCTGATATTTTGATTTCACATACTCGCACTGTTATCGACCTCCTTGGGCCGCGTTCATGCCAGCAGTAAAGGTACACGATCGTTGATCCTCGCCTGTGGTCACGATTCGGCGCTTGGGAGAGCTCCGCTTCTCCGAGGCTTGTCTTCGTATAGTCCCGTTGTTGTAGGTGCCATTCGTGGTATGACGGGCCCCGTCGTCGTTGTTGTCATATCATTCGTAGAGGTCCAGAGTAATCGTTGTGGCGTGGTTTGTAAAAGGATTAAACTGCTCATGTTGAAAAAGTTGTTATTTATATATATCGAAAGCAAGTTTTCTCAGTTATTGTTTCATATTTCATAATATGTCTTGTATCGCTTTATGTTCCTGATTACTCGATGTTGTATCACTAGGGTGCCCGGTAAGGCACTACCACGCCGGAATCGGGTCGTGACAAAAGTGGTATCGAAGCGATTAATCCTCGGAAAGTGTCTACGATCAGTATCCAAGAGTCTTGATTATCGGTGTGTTGTGCACCACATCAATAATCGTGAGGCTATAGGTATTTAGATTGGTTTCTATTCTTCTCACTCGAGATCGTGCCTTAGAGCCGTGTTGTAAGTTGGACCTCCGACGATTTCTTTCCCACCGCTATGCCTCGCGTAGGCAAACCCGCCCCAGAGGCAAGGCGCGAGGAGTCGAGTAGAGTTCGGAGGGTGGCGAGGGCACAGCCCAATCATCACCGAGTTAGGTGCTTCATTCGAGGATTCTGCGACATCACTAGCCCCAGAAAGTTTAGCACGCGCGGCAGCTCCTACTGCGCCATGATATTTGAACCTTCAGCCCACGATCGAACGGTGAATATAGATTGCAAAGAGGCAACCTCACTAGCTATGGATTTGGCTACCGAGAGTATACCGATGTATCGCGAGTCTTGATGACTACCTAAGAAGGTTGTGCAAGAGTAATTCTTCAGTTAGGCTTGAGCATGACCTGTGTACGGGCTTATGCGCAGCAGGCCAAGAAACGTAGAGATCGACGGGTTAACGAAGGACAACAGAAGAGGGCCAGAGCAGCAAGGTCCTTTGGTAACTTTCGAGGCGAGTCACCTCACCAGCAGATTAGATTATGCACATCCACCAGTGCAGAGTGGTCCTCCACAGGGTTCAGGACGTTCGGGGTGTGCAGGAGTTGGTCAACTCCGTGGCTTCCGTTCACGATGCGACGCCATCGGGAATGTCGTCTTTTAGTTGGTACTTGTTGTATCTATGACCGTCAAGGTCCGTGTCGCGGTGTCCTTGTAAGAGAACTTAGCCTTCGTGATGGTGGGTAGTTTGTCATCTCCTCACGCATCGCCTACGGCGTGTTTGATTAGAACGGCTAAAGGGGTGTGAAACAGTAGTTATAGATATATCTTTAACCCTCTAGAGATCAGTATGTGTGATAAGGTGAGTATACCTTAAGTGCTATGTTCTGATAGCAGTGTGTTAGTTGTGATTAGAAATCTTGGTTGTTTAACCGAGTAAGATTTTGGGGATGAAGGTGTGAGCCTTAGAGCTTTTACGCAGAGACCTTAGAGGTGAGGCCATCTCGAGAAAGGTGTAGTGTTATGTTTGACCTTATCGGAAGTGCATAGTGCACGTGAGTTGTGTTTGGGATAGGTCCTGGCAGTGTGGAATGAAAGGGTAGTTGAGCTAAGAAGACCGCTGGTTTTCGTAACGTGTTTAGCGAGAGTTTTCCTTCGCGAGCTAGCGTTTCGCGGCGTTGCGGTCGGGTTGAGGCCACGTTGCGTAAACCCGCGGCATGGTTGGTGGTGGGGTCGGTTGTGGTGGTCCCGCCTTGTGATAGGGTCACGAGGGTGTTAGGCCCAAATTTAGTTGACCAGCGTACGAGTTCGTGGATGCGTTCAACCAGTAGTCGGGCCGATGGGGGCAGCCCATCGTGTTCTTCGGTCAGGACCGTTTACTCGGCTGTGTTGAGTTATCAGAAAGGTTGTAGGGCTGCACGAGGTGCCTACCTACACCTTAAGACGAGCATGGAGCCTGTGTTACTACCGCTTTCTTTCTGGAGGTTTTGCCAGGCAAGGTTAGGAACTCAGGTGAGTCTCAGAATCGCATTCGCCCTCGGGCCAGTGGTTGGATTTCAGGAGTAGTTGTGGAGATTGTTGTCTCCTGTGGAGGGAGTGTTTAAGCTACCATTTCAGTGTTCGGATGTCACCTTTTGAAGCCTTGTAGGGGCGGAAGTGTAAGTTGCCGGTCGATTGGTTCGATGTTGGCAAGGTTGATACGATTGGTTGAGCTTGTTCCAGCAGACCGTGGATAGTGAAGCTTGTCTAGAAGAGGTTACGGCGGCTCGGAGAAATCGTGCGGATAATCGGCGACGACGCCAGAGTTGAGTTGTGGTCGGTCTTCTTGAAAGTACCACCCCGGGGTGGGTGTGACGAGTTTTGGAATACAGAGGGAACTTAGCCCGAGTTACTTTGGGCCTTTGTGTCCATGTGAAGAATAGGCCAGGTTGCCTATATGTTAGCTTTTGCCGTCCGACTTAGGAGGCAGCATGTCCGATCTTCGTATTGTTATGATCGGAAAGTATCGAGAATCCATCCAGTGTTCCCGATTAATAATGACCACATTAGAGATAGTAACCCCAGTCTTGAAACTGAAGCCATATCGAACGTGGTAAGAGTTCGAGTGTCACGACACCTCGTGGATCATAGCAAAGGCAACCGGCACCATTTGTCGGGTCGTCGGCAAGGCTCGCGACAAAGTGACAAAAGTGGTACCATTTGTTGGGTCGCCTGAGAAGGTTAATGCCTCAGGCAAAGTGACAAAGTGGTATCTATGACGAGTAAAGAGAGAAGCGAGCATGTATGGCAAGCATAGATGTGATCATTTCTTTTGTAAAGAGAAGGTGCGAAGGAAGTATATTTTAGACCCCGGTGAGAAGTGTTTTGTGGTGATGGTTAGAGGTGTTTCCTCGTGGACTTTGATGTAAGTAGTTCGTGATTGTTTACGTGGCGGTGTGGCGGATTGATTCGTAAGTATAGTAGTGAAGACTATCTTGGCGCGCTTGTTTTGAGGCTTGAAGGAACATTCGGGACGAATGTTTCTAAGGAGGGGAGAATGTTATACCCCGTATTTCCAGAGTATGTACGTAAGGACGTACGTAGAAAAATTTGAAACTTGTACTAAGGCTTGGCCGAATTAATTTTGTTCACAACACCCGCTTAGAGTCGTTTTTCGAAACGCTTTCCACGCCTTTCGTAGGGAATTTCGGCTATGTCATTTTTAATTTTTGCGGATTTTTAGAGACGAAACATTTTGGACCAACGGGAGGCGACACTTGGCACCCTCCAATGGTGGACTTAAACGTCCATTGGGACGATTTGGGCTAGCCTTTGCACGTTTTGGTGCCTTGGCTAAAGTCAAGGTTGGTAGGATATTTGTGTGTAGTAAATCCTAGCCCTACACTTGCCTAACACTTGGTTTAATCTTGGCCATTGGTTGGCCTTCACTTGACCTATAAATACCCTCTCCCCTTTGATGAATTCTTCATCCTTTCCACAAATCTCTAAGTGTTAAAATCCTCTCCTCTCTTGTTGTTGTTCTCGTCCCTCCCCGGCGAGAGCCCCTCCCTGTGTGGCCTTGTGGCGAGACTTCACCCCCTCCTAGTGGTGTTGTTCTCGTATAATATACCCCTTTGTGGTGTAGAAATACTCTCAAAGTATTGTTATAATGCCCAAATTACCTTAGCCGTATACCTTGTTGTATTCTAAGGTTATACCTATATGAAAATGCCCAGAAATACTATTATACTTCCGTCAGTCACAAAACCGAAACCCTAGGAAAATCTCCATAGTCCGTTGGAGTATTGTGTAGAAGTTGGTTAGAACTTCTAAGGGTGGTTTAGAGCGAGTTGGGCGCTCGGAGTTGGAGCTAAACGTTTGCCCGTGATCGACTTTAACTAGGATAATTATGGGCTTATCGAGGTAATTATCTTGTCCTCTGTTGTAATTGGAAATTACATATTATTAGAATATATAGTTGAAGTATACTATATATAGAATCAACGTAGTTATCGGCAATGTCTTTTGACTTAAGCTGAATAATACTTTACGTGATGTCTTGCGACTTAAGCACGAATTTAAAGAAGAATCTTGACAGTAATTACATGGGTGTATTACAGATGACTTGTGTAGTAGTAGTCGTGGAGTAGAATTGTACCCGTTAGGGTTAGGCGATAACCCCGGTTGGCTTCGTAGCCGGCCTCGATAGAGAGGAGATTTACGCTGTTGCGGGGAGGTCTTTGCGAATTTTTGTAGAATGTTCTACGATGAGATCTAAATGTTAATAAGCGCCTTGTGGCCTTATAGGTTGAAGTACTACGTGTGGCGCGATCTACTTGGCTTAAGGAGTAGCGACGGTTGGAAGTACTTGGGCGTTTGCTATTAGTCGATAATCGTCGCGAGGTATGTGAACCTCTTCCTATCTCTTCTAGCATGATATGTGTGAACTATGTAGTACGGTAGACGTACATGTGCTAAATGTATTTAATTGGTTTAAAACATAAAGTGTTATAACGGCTTTATGGGAAGTCGGTTATAATGACTTTATGTTGGTAGAAAATACTTGTGGTTTTAAAAGGTAATCGATTTGAACTATAAGCGGCTTGTTATGTGTTAATAGAGAACTTGAAGTAATACTTGGTTTTGAAAACTTAAGAGTTATACTAGCTTTATGGGAAGTTAGGTATAACGGCTTAAGAATGTTTCTTGATTTGAAATCGAATGTGTATCGACAAACCAACTGCAGCGTTAATAAAAGGAAAATGTTTTGAATAATTAAGTATTATTAAAACCAAGAGAAACTTCCATCCGCATAGAAGCTAAGATGAGACAAAATGATATTTCCTAGATCATGGTCATTGTAATAAGATTGTTATAAACAAGAATATCCTACTCACATATAAGGCTTATGTTTCTCATCGTTTAAAGAGAATTATATTCTTAAATGAATAAGACTATGAACTACGAAACCTTTCTAAAATAAGAAACGTGAACATTTGAAATTAGGCAAACTTGGACGTTTGGAAAATAATGTTGTTACTTGATTTTACAAAGGTAAGAGTTTTGGTTTTCTTAGAAGGGCGATCACTCTATTTTATACTACGTATTGTGTGACTTATATGAAAGAAACAGATCTTTTAAAGATTTAATGTGTGAAGTACTTTGGGGTTAGATACCCGAACTTGTTAGTAGAAAGTACCTTGTGTGAATAACTTGATTGTATTGGTTTGTGATAGCCTTGTAATACTTTCTTGTTGATTTGATAAGTAAACATGTTAGGATCTACGTGTGTTAGTATCTTGTGATGTTAGTGTAAAGGGTTTTCCTTCGATCGCGCTTTAAAGTTGTTTGACTATTAAATGTTATGTTGGTATTGTACCACTCGCCTTGACTTGTGCGGAGGTTAAGGCGCCTCCGACGCGGGGTAGACTTCGGCGATGCAGGACCGTGATTCGAGAATACCTCATGCGGGTCGGGGATCCATGCGGAACTACGGAGTTCGTGTTAGTGTGCGGCCTTTATGGTCATGCGGTCTTTGTGGCCATGCGGTGCGAGTCGGGGCGATGCGGGAGTAGCTACCCTCGATGCGGGGTTATACCTCATGCGGGCCTATGAGGTTGGCCTATGCGAGCCGCGGAGAGTTCGAGGCTAAACGCGCACATTTGATCTGCGGCGAGTGACGACTTTTATCATGTGGCCGGTGCAGACGGATATCGCGACCGCGATTTATGACCTTGTTGGTACGTGGGTGTTAGTAGTCGGCTATGCCTTCGTACTTACTGTCTTTGTTTTATTAGGACACGGTGGGACACGGTGTTCATGTGTATTCCTTGGTGCTTGTATATCATAAAGCTGGCGGTGAGGAAGGTATTCCACTGCATGATTGATGTTGTGGCGTGAGACCCATTGTTATGTTTGAGTGATGACTTTGAGGCGTGAGTCACGACTTGATATATTTGCTTGTTTATTGTGAACTGTAGTTTTGTTATCATACATGTCTCTGCTTTATATAGACTACTATGATTCCATTTCTGATATTTTGATTTCACATACTAAATTTTTGTTATCGACCTCCTTGAAGCTGCGTTCATCGCGAGTAAAGGTACACCGATCGTTGATCCTCGCTCTTAGGGTCACTGATTCGGCGCTTGGGAGAGCTCCGTTTCTCGGAGGCTTGTCTTCGTATAGTCCCTGTTGTTGTAGGTGCTTACATTCGTGGTATGGCGAACCCGTCCGTCGTTGTTATCATATCATTCGTAAGTGCATGCAATCTTGTTGTGGCGGGGTTTGTAAAAAGTTAAAGCTGCTCATGTTGAAAAAGTTGTTATTTACATATATGCCGAAAGGCAAGTTTTTCTCAGATTATTGTTTCATATTTCATAATATGTCTTGTATCATTTTATGTTCCGCTGATTACTCTGATGTTGTATCACTAGGGTGCCCGGGGTAAGGCACCAGTCACGGGCCCGGAATCGGGTCGTGACATTTTGTAAACGTAACGTATCTTTTAAAAGATGATGTATGAAGTACTTTGAGAATAGATACTCGATCTTGTTAATCATACAATAGAATGTACCTTGTGTGTATAACTGGATTGTGTTGGTTTGTGATAGCCTTGTAATACCTTCGTGTTGATTTGATAAGTAATCATATTAGGATGCTACGTGTGTTAGTATACGTGATGTTTGTGTAAAGGGATTTTCCTCGATTGTGCTTTTGATGTTTATACGATAATATGTTATTTTGGTTTTATACCACTCGCGTGTTTCGGGGTTAAGGCGCCTCCGTCGCGGGGTAGACTCGAGCGATGCAGGACCGTGATTCGAGAATACCTCATGCGGGTCACGGGGCTATCTTGCGAGCTACGAGTTCGGGTTAGTGTGCGGCCTTTATGGTCATGCGGTCTATGTGGCCATGCGGCTGCGAGTCGGGGCGATCTTGCCGGGAGTAGCTACCCTCGACGCGGGGTTATACCTCATGCGGGCCTATGAGATTGGCCTATGCGGAGTGCGGGGAGTTCGGGGCTAGACGCGCATTTGATATTGCGGGCGAGTGACGGCTTTGATCATGTGGCGGTCTGCAGACAGATATCATGATTGATTTACGACCTTGTTAATCTTGTAGGTGTTAGTAGTCGGCTATGCCTTACGTGCCTACCTGTCTTGTTTATTTGGGCACAGTGGGACTGTTGTTCATGTGTTCCTTGGTGCTTTTCTATCGTTGATTTGGCGGTGAGGAAGGTATTCCAGGCATGATTGATGTTGTGGGCGTGAGACCCATATTTATGTATTTGAGTGATGACTTGGCGTGAGTCCACGACTTGATATGATTGCTATTTATTGTGAAATGTAGTTTGGTTATCATACATGTCTCCGCTTTATATAGACTACTATGATTTCATTTATAGTATTTTGATTTCGCATACTAAATTTTTGTTGTCTTGACCTCCTTGAAGTGCGTTAAATCCGCGAGTAAAGTACACGATCGTTGATCCTCGCTCTTGGAGTCACGATTCGGCGTTTGGGAAAGCTCCGTTCTCCGGAGGCTTATCTTGGTATAGTCCCCTGTCGTTGTAGTTATTTACATTCAGGGGTTTGGCGGGGCCCTGTCTCGCCATTGTTGTCATATCATTTCTTAAGTGCATGTAATCTTTGTTGTGGGCGGGAGTTTGTAAAAAGGATTTAACTTCATTTGTAAAAGTTGTTATTTATATATATCGAAAGGCAAGTTTTCCCTCATTCTTGTTTTGTACTTCATTTGTTTCATGTATATGTTTTATGTTCGTGATTACTCGATGTTGTATCACTGGGTGCGGGTAAGGCACGATCACGGGCCTAGGTTGGGTCGTGACAAAAGTGGTATCGAGCGATTAATCCTCGGAAAGTGTCTGAGCCGTATCGATAGAGTCTTGATTATCGGTGTGTTGTGCACCACATCAATAATCGAGGAGGCTATAGGGTATTTAGGATTGGTTTCTATTCTTCTCACTCTGAGATCGTGCCTTAGAGGCATGTTGTAAGTTGGACCTCCGACGAAATTATTTCCACTTATCGTTATGCCTCGCGTGGGCAAACCGGGCCGGGAGGGCAAAGCGGCGAGGCTGCGAGTAGAGTTCGGAGGGTTACGAGGGCACGTGCCCAATCATCACGAGTTAGGTGCTTCGTTCGAGGACCTGCGACATCACTAGCCCGGTAAGTTTAGCGGCGGCGGTTCCTCTGCGCGGCCATGATATTTGAACCTTCCGACCCGAGAGCAGAGAATATAGATTGCGAAAAGACAACCTTGTTACTAGCTATGGATTTGGCTACGGAGAGTATCGATGTCTCGCGAGCCTTGATGAATATCAACGAGAAGGTTGTGCGCAGTAATTCTTCAAGTCGGGCTTGAGCATGGCACGTATGCGGGCTTATCGCGTGAGCGAAAAAAGCGTAGAGATCGACGGGTTAACAAGGGCGAGAAGAGGTCGAGCGGCGAGTCCTTTAGTAACTTTGGCGAGTCGCCTCGCGTGATTAGATTATGCACATCCGCGGTCTGCGAGGTCTCCATGAATTTCGGGGCGTTCGGGGTATGCGGGAGTTAGTCGAGCTCGAGCTTAGGTTCGGCTACTGCGTAGGTTCCGGCCATCCGGATTGATTTTCTCGGTGTTCACGATGTGGCGGCGTCGTCGGGAATGTCGTCTTTTAGTTGTACGTGTTGTACCTATGACCGTCGAGTGCATTGTCGAAAGAGTGTCCTTGCGGAGAACTTAGCCTTCGGGATCGGTGGGTAGTTTGTCGTCTTCCTTAGCTATCGCCTGCAGGCGGGTTTGATTGGAGCGATTAAGGGGAGTGAAGCGATGAATCTGAGATAGATCTTTAACCTCAGGGTTTAGTATGTGTGATAAGGTGAGTATACCTTAAGGGTTATATTCGATGGCGTTGTGTAAATGGTGATTAGAAATCTTGGTTAGTTAACCAAGTAAGATTTGGGGATAGAGAAAGTGTGAGCCTTAGAGTTTTATCGTAGAGACCTTAGAGGTAAGGCCATCTCGAGTAAAGGCGTATGTTTATGTTTGACCCTTATAGGAGTGCATAGTGCACGTGAGCTATGTTCGGGATAAGTCACGAGTAGTGTGGCATGAAGAGGGTAGTTGAGCTAAGAAGACCGCTAGGTTTTTAAGTAGCGTGATTAGTGAGAGTTTTCCTTGGTAGCTAGCGTTTGGCGTTGCGGGTCGGGTTGAGGCCACGTTGCGGGTCAACACGCGGCAGGTTTGGTGGTGAGGTCGGTTGTGGTGGTCGCCTTGTGATAAGTCACGAGGGTGTTAGGCGAGTTTAGTTAACCAACGTGCGATTTCATGAATGCGTTCGACCGATGGTTGGGCGAGGAGGTCGATCGTGTTGTCTTCTAGCAAAGGCCGTGTACTCGGCGAGAGGTTATGCGAGATGATATATCGAGAAAAGTTGTAAGGCTGCAGGTGCCTACCTTCACCTTATGTCGAACAGTGGAGCCCAGGTTGCGGCTGTTTCTTTTCTGGAGGTTTTACCAGGCAAGGTTAGGAACTCGAGTAAGTCTCAGAATCACATTCGCCCTCGGGCCAGTGTTTGGATTTCAGTGATAGTTGCGAGAATTGTTGTCTCCTGTTGAAGGAGTGTTTAAGCTACCATTTCAGTGTTCGGATGTCGCCTTATGAAGCCTTGTAGGGGCGGATGTGTGAGTCGCCGATCGATTGGTTCGATGTTGGCGAGATTGGATAGTTGGTTGAGCTTGTTCCGGTGAGTGGATAGAGTAAAGCTTGTCTAGAAGAGGTTACGGCGGCTCGGAGAAATCGTGCGGATAATCGGCGGCGACGCAGAGTTCAGTTGGCGGTCGGTCTTCTTGAAAGTACCACCGGGGTGGGTGTGGCGAGTTTTGGAAGGCGGTGGGAACTTAGCGAGTTACTTTGGGCCTTTGAGTCCATGTGAAGAATAGGCGGGTTGCCTATATGTTAGCTTTTGCCGTCAGACTTAGGAAGCGGTATGTCCGGTCTTTCGTATTGTTATGATCGGAAAGTATCGGAGATCCATCCAGTGTTCGATTAATGATGACGCGTTAGAGATAGTAACCCGAGTTTGAAGCGAAGCGATATCGAGTTTGGGTGTCTGACGACGCGATGATCGCATGCGATCGGTACCATTTGTTGGGTCGCCGAGAAGGTTTATGCCTCGGGCAAAGTGACAAAAGTGGTATCATGTGGTAAGAATTCGAGTGTACGAGAAAGTGCGACACGTAAGGAAGAAGCGGCGTGTATGGCGGCGTAGATGTGATCATTTCTTTTGTGTGGAGAAAGTGCGAAGAAATTATATTTTAGACCCTTGGATGGGGCGTTTGTGATGTTAGAGGTGTGTCTCGTGGACTTGAAGGTAAGTACTTTGCGCAAGTTGGTTAAAGTGGCCATGCGTGGCGTGATTGTTTTAAATAAGTATAGCGGTGAGGACTATCTGCGTGCGCGTTTGTTTTGAGACTTAGAAGGAACATTCGGAATGAATGTTTCTAAGGAGGAGAATGTTATACCCGTATTTCAGGTATGCGTGGGGCGTGCGTGAAAATTTGAACTTGAGAATTAGGCTTGGCGAAATTTATTTGTTCCTGACACGATTAGAGTCGTTTTTTAAAGCGTTTTCCACGACTTTCGTAGGGAAAATTCGGCTATGTCATTTTTATTTTTGCGGATTTTTAGAGGCGAAACATTTTGGACCAACAAGAGGCGCACTTGGCACCTCTCATTGAGTGTGATAGAGTGGACGAAATGGTGACTATTTTGTCAAGTAGTTGGTAGGATATTTTGTGTGTAGTTGGTTAAGGTGCACTTGGCAAGATCTTGGCCTACGCCTTGCCTTGGCAAGATCTTGGCCATTGGTTGGCCTTTGCTGAACTATAAATACCCCCTTGAAGACTAATTCATCCACAAATTGCCTAAGTCTTGAAAGCTTCTTCCTCCCCAGTGTAGTGTCTTGGCGAGAGCCCTCTCCCCCACAGTGGGGTGGGTAGAGGGTAGCCACCCCCCTCCGTGGGGTGCTAGCCGTGGGGTACCCACTGCCTAGTTGTTTCGTATAATACCCCCTCTTGGTAGAAATACTCTCAAAGTATTGTTATAATGCCCAATTACCTTAGTAGTATACCTTGTAGTATTCTAAGGTTATACCTATCTGAAAAGCCAGAAATACTATTAAACTTCCATTCTGTCACAAAACCGAAAACATAGTAAAATATACATATTCATTTGTAGTATTTTGTAGAAGTTGGTTAGAACTTCTAAGGGTGGTTTAGAGCGGGTTGGAGCGCTCGGAGTTGGAGCTAAGCGATTGCCCAAGATCGACTTTATACTTGGATAATTATGGGCTTATCGAGGTAAATATCTTGTCCCTCTATTGTAATTGGAAATTACATGATTGTTAGACTATATAGTTGAAGTATACTATATATAGAATGAGCGTTGTTGTCGGATGTCTTTGGACTTAAGCTGAATAATTAGAAACCTTTTGAAAGAAGAATCTTGCTGTTTTTACATAGGAGTGTATTCTGACATGAACCTTGTGTAGCTTTTGTGAGGTAGAATTGTGCACGTCAGGTTAGATGTATGAACCCCACTGGTTGGCTTGATGGCGGCCCGATAGAGGAGGAGATTTACGCTGTTTGCGGGAGAGTCTTTGCGGAATTTTACGTAGAATGTTCTCTGAAGGGATCTAAATGTTAATAAGCGCCTTGTGGCCTTATAGGTTGAAGTACTACGTGGCGCGATCTCGGCTGAGGAGTGGCCGACGGTTCGAGAAGTACTTGGAGCGTTTGCTATTAGTCGATACTCGTCGCGGTATGTGAACCTCTTCCTATCTCTTCTAGCATGATATGTGTGAACTATGTAGTGCGGTAGGCGTACGTGTGCTAAATGTATTTGATTGGTTTAAAACATAAAGTGTTATAACGGCTTTATGGGAAGTTGGTTATAACGACTTTATGTTGGTAAGAAAATACTTGTGGTTTTAAAGGTAAGCGATTTGAACTATAAGCGGCTTGTTATGTGTTAATAAAGAACTTGAAGTTTTCAAAAGATTTTGAATCATTTGAAAGAAGAAGTAATACTTGGTTTTGAAAACTTAAGAGTTATACTAGCTTTATGGGAAGTTAGGTATAACGGCTTAAGAATGTTTCTTGATTTGGAAATCGGAATGTGTATCGACAAACCAACTGCGGCGTTAATAAAAGGAAATGTTTGTGATTAAGTATTATTAAAACCAGAGAAACTTCCATCTGCATAGAAGCTAAGATGAGACAAAATGATATTTCCTAGATCATGGTCTTTGTAATAAGATTGTTATAAACAAGAATATCCTACTCATATAAGGCTTATGTTTCTCGGATAGTTTAAAAGAATTATATTCTTAAATGAATAAGACTATGAACTACGAAACCTTTCTAAAGTAAGAAGCGTGAACATTTGAAATTAGGCAAACTTGGGCGTTTGAGAAATAATGTTGTTACTTGATTTTACAAAGAGAAGTGTTTTGCTTTACTTCAAAAGATAATCACTCTAGTTTTCATATACTACGGGTATTGTGTGACTTTTGTAAGCGTAACGTATCTTTTAAAAGATGATGTATGAAGTACTTTGAGAATAGATACTCGATCTTGTTAATCATACAATAGAATGTACCTTGTGTGTATAAGCTGGATTGTGTTGGTTTGTGATAGCCTTGTAATACCTTCGTGTTGATTTGATAAGTAATCATATTAGGATCTACGTGTGTTAGTGATACGTGATGTTTGTGTAAAGGATTTTCCTTGATTGTTCTTATGATGTTTAAGCGATAAAGTTATGTTGGTATTATACCACTCAGTGTTTAGGGGTTAAGCGCCCTCCGATGCGGGGTAGACTCGGCGATGCAGGACCGTGATTCGAGAATACCTCATGCGGGTCTGAGGGCCTATCGCGAACTACGAGTTCGAGTTAGTGTGCGGCCTTTATGGTCATGCGGTGCATGTGGCCATGCGGTGCGAGTCGGGGCGATCTTAGGGAGTAGCTACCCTCGATGCGGGGTTATACCTCATGCGGGCCTATGAGATTGGCCTATGCGGGTGCGGGAGTTCGGGGCTAGCGCACATTTGATATTGCGGGCGTGACGGCTTTGATCATGTGATGCAGACAGATATCATGATTCGATTCTACGACCTTGTTAGTATTGTAGGTGTTAGTAGTCGGCTATGCCTTCGATTACCTACTGCTTTGTTTTATTTAGGCACAGTGGGACACATTGTTCATGTGTGTTCCTTGGTGCTTTTCTATCATTATTGCCGTGATGAGGAAGGTATTCCACGGGCATGATTGATGTTGTGGGCGTGAGACCCGTATTTATGTATTTGAGTGATGACTTGGCGTGAGTCACGACTTGATATATTTGCTTATTTATTGTGAAATGTAGTTTGGTTATCATACATGTCTCACCTTTATATAGACTACTATGATTTCATTTATAGTATTTTGATTCGCATACTAAATTTTTGTTGTCTTGACCTCGCCCGAAGTGCGTTAAATCTGCGAGTAAAGGTACACGATCGTTGATCCTCGCTCTTAGGGTCCTGATTCAGCGTTTGGGAAAGCTCCGTTCTCGGAGGCTTATCTTAGTATAGTCCCCTGTCGTTGTAGGTATTTACATTCGGGGTTTGGCGGGCCACTGTCCGCCATTGTTGTCATATCATTTCTTAGAAGTGCATGTAATCTTGTTGTGGCGGGGTTTGTAAAAGGATTTGCTTGTTCATTTGTAAAAGTTGTTATTTATATATATCCGAAAGGCAAGTTTTCCTCAGTTCTTGTTTTGTACTTCATTTATTTCATGTATATGTTTATGTTCGTGATTACTCGATGTTGTATCATTAGGGTGCGGGGTAAGGCAGATCCAGGCCGAGTTGGTCGTGACAACTTATACTTTCAAATCAAGTTACACAACTTTCAAAATACTTGAGTCTCTTAACTTTAGAAATCAAGTTTCTTAACTTAGAAATCAAGTGTCACGACCGAACCGGGCGTGTTGGTGCCTACCGGGCACCTAGTGATACAATATCGAGAAAACCATGAAAATAAAATTTAAACAGAAACAAGATATATGATCATAAAGCAGGCCAACCAAGCGGTTACCTTCCAATAAAATATATATATACAATTCTTTCAACACGAACATTTTAATCCTTTTTACAAACTCTGCCCACAACAGTACTACAGACCACTAAGAGTTTTTATACAACATGACGGGACAGGGCCACGCCATACCCACGGCGTACAAGAACCTACAACTCGGGGTAACATACCACGAGATAAGCCTCGGAGAAAGCGGAGCTTCCCAATGACTGTGACCCTAAGAGCGAGGATCAACAGTGTACCTCTACATGCGGCATGAGCGGCCGAAGGAGGTCGATTACAACGGTACCAAGTATGTGGCGAAAATCGTAAATGAAATCATAACGATCTATATAAAAGCAGGAGACATGTATGATAACAAAACTACGATTCACAACATAAGCGATCAAGTCGAGGACTCACGCCTCAAAGTCATCACTCAAATATAACGGGAATTTAACCCGCTGCGGCCGCATGCCGGCGTCTCCTCGGTATAAGCGTGGCCATGGAATCATCCCGATAGGCATACAGTGGGCCACCCATCGTGTCGGTATGTCGAAGGAAATATCCGGATAACAATCGAAATGGAAGCGTACTGCGTGGGCCACCCATCGTGTCGGTATGTCAAGCGAATAACAAGATAACGATCAAAATGGAAGCATACTCGTGGGCCACCCATCGTGTCGGTATGTCGAAGGAAACAACAAGACGGCAATCCCAATGGAACCATACCGTGCGCCACGCGTGTCGGATATGTCAGCGATTAGCATAAATAACACTATCAGCGGGAGCGCGCAGTGGAATTCTCCATCACTGCCGCGTCCAAGTAAGTTCTCAACGGATAAGTTCAACAAACTTATATTTTATTACAACAAATCGGGTTTTAACCCCAGTACTACATACATTAACTCTTTTTAAAGGATCCGTTCCTTTCACAAAAGTCACATAATACACGTAGTATAAAAATAGAGTGACTATCTTTTTAAGTAAACCAAAATACTTCCCTTTGTAAAATCAAGTAACAACATTATTTTCCAAACGTTCAAGTTTGCCTAATTTCAAATGCTCAAGTTTCTTATTTTAGAAAGGTTTCATAACTCATAGTCTTAATCTCTTTTAAAACAATTGAGTAACATATATCTTATACGTGAGTAGTTTATTCTTGTTTACAACAATCTTATTCTGACCATGATCTAGGAAATGTAATACAATTTTGTCTTATCTTAGCTTACATGCGGATAGAGGTTTCTCTTGGTTTTAATAACAATTAGTTATTGTCAATACACTTTCCTTTATTAAGCTTTGTGGTTTGCTCGACACTTATTCTCATTTTAAATCAGTAAAACATTATTCTTTTTAAAACCAAGTACTCATTACTCGCGAATGAGGTTTCACAACACTTTTAACAAAATGTTAATAACCAAGTAAAACAAGTTAAGTCTCTTATCTTTCAAGATCAAGTCTCTTAACTTCTACAATCAATAAACCAATCTTTTACCTCGTGAGTCGTTATAACTAACTTCCCATAAAGCTATTATAACACCGTATGTTTTAAACCAACCAACTCATTTAGCACGTATGCGTCTGCGTACTACATAGTTTACAAAGCATCATGCTAGAAAGGATAAGAAGAGGTTCACATACCTCGCGACGATTATCGACGATAAGCAAAAGCGCTCGCGATCTTGTAACGGCTAGCCTTTTCCACTCTTGAGTAGAATCGCCACTCGTAATACTTCCACCTATAAGGCCACAAGCGTCTATTAACTTCTAACACTTGCGGTTCCATATTCTCTGAGAAAATTGGCGTACACCTCACATGACGCGTAAATCTCCTCTCTATCAGTAGCTACCAAGCCAACTAGGGGTTATATGTCTAACGGACGTATACAATTCTACTATCTGAATACCACACAAGTCTTTATGTCTGATCTATGTAATTCTGATTGATTCTCTTCTTTATATTGAGCTTAAGTCAAAAGACATTCTTTAAAGCTATGTTGATTATATATAGTATACTTCAACTATACAATCCTACAACATGTAATTTCCAATTACAATAAGGGACAGAATATTTACCTCGATAAGCCCAAAATTATCCAAGTTATAATGTCGATCCTGAGTAAGGTTTAGCTCACTCAGTGCGCTCGTCCAGCTCTAAACAACCCTTAGAAGTTCTAACCAACTACTTAAATACTTCAACCAACTGAAGATTTCCTTAGGGTTTCGGTTTGAGACTAAAAGGACAAAGGTAGTATTTAGGGCTCTACGTATAGAGGTAACTTTGGAATACTACAAGGTATACGGCTAGGGTATTTTGGGCATTATAACAATACTTGGAAGTATTTCAATACCACGAGGAGGGTATATTTCTGAAACAACTAGGCTTGGGGTACCCTCGGCTAGAACACCACCAAGGGGATGGTACCCTCTCGGCCAAAGCCTTACGAAGGGGGCTAGTGTTTGGGCGAGAGCCACAGAGGAGGAGGGATTTCAAGACTTAGACAAAGTGAGGTGGATGAAGAAGTTCATCACTAAGGGGGTATTTATAGGGAAGTCAGGGCCAACCAATGAACAAGATCAAGCCATGTGCAAGGCAAGTGTAAGGCAAGATCAAGCCAAGTGCACCTAACCCTACTCGCAAAACATGGCACAAAACAAGGCACAAAACAAGGCCAAAACAAGGCGAAGACAAGGGAGGAGGCGTCCTTTCGTCCACCCAAACCGCCACTTGAGGGTGACAAGTGTCACCTCTCGTTAACCAAAATGTTAAAATCGCTCGGAAAAATCCATAAAAATACAAAGCGACATAGCCAAATTTTCCGCCCATAAGTTACGTAAAGCGTTTCGTCAACGATTCTTTACGGGGTTGTGCACAAAATTTTGAAACTAGCCAAACTTTAAGTCTCAAATTGTAAATGCGTGCGTCCTTACGTATATACTCCGGAAATACGGGTATAACATTCTCCTCGCAGAAACATTCGTCGAATGTTCCTTCATGACAGGATAACGATAACGTATCCTCTTGCTTTAACCAAGTTGCGATGCCACGCGTGGCCGTAAAAAAATAACAAGCGCCAAATACTTAAACCCAGCGAGGAACTAACTCTAACATCACGACAAGCCTCCACCTATGGTTTAAAAGTGCTCCTCGCGCACACTTCAGAGAAATGATCACTTAGTTCTCATAACACGGGTTCGCTTCCTTTCTTACTCGTCGTACCGCTTCGTACACTTGAACTCTTTCTAGTACCGTAATATACTCTAGTCATCGCCGGTTCCAAAATCTCTGAGTCACTACCTCGAACTTGGTCATCCTACCAACCTCGATCTTCTTTAAGGCCGTTCCGGCCTTCACGAACCGCTGCAGTCGAACATATCCACGAACTCATCGATGGTCACCTAAAGCGGGGCCTAGCACCCTCGTGACCCTACCGTCTGGCGGGACCACCCGGGTGACCCGCACTAAAGCGGGCTCACGGGTTGACCCGTCGCCCTCGGCCCGACCTCCGTCGCGCGACTCTTGCTCGCCGATCGGAACAATCTTACTAATTCACATCATGAAAGCCACCACTTTCATTTTACACAACCATGGACTTATCACACAAATATCTCCCACGTATACTACGCACTCGATAAAGGTCAAACATAAAATAAATCTTTTACTCGAGGCGACCTTACCTCTAAGGTCTCGATCGTGAAATATTCTAAGGTTCACACTTACCATGCCCCATACTTACCGCTTCCAACTAACCATGTTTCTAACTCACAAATAACACAATGCTATCCATTACATAGCACACAATAATAAGATCATAATATCAAGCATACCAAACTCTACAGAGGTTAAGGATATACTGTATCCACCGCTTTACTCTAATCATGGGCACATCGTGCGCGTAGCTAATGAAGGTGATGAACCAGCCATAGATCACGAAGGCGAGTCTCTACATCCGCTACCTGCAGTGGGACAATTTCTGCAAAATGGCCTGTGTGCATGTAAAACAAACTCCCAAATTAGTACGACACTCCCAAAATGGAGCCTACCACAGCGGTCGCAACGAGGTAGGGGTGGCTTGGTAGCTAACACCCTGCTCTTACGAAAATCTGAACCCTTGGAGCCACGACTGCTCACGAAGGCGGTGGAGGACCACTCTGTCTTGGCGGTACATAACTACCTTCTTTGGCGGTCCGCCTCGAAAGTCGCCAAAGACCTGCTGTCATGGCCTCTTCCATTGAACCGATTCGTTCAGTCGACCTCTCCGTGCCTCGCATCTGGTGCATGAGCTGCGTGCGGGCAATGTCATGCGGTGAAGAGCTACACGAACAAGCCTCTGTCAAGTAATCATCTAGCCGGTGGCGTGGCGGTGCACTCTATCCTCCATGGTTGCCACTAAAGCGAGGACATCACAGAGGCAACGAGTCAAACTCCACGTTGTACTCGAGCCGTCGCCTCTCTGTCTAAGCATCATAAATCGCCGGCGTGCCCTCATCTGCGGAGGCAAAGTGAGTGAAGAATGCCTCGAGAACTCGTCCCATCTGCTGAAGCGCATGCTCTCCGGGACGGCTCGCGAATCAAACCCGATCGGCTGCGGTATCACGCGGCCGATGCGGAACCTAAGACCACCGACTCGGTCTCGAAGCCTTGATCACTCTCATGACCAGCTGTGGCTGCGGATGAACTCCTGCGGATCATCCTCGGGCCTCGACCCGTAAAACTCGCGGGCTCTGACTCGAGAAAGTCCGTAGCCTCAAACTATCTGCTCGGGGTGTACTACGGGTGCTCTGGGCCAGGCTGCTGCGTCCATCCTATCCTCGTATGCGCCACGATCACGGCGATGGCGGCCATCTCCTTGTACCCCAACTCTCCTGCCCGGTGTGGGGTGGAGGCTCGGTGCGTGGTCTCGGCGGACCGGCTGCGGCTCTAAACTCTGCTAAATTTGGCGGCGTCCAAAACTCGCCGTCGAAGCACAATCTCAGTCTTGGCCAGGGCTGCGCCCTCGTACTCCTCTGTATCTCACTAGCGGCACCCTCGGCTGCCTTGCCTACGGGCTCTGGTTGCACTGGCGGAGGCATAACTAGTAAAATGAAATCGTCGGAGGGTCCAACTTACAACACGGCTCTAAGGCACGATCTCGGAATGAGAAGAATGGAAACCAATCCTAAATGTCCTGCGACCTCACGATTATAGATGTGGTGCGCAACACGTGATAATCAAGACTCTACTAGACACGGTGCGTAGACACTTTCAGAGGATTAAGCGCTCACGATACCACTTTTGTCACGACCGAACCGGGCGTGGTGCTCTACCAGGCGCACCTGGTGATCTGATATCTGAGAAAACCGATGGAAAATAAAATTTAAACAAGAAACAAGATATATGATCATAAAGCAGACCAATGACGGTTACCTTCCAATAAAATATATATATACAATTCTTTCAACACGAGCAGTTTAATCCTTTTACAAACTACGCCCACTTGTGATCTACTGGACCTCTAAGAGTTTTTATACAACATGTGAGGACGGGGCCCGCCATACCACAGTCTGAGAACCTACAACTCGGGGTAACATACCACGATAAGCCTCGGAGAAAGCGGGCTTCCCAATGACTGTGACCACAGGCGAGGATCAACAGGTGTACCTACCTGCGGCATGACGCGGCCCCGAAGGAGTCGATCTGGCAAGTACCAAGAATGTGAAGCGAAAATCAGTAAATGAAATCATAACGATCTATATAAAAACATGAGACATGTATGATAACAAAACTACGATTCCAACATAAGCGATCAAGTCAAGTCGGGGACTCGCGCCTCAAAGTCATCACTCAAATATAACCGAATTTAACCGCTGTGACGCGTGCCGGCATCTCACCTCGGTATAAGCGTAGCCATGGAATCATCCCGATGGAAGCATACCCGTGGGCCACCCGTCGTGTCGGTATGTCGAAGGAAATATCCGGATAACAATCGAAATGGAAGCATACTCGTGGGCCACCCATCGTGTCGGTATGTCAGCGAATAACAAGATAACGATCAAAATGGAAGCATACTCGTGGGCCACCCATCGTGTCGGTATGTCGAAGGAACAACAAGACGGCAATCCCAATGGAACCATGCGTACGTGCGCGCGTCGTGTCGATATGTCAGCGATTAGCATAAATAACACTATCAGCGAGGCGCGCGTGGAATTCTCGTCGCTGCCCGCGTCGAGTAATTTCTCAACGGATAAGCGGCCCTCCAGCGAAGCGCGGTAACACGCAGAGATGCAACACTTGCACAACAAAGGCTATCACAACAAGCGTAGGCAAGTTCGACAAATTCATAGACTTATATTTTATTACAACAAATCAGGTTTTAACCCCAGTACTACATACATTAACTCTTTTTAAAGGATCATTCCTTTCACAAAAGTCACATAATACCGTAGTATAAAAATAGAGTGACTATCTTTTTAAGTAAACCAAAATACTTCCCTTTTAAAATCAAGTAACAACATTATTTTCCAAGCGTTCAAGTTTGCCTAATTTCAAATGCTCGAGTTTCTTATTTTAGAAAGGTTTCATAACTCATAGTCTTAATCTCTTTTAAAACAATTGAGTAACATATATCTTATCGTGGTAGTTTATTCTTGTTTACAACAATCTTATTACTGACCATGATCTAGGAAATGTAATACAATTTTGTCTTATCTTAGCTTATGCGGATGGAGGTTTCTCTTGGTTTTAATAACAATTAGTTATTGTCAATACACTTTCCTTTATTAGCGCTCGTGGTTTGCTCGACACTTATTCTCATTTAGAAATCGTAAAACATTATTCTTTTTAAAACCAAGTACTCATTACTCATGAATGAGGTTTCACAACACTTTTAACAAAATGTTAATAACCAAGTAAAACAAGTTAAGTCTCTTATCTTTCAAGATCAAGTCTCTTAACTTCTACAATCAATAAACCAATCTTTTACCTACATGAGTCGTTATAACTAACTTCCCGTAAAGCTATTATAACACCACATGTTTTAAACCAACCAACTCATTTAGCACGTATGCGTCTGCCGTACTACATAGTTTACAAAGCATCGTGCTAGAAAGGATAGGAAGAGGTTCACATACCTCGCGACGATTATCGACAATAAGCAAAGCGCTCGCGATCGTAACGGCTAGCCTTTTCCACTCTTGGTAGAATACGCTACTCGTAGTACTTCCACTATAAGGCCTGGCGTCTATTAACTTCTAACCGCGGATCCATATTCTCTGAAAATTGGCGGCCTCCCCCGCCCGCGCAACGCGTAAATCTCCTCTCTATCGGTGGCTACCAAGCCAACCGGGGTTATACGTCCTAACCGGACGTATACAATTCTACTATCTGAGAATACCACACAATCTCTTAATGTCTGATCCTATGTAATTACGATTCGATTCTCTTCTTTATATTGAGCTTAAGTCAAAAGACATTGCCACAAAGCTATGTTGATTCTATATATAGTATCTTCAACTATATAATCCTACAACATGTAATTTCCAATTACAATAAGGAGACAAGAATATTTACCTCGATAAGCCCAAAATTATCAAGTTATAATGTCGATCTGAGTAAGGTTTAGCTCTACTCAGTGCGCTCAATCCGCTCTAAACAACCCTTAGAAGTTCTAACCAACTTCTACTTAAATACTTCAACCAACTATGAAGATTTCCTTAGGGTTTCGGTTTGAGACTAAAAGGACAAAAGGTAGTATTTCCGGGCTCTACGTATAGAGGTAACTTTGGAATACTACAAGGTATACGGCTAGGGTATTTTGGGCATTATAACAATACTTGGAGAAGTATTTCAATACCACAAGGGAGGGGGTATATTTCTCGAAACAACTAGGCTTGGGGGGGGTACCCCTCGGCTAGAACACCACCAAGGGGGGGAGGTTACCCCTCTCGGCCAAAGCCTTACACGAAAAGGGGGGGGCTAGTGTTTGGACGAGAGCCACAAGAGGGAGGGGAGGGATTTCAAGACTTAGACAAAGTGAGGAGTGGATGAAGAAGTTCATCACTAAGGGGGGTATTTATAGGGAAGTCAAGGGCCAACCAATGGACAAGATCAAGCCATGTGCAAGGCAAGTGTAAGGCCAAGATCAAGCCAAGTGCACCCTAACCCCTACTCCACAAAACATGGCACAAAACAAGGCACAAAACAAGGCCAAAACAAGGCACAGGACAAGGGAGGAGACGTCCCCTTTCGTCCACCCAAACCGCCACTTGAGGGTGACAAGTGTCACCCTCTCGCTGGCCCAAAAATGTTCCGTCGCTCGGAAAAATCCGCAAAAATACAAAATGACATAGCCGGAATTTTCCCTTCGCAAGTTCTGTAAAACGTTTCGTCAAAAAACGATTCTTTACGGGGGTTGTGCACAAAATTTCGAAACTAGCCAAACTTTAAGTCTCAAATTGTCGTACGTACGTCCTTACGTATATACTCTGGAAATACGGGGTATAACATCAAGTCTCTTAACTTAGAAATCAAGTCTCTTATCTTTAGAATAGTTCAAGAATCAATACTTTCCAAATCAAGTATTCTATACTTTTTCAAGTCAGGAAATCCTTGTTTACCTTATTAGAATAAATCATTCTTTTAACCTTTCTTTAAAAACAAGTGAGTTAATTCTCTAACTCAACCAACTTAGACATTCTTAAAACAAGTCAAGTATATCAAATGAACTAACTTCATTTAAATCACGTATGTCTACCGTACTATACATTTATAACTACTCATGCTCAAGAGATTAGAAAGTTTCCACATACCTCAGAGCTTAATTCACTTGTCAAGTCAATATGCATTAGTATGTCAACCTATAATGACCATAATATGTCTATTAGCTTCTAGCTTCAACGTAGAATATTCTAATTGTAAAGTCCACTTATTACGGAAAATTGGGCAATAACTTCCTTTGTTTCTACATACTTTTCCACATTTTTCAGGCACAATTCAATAACCAAGCGCCACATTTAAGGCCCAACAATTCAGCAATACAAAGGGATTACCGTCTAGCTGGGCGTGTAAAATTCTGCCACGATTCATATTAAAAAATCCAATTAGTTAAAGGCAACTCCTCGGCTACAACATGCTCACATATCATTTTTTTCAAATCCTTTCAATCCAACTCGTTATTCCAACATGTTATATAAGTCATACCCAATTATAACAACTATATACCCTTCTATATATAACATGTAACGATTTTAGCTAACAATCGAATTGATTACAACAATAGTGACTAACATGCCCATTTTCGGTTTTTAACAAGTCGACATGATCCAAATCTTTTCAAACTTTAATATATATATATCACATGCTCATTTCTTAACTACTATAACATGTAATCTTCAATCACATTAAGAAGGTGGAGATTTTACCTCAATAAGCCCTCTTTCAGAAATTCTTCTTCACGCTAAAATCACCTCTGCAGACCACTGCAAGCTTGCTGACATATATCCTTCTTATCGCTTTTCCCAGAAATCTCATCACACTTAGGGTTTATCAACTTTTGAGAGAGAAGAGAGGAGCAATTTCTTTGAATGAAATCTTGCAAATGGTCAAGTCTTGCAAGACTTTGGCCATAATATAAAGTCTAGCTTGCCTTACAAGTTGGGAGGGACACTTGTCGCCCTCCCATAGGCCCTCTACAAAAATATCTTGATTTTCCCTTTTTCATGAAAAATCCCACCTCGGCGCATGATCCTGCCGGCGCGCGGCGCTGCAACCAGAACACTTGAGGCTTTGTGCTGCGACCTGCGGCCCGTGGCGCTGTGGCGCCTGACTGAAGCTTTCTTTCTCCTCCGTCAACAGAACTTCTAACGTTCATAACTTTCTACTCTGATGTCCTATCGACGAGCGGTTAGTTGCGTTGGAAACTAGACTCAACGAACTTTATAATAGGCTTTTGAAACACCTAAAAACTCTTAATGAACTAGGAGATATACCGCTCCAAAGTTGACTGAAAATCTGCCTAAAACATTTTTGTCAACTTATCTTTCCAAATTCAAACCTTATTTCCTTTCGTACGTTCTTATCTTATTCTCTTGAAATTACGGGGCGTAACATTTAGCTCCTCTTCTCGACGTTCCAATCCACTCCAAGCAACCCTTAGAAGTTCATAAACAACTTCTCTTCAATTTCAAACTTCAAAGTTGAAGAACACCTTAGGTTTTCATCTTGCGACTAACGTAAAAACGTAGTTTTTAGGGATTTTGTATTGAGATATCCTTATAATACCTCTAGGAACCTTGGGTTTAAGTATTGGGATTTATGAAACAAAATTGCAAAATTTTTGTGTGGAAGTGGGCTATTGCAGAAGCAACATTAACACTAGCTCAAGTTTCTTGAATTTTTTCTAAGTGTAGAATTGTCTTGCACTAGTATAAGATATATACTACAATCAAGGGCCGAGATTAAAACAAATGTGTGGCTAGGATCTTTGTTACACCCCGTAATTCTAGGACATGAATAAGAGATTAGGCGAGAACACAAGACTTGAAAAGTGCGAAAGGAAGAATTGTTCTTCTTGACGGAAAATCTTCCGAACGTCGGAAAGGAAAAATGTTCGTTGGTGAGAATTAGATTCTCAAAATGCATTAATTGAAGAGTATGAAACTTATTATCATTATGGAAATTTATTTTTATGGGTTTGGTCACGTGGGGCCCACCCGAGGAATTTTATGTTTTGTGGGCCCACGAGGGTTGCGGAATTTTATGGACGAATGGGAGGGCGACACGTGGCACCCACCCCCCCCCACATGTCTTGGTCGAATTAATGCAACGGCAAAATGTTCATTTGACCATTGAAGATGAACAAGTCTTGCTAGCTTGAGATTGTTGACTTGTCAACTTGTCCACTTGGCTAATTAAGTAATGTTCTCCATCCAAAAAACACATGTGTTGTTATATAAGCCCTACATTGTGTTTTATATACCACTAGTAGCAAGACAAGGTCTTCCACACTTAGAAAAATTAGAGAACATTTGTTCTTGGCTAAAGGCTCTCGGCTTTAGTACTTTTCCTGAAAACTTTGTAGTTTTGATCCATTATTCACAAGACTTTAACCCAAGGTCCCTAAAGGGTATTGTAAGGATATATCAATAGAAAGATTTGAGAAAAAGCAGCGTTTTTACGTTAGTCGCAAGGCAAAACCTAAGATGTTCTTGACTTTGAAGATGGAACTTGAAGAGGAGTTCTTGTGAGCTTGAAGTACTTGGGCGGATTGGAACATAATAAAAGGAGCTAATAATTGCTAAGGAGCGACTTTGAATCTGGGAAATTTTAAGGGCTTGTAAAGGTATAAATCTTGTCGTTTTAGCAATTAAAGATTACTTATCATTGTAGTTATGGATATTAGCAAGCATGAGGTATTTAGTATGAAGTTTGATAAGTGTATTGACTATTGGAACCCTAATCCGAAAACTAGCATGTTTAACCCTTAAGATTACAATTCAAGTTGATTATTAGTTTAAGTCGTCACATGTTATATAAAGAAGGAATTATAGTTGTTGAAGTTGTTTATGACTATATAACATGTTAGACCTAATAATTTGGATTAAAAGAATTGGAAAAAAGACTTTGTGTTGTTATATATGTTTAGCCGAGAATGGCTTTAAATATGGAACTAGTTTCGTATCAATTGTGGGGCGGAATTTTACACATCCTGTTGGGCGTGTAATCCCCTATTGTTAACTACATTGTTGAGCCTTAAATGTGGCGTGTTTGGTTATTGAATTCGGCCTTGAAAAAGGTGGCAAAGTATGTAGAAACAAAGGAAGTGTTGTCCGATTTTCCATAGAATTTAGTGACTTTGCACTTAGAATATTCTACGTTCGAAGCTAGAGGTTAATGGACGTATTATGGCCATTATAGGTTGAAATACCAAGTATAGCGTATTCTACTTGAAGGATGGAATAGCTATCAAGGTTGAAGTACTTTGGAGCATTTTGCTATTTGTCGATAATCGTCGCGAGGTATGTGAACCTCTTCCTTCCTTTGGCATGATTCTATGTATGGAATATACATGTAGTATTATTTCATGTTCCTTTCTACTCTTAGAAGTTAAGAGGTATGTATGTTGATTTACTCTATGTAAAGGTTATGTCTAAGTTATCCTAAGTTCTTACCAAGTCTTATGGGAGATGTTGGTAAAAGTCGTTAGGAGGTATTTTGAGCCAAGTTGACTTGGCTAATTTATGGCACGAATGAGAATAAGAATCGAACAAGTCATTGCAGCGTTAATAAAGGAAAATGTAATGACAATTGATTATATTAAAATGAGTAGAATTCTCCATCTGCATAGAAACTAAGATAAGACAAAATTGTATTACATTTTCTATATCATGGATGCTTTAATAAGATCGTTATAAACGAGTATAACCTGTTCACAACGCGTAAAGTATATTTACTTTATTTAAAGAGTTTACATTATGAAGTTTTAAGATTTTGAACCTTAAACTCTTAAAGGGTTGACAGACTTTATTTTCAAGTAATGAAACTTGATTCTTAAAGGAAGAAATGACATGATTTAAGGGAAGTAACTTGTTTTTAAAAGATGTAAGTTACTTGAGGTATAAAGTTAAGAAACTTGATTTCTAAAGTTAAGAGACTTGAAGTATTTTGAAAGTTAAGAAAAATGATTTGAAAGTATATGATACTTGGTTTTAAAAGTATAAGTCTCTTGGTTATAAAAGGAATGAATTTGTCTAAAACCATAAAGGGTTATAACGGCTTTATGGGAAGTTGGTTATAACGACTTTATGGAAGGTTAAGAGAATGGTTTTCTCTAATAAAGTAAACAAAGAAATAACTTGAAATAAGGAAGTGCAATTTGATTTAAAGGTATCACTTGCTTAAAGTTTTAAAGTAAGGGTCACTTGATTTAGAAAGTAGAAATGTATTTCTAAAAGTGTAGTGACTTATGTGAAATGTAAGCAAGCCTTGATACTACGGGTGTTAGTATCTTGGGGTTTTATATGAAAATGAATCTTTTGAAAAGAATGGAAGTACGTAGTACTTAGGGTTAAATTCCCGGATTTGTTTTATGTAAAACGAAAAGTGCCTTGAGTATATAAAAATGAAAGTCTAAAGATTTAATGAACTTGCCTATGCTTTCTTGTGATAGCCTTGAGTGCAAGTATTATATGTTTATGTTGCCGTGACTCTCAGTTGGAGGGTCGGCTGTCTTGTTGTGAACCTACTTGGACGTACCGACAGTGACGGAGGCTTCCACGGGTATGCTTCCATTTTGATTGATCCTTGGACATGCTTATACGATGTGGGATTCCGGGGCATGCGACCAGGATGCGGGTTAGATTCCCGGATTGTCTTTATTACTCCTTGGACATGCTTATACGATGAGGATTAGGCGTGCGACCGGAGGCGGGTTAGATTCACGGATGTGTTTACTACCCGTGGCCATGCTTATACGATGAGGATTAGGCGTGCGACCGTGTTATGTCGACTATTACTCCATGGACTAGTTCCGTGAAGACATGTACGAGATGAGGATTCCACGGGCATGTTATATCACGATTATTACCAGTGGATTAGCTCTCCATGAAATCATGTACCGAGATGAGGATTCGGGCATGAGATATATATATATATATATATATATATATATATATATATATATATATATTTATTGTATATGTGTATGCCGACAGTGAGGTAGGATGCCACGGGCGCGTCACATAGTTATATGTTACACTTATGGTATCGGCGGTGATGGGGATTCCAGGCGGGGTATAGATACATATATGTATTGTAGGTGTGTCTGAAGCGGTGAGGTAGGATGCCAGCGTGTTACATGGTTATATTCTTCACTTATAGGCTGCCCGATGATGGGGATTCCACAGCACGCTTTGTTATTGTGGGCTTGAGACCCGTCTTGGACTATGTGATGATATTTGAGGCTTGTGTGGTAGCTGTGTGACTATTGTTCATGTGTTGAAATAGTCTTTAAAAGGTAAACCGACTTTCATTACTTTCACTTTGGTAAGGCCTGATATCTTATTATTTTGGTTATCATACATGTCTCTCACTTTTTATAAGTGTATTATGATTTCATTCTGATATTTTGATTTCACATACTTGGTACATATTTAAATCTTGACCTCGCCCGGTGCGTTCATGCCGCAGGTTGAGGTACATAGCTTGCTGATCCACACTTTTAGGATCATTGTTCAGTTCTTGGAAATCTCGATTTCTCCGGAGGCTTTGTCTTTTGGTACGGTTCCCTGAGGTTGTAGTTTTGTGTACATTCAGGGGTATGGCGGGGCCCTGTCCCGTCACAGTGGTTATGTCAGAAATTCTTAGAGGTCTGTAGTCATATCTTGTGGGTCGCTTTGTAAAAAAAAATGAGGTAACTGCTTTTGGTTTTACATGTTTATATGTATCCAGGAAGGTAGCCTTATCGGCTAACCTATTATTTAATTCTTGTTAGGTTTATGTATGTATGTTCCGCTACTATTCTCTGATGTGTACCTGTAAGGGTGCCCAGGTAGGGCACCAGTCGCGGGCCCGGGGTCGGGTCGTGACAAAAGTGGTATCAGAGCAGTTAGTCCTCGGAAAGTGTCTACAGACCGTGTCTAGTAGAGTCTTGATTATCGGTGTGTTGTGCACCACATCTATAATCAGGAGGCTGCAGGACATTTAGGATTGGTTTCCATTCTTCTCTCTCTGAGATCGTGCAGTAGAGCTGTCATAGTAGGTTGAATCCTCTCTGACCTATTCTTATGTATCAGTTATGCCTCCACGGAAGGCGACCAGGGCCCAGAAGGGCAAGGCAGCAGCAGGAGCTGCTAGTGGTCCACAGAGGGTTACGCACCAGGCCCATTATGCACGATGTTGTGGCTCGACGGCGAGTTCGATTCTGGCAAGCGGATTAGAAGTCGAAACGATCGCGGCTCAGAGGTTCCAATACCCGAGCCTCCAGTTCCGCAGCCAGGGGTGGAGTTTAGAGATTATGGAGAGCATATCAGGTTATTGACTAGCATAGTCGTAGAGGCGTAGCGGCGAGCGAGTAGCTAACCTTAAGCCGATTTGAGGATTGGGATTTTCTGGTTGTAATCCACGAGTTCTATGGTTCGAGATCCGAGGATGACCTCGGGAGTTCGTTCGGCGAATCTGACGAACTATGCAGTGCTTAGGGCCTCGGAGGCAGTCGGTTGTGTTAGCTTCTACAGGTTCTGCGATATTGCGTTGGCTGGTTTGAGTCTTAGGAGGCTCTAGAGGGTGGGTGCTCTTCAAGCGAGTTGGGATGAGTTCACAAAGGCCTTTCTTGATCACTTTTTGCCTCACGAGATGAGGAGAGCGTGTTGATAGGTTCTTGTCCGAGGCGAGCAGGAGGACTATCGAGAGTACAACACGAGTTTGACTCGTTGGCGGTATCACGCGCTATTGTGGCTGATATGGCGGACGAGTTCACCGTATGTGATAGGGCTGAAGCCGTTATATGATTCTGCATGCACAGTAGCCGCCCTTGGCCGGTATGGATATTGCCGGAGATGCGAGCTTATGCACAAGGATCGAGGATAGAGAGAGGACCATCAGGCAGTCCGGCCCAAGAGGCGGGGCGCGAGGTTTGAGGTAACTTTCGAGTGGCGGCCTCAGCAATGAGCTAGGTCTACATTTCAGCCGACACAGAGTGCTCCTTCCCGGTCTTCTGGCCGGAGGGTTGATCGCCGGGGATATTCGGGAGCAGGTCAGGGCTCCAGGGCTGCAGGTTCACAGATGTCCGAGGGTAGTAGCCAGGGGAAGCCACCTTTGCCCCGGTGTGGTCGCTGTGGTAGATTCCATTTTGGGGAGTGTCGTACTACTTCGACAGCTTGTTATGCTTGCGGCCAGCAGGGCCATTTAGTGAGAGACTGTCCGACCAGAGGTGGCACTGGTGGGATAGCACAGTCTACTGGATCAGTTGCGGGTTCTTCGCCTTCAATAGCTAGGCAGGATGTTTATGCACCGGCAGGCCGTGACAGAGGTCGTGGTGGAAGCTCCCAGTTTTAGCGGTCCTTTGAACCGCCTATATGATTTCAGGTATGTCTTTGACCCTTTAGAGACTTGTATGCATGTTAAGGTTGTTGTAAGTTTAAGTGTCATGAACGGATAATATTGATACTATGTATGTATGCTAGAGTAACTTGGAAGTACGAAAAGATATTAGGGCCATATGTGGCATAATTAGGTTTCATTAAGTGTAGTTTTATGAGACTATGTCGAAAGCGATAGATTCGACTCAGAAAGAACATTCGAGGCGAATGTTTCTAAGGGGAAGAATGTTACACCCGTAATTCGGGACATGAATAAGAGATTAGGCGAGAACACAAGACTTGAAAAGTGCGAAAGGAAGAATTGTTCTTCCGGAAAAATCTTCCGAGCGTCGAAAGGAAAAATGTTCGTTGGTGAGAATTAGATTCTCAAAATGCATTAATTGAAGAGTATGGAACTTATTATCATTATGGAAATTTATTTTTCTGAGTTTGGTCACGTGGGGCCCACAGAAATTTTATGTTTTGTGGGGCCCACGAGGTTGCGGAATTTTATGGGCGAATGGGAGGCGACACATGGCACCCCACATGGCTTGGTCGAATTAATGCGAGGGTAAAATGGTCATTTGACCATTGAAGATGAACAAGTCTTGCTAGCTGAGATTGTTGACTTGTCGACTTGCCCAGCTAATTAATTAATGTTCTCCATCAAACCACACGTGTGTTGTTATCTAATCCCTCCATTTTGGTTTATATACCACACTAGTAGCGACAAGGTCTTCCACACTTAGAAAAATTAGAGAACATTTGTTCTTCACTAGAGGCTCTCGGCTTTAGTGATTTTTCCTGAAAATTTTGTAGTATTGATCCATTATTCACAATACTTTAACTTGAGGTCCCTAAGGGTATTGTAAGGATATCTCGATAGAAAGATTTAGGTAAAGCAGCGTTTTTCACGTTAGTCATGAGGCAAAACCTAAGATGTTCTTCAACTTTGAAGATGGAACTTGAAGAGGAGTTCTTCATGAGCTTCTAAGGAGTTCTTGGAGCGGATTGGAACATAAGAAAAGGAGCTAAGAATTGCTAAGGAGCGACTTTGAATCTTGGAAATTTTAAGGGCTTGTAAAGGTATAAATCTTGTCGTTTTAGCAATTAAAGATTACTTATCATTGTAGTTATGGATATTAGCAAGCATGAGGTATTTATTATGAAGTTTGATAAGTGTATTGGCTATTGGAACCCTAATCCGAAAACTAGCATGTTTAACCCTTAAGATTACAATTCAAGTTGATTATTAGTTTAAGTCGTCACATGTTATATAAAGAAGGAATTATAGTTGTTGAAGTTGTTTATGACTATATAACATGTTAGACCTAAGAATTTGGATTAAAAGAATTGGAAAAAAGACTTTGTGTTGTAATATATGTTTAGCCGAGAATGGCTTTAAATATGGAACTAGTTTCGTATCAATTGTGGGGCGTAATTTTACACATCCTGTTGGGCGTGTAATCCTATTGTTAACTACGTTGTTGAGCCTTAAATGTGGCTTTTTGGTTATTGAATTCGGCCTTGAAAAGGTGGCAAAGTATGTAGAAACAAAGGAAGTGTTGTCAGATTTTCCGTAGAATTTAGTGACTTTGCACTTAGAATATTCTACGTTCGAAGCTAGAGGTTAATGGACGTATTATGGCCATTATAGGTTGAAGTACTAATTATAGCGTATTCTACTTGAAGGATGGAATAGTTATCAAGGTTGAAGTACTTTGGAGCATTTTGCTATTTGTCGATAATCGTCGCGAGGTATGTGAACCTCTTCCTTCCTTTGGCATGATTCTATGTATGGAATATACATGTATTATTTCATGTTCCTTTCTACTCTTAGAAGTTAAGAGGTATGTATGTTGATTTACTCTATGTAAAGGTTATGTCTAAGTTATCCTAAGTTCTTACCAAGTCTTATGGGGGATGTTGGTAAGAGTCGTTAGGAGGTATTTGGAGCCAAGTTGACTTGGCTAATTTACTGACACGAATGAGAATAAGAATCGAACAAGCCATTGCGGCGTTAATAAAGGAAAATGTAATGACAATTGATTATATTAAAATGAGTAGAATTCTCGTCTGCATAGAAACTAAGATAAGACAAAATTGTATTACATTTTCTAGATCATGTTTGCTTTAATAAGATCGTTATAAGCGAGTATAACTTTGTTCCTGACAGCGTAAAGTATATGTATTTTATTTAAAGAGTTTACATTATGAAGTTTTAAGATTTTGAACCTTAAACTCTTAAAGGGTTGACAGACTTTATTTTCAAGTAATGAAACTTGATTCTTAAAGGAAGAAATGACATGATTTAAGGGAAGTAACTTGTTTTTAAAAGATGTAAGTTACTTGAGGTATAAAGTTAAGAAACTTGATTTCTAAAGTTAAGAGACTTGAAGTATTTTGAAAGTTAAGAAAAATGATTTGAAAGTATATAATACTTGGTTTTAAAAGTATAAGTCTCTTGGTTATAAAAGGAATGAATTTGTCTAAAACCATAAAGGGTTATAACGGCTTTATGGGAAGTTGGTTATAACGGCTTTATGGAAGGTTAACAGAATGGTTTTCTCTAATAAGGTAAACAAAGAAATAACTTTAAATAAGGAAGGGCAATTTGATTTAAAGGTATCACTTGCTTAAAGTTTTAAAGTAAGTCGGTCACTTGATTTAGAAAGTAGAAATGTATTTCTAAAAGTGTAGTGACTTATGTGAAATGTAAGCAAGCCTTGATACTGCGGGTGTTAGTATCTTGGGGTTTTATATGAAAAGGAATCTTTTGAAAAGAATGGAAGTACGTAGTACTTAGGGTTAAAATCCCGTATTTGTTTTATGTAAAACGAAAAGTGCCTTGAGTATATAAAAATGAAAGTCTAAAGATTTAATGAACTTGCCTATGCTTGCTTGTGATATCCTTTAGTGCAAGTATTATATGTTTACGTTGTCGTGACTCTCAGTTGGAGGGTCGCCTGTCTTGTTGTGAACCTACTTGGACGTACCGACACTGACGGAGGCTTCCACGGGTATGCTTCCATTTTGATTGATACTTGGACATGCTTATACGATGTGGGATTACGGGGCATGCGACCAGGATGCGGGTTAGATTCCCGGATTGTCTTTATTACTCCTTGGACATGCTTATACGATGAGGGATTCCGGGGCATGCGACCAGGAGGCGGGTTAGATTCCAGGATGTGTTTTATTACCCATGACCATGCTTATACGATGATGGATTCTGGGGCATGCGACCATGTTATGTACGACTATTACTCCATGGACTAGCTCCCCATGAAGACATGTACCCGAGATGAGGGATTCCACGGGCATGTTATATACGATTATTACCCCATGGATTAGCTCTCCGTGAAGTCATGTACGAGATGAGGATTCGAGGGCATGAGATATATATATATATATATATATATATATATATATATATATATATATATATGTATATGTATCTGTGACGGTGAGGTAGGATGCCACGCGCGTGACATAGTTATATGTTACACTTACGACTGTCGGCAGTGATGGGGGATTCCACGGGCAGGGGTATAGATACATATATGTATTGTAGGTGTGTACGCCGACAGTGAGGTAGGATGTCACGGGCGTGTCACATGGTTATATTCTTCACTTATAGCTGCCGGTAGTGATGGGGGATTCCACGGGCACGTTTTGTTATTGTGGGCTTGAGACCCGTACTGGACTATGTGATGATATTTGAGGGCTTGTGTCGGTAGCCCTGTGTGACTATTGTTCATGTGTTGAAATAGTCTTTAAAAGGTAAAACTGACTTTCATTACTTTCACTTTGGTAAGGCACAATGTACTGTTATTTTGGTTATCATACATGTCTCCAGCTTTTTATAGACTGTTATTATTTCATTACAGTATTTTCAGTTTCACATACTTGGTACATATTTCGTACTGACTTTCGTACTGACCTCCTTCGGGGGGCTGCGTTCATGCCGCAGGTTGAGGTACATAGCTTGCTGATCTGCACTTTTAGGATCACTGTTCAGTTCTTGGAAAGCTCTATTTCTCCGGAGGCTTTGTCTTTTGGTACGGTTCCCTGAGGTTGTAGTTTTGTGTACATTCAGGGGTATGGCGGGGCCACCCGTCCACGATGGTTATGTCAGAAATTCTTAGAGGTCTATAGTCATATCTTGTGGGTCGCTTTGTAAAAAAAAAAAGGTAACTGCTTTTGGTTTTACATGTTTATATGTATCCAGGAAGGTAGCCTTATCGGCTAACCTATTATTTAATTCTTGTTAAGTTTATGTATGTATATTCCGCTACTATTCTCTGATGTGTACCTGTAAGGGTGCCCAGGTAGGGCACCAGTCGCGGGCCCGGGGTCGGGTCGTGACAATCTTAGTCAATTATGGTCAATATTATCAAGCTTCCACTTGACCCTTTGACTTGGTCAATTCTTTTATTCATCCAACAAGCATGTGGAGGGTGACACGTATCGCCCTTCCATTGGTCCATAATATTTCATTTTCCGAAATTTCCATAATTGGTCAAAATATCGGAAACCTTGTGGGTCCCACAAAAACGTAAAATTTATCGGGTGGGCCCCACGTATCCAACTCTAAAAATAAAATTCCATAGTTCCGATAAATTCCAGCAGTCTCAAATAAAACTTCTGAGAACCCAATTCTCATTAACGAACAATTTTCCTTCCCGAGGTTCGGAAGATTTTTCCTTGGAAAACAATTCTTTCTTTCGTTCAAATTTTAAGTCCTGATTCCTTACGTACATTCTCTTAAACATGTTCGGGAATTACGGGGTGTAACAACTACGCACATCTATTCATTATAAAAGAATCATTTCATGTAATAAACTCCAAGATACTAACACTTGTAGTATCAAGGTACTTCTTCTTTCAAAATCAAGTTACTTCTTCCCTTTAAAAAAATCAAGTAACCTATCTCTTTAAAATCAAGTAACTCGACTCCAATGCTTCCTAAAACTCTTACCAACATCTCCCATAAGACTTGGTAAGGACTTTAGGAAGAATTTAGACATGCATTTAGTATAGATTATAGAATCAACAACACGAATACCCCTAACTTCTAGGAGTATAATCACTTTTCTTTATAAAATCAAGTCAAGTATACTTCAAGAAACAAGTCATGTATACTTCAATAACAAGACAAGTATACTTCAAGAAAAAAGTCAAGTATACTCCAAATAATCATGCCGATAGAAGGAAGAATTTCACATACCTCGTGACGACTAACCAATACGACAAGTAGCAAAACGCTCCAAAGTACTTCAACCTCATCGGCTATTCCTTAAGCCAAGTAGACTATGCTACACGTAGTACTTCAACATATAATGACGATAGCACTTCTATCAACTTCAAGCTTACTAGTGTAAGACTTATACCAAATAATTGTCCTCTTATTCTACGGAAATTTGGGCAGCACTTCCTTTGTTTCTACGTACTTTTCCACTTTTTCCAAGGCCCAAATTCATCAACCAACAAGCCACATTTAAGGCACAATCAACAGTTAACCAAAGGGGATTACACGCCTAACCTTGACGTGTAAAATTCTTTCCCACAATCTACATAAAACAGTTCGTAAAACAGTCCATAATAAACCAACATTAAAGGTACAATGTGAAGTCTTTAACACCCTTATTCCTTAGGACTTTCATTAACCATTTTACTAAATTAATCATGCATGTTAGGGGCTGATTTTCCAGCATTACAACACCCCAAAACAGTCCATAAAAACGACACAACGAGGTCTAACCGTTTTAGGCAGTTTTCGGCCAACAACAACTACAACAAACCATAGTCCTTTTCCTTAATTCCTTTTAATCCAATTCTCATTCCAACATGTTATATAAGTTATATTAACTATCAACAACAATATTTCCTTCATTATATAACATGCAACAAGTGTAAATAACGACAATAAAAACCAACGAATCCAATAGCGACAAAAGTGCTACTCTCGGCCAACTTGCCAAAAATGGCTCAAATACTTTTCAATCTTCATTCTTTTTAGTAAATGTTCATCCATACATATCAACAATAAGTAATATTCACTTACCTTAATTTAAGAAGAATTATTACCTCATTTTTGTGCCAAACATCGTCCAAAATAGTCCGCTATAGATTGGCCCACAGTTTTCGTTCACTCAACTTCTTCAAGTACCAATCACAAATATGTGACCCCTATGAACTTATACACAACTTCACTTTGTATTTCACTTCCAAAAAGTCGACGGTACCTTAGGGTTTCACACCCTCATTTTCGGCCAACCTATTGTTCTTGGGGTTTAAGGGGTTATCTCTGCTTAGAACTTCATTAGGGAGCTTAGTCTTGAGTTTGAGCATTTATCACCAAAGATTGAAGAATCTTTGTCTCCAAAAGAGGCCCAAAACCGAGAGCCCTTAATGAGAGAAAGAGATATGAAATATGGCTAAGTGTTGAGTGAAGTCTTGCACTCCTCTATGTATAATATAATGTATCCCATGTAGTGAGATCTTGCCAAGTGTATGGCCTAAGTGTAGCAAGACAAGTGGAGTGGGACCCACATCTCCACTTGTCCTCAAAATATCTAAAGAGTCCAAGTCTTCATGACCAAGTGGGGGTGACACGTGTAGCCCTCCCATTCGTCCAAAATATTTCCTTCCCCCAAAATATCTATAATTGGTCAAAATATCGAAAATCTTGTGGGCCCCACAAAATCGTAAAATTTCTCGGGTGGGCCCCACATGACCAAATTCGAAAATAAAAATCCAAAAATCCAGTATATTCCTCAAATACTAAATTTGAGAACCAAATTCCAATTAATAAACATTTTCCTTCACGAATTCCCGATATTTTTCCTTAAGAAAAAGTAATCATTCTTTCGTTCCAAAATTCAAATCTCAATTTCTCACGCACGTTCTCATCTCATTGCATTGGAAATACGCGGTGTAACAACATCTTTATCCACTTTATTAGAAGCATATATGTCACGACCCGATCCGGGCGTGGTATCGTGCCTACAAGGCACCCTAGTGATACAACATCGAGAGAAAATCACGGAAATAAAAACTAAAACATGAGACAAGACATAAAGTATGAAACAGGCTAACCAAAGCGGTCACCTTCCGAATATATACATATATATATCAACACGAGCTTAAATCCTTTTACAAACCACGCGCAGCATTACAGACCTCTAAGAATGTAACCATAACTATGGCGGGACGGGGCCATACCACGAATGTACAAGTAACTACAGCGACAGGACTATACCAAAGATGAGCTTAGGAGAAGCGGAGCTTCCCAAAACGTTGTGATCCTATGGCGAGGATCCACAACCAATGTACCTCTACTGCGGCGTGACGCGGCCCGAAGGTCGATCTGCAGTACAGTATGTGGCGAAAATCGTAAATGAAATCGAATAGTCTATATAAAGCGAGACATGTATGATAACCAAACTACGATTACCTGACATATAAGCGATCAAGTCGGGGACTCACGCCTCAAAATCATCACTCAAATATAACTGTGGGTCTCACGCCCACAACATCAATCATGCCGTGGAATACCTTCCTCGCCAGCTGCTATGATATAGCAACACCAAGGAATACACATGAACACCGAGTCCCACCGTGTCATAACAACCGTAGGGGCAAGTCTGAAGGATAACTACCGGATACCAAAGCGCGTCATCAATCGACCGGCAAGTGCGAAAGCCAACTACTAGATACCAAGGTCGTACTAACAATACTATGCAACCAAACCACGAAGGCGACACGGCAAGTATCTGGCCGACTACGGTACCAAGGCCGTGTCACGTGTGGCCGGCAAGTCTGAAGGCTAACTACCAGTACAGGCGTGTCACGAGACCGCCACTAAACCGAGCAGGCAAGTCACGAAGGCTAACTACCAGTACCAAGGCGAATCGGCCACGAGGCGGGCGCAAAGCCAACCACCAGATACCAAGGCCGAATCAGTAAAACCTCATGGAGAGCTAGTCCATGGAATAACGCTATCAACAGGAGCGCACCCGTGGAATCCTCCGTCACTGCCGGCACGTCCAAGTAAGATCATAACAAATCAACCGGCCCTCCATTGAGAGACACGGTGGTATAGAAATACAATACTGGCACAACAAGGCTATCACACGCAAACATAGGCAAGTTACACACAACTCAAGGTACTTTCATTTTATGTCAACAATACGGGTTTCAACCCCAAAAATAATACCTACTTTCACTCTTTCAAAAAGACCTCTTTTTTCGTAAAAGATACTAATACTCGTAGTATCAAAAACACATTTCCTTTTCAAACCAAATTACTTTACTTTCGTAGAAACCTTTACAAGACTTTTAAAATCAAGTACTCTATACTTTTTAAACCAAGTGCCTTTCTTTTAAAACAACATCAAGTATACTCTTTAAAACTCAAATACTTACTCTTTTCAAAACAAGTAACCTATACTTAAATCAAGTTACCATTTTAAAACCAATGATAAAACCATTCTTTTGCTTTCATAAAGTCGTTATAACTAACTTCCCATAAAGCTGTTATAACACTTTATGTTTTAAACCCATTTAAGACAAGACCATGTCTCTCTTTTAAACCAAAAACTCTTCAATTCCTCAAGTCTCTTTTCTTTTAGAAATCAAGTTCCTTTTAAAGACCAAATACTCATTTCTCGAATGAGATTTCACAACTTTCTACACAATTCGAGTTCTTCATATATCATATCAAGTCAAATATAAGTCAAGTCCTTTATCTTTTAAAATCAGTAAACCAACCAAATTCACTTAGAACATGTACGTCTACCGTACTACATAGTTCACAACAATCATGCTAGAAAAGATAGGAAGAGGTTCACATACCTCGCGACGATTATCGACAATTAGCAAAATGCTCCAAGTACTACAACCTTGCTAGCCTTTTCCACCCTTCAAGTAGAATACGCTACTCGTAGTACTTCCACCTATACTGGCCATAAAACGTCTATCAACTTCTAGATCTCTTCGTAGAATATTCTAAATACAAGATTCCTTTATTCTACAGAAAATTCTGGCCTCCCCGCAAACACATAAATCTCCTCACTGCTCGGGCTACTGTGCCAACAACTCCTGGGGAGGGTTACGTCTAACCGGGCGTGTACAATTCTACTTCACAATAATACTACACGATCTCGTAAATACAATCCAATGTAAATACGGTTCAATCCTTTATAATCATCCTTCCGATAAATCTTATACTCGATTCTAAATTACTACAATATGTAATATCCAATTACAATAGGGGACATAGATCATTACCTCGATAAGCCCAAAATTATCCAAGATATATGTCGATCCTGAGCAACGTTTAGCTCCAACTCCTTACGCTCCAACCCGCTCCAAGCGACCCTTAGAAGTTTCTAAACAACTTCTCTTAACACTTCAACCAAGCTAGGAAGATTTTTCTAGGGTTTCACTTTGCGACTATTGGAATAAAGTAGTATTTCCGGGCTCCTAGTATTGAAATAACTTTGAAATACAACTAGGGATACTAGGCTAAGGTATTTGGGATTATACAACAATACACAAAGTATTTTCTACACAAGAGGGGGAGAGGGACGAAAACACTACAAAGGGAGGAGTATTTGCTTGGAAATACTTAGTGAGGATGAAATTAGTCTTGAGCTAAGGGGGTATTTATAGAAGAATCGAGGGCCATGATCAAGTCAGTGGGTGGTCAAGATTGGGCCATGTGTGTGTGGGTTCCACCACACCACATGGCCAACGAGTGTTTCAGTGTCATGGCCGTTTCGGCGAGGGACAAGTGGCTAGCCAACATCCTCCAGTCGGCAAGGGTGCCACGTGGGGTGACATGTGTCGCCCGATTCATCAAAATATTTCGTCTTAGAAAATATCCAAAATACCGAAAATCTCAAAAACAAAGTGGGCCACAAAGCGTAAATTTCTCGTGGGCCCACGTGACCATTTCCGAAAATAAAATCCCATAATTCTAATATAATCCAAGAAGTCCAAATACCAAATCTGGGAATCCAATTCCCACTAACGAACCTTTTTCCTTCACAAAACCCGGAAACTTTTCCGTCGAAAATCACACCTTTCTTTCTTTCCAAAATTTATGTCGTATTCTCATACGTACGTCCCCACATACATACCCTGGAACTACGGGGTATAACAATATAGTTAGATATAAGACGTTGTAAATTCAACATCAAGTTAGAGTTTAAGTTGAAGTTTTGCTTGCTAGTCAGAGGGTGATTAGTAAGAGAGGAATTAGAGTGTAGTTCCTAGGTTATAGAGTTTGTAACTTGAATTTATAGAGGTTTTGTTACACCCCGTATTTACAGGACATGTTTTAAGAACGTACGTAAGAACTCACAATGTTAAGATTTGAGACTTGTAAAAATTTATCGGAATTATGAAATTGTCGGAAAACGTAATATTATGGCGAATGGGAGGGCGAAACGTGTCACCCCCCCTTAGTGATGTCTAGGACGAAAATTTCATGGGCACAAGGGTCATTTGACCCTTGTTAGGAAGACAAGTCTTGCAACTTGAAAGCTTGAGAAAGTTGACTTGGTCAAGGACCCACAAGGCTTGATATTTAATGAGAGATCATCCAAACCACCCATTTGGTTGCATCTTGACCCTCCATGTTGCTATATAATACTACTAGTAGTGAGACTAGTTCCACACTTAGCCAAAATTACAAAAAAATTGGAGGAACAAGCTAAGAAGCTCTCGGGTTCATGTCCATTGAAAAGAAAAAAAATTTGTTTGTTGTCCATTAAGCTCCATACTTTAAACCAAGGTTCATGAGGGTATTGTAAGTATATCTCAATAGAAAAATCTCGGAAAAAGATAGTTTTCGGGATAGTCGCAAAGTGAAAACCTAGTTGCTTTCTAGGTTTTGGATTGGAAGTTTGAAGGAAAGTTGTTGGTATTGTTCTAAGGGTCTCAAGTAGCGGATTGAAGTGTCTTGAAGAGGCTCTAAGTTGCTAGGAAGCGACTTGGTTGGAGTTGGATTAAGATTCGTTAAGGTATAATCTTGTCACTTAAAAGTGTTACAAGATTATTTATATTGTTAGCTTTACATGTTGCTAGCATGAAGTATATGTGTTGAAGTTTATAAGTATTATGGATTGCTTGTGGCCTTAAAATCCGAATGTAATGTAAGCCACTTGAAGTTGGATTACTAATTGGTCGTTTATTAGAATCGTCGCATGATTACTTACTTGAAGATTATAGTAGTTATAATCAATTGTGACTTGATATCATGTTATACTAACAACTTGGATTGAAATGGAAATTGGATAAGAATTGGTGTTATGGTACTCAATGTGGCCAAATTGGACATATAGTTTGTATTAGTTTGATATCTATTGTGGGGCGGAATTTTACACGTCTAGTAGGCGTGTAATCCCCTATTGTTAATTGCATTGATTGGGCCTTAAATGTGGCGTGTTTGGTTATTGTATTCGGCATTGAAAAAGGTGGCAAAGTAAGTAGAAACAAAGGAGGTGTTGTCCGATTTTCCGTAGAATTTAGTGACTTAGCACTTAGAATATTCTACGTTTGAAGTGAGAGGTTAATGGACGTATTGTGACCATTATAGGTTGAAGTACTAAGTATAGCGTATCCTACTTGAAGGATGGAATAACTATCAAGGTTGAAGTACTTTGGAGCATTTTGCTACTTGTCGATAATCGTCGCGAGGTATGTGAACCTCTTCCTTCCTTTGGCATGATTATATGTATGGAATATATCTGTGGTATCATTTCATGTTTCCTTCTACTCTTAGAAGTTAAGAGGTAGTTGTGTGATTTACTCTATGTAGAACTTTCCCTATCTTTTGAGCATGACTAGTTGCACGTATGTAGTGCGGTGAGCGTCTGACACCTTGATATCCTTTACTAGTTTTATGAATAGACAAGTCGGGTGAGTTAGGAGATTAACTCACTTCTTTGAAAGTATTAAGGATGTCTAATGTTTTATTAAAGTTAAGGGACTTGAAGAGTTTTGAAGTATGTGATACTTGTTCCGTTTTAAACGTATAAGTCCCTTGGATAGGAAATTGTATTTGGCTAAGGTATAAAATGAATATAACGACTTTATGGGGAGTTGGTTATATTTGCTTTATGGAAAGATAAATGACTTGATTTTTTTTTGTGAAAAGGCAACTTGATTTTAAGGCATCAATTGCCTAAGGTTTTATAATAAAAGGAGTCACTTGATTTCTAAAGGTTAAGAGACTAATTGTACTTTGAAAGTTAAGAGAATTTATTTGAAAGTATACAATACTTGGTTTTAAAAAGTATAAACCTCTTGGTTATACAAGGAGTGAGTTTTGTCTAAAACCATAAAGGGTTATAACGGCCTTATGGAAAGTTGGTTATAACGGCTTTATAGAAGGTTAAGAGAATGGTTTTCTCTAATAAGGTAAACAAAGAAATAACTTGTATTAAGGAAGGGCAATTTGATTTAAAGGTATCACTTGCTTAAAGCTTTAAAGTAAGGGTCACTTGATTTAGAAGCCGAGAAATGTATTTCTAAAAGTATCGTGACTTATGTGAAATGTACACAAGCCTGGATACTACGGGTGTTAGTATCTTGGGGTTTTATATGAAAAAGGGATCTTTTGAAAATAATGAAAGTACGTAGTACTTGGGGTTAAATTCCCGGATTTTGATGTGTAAAACGAAAGTGTCATGAGTTTATAAAAATGGAAGTCTAAAGGTTTAACGAACTTGCCTGTATTTGCTTGTGATAGCTTTAAGTGCAAGTATTTATATGTTACGTTGTCGTGACTCTCGGTTGGAGAAGTATGTCTTGTTATAAGTTTACTTGGGCGTCACGACAATGATGTAGGATTCCACGGGTATGCTTCCATCATGATTGATCCTTGGACAAGCTTATACGATGTGGGATTAGGGCATGTGACCGAGATGCGGGTTAGATGCGGACATTTTATTGGGACGTCTGCGGCGGTGGGGATTCCGCAGGTATGCTTCCATTGTGGTTGATCTTGGCCATGCTTATCGATGAGGATCTTGGGCGTGCAGCGAGATGCGGGTTAGATGCGCGCGTGTTATTACTCCATGGCCATGCTTATACGATGAGGGATTCTGGGGCATGCGACCGTGTTATATTTTACTCCATGGGCTAGCTCCCGCGAAGACTGCGCTACGATGAGGATGTCGAGGCGCGTTATGGCCATGCTTATACGATGTGGGATTAGGCATGCGGCGCGTTATATATATATATATATATATATGTGTGTTGTGTATGTATGCAGTGATGAGGTGGGATGCCAGGCGCGACACGTGGTTATATTTTACACTTATAGTTATCGGCGGTGATGTGGGATTCCACGCGGGATATATATATGTGTTGTGTATGTATCACTGTGATGAGGTGGGATGCCACGCGACACATGGTTATATTTTACACTTATAGTTGTCGGCGGTGATGTAGGATTCCACAGGCGGGAGATATATATGTGTTGTGTATGTATCGCGGCAAGCGGTGAGGTGGGATGCCGCAGGCGCGTCACGTGGTTATAATTTACACTTATAGCTATCGCGGCAATGATGGGGATTCCACGGGCGCTTTGATATTTGTGTGACGATCGCGTCCCAGTTGGGCGGGTAGTATAAACGCCCCTCGCCCAAAGCGGATTATGTTATGAAAGATAAGTGAGTTATATCGTACGGAACTTAATGATTTTTCCTCATCATGTGCATAAGCAGGTGACTATACATTTTCTTTCAAATGGGAAAAGATAATAAGGTGCGATTAAGTTCATAAGTGGTAATGACACGGCAAGATCTGGTATGTACTTTTTTTATACTTGTCCCTGTCATTCTTTTATGCGATTATGATCTTTCTTATGCGTTATTTCTGTTCCATATTCGTTACTGTTATGCGACCCCGCCGGGCTGCGTTAAATGCCGCGAGTTTAGGTACCTGGTTGGTGATCCTTGCTCTTAGGATCTCGATTCGATTTTGGAAAAAGCTCCATTTGCTCGGAGGCTTATCTCTTGATACAGTTTTCCACGAGGTTGTAGATTCATGTATATTGGGGCTATGGCGGGGCCACTGTCATACGATTGTTATGTTAAAACTCTTAGAGGTTTGTAGTCACATATGTGTGGAGTCGGTTGTAAAGGAAATGAAATGCTTGCCGGTTGTATATTATATGTCCATGGAGGTAGCCTTATCGGCTAACCTGTTGATTTTATCTTTGATGATTTATTTATAAGTTTCATGTATGTTCCGCTGATTATCTCTGATGTATACATACTTGGTGCCCAGGTAGGGCACGATCGCGAGCCAGTGGTCGTGACAAAAGTGGTATCAGGCGATTAGTCTCGGAAAGTGTCTCTGACCGTGTCTAGTAGAGTCTTGATTATCGGTGTGTTGTGCACCACATCTATAATCGGGAGGCTGCAGGACATTTAGGATTGGTTTCCATTCTTCTCTCTTTGAGATCGTGCGATGAAAGCTGTCTAGTAGGTTGAATCCTCTCGACCCTTCTTATGTACGATTATGCCTCGCGGGCGACCAGGCCCGAAGGGCAAAGCGGCGAGGCGCTGCTAGTGATGTGAGGTTACGGGACTCGAGCACAGACTATGCACGAGTAGTAGGCGGATTATTACACCGTATTTACAGACATGGTGTAAGCGTGCGTAGAACTCACGATGTTAAGATTGGAGACTTGTAAAAATTTCTCGGAATTATGAAATTGTCGGAAAGCGTAATATTGTGGCGAATGGGTGGCGACACTTGTCACCCCCTTATTGATGCCTTGGGCGATTTTAGGCATGGCCAAAATGGTCATTGACCATAACCTTAGGATGACTAAGTCTTCGATTAATTAGCTTGACAAAATTGACTAAGAAAGGGTCCTAAGTCTTGATATTTTAATTAGAGATCATCCAAACCACCCAATTGTTTGCATCTTGACCCTCCAAGGTTCTATATAACACTACTAGTAGCAAGACCAAGTTTGACACTTAGAAAAATTTCCAAGAATTTCAAGAATCCAAGGAGGTGCTCTCGGGTTAGGCTAGCTTCCCACAAGAAAATTTTTTGTTTGTTATCCAATAATCTTCCCACTTTAAACCAAGGTCCCTATGTGTATTGTAGGCATATCTCAATAGAAAAATCTCGGAAAAAGATAGTTTTCGGGTTAGTCGCAAAGTGAAAACCTAGTGGCTTTCTAGGTTTTGGATTGGAGGTTTGAAGGAAAGTTGTTGGTGTGGTTCTAAGGGTATCAAGGATCGGATTGAGGTGTCTTTATGAGGCTCTAGGTTGCTAAGGAGCAACCGGTTTTGAAGATTGGATTACAATTCGTTGAGGTATAATCTTGTTCTTTGAAAGTGTTCTGAGATTATTTATATTGTTGTTGTTAACTTTACATGTTGCTAGCATGAAGTTGTTAAGTTGAAGTTTATAAGTATTATGGACTACTTGTAGCTTAAGTTCGAAATGGAAAGTAAGTCATGTTAAGTTGGAATACAATTTGATCGTTATTAGAATCGTCGCATGTAATTGACTTGAAGATTATAGTAGTTATAATTGGTTGCGACTAGATATCATGTTATGCTACCAAGTTAGGATTGAAATGGAAATTGGATAAGAATTAGTATTGTTGAACTCGAGGTGGCGAATTTGGACTTGTAGTTTGTATTAGTTTGTTATTCATTTGTATTGGACCATACAAATTGTGAGCCAATTGGGGCTGTTTGGTTATTGTATTCGGCCTTGAAAAGGTGGCAAAGTGAGTAGAAACAAAGGAGGTCTTTGTCCGATTTTCCGTAGAATTTAGCGACTTAGCACCTAGAATATTCTACGTATGAAGTAAGAGGTTAATGGGCGTATGGTGACCATTATAGGTTGATGTACTAAGTATAGCGTATCCAGCGAAGAATGGAATAGCTCGAGTTGAAGTACTTTGGAGCATTTTGCTACTTGTCGACAATCGTCGCGAGGTATGTGAACATCTTCCTTCCTTTGGCATGATTCTATGTATGGAATATACCGTGGTATCATTTCATGTTTCTGTTACTCTTAGAAGTTAAGAGGTAGTTGTGTGATCTACTCTATGTAGAACTTTTCCTATCTTTGAGCATGACTAGTTGCGTATGTAGTACGGTAGACGTCTGACACCTTGATATCCTTTACTAGTGTGTGAATAGCCAAGTCGGGTGAGTTGGGAGATTAACTCACTTCTGGGACAGTATAAAGGATGGCTTCAGTGTTATTAAAGTTAAGGGACTTGAAGAGTTTTAAAGTATGTGATACTTGTTCCGTTTTAATCGTCTAAGTCCCTTGGATAGGAAATTGTTTTTGGGCTAAGGTATAAAGTGAATATAACGGCTTTATGGGAAGTTAGTTATATTTGCTTTATGGAAAGATAAGTGATTTGATTTTAGTGAAAAGGCCACTTGTTTTAAGGCATTAATTGCCTAAGGTTTTATAATAAAAGGAGTCAACTTGTTTTCTAAGGGTTAAGAGACTATTTGTATTTTTGAAAGTTATGAGAATTTATTTGAAAGTATTTAATACTTGGTTTCAAAAAGTAGAAGTCTCTTGGTTATAAAATGAACGTGTTGGTCTAAACCATAAAGGGTTATAACGGCTTTATGGGAAGTCGATTATAACGGCTTTATGGAAGGTTAAGAGAATGGTTTTCTCTAATAGAGTAAGCAAAGAAATAACTTGTGTTAAGGAAGGGCAAATTGTTTTAAAGGTACAATTGTAAGGTTTTAAATAAAAGTCACTTGACTTAGAAGCCGGTAATTGTATTTTCTAAAAGGTATTGTGACTTGTCTTGAAAGGTGAATAGGACTTGATACTACGGTTGTTAGTATCGGGAAGTTTATTTGGAAAGTCTTTTGAAAGAGATGTGCGTCACGTAGTACTTTGGCTTTGTTTAATTGAGAATAATTCTATGTGATGCCTTGATTAGTACTTTGGCTTGTTAAATGAGAATTATTCTATTTGTGCCCGATAAGTACTTTGGCTTGTTTAATTGAGAATAATTATATGTGATGCCTTGATTAGTACTTTGGCTTGTTAAATGAAATTATTCTATTTGTGCCCGATAAGTACTTTGGCTTGTTAAATGAGAATTATTCTATTTGTGCCACTGATAAGTACTTTGGCTTGTTAATTGAGAATTAGCTTTATGTGTCTTTGGTGATAGCCTTTGAGTGCAAGTATTATGTTTTATTACGATCTGCGACTCTCGGTTGGAGGTATTGTCTTGTTATAAGTTACTTGGGCGTCTGCAAGCGGTGATGTGGGATTCCACGGGTATCTTAGTTATTTGTAGCACTTGGGTTAAATTCGGATTTTATAAAAGACATGGTAGTGCTTATGTCTTGTTTGATGGTGGTCGAGATAGGGTAAGAGTATAAATGAGGCAAGCCCAGGCGTTATACCACCTTCTCGGGTAAGAGTATAAGTGAGGGTAAACCCCCGACGCTGTACCACTGCTTTATGTGTTGTTTGTGGCCAAGTCGAGATAGGGTAAGAGTATAAATGAGGGGCAAGCCCCAAGACGTTATACCACCTTCTCCAGGGTAAGAGTATAAGTGAGGGGTAGACCCCCAAGATGTTATACCACCTTCTCCAGGGTAAGAGTATAAGTGAGGGGTAGTGTTATACCCCGTAGTTGCAGGGTATGTATGTGAGGACGTACGTACGAGAGTACGGAAGAAATTTTGAAAAGAAAGAAAGATGTGAGTTTTCGACGGAAAAGTTTGCGGTTAATTGTGAAGAAAAAGGTTCGTTAATGGGAATTGGATTCCCAGATTTGGTATTTGGACTTCATAGATTATATTAGAATTTTGAGATTTTATTTTTGGAAATGGTCACGTGGGGCCACGGGAGAAATTTACTGGTTTTGTGGGCGCTTTGTTTTGAGATTTCCGGTATTTTGGATATTTTGGAAGACGAAATATTACTGGCGAATCGGGGCGACACGTGTCACCCCGTGGCACCGGCGAATTTACCTTTGCGCGCGATTAAGTCGTTTTACGGCGAAAGCGTTTCCACGACTTTCGTAGAAAATTCGGCTATATCATTTATAATTTTTGCGGATTTTTTAGGGTGTGAAACATTTTGGACCAGCGGGAGGTGGCGTGTGTCACCTGCATTGAAACAAATGGATTAGCTTGGACGATTTGGGCGTCCAAGAGCCTTGGTTGGCCTTGGCCGATTGGCTCCCTCTTTTGTGCCTTGCTTTGTGGCTTGTTTTGTGGAGTGTTTTGTGGAGTAGGGTTAGGGTGCACTTGGCTTGATCTTGGCGCCACTTGCTTGCACTTGGCTAGATCTTGGCCGTTGGTTGGCCTTTGGTTTTGCTATAAATACCACTTTGTGAAGACTTCATTCGTCCACAAATGTTTCCAAGTCTTGAAATCCCTCCTCCCTCTTGTGGCTCTCGTCCTAAGCCTCTCCTCTCCTCCAGTGGCCTTTGGCGAGAGGTCTCACTCCACTTGTGGTGTCTAGCCAGTAGGGTACCACTGCCTAGTTGTTTTCGTATAATACCACTTGTTGTGGTATAGAAATACTCCCTAGTATTGTTATAATGCCCAAAATACCTTAGCCTTGTACCTTGTAGTATTCCAAAGATACCTCTTTCGTAGAGTCGGAAATACTACCTTTTGTCCTTTTAGTCTCAAGCGAAACCAGGAAATCTTCATAGTTGGTTGAAGTATTTGAGTAGAAGTTAGTTAGAACTTCTAGGGTTGTTTGGAGTGGTTTGGAGCGCCGGTGGAGCTAAACCTTGCTCGGGATCGACATTATAACTTGGATAATTTTGGGCTTATCGAGGTAATTATCTTGTCCTCTATTGTAATTGGAAATTACATGTTTGTTAGAATATATAGTTGAAGTATACTATATATGGAACTATACTTAGTATTCGGCAATGTCTTTTGACTTAAGCTGAAGAATAAATCTTGGCTATGTATTTACATAGGGTGTATTGCATGTAGACTTGTGTAGAATTGTACACGTCAGGTTAGGCGTGTAAACCCCAGTTGGCTTGGTAGCGGCCTCGATAGAGGAGGAGTTTCTGTTTGTTGCGGGGAGTCTTCTTGAATTTTCTATAGAAAGATAGAAACTTGTGTTTTGGGGTTAATAGGCGTTTGTGACCTTTATAGGTGAAAGTACTAAGAGTAGCGTATTACCTCGAGGAGTGGAAAGGGCTAGCAAGGTTGTAGTACTTGGAGCATTTTGCTTATTGTCGATAAATCGTCGCGAGGTATGTGAACCTCTTCCTATCTTTTCTAGCATGATTGTTGTGAACTATGTAGTACGGTGAGCGTCATGTGCTAAGTGATTTGGTTGGTTTAAAACATAGGGTGTTATAATGGCTTTATGGGAAGTTAGTTATAACGACCTTACGTAAATGAAAATGGTTTCTGATGTTAGAAGTTAAGAGACTTGATCTTATAAGATAAGAGACTTAACTTATTTGTTTTAATGTGGATGTTTGTGTGAAACCTCATTCGTGAGTAATGAGTACTTGGTTTTAAAGGGATAATGTTTCTTGATTTGAGAATCGAATGTGTATCGACAGGACCACTGCGGCGTTAATAAAGGAAAATGTATTGAATAATGATGTGTTGTATTAAAACCGGTAGAAACCTCATCTGCATAGAAACTAAGATGAGACAAAATGATATTACATTTTCTAGATCATGTTCTTGTAATAAGAATGTTGTAAACAAGAATAACTACTCTGCGTGAGACATATATTACTCAATTGTTCTAAAAGGAATCAAGTGATTAAGTTTGGGAACTATGAAACCATTTGAAAATGAGAAGCTTGAGTAATTGAAACTAGGCAAAGCTGGAACTTAGGAAAGAATCATGTTACTTGATTTTAAAAAGGAATGTGGGTTGGTCATTCTAATCTACGGGTATCGGGTGACTTTTATAGAAGTAATGGATCTCTTTTAAAAGAACTTAACGTATGTAGTACTTTGGGGTTAAAAACCGGACTTTGGTATAAATGGAAGTACTTTGAGTTGTTGTGAAACTTGCCTATGCTTGTTGTTGTGAAACTTGCCTATGCTTGTTGTTGTGAAACTTGCCTATGCTTGTGATGATAGCCTTTGTTGTACAAGTGTGGTATTTACGTATTCTGCGTCTCTCGATAGAGGCGGTTGACTTGTTGAGAACTTCTTGGGGCGTCTTTGGCGGTGATGGAGAATTCCAGGTATGTTTCCATTTTGATTCTTGTCTTGTTGTTGATATCACGTGGGCGTGTCTGCCGTCTGATGTTAGGGGCGTGCGGCCGTGCGGCGGGTTGATTACGATATATGGTTATTGCGCAACATGGGCGTGTCTGCCGTCTGATTCGGGGACATGTGGGCATGCGGCGGGGTTGACCAGGCAGTATATTGTTAGTTAGGTTACATGGGCATGTCTGCCGTCTGATGTCCGGGGCATGTGGCGTGCGGCGCTTGTGTGTGTTGCATCATGGACATGTCTGCCGTCACGATGTCAAGGGCATGCGGCCGTGATCACGAACATGATGGATGTTGTGGGCGTGAGACCCGTAGTTATATTTAGTGGTGACTTTGAGGCGTGAGTCACGACTTGACATATTTGTTTTATGTTGTGGCTGTAAGTTTGGTTATCATCATGTCTCGGTTTTTATAGACTAGTATGATTTCATTCTGATATTTTCTGATTTCACATACTTGGTACTGTTGTCTTGACCTCGCCCGAAGCTGCGTTCATCTGCGCGGTAGAGTACATCGATCGTGGATCCGCTCTTAGGATCTCATTTGACGTGTTGGAAAGCTCCGTTCCTTGGATGCTTATCTTTGGTATGTTTCCACTGAGTTGTAGGTTCTTGTACATTCGAGGGTATGGCGAAGCACTGTCCGTCATAGTTGTTGTAAATCTTAGAGTGCAGCCTTTGTTGTGGCGGAGTTTGTAAAGGATAAGCTGTTCGGGTTTTATGTATATCTTGAAAGCCTTATTTTGGTTGCTTTGTTTATTTATTATATCTCTTGTTTCATGACTCGTGTTTTATTTTCCTGGTTTTCTCGATGTTGTATCACTAGGGTGCCGGGGTAAGGCACGATGCGAGCGAGTTGGGCGTTACAAAGTGGTATCGAGCGATTAGTCCTCGGAAAGTGTCTGAGCACCGTGTGCAGTAAGTCTTGATTATCGATGTGTTGTGCACCATCTATGTCGAGGAGGCTATAGGACATTTAGGATTGGTTTCTATTCTTCTCATTACGAGATCGTGCCTTAGAAGTGAGTTATGAGTTGGATCCTCGGCGTATTCCTTTACATTACAGTTATGCCTCCGCGCCACAGCCCGAGTGGGCAAAGCGTAGGAGGCTGCTAGTGAATCTGAGAGTGCGAGCGCGAGCGAGCAGTACACGAGTTGTGCTTGAGACGGCGGGTTTTGTAGCGCCGCGGCCCAGCGAGTTAGAAGCGCGGCAATAGGCTGCTGAGACGCGATACTGAGCCTCGATCCAGCGATGCAGGCGGAGAGATGGGTCGCGAGAGATGGCGATTTTGGCGAGTTGTGGCGGTTGAGATAAATTTGGATCACGGCGATTCTGTTCGATGCACGATGGTTCCCCGGCGAGATAGTTTGAGGCTACGGGACTTCACGAGTTGTAGCGCGAGTTTTATGGGTGAGGCACGAGGATGATCGCGAGAGTTCATCCGGCGATTCTGGATCGTAAGTGATCAAGCGGAGACCGAGTGCGTGACGCCGGTTCGCGTCGGTGCGTGATCTGCGATCGATTGGTTTGATCGTGGGAGCTTTCGGGAGAGCATGCACCTCGGCGGTATGGGATGAGTTTTCGGGGCTTTTCTCACGCACTTCTTGCCTCCGCGGATGAGGAGAACGCAGGCGACAAATTTTTATTCTTGAGGCAGAGGCGCAGTCGGGAGTACAATGTCGAGTTCGATTCTTTGGCTCGATATGTCCTGCGCTAGTTGCGAATATGGAAGATAGGGTGCATCGCTACGTCAGGGCTCGATGATTACCTAGCGAGAGAGTTGTTGGTGTTTCTCTTGGTAGGGCATGGACATTGCCGCATTCGAGCTCGTCTTTGAGTGCGAGGCGCGGTCGGCAGGTGGACGGCTTTCGCGAGAAGAAGGCGAAGGCGGATATTTTGGCGACTTTAGGCGGACCGCCTCGGCCGAACTAGTTATGTACCTCCGCCATTGCGAGTGGTCCTCCGACGCCGGGACCTCAGGATATTCGGGAAGCGGTCGAGGCTCCCGAGTTTGAATGTTCGAGGAGTAGGGTGTTGGCGAATGCAATCACCCCCTCGGTGTGGTCGATGTAGTAGCCGCATTTGAAGTGTCGTAGTACCAAGAGCTTGTTACTCTTGCGGCCAACGAGGCCATATGGCGAAGGCGTGGGCGAAGTATGGTAGGGCGGCCTGACTACTAGAGCGATTGCGGGCCACGGTAGAGTCGCGGTGGAAGTTCGATTTTAGCGGTCCTTGAACCGCCTAGTTTGAGTATATCCTTAACCTCTAGAGTTTTGGTATGCTTGTTATGATGGTCTCATTATTATGTGCTATGTACAAATAGCGTTGTGTTAATTATGAGTTAGAAAACATCTTAGTTGGGAGGATACGTGTGGGGGCATGGTAAGTGTGAACCTTAGACTATGTCACGGTGAGACCTTAGGGGTAAGGTCGTCTTGAGTTAAAGATTTATTTTGACCCTTATCGAGTAGTAGTATCGTGGGATTTATTTGTGTGACAAGTCGGTGGGTAGTGTGAGATGGAAGTGGTAGCTTTCGTGATGTGAATTAATAAGATTGTTCGGATCGGGAACAAGAGTTTAGCGCGGTTGAAGTCGGGTTGAGGACCATTTGCGGGTCAACCAGTAACCGGTTTAAGGTGGGTCAGTTACGGGTGGTCGCGGTGGTAGGGTCACGAGGATGCTAGGCCCAGTTTGTATGATCATCGTATGAGTTCGTGGGCGCGTTCGACGAGCGGTTCGTAAAAAGGCGGGAATGGCCTTAAGGAAGTTTGAGGTTAGTAAGATGACCAAGTTTGGAGGTAGTGACTCAGATTTTCGAGCGGAGTAATGGCGAAGTATGAGTACGTCTTGGGAGAGTTCAAGCGTTCGAGAAGGGCACGGCGAGTAAGGAAAGAAGAGGGCGTATGTTATTTCTTGGCGGTGGCATTGGCAACTTGTTAGAAGGAACTTTATCGTTATTCGACTTGAGAAGGAACATTCGGGACGAATGTTTCTAAAGAGGAGAATGTTATACCCGTAGTTGCGAGTATGTCTGTGAGGACCGACGTACGAGAGTACGGAAGAAAATATGAAAAGAAAGAAAGATGTGAGTTTTCGACGGAAAAGTTTGCGGTTAATTGTGAAGAAAAAGGTTCGTTAATGGGAATTGGATTCCCAGATTTGGTATTTGGACTTCATAGATTATATTAGAATTTTGAGATTTTATTTTCGAAAATGGTCACGTGGGGCCACGGGAGAAATTCTGATTTTGTAGGGCCGCTTTGTTTTTGAGATTTCGGTATTTTGGATATTTTGGAAGACGAAATATTGCAGGCGAATCGAGGCGACACGTGTCACCCCGTGTGGCACCTGGCCGAATTTACCTTTGTGCGCAACACGATTAAGTCGTTTTTACGGCGAAGCGTTTCCGACTTTCGTAGAAAATTCGGCTATGTCATTTATAATTTTGCGGATTTTTAGGGTGTGAAACATTTTGGACCAGCGGGAGGGTGGCGTGTGTCACCCGCATTGAAGCAAATGGATTAGCTAGGGCGATTTGGGCGTCAGAGCCTTGGTTGGCCTTGGCCGTGGCTCCCTCTTTTGTGCCTTGCTTTGTGGCTTGTTTTGTGGAGTGTTTTGTGGAGTAGGGTTAGGGTGCACTTGGCAGATCTTGGCCTTGCACTTGCCTTGGCTAGATCTTGGCCGTTGGTTGGCACTTTGGTTTTGCTATAAATACCACGCTGTGAAGACTTCATTCGTCCACAAATGTTTCCAAGTCTTGAAATCCCTCCCTCCTCTTGTGGCTCTCGTCCTAAGCCTCTCCCTCCCACTCCTGGTGGCCTTTTGGCGAGAGGTCTCCCTCACTTGTGGTGTCTAGCAGTGGGGTACCACTGCTAGTTGTTTCGTATAATACCCTTGTTGTGGTATAGAAATACTCCCTAGTATTGTTATAATGCCCAAAATACCTTAGCCTTGTACCTTGTAGTATTCCGAAGATACCTCTTTCACGTAGAGTCAGGAAATACTACCTTTTGTCCTTTAGTCTCAAGCCAAAACCCAAGGAAATCTTCATAGTTGGTTGAAGTATTTGAGTAGAAGTTAGTTAGAACTTCTAAGGGTTGTTTAGGTGGTTTGGGCGCGGGTGGAGCTAAACCTTGCTCGGGATCGACATTATAACTTGGATAATTTTGGGCTTATCGAGGTAATTATCTTGTCCCTCATTGTAATTGGAAATTACATGTTTGTTAGAATATATAGTTGAAGTATACTATATATGGAACTATACTTAGTATTCGGCAATGTCTTTTGACTTAAGCTGAAGAATAAAAATCTTGGCTGACTGTATTTACATAGGGTGTGTGCGGTGAACTTGTGTAGAATTGTACACGTCAGGTTAGGCGTGTAAACCCCACTGGTTGGCTTGGTGGCCGGCCTCGATAGAGGAGGAGTTTCTGTTGTTGCGGGGAAAATCTTCTTGAATTTTCTATAGAAAGATAGAAACTTGTGTTTTGGGGTTAATAGGCGTTTGTGACCTTTATAGGTGAAAGTACTAAGAGTAGCGTATTCACTCGAGAGTGGAAAGAGCTAGCAAGGTTGTAGTACTTGGAGCATTTTGCTTATTGTCGATAAATCGTCGCGAGGTATGTGAACCTCTTCTATCTTTTCTAGCATGATTGTTGTGAACTATGTATGCGGTAGGCGTCATGTGCTAAGTGATTTGGTTGGTTTTAAAACATAGGGTGTTATAATAGCTTTATGGGAAGTTAGTTATAACGACCTTACGTAAGTGAAAATGGTTTCTTGATGTTAGAAGTTAGAGACTTGATCTTATAAGATAAGAGACTTAACTTATTTGTTTTAATGTGGATGTTTGTGTGAAACCTCATTCGTGAGTAATGAGTACTTGGTTTTAAAGGGATAATGTTTCTTGATTTGGGAATCGGAATGTGTATCGACAGACCCGCTGCGAGCGTTAATAAAGGAAAATGTATTGAATAATGATGTGTTGTATTAAAACCGGTAGAAACCTCATCTGCATAGAAACTAAGATGAGACAAAATGATATTACATTTTCTAGATCATGGCTTTGTAATAAGAATGTTGTAAACAAGAATAACTACTCTCGCGTGAGACATATATTACTCGATTGTTCTAAAAGGAATCAGTGATTAAGTTTGGGAACTATGAAACCATTTGAAAATGAGAAGCTTGAGTAATTGAAACTAGGCAAAGTGGAACTTAGGAAAGAATGTTGTTACTTGATTTTAAAAAGGAATGTGGGTTGGTCATTCTAATACTACGTATCGGGTGACTTTTATAGAAGTAATGGATCTCTTTTAAAAGAACTTAACGTATGTAGTACTTTGGGGTTAAAAACAGGACTTTGGTATAAATGGAAGTACTTTGAGTTGTTGTGAAACTTGCCTATGCTTGTTGTTGTGAAACTTGCCTATGCTTGTTGTTGTGAAACTTGCCTATGCTTGTGATGATAGCCTTTGTTGTACAAGTATGGTATTTACGTATTCTGGCGTCTCTCGATGGCGGTTGACTTGTTGAGAACTTCTTGGGACGTCTTTGGCGGTGATGGAGAATTTCAGGTATGTTTCCATTTTGATTCTTGTCTTGTTGTTGATATCACATGGGCGTATCTGCCGTCTGATGTTAGGGGCATGCGGCCGTGCGGCGGGTTGATTACCGATATATGGTTATGCGCAACATGGGCGTGTACCTGCCGTCTGATATTCGGGGACATGTGGCGTGCGGCGGGGTTGACCCGATATATTGTTATTGAGTTACATGGCGTATCTACCGTCTGATGTCCAGGGCATGTGGCCCATGCGGCCTTATTATTATTGTTGCATCATGGACATGTCTGCCGTCTGATATTAGGGCATGCGGCCATGATCACGAACATGATGGATGTTGTGGCGTGAGACCCGTAGATTATATTTAGTGGTGACTTTGAGGCGTGAGTCACGACTGACATATTTGTTTTATGTTGTGAAGCGTAAGTTTGGTTATCATACATGTCTCGGCTTTTATAGACTAGTATGATTTCATTTCTGATATTTTCTGATTTCACATACTTGGTACTGTTGTCTTGACCTCGCCAGCTGCGTTACATCTGTGGTAAGAATCATCGATCGTGGATCCGCTCTTAGGATCTCATTTGGCGTGTTGGAAAGCTCAGTTCCTTGGAGGCTTATCTTTGGTATGTTTCCACGAGTTGTAGGTTCTTGTACATTCGGGGTATGGCGAGCCTGTCGTCATAGTTATTGTAAATCTTAAGTGCATGCTTTGTTGTGGCGGGGTTTGTAAAGGATAAGCTGTTGGGTTTTTATGTATATCTGAAAAGCTGTTTTGGTTGCTTTGTTTATTTATTATATCTCTTGTTTCATGACTCGTGTTTTATTTTCCTTTGGTTTTCTCGATGTTGTATCACTAGGGTGCCAGGGTAAGGCACGATGCGGGCAGGTTGGGCGTTACAGATAGACCAAGCAGCTATACCACCGTGGGACTTGGTGTTCATGTATGCCTATTGGTGTATTATTATACTGGGTATCAGCGATGATGTAGGATTCCACAGGCGGGATATATATATATGTATTGTGTATGTATGCGCAAGCGGTGAGGTGGGATGCCACGCAGGCGCGTCACGTGGTTATATTTTACACTAATAGCATCGGCGGTGATGGGGATTCCACGGGCATGCTTTGATATTAGTGTGACTTGATCGCGTCCAGTTGGGCGGGTAGTATATGTGTCCCTCAGTAGTAGGCGGACTATGTTATGAAAGATAAGTAAGTTATATGGTAATGAACTTAATGATTCTTTTCTAAATAATATGCGTAAGAATGTGACTATAACTTTTATTGGGAATGGAAAGGATAATAAGGCACGATTAAGTTCATAAGTGGTAATGACACGGCGGGATCTAGTATGTATTTTTATACTTGTCCTTGTCATTCTTTTATGCGATTATGATTTGTTTCTTATGCGTTATATTACATTCCATATTAAATTTTTGTTATGCGGCCCCGCCGAAGTGCGTTAAATGCGCGAGTTTAGGTACCCGTGTTGGTGATCTTTGCTCATGGATCTCGGTTGATTTTGAGAAAAGCTCCATTTGCTCGGAGCTTATCTCTTATGCAGTTTCCACGAGTAGTAGATTCATGTATATTGAGGGTATGGCGGGGCCTGTCCCGCCTGATTATTCGATTGTTATTCTGAAGTGCGTATTCACATATGGTGGGTCGATTTGTAAAAAGAAAGGCAAGCTTTGGTTGTTTTTATATATGTTGGGAAAGGTAGCCATCGGCTAACTTTGTTGTTTTACTTACGATGTTTTATTTCTAAGTTTCATGTATGTTCGCTGATTTTCTCGATGTTTACATGTAAGGGGTGCCCGGGTAGGCGCGATCGCGATCGAGGGTCGAGTGCGTGACAAAAGTGGTATCGAAGCGATTAGTCTCGGAAAGTGTCTGAGACCGTGTCTAGTAAGTCTTGATTATCGGTGTGTTGTGCACCACATCTATAATCGGGAGGCTGCGGGACATTTAGGATTGGTTTCCATTCTTCTCACTCTGAGATCGTGCGATAGAGTTGTATTGTTAAGTCGTCCCTCACTGCGAGTTATGTTGATTGCGACTACGAGAAAGCGTGATGACCGGGAATGACTATGTGGATTGCGTATCGGGTTGGTAATGATTATAGTATAGTTGGTATTGTGACATACATCTATACGGAGTTATGTATGAAGTCGGACAGCGTGTTGCCTAGAATGATTTTAAAGTACCGAGGTGGTAAAACTAACTAGATCTGGGAAGGTATGGAGTAGTTAAAGGATTTTCGCGAGTTTTGTGTTTTATTTGAGATAATTGGGAAAGGATGAGGTCATGCGATAGGGTAGTGGACCTTAGAAGTCATATTAAGGAATCTATCGGAATGTCATGTTAATAGATCAAGCTGTGTAGTATGCTTAAGAGAATTATTCGGATAAGGCATGTATAGAGTATGTAATGGTTGTTGTGATCGAGACAACATGGTTATGGTTTTATGAGAAGTTTTTGTACCCGTTCTGAGGAGGTGATAAGGTAGGTGGGAGCATGGAAATTGCGAGCCTAAGAATATTGATTCTTGCGAGACCTTAGGTATATAAGGTTTTCTCTGTGATAAGATTTTAAGTCGGACGAGGATAAGAGTTAAGTGCGGCGAGTGGTTGAGGACTGTTCATTCTGGTCTCCCGCTGGAATGGAGTGGGATCGGTTGGTAGTAGTTCCTGCGTGGCGAAGTCCTGGTGCAAGGCCCAGTCTAGTTAATTGTTTTACGGGTTGGGGCGCGTTCCAGAACAGGTAGTGGCGGAAATGACCTTATATTGTTTCATAGAGTGACTCAGATTAGAGGCGAATAGGTATGGAAGTTATGTATGTATGTTAGAAGGAGTTGGAAGTGCGAAAAGGTAACCTCTTTTGGGCTTGTGATGGAGCGGGTATGCGTGTACAAGGTATTAGGGCCATGTGCGGCATTGTTGGTATGTCGGGGTTGTGAAGAGAACTATGTCGCTAATTATAAGTTTGACTCAGAAAGAACATTCGAGGCGAATGTTTCTAAGAGGAAGAATGTTACACCCGTATTTACGAGGACATGGTGTAGAGCGTGCGTAAGAACTCACGATGTTAAGATTGGAGACTTGTAAAAATTTCGGAATTATGAAATTGTCGGAAAGCGTAATATTATGACGAATGGAGTGGCGACACTTGTCACCCCCTTATTGATGCCTTGGGCGATTTTAGGCATGGCCAAAATGGTCATTGACCATAGCCTTAGGATGACTAAGTCTTCGATTAATTAGCTTGACAAAATTGACTAAGTCAAAGTCCAAAGTCTTGATATTTTAATTAGAGATCATCGAACCACCCGATTGTTTGCATCTTGACCCTCGAGTTCTATATAACACTACTAGTAGCAAGACCAAGTTTGACACTTGAAAAATTTCCAAGAATTTCAAGAATCAGGAGGTGCTCTCGGGTTAGGCTAGCTTCCCACAAGAAAATTTTTGTTTGTTATCGATAATCTTCCACTTTAAACCAAGGTCCCTATGTGTATTGTAGGCGTATCTCAATAGAAAAATCTCGGAAAAGATAGTTTTTGGGTTAGTCGCAAAGTGAAAACCTAGTGGCTTTCTAGGTTTTGGATTGGAGGTTTGAAGGAAAGTTGTTGGTGTGGTTCTAAGGGTATCAAGGATCGGATTGAGGTGTCTTTATGAGGCTACAGGTTGCTAAGGAGCAACCGGTTTGAAAGATTGGATTACAATTCGTTGAGGTATAATCTTGTTCTTTGAAAGTGTTACAAGATTATTTATATTGTTGTTAACTTTACATGTTGCTAGCATGAAGTTGTTAAGTTGAAGTTTATAAGTATTATGGACTACTTGTAGCTTAAGTTCGAAATGGAAAGTAAGTCATGTTAAGTTGGAATACAATTTGATCGTTATTAGAATCGTCGCGTGTAATTGACTTGAAGATTATAGTAGTTATAATTGGTTGCGACTAGATATCATGTTATGCTACCAAGTTAGGATTGAAATGGAAATTGGATAAGAATTAGTATTGTTGAACTTCAGGTGGCGAATTTGGACTTGTAGTTTGTATTAGTTTGTTATTCATTTGTATTGGACCACATACAAATTGTGAGCCAATTGGGGCTGTTTGGTTATTGTATTCGGCCTTGAAAAGGTGGCAAAGTGAGTAGAAACAAAGGAGGTCTTTGTCAGATTTTCAGTAGAATTTAGCGACTTAGCACCTAGAATATTCTCGTGTGAAGTAAGAGGTTAATGGGCGTATGGTGACCATTATAGGTTGATGTACTAAGTATAGCGTATCGGCAGAAGAATGGAATAGCTCGAGTTGAAGTACTTTGGAGCATTTTGCTACTTATGGACAATCGTCGCGAGGTATGTGAACCTCTTCCTTCCTTTGGCATGATTCTATGTATGGAATATACGGTGGTATCATTTCGTATTAGCATTACTCTTAGAAGTTAAGAGGTAGTTGTGTGATCTACTCTATGTAGAACTTTTCCTATCTTTGAGCATGACTAGTTGCACGTATGTAGTGCGGTGAGCGTCTGACACCATGATATCCTTTACTAGTTTGTGAATAGCCAGTCGGGTGAGTTGGGAGATTAACTCATGCTTTGAAAGTATAAAGGATGTCTTAAGTGTTATTAAAGTTAAGGGACTTGAAGAGTTTTAAAGTATGTGATACTTGTTCGTTTTAAGCGTATAAGTCCCTTGGATAGGAAATTGTTTTTGGGCTAAGGTATAAAGTGAATATAACGGGGGTATGGGAAGTTCGTTATATTTTCTTTATGGAAAGATAAGTGATTTTATTTTAGTGAAAAGGCCCCTTGTTTTAAGTCATTAATTGCATAAGGTTTTATAATAAAAGGAGTCAATTGTTTTCTAAGGGGTAAGATACTATTTGTATTTTTGAAAGTTATGAGAATTTATTTGAAAGTATTTAATACTTGGTTTCAAAAGTAGAAGTCTCTTGGTTATAAAATGAGCGTGATGGTCTAAACCATACAGGGTTATAAAGGCTTTATGGGAAGTCGGTTATAACGGCTTTATGGAAGGTTAAGAGAATGGTTTTCTCTAATAGAGTAAGCAAAGAAATAACTTGTGTTAAGGAAGGGCAAATTGTTTTAAAGGTACCAATTGCTTAAGGTTTTAAATAAGGAAGTCACTTGACTTAGAAGCGGTAATTGTATTTTCTAAAAGGTATTGTGACTTGTCTTGAAGGTGAATAGGACTTGATACTACGGTTGTTAGTATCGGGAAGTTTTATTTGGAAAGAGTCTTTTGAAAAGAATGCGTCACGTAGTACTTTGGCTTTGTTTAATTGAGAATAATTCTATGTGATGCCTTGATTAGTACTTTGGCTTGTTAAATGAGAATTATTCTATTTGTACTTAGATAAGTACTTTGGCTTGTTTAATTGAGAATAATTCTATGCGATGCCTTGATTAGTACTTTGGCTTGTTAAATGAGAATTATTCTATTTGTGCCGATAAGTACTTTGGCTTGTTAAATGAGAATTATTCTATTTGTGCCACGATAAGTACTTTGGCTTGTTAATTGAAATTAGCCTATGTGTCTTTGGTGATAGCCTTTGAGTGCAAGTATTATGTTTTATTACGATCTGCGACTCTCGGTTGGGCCGGATGTCTTGTTATAAGTTACTTGGGCGTCAAGCGGTGATGTGGGATTCACGGGTATCTTAGTTATTTGTAGCACTTGGGTTAAATTCGGATTTTATAAAGACATGGTAGTGCTTATGTCTTGTTTGATGGTCGGTCGAGATAGGGTAGAGTATAAATGAGGCAAGCCCAGGCGTTATACCATTCTCGGGGGTAAGAGTATAAGTGAGGGTAAACCCAGGCTGTACCACACCTTTATGTGTTGTTTGGCCAAGTCGAGATAGGGTAAGAGTATAAATGAGGGCAAGCCCAGGCGTTATACCACCTTCTCGGGGTAAGAGTATAAGTGAGGGTAGACCGAGATGCTATACCTGCTTTACCATACTCCCGGGTAAGAGTATAAGTGAGGGTAGACCAAGAGCATTATACCAGGTGGGACTTGGTGTTCATGTATGCTATTGGTGTATTATTATACACTGGGTATCAGCGGTGATGTGGGATTCCAGGCGGGATATATATATATGTATTGTGTATGTGTATGCCCGACGGTGAGGTGGGATGCCGCAGGCGCGTCACGTTGTTATATTTTACACTAATAGTATCGGCGGTGATGGGGATTCCACGGGCATGCTTTGATATTAGTGTGACTTGATCGCGTCAGTTTAGGCGGGTAGTATATGTGTCCCTCCGTAGTAGGCGGACTATGTTATGAAAGATAAGTAAGTTATATGGTAATGAACTTAATGATTCTTTTTCTAAATAATGTCGTAAGAATGTGACTATAACTTTTATTGGGAATGGAAAGGATAATAAAGTGCGATTAAGTTCATAAGTGGTAATGACACGGCGAGATGCGGTATGTATTTTTATACTTGTCCTTGTCATTCTTTATCTGATTATGATTTGTTTCTTATGCGTTATATTACATTCCATATTAAATTTTGTTATGCGGCCCGCCCGAAGTGCGTTAAATGCCGCGAGTTTAGGTACCCGTGTTGGTGATCTTGCTCATAGGATCTCGGTTGATTTTGAAAAGCTCCATTTGCTCGGAGGCTTATCTCTTATGCGGTTTCCACGAGGTAGTAGATTCGTATATTGAGGTATGGCGGGAGCCCTGTCCATACGATTATTCGATTATTATTCTAAGTGCGTATTCACATATGGCGGGTCGGATTTGTAAAAAGAAAGGAATGCCCGGTTGTTTTATATATGTTGGAAGGTAGCCTATCGGCTAACTTTGTTGTTTACTACGATGTTTTATTTCTAAGTTTCATGTATGTTCGCTGATTTTCTCGATGTTTACCGTAAGGGTGCCCGGTAGAGGCGCGATCGCGATCGAGGTCGGTCGTGACAAAAGTGGTATCGAGCGATTAGTCCTCGGAAAGTGTCTGAGGCAGTGTCTAGTAGAGTCTTGATTATCGGTGTGTTGTGCACCACATCTATGTCGGAGAGGCGAGACATTTAGGATTAGTTTCCATTCTTCTCACTCTGAGATCGTGCGATAAATTTGTATTGTTAGGAGTCGTCCTCACTGCGAGTTATATTGATTGCAGTCTGAGAAAAGCGTGATGACCAGGAATGACTATGTGGATTGCGTATCGAGGTTGGTAATGATTATAGTATAGTTGGTATTGTGACATACATCTATACGGAGTTATGTATGAAGTCGGGCGCGTGTTGCCTAGAATGATTTTAAAGTACCGGGAATTGGTAAAAACTAACTAGATCAGGGAAGGTATGGAGTAGTTAAGGATTTTCGCGAGTTTTGTGTTTTATTTGAGATAATTGGGAAAGGATGAAGTATGCGATAGGGTAGTGGACCCTTAAGAAGTCATATTAAGGAACCTAGAATGTCATGTTAATAGATCAGTGTGTGTAGTATGCTTAAGAGAATTATACGGATAAGGCATGTATAGAGTATGTAATGGTTGTTGTGGTCGAGACAACATGGTTATGGTTTTATGAGAAGTTTTGTACCCGTTTGCAGAGGGGTGATAAGGTAAGTGGGAGGCGTGGAGTGCGAGCCTAAGAATATTGATTCTTGAGACCTTAGGTATATAAGGTTTTCTCTGTGATAAGATTTTAAGTCGGACCGAGGATAAGAGTTAAGTGCGGCGTGAGTGGTTGAGGACACTGTTACGTCTCCCCAGCTGGAATGGAGTGGGATCGATTGGTAGTAGTTCCTCTGCGTGTGAAGTCCTGCAGTGCAAGGCCCAAGTCTAGTTAATTGTTTCACGGGTTGGGGGCGCGTTCCAGAACAGGTAGTGGCGGAAATGACCTTATATTGTTTCATAGAGTGACTCAGATTAGAGGCCAGAATAGGTATGGAAGTTATGTATGTATGTTAGAAGGAGTTGGAAGTGCGAAAAGGTAACCTCTTTTGGGCTTGTGATGGGCGGGTATGCGTGTACAAAGTATTAGGGCCATGTGCGGCATTGTTGGTATGTCGGGGTTGTGAAAGAGAACTATGTCGCTAATTATAAGTTTGACTCAGAAAGAACATTCGAGGATGAATGTTTCTAAGGAGGAAGAATGTTACACCGTATTCACGGGGACGTGGTGTAGAGCGTGCGTAAGAACTCACGGTGTTAAGATTGGAGACTTGTAAAAATTTCTCGGAATTATGAAATTGTCGGAAAGCGTAATATTGTGGACGAATGGGTGGCGACACTTGTCACCCCTTATTGATGCCTTGGGCGATTTTAGGCATGGCCAAAATGGTCATTGACCATGCCTTAGGATGACTAAGTCTTCCGATTAATTAGCTTGACAAAATTGACTAAGTCAAAGGGTCTGAAGTCTTGATATTTTAATTAGAGATCATCGAACCACCCGATTGTTTGCATCTTGACCCTCGAGGTTCTATATAACACTACTAGTAGCAAGACCAAGTTTGACACTTAGAAAAATTTCAAGAATTTCAAGAATCCAGGAGGTGCTCTCGGGTTAGGCTAGCTTCCTGAAAATTTTTGTTTGTTATCGATAATCTTCCCAGCTAAACCAAGGTCCTATGTGTATTGTAGGCGTATCTCAATAGAAAAATCTCGGAAAAGATAGTTTTGGGTTAGTCAAAGTGAAAACCTAGTGGCTTTCTAGGTTTTGGATTGGAGGTTTGAAGGAAAGTTGTAGGTGTGGTTCTAAGGGTATCAACGATCGGATTGAGGTGTCTTTATGAGGCTCACAGGTTGCTAAGGAGCAACCGGTTTTGAAGATTGGATTCTGATTCGTTTGAGGTATAATCTTGTTCTTTGAAAGTGTTACAAGATTATTTATATTGTTGTTGTTAACTTTACATGTTGCTAGCATGAAGTTGTTAAGTTGAAGTTTATAAGTATTATGGACTACTTGTAGCTTAAGTTCGAAATGGAAAGTAAGTCGTATTAAGTTGGAATACAATTTGATCGTTATTAGAATTGTCGCGTGTAATTGACTTGAAGATTATAGTAGTTATAATTGGTTGCGACTAGATATCATGTTATGCTACCAAGTTAGGATTGAAATGGAAATTGGATAAGAATTAGTATTGTTGAACTCAGGTGGCGAATTTGGACTTGTAGTTTGTATTAGTTTGTTATTCATTTGTATTGGACCATTCTAAATTGTGAGCCAATTGGGGTTGTTTGGTTATTGTATTCGGCCTTGAAAAGGTGGCAAAGTGAGTAGAAACAAAGGAGGTCTTGTCAGATTTTCCGTAGAATTTAGCGACTTAGCACACAGAATATTCTCGTATGAAGTAAGAGGTTAATGGGCGTATGGTGACCATTATAGGTTGATGTACTAAGTATAGCGTATCGGCAGAAGAATGGAATAGCTCGAGGTTGAAGTACTTTGGAGCATTTTGCTCTTTATCGACAATCGTCGCGAGGTATGTGAACCTCTTCTTAAGCTTTGGCATGATTACATGTATGGAATATCTGGTGGTATCATTTCATGTTTCTGTTACTCTTAGAAGTTAAGAGGTAGTTGTGTGATCTACTCTATGTAGAACTTTTCCTATCTTTGAGCATGACTAGTTGCCGTATGTAGTGCGGTGAGCGTCTGACACATGATATCCTTTACTAGTTTGTGAATAGCCAAGTCGGGTGAGTTGGGAGATTAACTCACTTTTTGAAAGTATAAAGGATGTCTTAAGTGTTATTAAAGTTAAGGGACTTGAAGAGTTTTAAAGTATGTGATACTTGTTCGTTTTAAGCGTATAAGTCCTTGGATAGGAAATTGTTTTTGGGCTAAGGTATAAAGTGAATATAACGACTTTATGGGAAGTTAGTTATATTTGCTTTATGGAAAAGATAAGTGATTTGATTTTAGTGAAAAGGCCACTTGTTTTAAGGCATTAATTGCCTAAGGTTTTATAATAAAAGAGTCAACTTGTTTTCTAAGGGTTAAGAGACTATTTGTATTTTTGAAAGTTATGAGAATTTATTTGAAAGTATTTAATACTTGGTTTCAAAAAGTAGAAGTCTCTTGGTTATAAAATGAGCGTGTTGGTCTAAACCATAAAGGGTTATAACGGCTTTATGGGAAGTCGGTTATAACGGCTTTATGGAAGGTTAAGAGGATGGTTTTCTCTAATAGAGTAAGCAAAGAAATAACTTGTGTTAAGGAAGGGCAAATTGTTTTAAAGGTACCAATTGTAAGGTTTTAAATAAGGAAGTCAACTTGACTTAGAAGCGGTAATTGTATTTTCTAAAAGGTATTGTGACTTGTCTTGAAGGTGAATAGGACTTGATACTACGGTTGTTAGTATCGGGAAGTTTATTTGGAAAGAGTCTTTTGAAAAGAATGTCGTCACGTAGTACTTTGGCTGTTTAATTGAGAATAATTCTATGTGATGCCTTGATTAGTACTTTGGCTTGTTAAATGAATTATTCTATTTGTGCCGATAAGTACTTTGGCTTGTTTAATTGAGAATAATTCTATGTGATGCCTTGATTAGTACTTTGGCTTGTTAAATGAGAATTATTCTATTTGTGCCGATAAGTACTTTGGCTTGTTAAATGAAATTATTCTATTTGTGCCACGATAAGTACTTTGGCTTGTTAAGTGAGAATTAGCTTTATGTGTCTTTGGTGATAGCCTTTGAGTGCAAGTATTATGTTTTATTACGATCTGCGACTCTCGGTTGGAGAAGTAATTTGTCTTGTTATAAGTTACTTGGGCGTCAAGCGGTGATGTGGGATTCCACGGGTATCTTAGATTATTTGTAGCACTTGGGTTAAATTCGGATTTTATAAAAGACATGGTAGTGCTTATGTCTTGTTTGATGGTCGGTCGAGATAGGGTAAGAGTATAAATGAGGGCAAGCCCAGGCGTTATACCACTTCTCGAGGTAGAGTATAAGTGAGGTAAACCCCGAGGCATTTGTACCACACTTTTATGTGTTGTTTGTGGCCAAGTCGAGATAGGGTAAGAGTATAAATGAGGCAAGCCCAGGCGTTATACCATACTCGGGGTAGAGTATAAGTGAGGGTAGACCCGAGATGCTATACCACCTTTACCATACTCGGGGTAAGAGTATAAGTGAGGGTAGACCCAGGCATTTATACCAGGTGGGACTTGGTGTTCATGTATGCTATTGGTGTATTATTATACCTGGGTATCGGCGATGATGTGGGATTCCACAGGCGGGATATATATATATGTATTGTGTATGTATGCAAGCGGTGAGGTGGGATGCCAGGCGCGTCACGTGGTTATATTTTACACTAATAGTATCGGCGGTGATGGGGATTCCACGGGCATGCTTTGATATTAGTGTGACTTGATCGCGTCCCAGTTGGTAGGGTAGTATATGTGTCCCTCGTAGTGGGCGGACTATGTTATGAAAGATAAGTAAGTTATATGGTAATGAACTTAATGATTCTTTTTCTAAATAATGCGTAAGAATGTGACTATAACTTTTATTGGGAATGGAAAGGATAATAAGATGCGATTAAGTTCATAAGTGGTAATGACACGGCGAGGATCGGTATGTATTTTTATACTTGTCCTTGTCATTCTTTTATCTGATTATGATTTGTTTCTTGCGTTATATTACATTCCATATTAAATTTTTGTTATGCGGCCCCGCCGAAGTGCGTTCATGCGCGAGTTTAGGTACCCGTGTTGGTGATCACTTGCTCATAGGATCTCGGTTGATTTGAGAAAAGCTCCATTTGCTCGGAGGCTTATCTCTTATGCAGTTTCCACGAGGTAGTAGATTCATGTATATTGGGGTATGGCGGGGCCACTGTCATACGATTGTTCGATTGTTATTCCTAAGTGCAGTATTCACATATGGCGGGTCGATTTGTAAAAAGAAAGGCAAGCTGCTTGTTTTTATATATGTTCGGGAAGGTAGCCTGTCGGCTAACTTTGTTGTTTTACTACGATGTTTTATTTCTAAGTTTCATGTATGTTCGCTGATTTTCTCGATGTTTACAGTAGGGTGCCCGGGTAGGCGCCGATCGTGATCGAGGTGGGTCGTGACAAAGTGGTATCGAAGCGATTAGTCCTCGGAAAGTGTCTACGGCCGTGTCTAGTAGAGTCTTGATTATCGGTGTGTTGTGCACCACATCTATGTCGGAGGCTGCGGGACATTTAGGATTAGTTTCCATTCTTCTCACTCTGAGATCGTGCGATAGAGTTTGTATTGTTAAGTCGTCCTCACAACGAGTTATGTTGATTGCGTCTGAGAAAGCGTGATGACCCGGGAATGACTATGTGGATTGCGTATCGGGTTGGTAATGATTATAGTATAGTTGGTATTGTGACATACGTCTATACGGAGTTATGTATGAAAGTCGGGCGTGTTGCCTAGAATGATTTTAAAGTACGAGGTGGTAAAACTAACTAGATCAGGGAAGGTATGGAGTAGTTAAAGGATTTTCGCGAGTTTTGTGTTTTATTTCGAGATAATTGGGAAAGGATGAGTTGTCGATAGGGTAGTGGACCCAGAAGTCATATTAAGGAACCTAACGGAATGTCATGTTAATAGATCAAATTTGTGTAGTATCTTAAGAGAATTATACGGATAAGGCATGTATAGAGTATGTAATGGTTGTTGTGATCGAGGCAACATGGTTATGGTTTTATGAGAAGTTTTTGTACCCGTTCTGAGGGGGAGATAAGGTAAGTGGGAGCATGGAAATTGCGAGCCTAAGAATATTGATTCTTCTTGAGACCTTAGGTATATAAGGTTTTCTCTGTGATAAGATTTTAAGTCGGACGAGATAAGAGTTAAGTGCGGCGAGTGGTTGAGGACTGTTGCAGGTCTCCCAGGCTGGAATGGAGTGGGATCAGTTGGTAGTAGTTCCTCTGCGTGGCGGTCACAAGTGCAAGGCCCAAGTCTAGTTAATTGTTTCTGGGTTCGGGGCCAGCGTTCCACGGACCAGGTAGTGGCGGAAATGACCTTATATTGTTTCATAGAGTGACTCCAGATTAGAGGCGAATAGGTATGGAAGTTATGTATGTATGTTAGAAGGAGTTGGAAGTGCGAAAAGGTAACCTTTTTGGGCTTGTGATGGGCCAGGTATGCGTGTACAATTATTAGGGCCATATGCGGCATTGTTGGTATGTCGGGGTTGTGAAGAGAACTATGTCGCTAATTATAAGTTTGACTCAGAAAGAACATTCGAGGGCGAATGTTTCTAAGGGAAGAATGTTACACCGTATTTACGGGACATGGTGTAGAGCGTGCGTAGAACTCACGGTGTTAAGATTGGAGACTTGTAAAAATTTCTCGGAATTATAAATTGTCGGAAGCGTAATATTGTGACGAATGGGTGGCGACACTTGTCACCCCCTTATTGATGCCTTGGGCGATTTTAGGCATGGCCAAAATGGTCATTGACCATAACCTTAGGATGACTAAGTCTTCCGATTAATTAGCTTGACAAAATTGACTAAGTCGAAGGGTCGCAAGTCTTGATATTTTAATTAGAGATCATCGAACCACCCGATTGTTTGCATCTTGACCCTCGAGGTTCTATATAACACTACTAGTAGCAAGACCAAGTTTGACACTTAGAAAAATTTCCAAGAATTTCAAGAATCCAGGAGGTGCTCTCGGGTTAGGCTAGCTTCCCACAAGAAAATTTTTGTTTGTTATCGATAATCTTCCCACTTTAAACCAAGGTCCCTATGTGTATTGTAGGCGTATCTCAATAGAAAAATCTCGGAAAAGATAGTTTCGGGTTAGTCGAAGTGAAAACCTAGTGGCTTTCTAGGTTTTGGATTGGAGGTTTGAAGGAAAGTTGTTGGTGTGGTTCTAAGGGTATCGAGGATCGGATTGAGGTGTCTTTATGAGGCTACAGGTTGCTAAGGAGCAACCGGTTTTGAAGATTGGATTACAATTCGTTGAGGTATAATCTTGTTCTTTGAAAGTGTTACAAGATTATTTATATTGTTGTTGTTAACTTTACATGTTGCTAGCATGAAGTTGTTAAGTTGAAGTTTATAAGTATTATGGACTACTTGTAGCTTAAGTTCGAAATGGAAAGTAAGTCATGTTAAGTTGGAATACAATTTGATCGTTATTAGAATCGTCGCATGTAATTGACTTGAAGATTATAGTAGTTATAATTGGTTGCGACTAGATATCATGTTATGCTACCAAGTTAGGATTGAAATGGAAATTGGATAAGAATTAGTATTGTTGAACTCAAGGTGGCGAATTTGGACTTGTAGTTTGTATTAGTTTGTTATTCATTTGTATTGGACCACCTACAAATTGTGAGCCGATTGGGGCTGTTTGGTTATTGTATTCGGCCTTGAAAAGGTGGCAAAGTGAGTAGAAACAAAGGAGGTCTTTGTCAGATTTTTAGTAGAATTTAGCGACTTAGCACAGAATATTCTCGTATGAAGTAAGAGGTTAATGGGCGTATGGTGACCATTATAGGTTGATGTACTAAGTATAGCGTATCGGCTTGAAGAATGGAATAGCTCGAGGTTGAAGTACTTTGGAGCATTTTGCTCTTATCGACAATCGTCGCGAGGTATGTGAACCTCTTCCTTATTTGGCATGATTACATGTATGGAATATACGGTGGTATCATTTCATGTTTCTGTTACTCTTAGAAGTTAAGAGGTAGTTGTGTGATCTACTACATGTAGAACTTTTCCTATCTTTGAGCATGACTAGTTGCGCGTATGTAGTGCGGTGAGCGTCTGACACCTTGATATCCTTTACTAGTTTGTGAATAGCCAGTCGGGTGAGTTGGGAGATTAACTCATGCTTTGAAAGTATAAAGGATGTCTTAAGTGTTATTAAAGTTAAGGGACTTGAAGAGTTTTAAAGTATGTGATACTTGTTCCGTTTTAAGCGTATAAGTCCACTTGGATAGGAAATTGTTTTTGGGCTAAGGTATAAAGTGAATATAACGGCTTTATGGGAAGTTAGTTATATTTGCTTTATGGAAAAGATAAGTGATTTGATTTTAGTGAAAAGGCCTTGTTTTAAGGCATTAATTGCCTAAGGTTTTATAATAAAAGAGTCAACTTGTTTTCTAAGGGTTAAGAGACTATTTGTATTTTTGAAAGTTATGAGAATTTATTTGAAAGTATTTAATACTTGGTTTCAAAAGTAGAAGTCTCTTGGTTATAAAATGAGCGTGTTGGTCTAAACCATAAAGGGTTATAACGGCTTTATGGGAAGTCGATTATAACGGCTTTATGGAAGGTTAAGAGAATGGTTTTCTCTAATAGAGTAATCAAAGAAATAACTTGTGTTAAGGAAGGGCAAATTGTTTTAAAGGTACGATTGCTTAGGTTTTAAATAAAGTCACTTGACTTAGAAGCCGTAATTGTATTTTCTAAAAGGTATTGTGACTTGTCTTGAAAGGTGAATAGGACTTGATACTACGGTTGTTAGTATCGGGAAGTTTATTTGGAAATGAGTCTTTTGAAAAGAATGTCGTCACGTAGTACTTTGGCTGTTTAATTGAGAATAATTCTATGTGATGCCTTGATTAGTACTTTGGCTGGTTAAATGAGAATTATTCTATTTGTGCCAAATAAGTACTTTGGCTTGATTAATTGAGAATAATTCTATGTGATGCCTTGATTAGTACTTTGGCTTGTTAAATGAGAATTATTCTATTTGTGCCGATAAATACTTTGGCTTGTTAAATGAGAATTATTCTATTTGTGCCTGATAAGTACTTTGGCTTGTTAATTGAAATTAGCCTATGTGTCTTTGGTGATAGCCTTTGAGTGCAAGTATTATGTTTTATTACGATCTGCGACTCGGTTGGAGGGCCGTTTGTCTTGTTATAAGTTACTTGGAGCGTCTAAGCGGTGATATGGGATTCCAGGGTATCTTGGTTATTTGTAGCACTTAGGTTAAATTCGGATTTTATAAAAGACATGGTAGTGCTTATGTCTTGTTTGATGGTCGGTCGAGATAGGGTAAGAGTATAAATGAGAAGCCCAGGCGTTATACCACTTACTCCGGTAGAGTATAAGTGAGGGTAAACCCCAGGCTGTACCACTGCTTTATGTGTTGTTTGTGGCCGTCGAGATAGGATAAAGTATAAATGAGAGCAAGCCCAGGCGTTATCACCTTCTCCGAGGTAGAGTATAAGTGAGGGTAGACCCAGATGCTATACCACCTTTACCACCTTACTCGGGTAAGAGTATAAGTGAGGGTAGACCCCCGAGGCCTATACCAGGTGGGACTTGGTGTTCATGTATGCTATTGGTGTATTATTATACCTGGTATCGGCGGTGATGTGGGATTCCAGGCGGGATATATATATGTATTGTGTATGTATGCGCCGGCGGTGAGGTGGGATGCCAGGCGCGTCACGTGGTTATATTTTACACTAATAGTATCGGCGGTGATGGGGATTCCACGGGCGTGCTTTGATATTAGTGTGACTTGATCGCGTCCCAGTTGGGCGGGTAGTATATGTGTCCTCCGTAGTGGGCGGACTATGTTATGAAAGATAAGTAAGTTATATGGTAATGAACTTAATGATTCTTTTTCTAAATAATGTGCGTAAGAATGTATTATAACTTTTATTGGGAATGGAAAGGATAATAAAGATGCGATTAAGTTCATAAGTGGTAATGACACGGCGAGGATGCAGTATGTATTTTTATACTTGTCCTTGTCATTCTTTTATCTGATTATGATTTGTTCTTGCACGTTATATTACATTCCATATTAAATTTTTGTTATGCGGCCCGCCTTGAAGCTGCGTTAAATGCCGCGAGTTTAGGTACCCGTGTTGGTGATCCTTGCTCATAGGATCTCGGTTGATTTGAGAAAAGCTCCATTTGCTCGGAGGCTTATCTCTTATGCAGTTTCCACGAGGTAGTAGATTCGTATATTGGGGTATGGCGGGGCCTGTCATACGATTATTCGATTATTATTCTGAAGTGCAGTATTCACATATGGCGGGTCGGTTTGTAAAAAGAAAGAGGCTAGCCGGTTGTTTTATATATGTTCGGGAAGGTAGCCTGTCGGCTAACTTTGTTGTTTTACTTACGATGTTTTATTTCTAAGTTTCATGTATGTTCTAATTTTCTCGATGTTTACGTAAGGGTGCCGGTAGGCGCGATCGCGATCGAGGTGGGTCGTGACACGGATCGGCGAACTCGGCCACGGCGGTATTAGAAGGCAAAGGCGCGGTAGCTCGAGGATTCGTGCGAGCCTCAGATCCGCGGCGAGCGAGTTTAGAATTATGGAAGCGGTCGGGCTTTTGACTAGCGTAGTGGTAGAGCGGCGCGGGGCGGTAGCTAACCACAGGCGATTTGAGGTTCGGGATTTTACGGGTTGTAGTCGCTGAGTTTTATGGTTCGAGATCGAGATGATCCTCGAGTTCGTTCGGCCTTCTGACGGACTATCACAGTGCTTAGGGCCTCGGAGGCAGTCGATTGTGTTAACTTCTTACGATTCTGCGATATTGCGTTGGCTGGTTTGAGTCTTGGGCTGTCGAGAGGTGTGGGTGCTCGTCCGTGATGCAGGATGAGTTCACGAGGCCTTTCTTGATCACTTTTGCCTCGCAGAAATGAGGAGAGCGTGTTGATAGGTTCTTGTCATTGAGCGAGAATGAGAGGACCACGTCGAGAATCTGACACAGGTTTGACTCGTTGGCGGTATCGCGCCTATTGTGGTTGATATGGCGGACGAGTTCAGATTATGTGATGGGGCTGAACCGTTATATGATTCTTGCGTATGCAGGAGTAGCTCTTGGCCGGTATGGACATTGCCGGAGATCTGGCTTATGCGCGAGGATAGAGGGCGAGAGAGAGAGGTCGGCTAGACTCGAGCCGGCCCAGGGCCGGGGCAGCGGGGTTCGGAGTAACTTTCGGCGGGCGGCCTGGCAATGAACTAGGTCTACATCTCGGCGCCTGAGTGCTCCTTCCGATCTTGGCGGAGGTTTGGTCGCCGAGATATTCGAAGCGAGTCGGGGCTCGAGCTCTGAGTTCGAATGTCAGAGAATAGTAGCGAGGAAGCCACGCTGCCGGTGTAGTCAACGTAGTAGATTTCATTTTGGGAGTGTCGTACTACCTCGGCGATTTGTTATGCTTGCGGCGAGGAACGTTCGTGAGGGTGTCCAGGCAGTGGCGGTGGGATAAGCGCGATCTCTTGGATTAGTTGCGGGTTCTTCGCCTTCCAGCTAGGCGGGATGTTTATGCCGGCCGTGTGAGGTCGTGGTGGAAGTTCCAGTATTAGCGGTCCTTTGAGCCGCCTATATGATTCAGTATGTCTTTGGCCGCTTTAGAAACTTGTATGCATGATAAAGTTGTGGTATGTTTAAGTGTCGTGAGCAGTTATATTGAGATTGTGTATAAGTTAGAAGGAGTTGGAAATGCGAAAAGATAATCCCTTTTTGGGCTTATGATGGGCGGATATGCGTGTGCGAGTATTAGGGCCATATGTGGCATTGTTGTTATGTCGGGGTTGTGAAAAGGAAACTATGTCGCTAATTATAAGTTTGACTCAGAAAGAACATTCGGGGCGAATGTTTCTAAGGGGAAGAATGTTACACCGTATTCTGAGACATGTTTTAGAGCGTCGTAAGAACTCACGGTGTTAAGATTTGAGACTTGTAAAATTTATCAGATTATGAAATTGTCGGAAAGCGTAATATTGTGGCGAATGGGAGGCGACACGTGTCACCCCCTTAGTGTTGTCTTGGGCGAAAATTTCATGGGCCTGGTCGTTTGACCCTTGTTAGGAAGACAAGTCTTGCAACTTGAAAGCTTGAGAAAGTTGACTTGGTCAAGGACCCACAAGGCTTGATATTTAATGAGAGATCATCCAAACCACCCATTTGGTTGCATCTTGACCCTCTATGTTGCTATATAATACTACTAGTAGTGAGACTAGTTCCACACTTGGCCAAAATTACAAAAAAATTGGATGAACAAGCTAAGAAGCTCTCGGGTTCATGTCCATTGAAAAGAAAAGAAAAATTGTTTTTTGTCCATTAAGCTCCACACTTTAAACCAAGGTTCATGAGGGTATTGTAAGTGTATCTCAATAGAAAAATCTCGGAAAAAGATAGTTTTCGGGATAGTCGCAAAGTGAAAACCTAGTTGCTTTCTAGGTTTTGGATTGGAAGTTTGAAGGAAAGTTGTTGGTATTTTTCTAAGGGTCTCAAGTAGCGGATTGAAGTGTCTTGAAGAGGCTCTAAGTTGCTAAGGAGCGACTTCGGATTTGGAGTTGGATTAAGATTCGTTAAGGTATAATCTTGTCCCTTAAAAGTGTTACAAGATTATTTATATTGTTGTTAGCTTTACATGTTGCTAGCATGAAGTATATGTGTTGAATTTTATAAGTATTATGGATTGCTTGTGGCCTTAAAAACTGAATGTAATGTAAGCCACTTGAAGTTGGATTACTAATTGGTCGTTTATTAGAATCGTCGCATGATTACTTACTTGAAGATTATAGTAGTTATAATCAATTGCGACTTGATATCATGTTATACTAACAACTTGGATTGAAATGGAAATTGGATAAGAATTGGTGTTATGGTACTCAATGTGGCCGAATTGGACATATAGTTTGTATTAGTTTGATATCTATTGTGGGCCGGAATTTTACACGTCTAGTAGGTGTGTAATCCCCTATTGTTAATTGCATTGATTGGGCCTTAAATGTGGCGTGTTTGGTTATTGTATTCGGCCTTGAAAAAGGTGGCAAAGTAAGTAGAAACAAAGGAGGTGCTGTCCGATTTTCCGTAGAATTTAGTGACTTAGCACTTAGAATATTCTACGTTTGAAGTGAGAGGTTAATTGACGTATTGTGACCATTATAGGTTGAAGTACTAAGTATAGAGTATCCTACTTGAAGGATGGAATAACTATCAAGGTTGAAATCTTTGGAGCATTTTGCTACTTGTCGATAATCGTCGCGGTATGTGAACCTCTTCCTTCCTGGCATGATTACATGTATGGAATATACGTGGTATCATTTCATGTTTCCTTACTCTTAGAAGTTAAGAGGTATTTGTGTGATTTACTCTATGTAGAACTTTCCTATCTTTTGAGCATGACTAGTTGCATTATGTAGTGCGGTGAGCGTCTGACACCTTGATATCCTTTACTAGTTTTATGAATAGCCAAGTCGGGTGAGTTGGGAGATTAACTCATAACTTTGAAAGTATTAAGGATGTCTAATGTTTTATTAAAGTTAAGGGACTTGAAGAGTTTTGAAGTATGTGATACTTGTTAGTTTTAAGCGTATAAGTCCCTTGGATAGGAAATTGTATTTGGCTAAGGTATAAAATGAATATAACGACTTTATGGGGAGTTGGTTATATTTGCTTTATGGAAAGATAAATGACTTGATTTTTTTTGTGAAAAGGCAACTTGATTTTAAGGCATCAATTGCCTAAGGTTTTATAATAAAAGGAGTCACTTGATTTCTAAAGGTTAAGAGACTAATTGTACTTTGAAAGTTAAGAGAATTTATTTGAAAGTATACAATACTTGGTTTTAAAAAGTATAAGTCTCTTGGTTATACAAGGAGTGAGTTTTGTCTAAAACCATAAAGGGTTATAACGGCCTTATGGGAAGTTGGTTATAACGGCTTTATAGAAGGTTAAGAGAATGGTTTTCTCTAATAAGGTAAACAAAGAAATAACTTGTATTAAGGAAGGGCAATTTGATTTAAAGGTATCACTTGCTTAAAGCTTTAAAGTAAGGGTCACTTGATTTAGAAGCCGAGAAATGTATTTCTAAAAGTATCGTGACTTATGTGAAATGTACACAAGCTTGGATACTACGGGTGTTAGTATCTTGGGGTTTTATATGAAAAAAGGATCTTTTGAAAATAATGAAAGTACGTAGTACTTGGGTTAAATTCCCGGATTTTGATGTGTAAAATGAAAGTGTCATGAGTTTATAAAAATGGAAGTCTAAAGGTTTAATGAACTTGCCTGTATTTGCTTGTGATAGTTTTAAGTGCAAGTATTTATATGTTACTGTTATACCCCGTATTTCCAGAGTATGCGTAGGGGCGTGCGTGGGGCGTGCGTAGAAAAGTTTGAACTTTAAAGTTGGCTTGGCGATTTTTATTTGTGCCTGACACGATTAGAGTCGTTTTTTCGAAAGCGTTTCCACGACTTTCGTAGGGAAAATTAGGCTATGTCATTTTTAATTTTTGGATTTTTAGAGGCGTAACATTTTGGACCAGCGAGAGGGTGGCGTGTGTCACCGCCAGTGGCAGTTGATGGGCGGTTTTTAGCTAGCGCGTTTTTGGCATTTTTGTTGCCAAAATGTTTAGTCAATGTTGTGTAGATATTTTGTGTGGTAGATGGGAAAGTGGGACCCGAGACACTTGTCCAAATCCACACTTTACACTTGCACAGTCGTAGCCATCTTGGCGTTGGTTGGCCAAGGGTTGGCTATAAATACTTCCACTTGCTTGAAGGTTTTATTCATCCGCATATTTTCCAAAGTCTTAGAAATCCTCCTCCTTGTTGGTGTTCTCGTCCCTCCCTGAGAAGGCCTCTTGGCGAGCTCTCCAGCGGCCAGAAGTACCCCACTGTGGGGTAGGTAGAGGGTATATACCCCTCTTGTTAGAAATACTCTCAAAGTATTGTTATAATGCCCAATTACCTTAGTAGTATACCTTGTTGTATTCTAAGGTTATACCTATCTGAAAAGCCAGAAAATACTATTATACTTAGTCAGTCACAAGCGAAACCACAGGAAAATCTTCACAGTAGTTGAAGTCATAAGTAGAAGTTGGTTAGAACTTCTAAGGGTTGTTTGGAGCGGTCGGGCTTGAGTAGGAGCTAAACCTTGCTCGGGATCGACATTTAAACTAGGATAATTATGGGCTTATCGAGGTAATTATCTCGTCCTCTATTGTGATTGGAAATTACATATTGTTAGAATATATAGTTGAAGTATACTATATATAGAAGCTGAGCGTAGTTATCGTGATGTCTTTTGACTTAAGCACGAATAATACTACAGCGATGTCTTTGCGACTTAAGCACGAATTTAAAGAAGAATCTTGAGCGTAATTACATTGGGTGTATTCTGATAGACTTGTGTAGTAGTGCAGTGGGTAGAATTGTACAGTTAGGGTTAGGCGTATAACCCCACTTGGTTGGCTTAGCGTAGGCCTCGGTAGAGGAGGAGATTTCTGTTGTTGCGGGAGGAGGTCTTCTTGAATTTTACGTAGAATGTTCTGAAGGGATCTAAATGTTAATAAAGCGCCTTGTGGCCTTATAGGTTGGAGTACTACGTGTGGCGCGATCTTGGCAAAGGAGTGGCGAAGCGGTTGGAAGTACTTGGAGCGTTTTGCTATTAGTCGATGTCGTCGCGAGGTATGTGAACCTCTTCCTATCTCTTCTAGCATGATATGTGTGAACTATGTAGTGCGGTAGGCGTCGTGTGCTAAATGTATTTGATTGGTTTAAAACATAAAGTGTTATAACGGCTTTATGGGAAGTTGGTTATAACGACTTTATGTTGGTAGAAAATACTTGTGGCTTTTAAAAGGTAAGCGATTTGAACTATAAGCGGTTTGTTATGTGATAATAAAGAACTTGAGGTATTTCAAAGATTTTGAATCATTTTGAAAGAGGAGGTAGTACTTGATTTTTTAGAAAACTTAAGAGTTATACTAGCTTTATGGAAAGTTAAGTATAACGGCTTAGAATGTTTCTTGATTTTGGAAATCGAATGTGTATCGACAAACCAACTGCGGCGTTAATAAAAATGTTTTAATAATTAAGTATTATTAAAACCGGTAGAAACTTCCATCTACATAGAAGCTAAGATGAGACAAAATGATATTTCTAGATCATGTTTCTTTGTAATAAGATTGTTATAAACCGAATATCTACTCGCATATAAGGCTTATGTTCTCGGATGGTTTAAAGGAGAATTATATTCTTAAATGAATAAGACTATGAACTCTGAAACCTTTCTAATTAGGCAAACTTGAACATTGGAAAGAATGTGGCTACTTGATTTTACAAAGAGAAGTAATTGATTTACTCTAAAGATAATCACTCTATTTTCATATCTACAGTATTGTGTGGTTTTGTGAAATGCGTATCTTTTAAAGATTTAATGTATGAAATACTTTGGGGATAGGTAGAACTTGTTAGTAGAAAGTATCTTGTGTGAATAACTTGATTGTATTGGTTTGAGATAGCCTTGTAATACTTTCTTGTTGATTTGATAAGTAAGCGTATTAGGATCTTTACGTGTGTTAGTATCTTGTGATTATTGTGTAAGGGGTCACTCTTGTTGTGCTTACGTTGTCAAGCGTTAAGCGGATTATCTTGTTATTGCATCACATACCCGCTTGACTTATTATCAGAGGGCTTGCCACCGCCCGATCGGTCTATCGGCTATATCACGATCCTTGTGACTATCGGTCGCGGTAGCTCCACGATTGATCATTCGGTGTTTAGCTTTGATGCGGGGATTCCTATGCGATCTGTTGAGACTATGCGGTCTTTTGAGACTATGCGGTGCGGGAGCCTGGCGGATCTGAGGTTAATTTGCGCCGATGCGGGGTATACCTCGGTGATGCAGGACCGTGATTGAGAATACCTCATGCGGGTATGTGGGTGACCTATGCGGGTGCGAGAGTTCGAGGATAGGCGCATTGATATTGCGGGCGAGTGGCGAGCGATCGTGTAGTGCGGTCTAGAAAGACCTCGGGATCTGATTTGTGGTATTTTTGATGCGTGGGTCTTAGTAGTCGGCTATGCCTTCGTACTTGCCGTCACGGTTTTATTGTGATAACTTTGAGGCGTGAGTCACGACTTGACATATTGCTTATTTGTTGTGAGCGTAGTTTGCTTATCATACATGTCTCACTTTATAGACTATTATGATTTCATTTCTGATATTTTTAGTTTCACATACAAATTTTTGTTATGCGACCTCGCCCGAAGTGCGTTAAATGCGCGAGTTGAGGTACACCGATCGTTGATCCTAGCTCGAGTCACGATTTGGCGTTTGGGAAGCTCCGTTTCTCGGAGGCTTATCGGTGGTATAGTCACTGTCGTAGTAAGTGTTTACATTCGGGGTTTGGCGGGCCTGTCCGCCATTGTTATCATATCATTCTTAGAAGTGCATGAAATCTTGTTGTGGGCGGGGTTTGTAAAAAGTTAAAGCTGTTCATGTTGAAAAAGTTGTTATTTACATATATGCAGAAAGCGAGTTTTCTCAGTTATTGTTTCATATTTCATAATATGTCTTGTATCGTTTATGTTGATTACTACGATGTTGTATCACTAGGGTGCGGGGTAAGGCACGATCCGCGGACCGGAATCGAATTGCGTGACAAAAGTGGTATCGAGCGATTAATCCTCGGAAAGTGTCTGAGCCGTATCGATGAAGTCTTGATTATCGGTGTGTTGTGCACGCGATGTCGAGAGGCTATAAGTATTTAGGATTGGTTTCTATTCTTCTCACTCTGAGATCGTGCCTTAGAGGTATGTTGTAAGTTGGACCTCGGCGTATTTCTTTCCACTACCGTTATGCCTCGCGTAGAACGGCCGGGCCCGGGAGGCAAAGCGGCCGAGGCTGCGAGTAGAGTTCGGAGGGTGGCGAGGCGAGCGATCATTACCTAGGGTAGTGCCGTTCGGGGATTCTGCGGCGTCGCTAGCCCAGCGAGTTTGAAATGCGGCGGCGGCGATGCCTCTGCGGCCATGATATATGAACGCCCGGTTCGCGGCCAGAACGATGAATTTAGATTGCAAGAACGACCGCATTACTAGTATGGATTTGGCTACGAGTATCTGCGATGTACCACGGGTCTTGATGACTATCTAAGAGAGGTTGTGCAAGTAATTCTTGATTAGGCTTAGCATGGCACGTATGCGGGCTTATGCGCGTGGCCGAGAAAAGCGTGAGATCGGCGGGTTAACGAAGGGCGAGAAGAGGGCGAGCGGCGAGTCCTTTGGTAACTTTCTGGCGAGTCACGCCGCGTGGTTAGATTATGCGTCCGCGGTGAAAGAGGTCCTCGCGGGGTTGCATGCGTTCGGGGTATGCGAGTTGGTCGAACTCGGGGCTTAGGTTGCGGTGTAATGAGCGTCGTCGGGAATGTCGTCTTTTAGTTGGTACTTGTTGTACCTATGGCCGTCAGTGCAGTGTCGAAGAGTGTCCTTGTAGTAGGACTTAGCCGGGATCGGTGGGTAGTTTGTCATCTCCTCGGCTATACGCCTGCAGGCGAGTTTGATTAGACGACTAAGGGTGAAACGATGGTCTGAGTAAATCCTTAACCTGCAGGGATTAGTATGTGTGGTAAGGTGAGTATACCTTAAGTGTTATATTCGATAGCGTTGTGTAAATTGTGATTAGAAATCTTGGTTAGTTAACCAAGTAAGATTTGGGGATAGAGAAAGTGTGAGCCTTAGAGTTTTGTGCGTAGAGACGCTTAGAGGTAAGGCCGTCTCGAGTAAAAGGCGTATGTTATGTTTGACCACTTATAGGAGTACATAGTGCGTGAGCTATGGTTGTGGGATAAGTCACGAGTAGTGTGAAATGAAAGAGGGTAGTTGAGCTAAGAAGGCCATTGGTTTTAACGTGATTAGTGAGATTGTTCGGATCGGGAGCTAGTATTGTTCGCGTTCGGGTCGGGTTGAGCCGCGTTGCGGGTCGACCAGCGGCATGTTTGGTGGTGGGGTCGGTTGTGGTGGTCGCGCCGTGATAAGTCACGAGGTGTTAGGCCCAGTTTAGTTAACGATCTGAGTTCGTGGATCGTTGACGATGGTCGAGCGATGGGGCAGCCCGTCGTGTTCGTCGATCGAGCCGTTACTTGCGTGTTGAGATATCGAGAAAGGTTGTAAAGTGCGGGGTGCCTACCTTCACCTTATGATGAGCGGTGGAGCCAGTGCTGTTTTTTTTGGAAGTTTTACGAGCGGGGTTAAGAACTTCGGGTAAGTCTCGAGAATCGCGTTCGCCTCGGGCGGTGTGGATTTGGGGGTAGTTATGGGGATTGTTGTCTCTGTGGAGGAAGCGTTTAAGCTACCGTTTGTGTTCGGATGTCGCCTTTTGAAGCATTGTAGGGCGGAAGTGTAAGTTGCGTCGATTGGTTGAGGTTGGCGAGTTGAATAGTTGGTTGAGCTTGTTCCGGACTATGGATAGGGAGAAGCTTGTCGAGAAGAGGTTACAACTCGGAAGAAATTATGCGGATAATCGCGGCGGCGTTTAGTGTTGAGTTGGCGATCGACCTTGAAAGTACCACCGGTTAGGGTGTGGCGATTTTGGAAAGCGAGAAACTTAGCGAGTTACTTTGGGCCTTTTGAGTTCGTAGGCGGTGCCTATATGTTAGCGTTCGTCAGGCTTAGGAAGCGATGCGTCGGTCTTTCGTATTGTTGTTCGAAAGTATCGGAATCCGTCGAGTGTTCCGGTTAATGATGACGAGTTGGAGATCATAACCCGAGATTTGGGCCAAGCGATATGAAATGTGGTAGAGTTCGAGTGTTCAAGAAGTGTCTGGCGTCCTCGGGGATCGCGTGCGATCGGTACCATTGTTGGGTCAGGAGTAACACTAGAACCTCGCGGCAAAGTGACAAAAGTGGTATCGGGAAGAAGCGAGCATGTATGGCGAGCATAGATGTGACCATTTCCTTTATAAGAGAAGGTGCGAAGGAAGTATATTCTAGACCCTGAGAGAGGTATTTGTGGTGATGTTAGAGGTGTTTATCGTGGACTTGGATGGAGGTTTTTGGCGGGTGTTTACGTGGCCGTGTGTGGCGAGTTTGTTCTCGTAAGTATAGTTGTGAAGACTATCTTGGCGCCGCGTTGTTTGAGACTTAGAAGGAACGTTCGGGCGAATGTTTCTAAGGAAGGAGAATGTTATACCGTATTTCAGTATATGCGTGGGGCGTGCGTGAAAAGTTTGAACTTTAAAGTTGGCTTGGCGATTTTTATTTGTGCACGACTTTACGATTAAGTCGTTTTTCGGCGAAAGCGTTTCCACGGCTTTCGTAGGAAAATTCGGCTATGTCATTTTAATTTTTGGATTTTTAGAGAGGCGTAACATTTTGGACCAACGAGAGGGTGACGTATGTCACCTCAGTGGCGAGTTGATTGGGCGGTTTTAGCTAGCGTTTTGGCATTTTGTTGCCAAAAATGTTTGGTCAATGTTGTGTAGATATTTTGTGTGGTAGATGGGAAAGTGGGACCCTGAGACAGCATCCAAATCCACGCCCTACACTTGCCTAATCGTGGCCGTCTTGGCCATTGGTTGGCCAAGGGTTGGCTATAAATACTTCCACTTGCTTGAAGGTTTTATTAAATCCAGCGTATTTTCCAAAGTCTTAGAAATCCTCCCACTCCTTGTTGGTGTTCTCGTCCCTCCCCTTTGAGAAGGCCTCTTGGCGAAACTCTCCCCATGGCCGAAGTACCCCACAGTGGGGTAGGTAGAGGTATATACCACTCTTGTTAGAAATACTCTCAAAAGTATTGTTATAATGCCCAATTACCTTAGTAGTATACCTTGTTGTATTACAGGTTATACCTATCTGAAAAGCCAGAAAATACTATTATACTTAGTCGGTCACAAAAGAAACCACTAAGGAAAATCTTCACAGTAGTTGAAGTCATAAGTAGAAGTTGGTTAGAACTTCTAAGGGTTGTTGGAGGCGGGTCGGGCCGGAGTAGGAGCTAAACCTTGCTCGGGATCGACATTTAAACTAGGATAATTATGGGCTTATCGAGGTAATTATCTCGTCCTCTATTGTGATTGGAAATTACATATTGTTAGAATATATAGTTGAAGTATACTATATATAGAACGAGCGTAGTTATCGTGATGTCTTTTGACTTAAGCACGAATAATACTTCTGGCGATGTCTTGCGACTTAAGCTGAATTTAAAGAAGAATCTTGAGCTGTAATTACATTGGGTATTACAGTGAACTTGTGTAGTAGTGCAGTGGAGTAGAATTGTACAGTTAGGGTTAGGCGTATAACCACACGGTTGGCTTAGCGTGGCACCGATGAGAGGAGATTTCTGTTGTTGCGGGAGAATCTTGCCGAATTTTACGTAGAATGTTCTCTGAAGGGATCTAAATGTTAATAAGCGCCTTGTGGCCTTATAGGTTGGAGTACTCGTGTGGCGCGATCTCTTGGCAAAGGAGTAAGCGGTTGGAAGTACTTGGGCGTTTTGCTATTAGTCGATAATCGTCGCGAGGTATGTGAACCTCTTCCTATCTCTTCTAGCATGATATGTGAACTATGTAGTATGCGGTGAGCGTCACATGTGCTAAATGTATTTGATTGGTTTAAAATATAAAGTGTTATAACGGCTTTATGGGAAGTTGGTTATATGACTTTATGTTGGTAGAAAATACTTGTGGCTTTTAAAAGATGGCGATTTGAACTATAAGCGGCTTGTTATGTGATAATAAAGAACTTGAGGTATTTGAAAGATTTTGAATCATTTTGAAAGAGGAGGTAGTACTTGATTTTTAGAAAACTTAAGAGTTATACTAGCTTTATGGAAAGTTAGGTATAACGGCTTAAGAATGTTTCTTGATTTTGGAAATCGGAATGTGTATCGACAAACCAACTGGCGTTAATAAAGGAAATGTTTTTAATAATTAAGTATTATTAAAACCGGTAGAAACTTTAAATCTGCGTAGAAGCTAAGATGAGACAAAATGATATTTCTAGATGCGTATTCTTGTAATAAGATTGTTATAAACCAGAATATCCTACTCACATATAAGGCTTATGTTCTCAGATGGTTTAAAGGAGAATTATATTCTTAAATGAATAAGACTATGAACTACGAAACCTTTCTAATTAGGCAAACTTGAACATTGGAAAAGAATGTGGCTACTTGATTTTACAAAGAGAAGTAATTGATTTACTCTAAAAAGATAATCACTCTATTTTCATATACTACAGGTATTGTGTGGTTTTTGTGAAGTAACGTATCTTTTAAAGATTTAATGTATGAAGTACTTTGGGGATAGGTACCCGAACTTGTTAGTAGAAAGTATCTTGTGTGAATAACTTGATTGTATTGGTTTGAGATAGCCTTGTAATACTTTCTTGTTGATTTGATAAGTAAGCATGTTAGGATGCTACGTGTGTTAGTATCTTGTGATTATTGTGTAAGGGTCGCTCTTGTTGTGCTTACGTTGTCAAGCGTTAAGCGGATTATCTTGTTATTGCATCACATACCCCTTGACTTATTATCACAGGGCTTGCCACCGCGATGCGGGTCTATCGGCTATCACGATCCTTGTGACTATCGAGTCGCGGTAGCTCGGGTTGATCATTCGGGTGTTTAGCGATGCGGGGATTCCATGCGATGCATTGAGACTATGCGGTCTTTTGAGACTATGCGGTGCGGGAGCCTGGCGGATCTGGGGTTAGTGCGCCGATCGCGGGTATACCTCGGTGATGCAGGACCGTGATTAGAGAATACCTGCGTGCGGGTGCAATGGGTGACCTATGCGGGTGCGAGAGTTCGAGGATAGGCAGCGCATTGATATTCTTGGCGAGTGGCGAACGATCGTGGTGCGATGCAGAAAGACCTCGGGATCTGATTTGTGGTATTTTTAGTGCGTGGGTCTTAGTAGTCGGCTATGCGCCGTACTTGCCGTGCGGTTTTATTGTGATAACTTTGAGGCGTGAGTCACGACTTGACATATTTGCTTATTTGTTGTGAGCGTAGTTTGCTTATCATCATGTCTCTGCTTTATAGACTATTATGATTTCATTTCTGATATTTTTAGTTTCACGTACTGTTTTGTTATGCGACCTCGCCCGAGTGCGTTAAATCTGCGAGTTGAAGTGCGCGATCGTTGATCTAGCTCTCGAGTCGCGATTTGGCGTTTGGGAAGCTCCGTTTCTCGGAGGCTTATCGATGGTATAGTCCCTGCGTAGTAAGTGTTTACATTCGGGGTTTGGCGGGAACCATCGCCGTTGTTGTCATATCATTCTTAGAAGTGCGTAATCTTGTTGTGGCGGGGGTTTGTAAAAAGGATTAAAGCATTACGTATTGAAAAAGTTGTTATTTACATATATCTTAGAAAAGCAAGTTTTCTCAGTTATTGTTTCATATTTCATAATATGTCTTGTATCGTTTATGTTCGGTGATTACTCGATGTTGTATCATTAGGGTGCGAGGTAAGGCACGATCGCGGGCGGAATCGGTGCGTGGCGATTCGTTGTCGTGACTCTCGGTTGGAGAAGGTATGTCTTGTTATAAGTTTACTTGGGCGTCTAAGCGGTGATGTGGGATTCCACGGGTATCTTGTCGTGATTGATCCTTGGACATGCTTATCGATGTGGGATTAGGCGTGTGACGAGATGCGGGTTAGATGCCGGACATTTTATTGGGCGTCTGGCGTGTGAGGGATTCCGCGGGTATGCTTCCATTGTGATTGATCTTGGCCATGCTTATCGATGAGGATGTCGGGGCGTGCGGCGGAGATCGGGTTAGATGCGCGCGTGTTATTACTCCGTGGCCGTGCTTATCACGATGTGGGATTAGGCGTGCGACCGTGTTATATTTTACTCGTGGGCTAGCTCACGTGAAGACTGCGCTACGATGAGGATGTCGAGGCGCGTTATGGCCGTGCTTATACGATGTGGGATTAGGGCATGCGGCGCGTTATATATATATATATATGTGTGTGTGTTGTGTATGTATGCAGCGGTGAGTGGGATGCCACGGGCGCGACACGTGGTTATATTTTACACTTATAGTTGTCGCGGTGATGTAGGATTCCACGGGCGGGATATATATATATGTGTTGTGTATGTATGTGCGGTGAGGTGGGATGCCGCAGTGCGACACGTGGTTATATTTACACTTATAGTTATCGGCAGTGATGTGGGATTCCACGGGCAGGAGATATATATATGTGTTGTGTATGTGTCTGCAACGGTGAGGTGGGATGCCGCAGGCGCGTCACATGGTTATATTTTACACTTAGAGTTGTCGGCAGTGATGTGGGATTCCACGGGCACGCGATATTTGTGTGACTTGATCGCGTCCCAGATTGGGCCGGGTAGTATAGGCGCCCCTCGTAAAGGGCGGATTATGTTATGAAAGATAAGTGAGTTATATAGTAATGAACTTAATGATTTTCCTAATCATGTGCATAAGAATGTGACTATAACTTTTATTGAAAATGGGAAAAGATAATAAGGTGCGATTAAGTTCATAAGTGGTAATGACACGGCGAGGATCAGTATGTACTTTTTATCTTGTCCCTGTCATTCTTTTGTCTGATTATGATCATTTCTTGTCACGTTATTTACATTCCATATTAAATTTTTGTTATGCGACCCGCCGAGTGCGTTAAATGCCGCGAGTTTAGGTACCAGGTTGGTGATCCTTGCTCTTAGGATCTCGGTTGATTTTGGGAAAAAGCTCCATTTGCTCGGAGGCTTATCTCTTGATGCAGTTTTCCACGAGGTTGTAGATTCATGTATATTGGGGTATGGCGGGGCCCTGTCCATACGATTGTTATGTTAAAACTCTTAGAAGTGCAGTCACATGTGTGGAGTCGATTTGTAAAGGAAAGGAAGCCAGCCGGTTGTATATTATATGTCGGGGAGGTAGCCTTATCGGCTAACTTTGTTGATTTTATCTTTGATGATTTATTTATAAGTTTCATGTATGTTCGATTATCTCGATGTATACCATGCGGTGCCGGGTAAGGCACGATCGCGGGCCAGTCGGGTCGTGACAGGTTTACCGTTGTAGTGGAGGTTGGGGATAAATCCTATAAAATGGTAGTTCGTGGTTTTTACTGCCCTTGTGAGCCTGGTGGTTTTCACATAAAAATATTGTGTCTTTTACTTTGTTGTTCTTTATTATTCCGCAAACGTTATCCGTGGAACATGTAGAGTAACGTATTATATCCTTATGAAAAAATAGGGTATCGCATAGGATAGATGGTACATCGTCCAAACTATCAAAATGCCTTTGTAATCATTGATGTTTGCCCACAAAAATAACCCATGTTATCAATAAAAATATGGTTGAGTTGTGTTGTAACATACTTTTATGAGCCATATTTGTTGAAATCAATGGAAAAATCATCGTCATTTTCTTGACAAGGATTATTTCTAGATTTTTCAAAAAATAATGATAGTGATGGGGTGATGTTGCCGCCATGACATTTAAACCTCGAACAGATTTCGCAGCCACATTTATCCTTATAATGGGTCTCGAACCATCACTAGCAATATCAAGAAGATACAATCGAACATGATAATCTATCTTTGTAAATGCATGAGTTATTTTTCCCTTGTAGATGCAACACTAATCATATAACTAATAGTCACGTCGCTAGGCAAGCATTTCAGTTGGCCACTTTCAACCAACTAGTTATATGTACATGACCTTTGAATTCAATTGGTATTGTCACTTTTGTTCTCAAATGTCAAATCCGACAATCAAGTCTCACCCATTCGCGTAATATTGTTTGCCTACTTCTGATATCATCTGCATAACAACTAAACTAGACTAATAAAAGAACATCTCATCTAAAATAACTTCAACTAGATTAATAAAATAACAGCTCGTCTAAAATAACTTCAATTAAATAAATCATGTTAAGTATGGCTTATTATATGATGTAGTTTGACTGAGCACGGAGTTTAAGAAGTAAAAGATGACTTTTGAATCTTATGGTGTAAAACAAGCCGAAATATTTGTGTAGTTATAAATCATCTCATTAAATGTAAAAATAAAGTTTAAAGTTAAATTGTTGCAAAATAAGGAAATGTGTAATTCTTTTTGGGACTGACTAAAAAGAAAAATGTGTCATATAAATTGGGACAGTGGGAGTAATTGTTTATAACTTATTTTTTGTATAGAACCACAAAATCAAATTCTCACAAATGCATAACAACAATGAATTTCACAACTTGCCGGATGAAACTATAAACGATTATAGCTATTGTGATTAATGCACAAGCAATTGAACTCATAAATTGGTGATCAATTTCAATGATTTGAATAAAAATTACCGGAATGAAGATGGAGGTATCTGAGGAGGACGAATAGAGGGCGATGAACCCGAGCAAGACTAAGGGTCATGCTTGAATTTGAGCAATTTTACAATCTGGAACGAGCTAAGGGAAGGGAATTAATGGCGGCGGTTGGGTTTTTTGCTATTTTGGGGAAATTATTAATAATTGGATTCCTATTAAATGCAGATTTGTAAAATTTGGGGGTTGGTTTGAAAGCTTGGAATAGTTTTTTTTCTTTTAAATCATTGGACAAAAATATATTTTTTTAAACTTGGGGGCTTATTTTGACGCTCAACTAACTTTTCTCCACCTAATTAGCACTAATCATTAAAAAAAAAGGTCCTGCCATCTTATAATTAAAACTTGAGGTCTAAATTATTACTCCTTCTGTCCCAATTTATATAACACACTTTATTTTTTAGTCAGATCCAAAAAGAATGATACATTTCCTTATTTTGCAATAATTTAACTTTTAAATTTATCTATTACGCTTAACGAGATGATCTATAACCGTACAATTATCTTTGACTTATTTTATAATAATATTCAAGCTATTCTTTTCAAAAAAAAAGTGTGAAAATCAAAATTATACATCCTAATAATTACATAGTATAGTAATTACGATAATCTGTTTGTTTGTCATAACATAATTAGAATATAATTGAAAGCATATTGTTTGATTGCACATGTGTAATTACACATTTAAATTAATTAAAATAAAGACAAATACGTCTTTATACAACTAGAGAGTACATTAGACATGCAAAGGGTGGGACTTGGCAGTGAAGTTGGGATGTGTTCGAAAGTCATCTGAAACCCCTCCATTCTCAATGCGTCTCTCCATCTCCATCAAAACCAACGCATATAAAAACCCTCCATTGACCATCAATCCTAGCTGAATTTAACCCCCTTCTTCGTAAATATGGATGATTCTGATGAGGAAACTCCGTACCCTTCAAGACCCAACGCCATTTACACTTCTTCTCTTCGATCAAGACGTTCAATTCGAAACCCTAGCTCTTATCCAAGAAATGCTCAATATGGGTATACCAATGAATTTCAATATAACGATGCTTCTGCTGCTGCTGATGATGAATCTGATGAAGAAGAAGAAAACCAAGAATTTAGCAGTGGAGAAAATGGGTATGATACTTTTCACAAAAAGAAGAGAAAGTTGGAAACTTTAGTTTCAAATTACGAATTCGCCCCTCGTCATAGTTCAAAGGGAATGTGGAGTGAAGAGGAGAGTTTTGTGTTGTTGGAAGTGTGGGGTGAAAGGTACTTGGAGCTGGGCCGGAGGAGCTTACGGGCTGAAGATTGGGGTGAAGTTGCAGAGAAGGTAACAGAAATGATTGGTGTTGATACAAGTGAGATTAAGTGTAGGAATCAATTAGATGTGCTAAAGAAGAAGTACAAGAAGGAGATACTTGAAGATGGAGAAAACTGGAGGAGGTGGGTTTCATAGCAAGTGGCCATTTTCAAGAAAATGGATATGTTGATGAATTTGAGGATGAAAGGGCATTGTGGTTTGGGTTGTGGGCTCGATTCAGGGGAGTATGTGTTTATGGACCCGAGAATGTATTTGGATAGGTCGAATGTGTTGGATGAGATTAGGGATAGTCCGGCAGGATCAGATGCGGATGAAGAAGAAGAGGAAGATGAGGAAGAGCAGCGTGATGATGATGAGTCAGCTAAGTTGCTAGCTGATTCAATTCAAAGGTTTGGGCAGATATATGAGAAGATTGAGAATAGTAAGAGGAAGCAGATGATGGAGCTGGAGAAAATGAGAAGGGATTTCCAGAGGGAGTTGGAGTTGCAGAAGAAACAGATTGTTGAGAGGGCACAGGCGGAAATTGCTAAAATAAGAGACAATGGCAGCGGTGAGGAGACTCACAATATTTCCCTTAGGGGCTGATGCAGGTACTTCCTTTTATGTAAATGTCATCAGATTTTGTGGTGTGATTTCTTGGACTAACCTTTTCAGGAAGTAATCCATTATGACACATCTGATCAGATTTTTCTTTCTTGATTTGGAAGCAAGCGTATACAACTAGAGAGTACATTAGACATGCAAACCAACTATTAATCTAAAACCCAAAATTTTGCTCTAGCTATACGAAAACTGCTTCCAGTCATTTATATTTCCAATATGTTACATCCAAGTGAAACTGGAAATCCTATTCTTCTAACAAATTATGCTTGTGTTTAAGCGATTTACTTAGTCTCCCATAGGGATGGCAGGTGGGTACAATTTTGCGGATTCCGCACCCGTCCCAGTTGGGGAGGGTATGGTATAACTTTGGTGGGTATGGGTATAATTTTGGCGGGTAGTAGACGGGTATGGGTAGGTGGTGGATTTGCAATTATACGCCTCCCGCGCATCCACCGCTTGCCTTATACATGACTATAATTTTATTTGTACAACTTTATATTTATCTACGGCCCAAATAATTTGACACGCATAATTTTAGCAGCTCATAAGCCCAATAATAATGGATTTTGAGTCAAAACCCTACTCACCTTAGTCATTGCTTCACCGGGTATTGGCGGGTGGCGGATATCCACTTGGGTGGTGGAGCGGGTGTGAATTTAGGAATATACCCGCCTAGATAGGTATGGATGTTGAAAATGTACACTTGGTGTGACGGGTAGATAGCCAGTATAAAATTTTTACGGCGGGTGTGGGGTGGGGTACCCAGCGCCCGCCCTTGATGCGTCCCTAGTCTCGACTCTCTTGCCTTTCCCTTATCTGCTCCTTCTCTTTCTCTCCACAACATGGCCTCATAGCCAAATTTCTGCCTCTATTTTGCAGAATATTTTTTATACTTTATCTTCTTCCATCACAGCTTATTGAACGTGTCAATCTCTTGACAACAACATACCGGTGAAATCCCACGATATGGGGTCTAGAGAGGGTAGAATGTACCTGACCTCACCTCCGCTTGGTAGGTAGAGCGGATGTTTCAGGAGACCTACTCGAGACAAAGAATAATCAAGCAAAGCGATCAAAGTAAAACAAAGTATGAGAAACTATTCGAGCCCGAGAAATTAAAGCATTTTGGACAACGGATAGTATAAATTAAATACGTGATGGTAGGACATTCTACCAAAAAGAAAGCAGTAGCTAACACAACTAAATAAGATGAATAAATTACACTAAAGAACACAGAAGCAGGAATCAAACTACAGAGTATTATAGAGCAATAGTGCGCCTATAAATGTAACAAGCTAATCGATCCTATAGTAATAATACTACACTATCATTTTGTAAGCGTAAAGAGGACTACGCTCGACTACCTACTACCCTTTTATCCTAATTTGTGTCATCCATGACCCACTATCTAAGGTCGTGTCCTCGATTAAGTTGCGTCGTCGTATCCCGTCTAATCGCCTCTTACGATATGCTTTGATCTACCTCTGCCTCACGAACGTCCATAGTCAACCTCTCACACCTCCGCACTGGGGTATCTGTGTCTCTCCTCTGCACATGCCCGCTCAACCTCGCTTCCCGCATATTATTCTCCACCAAAGTCACTCCTACTTTATCCCGGATATCATCATTCCTAATCCTATATCTCCTTGTATGCCCACGCATCAATCTCGGCATCCTTATCTCATGACTCTAAATCTTTTGTATGCGAAGTCTTGGTGACGACCAACACTCGACCATACAACATAGTTGGTCTAACCACGCACTATATAACTTGCCTTTAAGTTTAGTTGGCACGCTTTTTGTCACCTGAAACTCGGATGTGAGCCTCGCTGCCCGTCGATGTGTGACGCCGTCGTCAATCTCTCCGTCCCGCGGATAAAGACCCTAGGTATTTGAAGCTTCCTTTCTACGGAATGACTTGAGTACCAAGTCTCACCTCTACGTCTGTCTCAGGATCGCTCCCGTTGCTGAACTTGCACTCCAAATATTTTGTCTTGGTCTTACTCGGCTTGAACCGCTTTAGACTCAGTGCGTCTCCAAACCTCTAGTTTGGCGTTGATCCATTGCGAGTCTCGTCAATCGGATCATCGGGATTATATGTCGTCTGCGAATAACATACACCATGGTACCTGCCCTTAGATTTGTCGCGTCAGTCCGTACATGACCAAGGCAAATAGGAATGGACTAAGAGTCGATCCCTGGGGCAGCCCCATCGTCACTGGGAAGTGCTCTAAGTCTCCTCCTACTGACCGTACCCTAGTCTTGGCTCCATCATACATTTCCTTGATAGCCCTGGTGTACGCCACAGATACGCCTCTACCTCCAAACATCTCCATAGAACCTCCACTTTGTCGTATGTCTTTTCGAGGTCGATGAAAATCATATGTAAATCTTTCTTTCTCTCCCTGCTCCACCAACCTTCTAATAAGATGAATGGCCTCGGTAGTCCAATATATTCTTCTCTCTCTAATCAAATTTTGTAGCAGTAGTGAGCGTTTTATTGTCCTCCCCTTCCCTTCTCCCCTTGTAGTCTCTTTTCTTTTGACAATTAGGGTTAAGGCCTCGTCCTCATGCGCTTAAACTGAAATGCCTAAAAACTAAGGAAGTTACCCGAATTGCCGTTTATCACATACCAATTTGTCATCACCTGTTTGCTCTACAAACTAAGGACCCCACGCATAGTGGGAGCTTAGTGCACCGGACTGCCCTTTTATATCCTGTCAGTCTTCTTCAGGATATGCTTATCAGAATCCCCTCATAATTTGCTTGCACTTTCTCCATATTTGAAGTGTCACCTCTTTGCTCTTCTAGGTATTGTATAATTCCTATCACTGCCTCCGGTGATTCCTGCATCTTACTAGATGCACACTTTGATAATAACTCCCCCCCCCCCCCCCAACGAACCCACCCCCTCATTATGGGTTGTTATTATCACAACTCAAGCCCCAATCCTGATTTTGGAGAGGTTAAGCCCGCAAGCAGCAGGTTAACAAATAATTTTTAGCAAAAATCTACAAGATGAGCTTGAGGTAATCTGCTTATTCAGCTTTGTCCTCGCTACCAATTAAGGTTGTCACTAACTCGTCAATGTCAGAAATCTAGATCATTAACATCTTTTGATATCATTCTTACTCATATTATACTGAACAGATTTGTATTTTCAGGCAGATCACTTACTGTTGATAATAGAAAATGTTGATAATAGAAAATGCTAATTTAGCTCAAAATATTTTATATTCCTGTTCTTTTTTTTATTTGGTCAGGTCCATGACAAGAATATAGATTACTTCCTGCCCTTTATCTTTGGACCCCAATGTGAACCGATATAGAAAATAACATGGGCCAGCTATGTGATTACACAAAGTTAACGACGCGGCAAAGTTAGTGAGAGTAAATGTGTTACTTTATTGCAATTGCACTTCGTCTAGAATCCAGTAAAATGTTCTTTTGTTTAGTTAGGGAGGTTAAGTATGATTATACTCCCTAGGGTAGACTAGGGGATCATAATAGTCTCAACTTGGTTTAGGCAAAGGGAAAATCTAGTAATCAAATGTGGGGGAAGTTCTACCCCGGGAAGAAAGATGAAACAAGAGTAACTTATCTCGCCTTAATGATTGAGATGATATTATTATCATTAAAGTTGGATGAAAAAACACAAGTTGGGTATAGATCCCAGTGCTGGTTTGTGATGAAGACGCATGCTAGAATAATTATTCTAGAGATTTGCTCCTCTTTGTGGTGTTAATGATGGTTCATTCGCACATCATCCTTTTAGGGTGTAATTGTGGCTCTAAATGTTCCCAACTCTAGGATGGTCTTTTTAAGTTTTACAAAAGGTCTCATGCTCTAGCAAACTTTTTATACGAATGCTTGTGTGTTTGTATGCATATGTATACAACAACAACAAACCCAACGTAATCCCGTAAGTTCGGGGGAGGGTAAGATGGACACAACCTTATCCATTCCTTTATGGGGTAGAGAAGTTGTTTTTGATTGACCCTCGACAACCTTCCTCCTTTATCCAGGCTTGGGACCAGCAATGTGAGCCAGCGAGCTCGGGCGGAGTTTGTATGCACATGTATATGTTGTGGAAATGCAAATCTCTAGGATAATCAAGGTATTGTGCTTGTAGGGGTGGATGATTCTACGCAACATGTGAGCTTTCTTGTACAGATCTAAAAGAACTTCACAACTAGAGAAAGCTTTCGGTTTGAGCTAGTCTCAAACTCCCAATGTACCCCAAGCCCAGTCAAAAACCAAAATTCTTATTGATTTAAGCTCATTTATCATATGACCACATACCTAGTGAAATCCCACAAAATGGGATCCGGAGAGGGTAGAGTGTACTCAGACCTTACATCTACCTTGAGAGGTAGAGATGTTTCTGGTAGACCCTCGACAAATGCCATCCAAAACAATATAGAAAGTCATGGCAAAAAAGTATTACAAAAAGCAGTTGAAAGCAGTATGGAGAAAAACAACAAATGAATACGATGATCGAAGTACAAGAACAACAGATATCAAGTAGAAAAAGGACAAGAAACCACAAGAGTAATACTACGACTACTAGTATAAAAGAATAAGTCGGACCACGCTCAACTACCCACTAGTCTTCTACTCTAATTCGTGTCCTCCACAACATCCTATCTAAGGTCATGTCCTCGATAAGCTAGGTCCTCGTCATGTCCTGTTTGATCACCTCTCTCAAATACTTCTTCGGCCTATCTCTACTTCTCCTAAAACCATCCATAGTCAATCTCTCACACCACCGCACTGGCCCATCCGGGCATGTCCTATGTATATGTATGAATCATCTCAGTCTCGCTTTTCGCATTTTATCTTCTACCGAGGCCACTCTCACCTTGTCCCAGATATTTTCATTTCTAATCTTATCCCTCCTGGTATGCCCACACATCCACCGCAACATCCTCATTTTCACAACTTTCATCTTCTAAACGTGATAATTCTTGACTGACCAACACTCCGCCCCATACAACATAGTTGGTCTAACTACCACTCTATAGAACTTGTCTTTAAGCTCATTTCTTATATAAGGTTGAATTTATTTATCTATCAAACATAAAAGGGAAACCTAATGCACTAAGCTCCCCTATGCGGGGTCCGTGGAAGGGCGGACTACATTGGATCTATTATATGCTACCTTAGCTTTGCATGTTTGCAAGAGGTTTCCATGGATTGGACCTGTGATATCCACGATGGCTCTTACCGTTGTTCCAAGACTGTCCTTCTTTGTTCAAGCTTAAGTTCGATTAAAAGAATCTATTAACTTGTTTGAAGGAAAATATGATTGAAAAAATAGATGCATTTCTATATTGGCGTTTTGATGTAAGAACTTGATATGTAGATTGAGCTAGACAGCCTATTAGAATCCCTTAATTCCTCTGTGCAATAATGAATTTTAGTTTCTACTTTTTGTAATGCACGCTCCACATCATTCACTTGATGATGAATGCAGTGAATACTTTATTTACCGATTAATTACATAGATACAGAAATACAAACACACACACACGCATATATATAATTTTATAGAGTCAGATATCAGTTATAAGCATGATTGAATTGCACTTTGCCCATCAGCTAGTGAATTGACCAGTTACTCAATTAAGGAGGTTGAGAGATAATTTTTACTGCTCTAGGGGAGATCATAGATCATTATAGCTCGACTTATTTAATAACTTCGGGCAAAGGTAAATTGTCAGTTATGAGAAATGTGGGGGTAGTTCCATCCCATCATTGAGTGCTCCATCTAGAAGTTTGGGTTAGTTAGTAGAATTTGCTGGAATATCCCATGAAGACATTTTCATTGTCGTCACTTTCATAGGAAAAAAAGTTTGAACAAGTATAGCTTATCCCATTTCAAGATAGGTATAACTTTTTACTCCCATCAAATTGGGGCAGAAATGAGAAATTGGATGCTAAATCCTAACCTACAAGCTTAGGCACAAGATGGGTGAAGTAGAAATAACTTGTCAGGTAAGGGGGAACAAGAAAATGAAAGAAAGAAGTGGAAAAGTAAATAGGAGAAATTTAGCATGTTCTTATTTAAACTTTAATAATCAGGCTTGGCCTAATTATTTATAGCAAAGACTTGGGTGCACTTGTGCGTTGTGGATTTCTGATTAAAGCACTTGCTTGCACTGTTATTCTATATGTTTTGCTCTCAAGCTCTCAGGGTGTAATTGGGACTCTAGGATTGTTCTTTCGTTGAGAGGTGAATGAATGTGAGTTGTCTCGTCGGCTCTGAAATAAGATCATGGATAGAGGAAAGGTTGTTTGAGCTGGTCCTAATGCAACAGAAAACCACCAGAATGATTGTTAAATAAAAGCTTTTGACTACGGAACAATTATCTAGGTAGTCGAGTTCGAGTGTAGTCCTACTTACGCTCACGGTAGGGGTAGGGTTAGTATAGGCATGCCTAGCATATCATACGAATAGGTGTAGTGTTGCTTTATAGTCTTCTGTAGTCATATTTCTCATGCTATACGCTCCGTAATGTACTTGATTTATTTTATTTATCTGCGTTATTATTGCTTTCTTTTCAGGATGCGCTATTCGAGTTTGCTATCATCATTTCCTTACTGCCTTATTGCTTTAAATCTTTAAGTTTTTGGACTGGGTCTGACCTTTTTTCTGTTTTCTATTTTTTGTTTTTGCTTATCCTGAGCCGAGGGTCTCGCAGAAACAGCCGTATCTACCAAGGTAGAGGTAAGGTTTGTGTACACTCTACCCTCCCCAGACCCCACATTGTGGGATTTTACTGGGTATGTTATTGTTGTTGAGTGTAGATATTATACACAAGAAATCATTTCTTGGTGCGTGGTGTTGATGTTTATAATTCTGATGTCCAGATTAATGCTTTCTACCGCTGGTACTGCCTCATCGGATAAGCATTTTTCTTTTTAATTGTTCATCACTAGAATTGGACATCTACATTAATATAATTGATTTCTTTCTATTGAGTGCTCCGAGACGATGTTTCTCACAAAGAATTTGTTATTTGTTTAGCTCTTTGCAGGATAAAAGATTATAAATTAGAGCTAAATCACCGAAGATTTTGTGAGGAACATTCCTGTTTGAAGCACTCATTGACTGGAATATCAAGTTATTCTGCAAATATTTGGTTTTTGCTTTGTACTAAGCATGTGGGAAATGATCAATGTTTCCTATCATGTTGAGATTATGAGGTTAATTCAAGTGTTTCTTATAGACAATTTCATAAATTTGCTTTTACTATCAGCATATTCCATGTTACTGCATCGTTTGTCTTTGTGCACACTTGAACTTCTTTTCTTTTTTCCCCCTTTTTTTTGTTGTTGTTGTAAGGCTTGAGGAAGCACTGATTTAGTTGGCTGTGTGCCGACCGCTGAGTATATATGCATGCAGTAGGTGAAATCTTGAAGGTCATTTTCCCCTTGTTTATGAAAACTTTCTGAGAGGACCACTTTGTGTTTTGAGAAACATTGCTTTGTCATCTGAGATGAGCGGGCGGCTGAGCGTTATCGCGAGCTAAGCTAAGGGCAGAGATTGTAGCTAACACCGTCTCTTCCCCTTCCTTGCCTAAGACCCGTCAACTTTGCAGCCATCTTTGAAGTCTGACTGACCAAGTTTTAGTTGGCTTCTCAATTTCAATTTTCTTTTGCCCTGAAGAACATGTACGACTAGAATGCCTCAAGTATAACTCCATTTCTAGATTCTTCGTTAGTTCTGATTTTTGTGTAAAACTGGCAGATAGCCACTTTAGTATCAAGTATTAATCACTATTTTAAAAACTAACAACTTTTAGCCAATCTTTTGACACGAGAAAAGATTTGAAGAAATACCCTCAACTAAAACATGGAACATCTTCAACAATTGATGCTGGATTTTAATGTTTTGACTGGTGGAATCCTAGTACTCAATATTGGAGGGCAAAATCTCCTGTGGGAGAAAATTCAGTACCATATACTAGAGATTGGAAGTCTTAAACGTGAAACTCCAACCTCTACAATTTTTCTAGTGAGGTTTGTTTAGAACTCCAGGACACAATTATTGAGTTTCAACTTTTCTCAGACATTGTCCTTGATTTCAAAAGAGATGGCATGGTGAAATAATTCTTTCGCATTATTTCAACTATGGTACTTCTTTTGAACTCCATCACATTGTCTTGACATTCTCTTTGAGTTCAAAAATGGTTCGTATTATTGGTCGTATTTATTCATTGATCATATATATATATCTCCTGTGGGAGAAAATTCAGTACCATATACTAGAGATTGGAAGTCTTAAACGTGAAACTCCAACCTCTACAATTTTTCTAGTGAGGTTTGTTTAGAACTCCAGGACACAATTATTGAGTTTCAACTTTTCTCGGACATTGTCCTTGATTTCAAAAGAGATGGCATGGTGAAATAATTCTTTCGCATTATTTCAACTATGGTACTTCTTTTGAACTCCATCACATTGTCTTGACATTCTCTTTGAGTTCAAAAATGGTTCGTATTATTGGTCGTATTTATTCATTGATCATATATATATATCTCCTGTGGGAGAAAATTCAGTACCATATACTAGAGATTGGAAGTCTTAAACGTGAAACTCCAACCTCTACAATTTTTCTAGTGAGGTTTGTTTAGAACTCCAGGACACAATTATTGAGTTTCAACTTTTCTCAGACATTGTCCTTGATTTCAAAAGAGATGGCATGGTGAAATAATTCTTTCGCATTATTTCAACTATGGTACTTCTTTTGAACTCCATCACATTGTCTTGACATTCTCTTTGAGTTCAAAATGGTTCGTATTATTGGTCGTATTTATTCATTGATCATATATATATATCTCTGTGGGAGAAAATTCGATACCATATACTAGAGATTGGAAGTCTTAAGCGTGAAACTCCAACCTCTACAATTTTTCTAGTGAGGTTTGTTTAGAACTCCGGACACAATTATTGAGTTTCAACTTTTCTCGGACATTGTCCTTGATTTCAAAAGAGATGGCATGGTGAAATAATTCTTTCGCATTATTTCAACTATGGTACTTCTTTTGAACTCCATCACAGTGTCTTGACATTCTCTTTGAGTTCAAAAATGGTTCGTATTAGTGGTCGTATTTATTCATTGATCATATATATATATATATATATATATATATATATATAGGTTCAAGAATCATAGGAACTTTTTAAACACAGTTTTTGTTTGGATCTGATTCAACTACTTGGTACTCCAGCCTCTGAGTCTATTCTGAGCTGGAACATGTTCAACTACTTGCTCCATCAATCTCCTCTCATACCCACAACATCTATATGTGTGTGTTACTCGTGTTTGATTCTCCTCGATTGCTCTCTTCACTTCTTCTCCTGATGATGTCTTTACCTCTTCTCCTGATAAATAGCTAAAACTATAAACATGCAGTATTTTGTTCATTTTTTCTTTTTGTTGATTATTAATAAAAGATCATTAGGCAAAATCCAAAAGAAAAATTCGTTACTTTCTCTTTATTTTATTATAATTGATAAAGTATTATCAAAATTTGTAATTAAGTGTAAACATGGTTGTTGTCGCACGAGCAATTCGAATACTACAAGCTGAATGCACCATTAACACGATCAATAATGATTGACACAAACAAGTCAAGCTCTTAAGACCATACTTTACTACAATAATGACAATCACTGCTATTATGTTTTAATTTCACGCAAGTCAAGATCAGTTAAATGAATACAATTTTGTCCGTCATTTAATATTATAAATTCAGAAAAAAACTAAAACAATTGAAATTAGCCACCTACAACATAGCGTTATGAACCAGTCCTTAACTACCCACTAGGGTATACAAAAAAAACAACAAACCGCATCAAACCGATATTCTGAACCAAACCGAGACAAAAACGCGATTAGTGGTTTGGTTTGACTTGATTCGGTATTGGAAAAAAAACTCTACCATAATTGGTTTGATTTGGTTTTAACTAAAAAAAGTCAAACCGAATCAAACCAACCCGACATTACATGTATACAATTTTTTAAAAAAATTATTTGAAATGTAATTTATAAATATTTTTTAAACGTTTTCATAGTTTTGGTCTTTTAAATTATTATTTCAAACTTGGACAGAGAATTTTAAATGATCAATAAGTTTTATAGTCTATAGATGTTAGTAACTCAAATAAAACTCAAATCAAAACCAAAATGGTAACAAGATTCACATTTTGTCGTTTGAATAATCATTCATAATCACACGAAAATTCATCACTCTTACAATTTGTTTTGGGTTTTTCCTTACAAAAATATTCTTCTATTGGCATGTTAAGAAAGTAACAGCTAAACCACATTGGCCATACAGGCTACATCAGGCCTTAACCTTTCAAAATATAAAATATACCAAAGAGTATGCGAGCACCCCAGGTCACCTGACTCACCTGATATTATGTGATTTCATTATCTTTTTTGTTAAATATTTTAGTATAATATCATCTTTAAAAACACCTTATTGTATAGTTGTATTTTAGCACAAGTTATATGTTTTATATGAAGACTTTACTGGAAAAAATCCGAAAATCCGAAAAATCCGAAGTTGAAAAATCTGACTTTTATTGATTTGATTTGGTATTTGAAAAATCCCAACTAACCCGATCCATATACACCTTACTACCAGCTATCATTTAGTTCAGTACACTGTTCACAGTAGGAATCAAACTTTCAAACGGAGGGCAAACAATGCAGTAGAATGGTAGTGCAAACAAAATAAATAAATATATATATATATATATATATATATATATAAATATATATTTCCTCCGTCTTAATTTATATGATATAGTTTGACTGAGCACCAAGTTTAAGAATAAAGAAAGACTTGAATCTTATGATCTAAAATAAGTAAAAGTTATTTGTGTAATTAGTCATCCCAATAAAAGGTAAAACTTAAACTTAAATTGTTGTCAAATAAGAAAATGTGACATTTTTTTAGGTGACAAAAACAAATATCATATAAATTAGGACATAGTGAATATATATTGCATGGACGGTAAAAGATAGATCAACATCATTACCCATATAATCCTACTTGTGGGGCGAAGATAGATTTGGTATTAAATTCAAATTTTGAACCATCATTTCATTACCATTTCTTTCTAATATAGTATGCAGCCTCCCAAGGTTAACCATCTAATCACGAACAAATTCTCATTAATCTCTACAATAATACCACAGGACATGCTAAGAAATGAGAACATGTTGAGGCAAAGGGAATAAATAAAAGGGAAATTCCCAAAACTATCTCTGGTTCAACAACTGCAAATGGCTGCACAAATAAAGTTCCATAAACGGGTTCTGAACTTGATAGAAAATATGTGCTTGGATAATACTAGTAATAGGAAAATATCTCTTCGTCGCTTTACCTTTGCTAACCAAACATACATCTAGTTCCAACAAATATAATCATTTCAAGACCAGCTAATATGCATCTCGCCCAACCCGCCGATCATCTCATCCCCTTCCCATGTATAAATCACAACGATAGTCTTTGGGTGGTCCACCTCTCACTGGAGAACGGCTTCTTTCCCTGATATCACGGTCCCATTGGCCACGAGGTGGTAGAACTGGTGGATGAGGTGGAGATGGTATTCGCCTTTCATAACCTTTCCTCTCACTTAAATAGCTCTCTTTCCCACGCCCTCTATGTCCCCAATCCAGGGCTGGAGGCCTTTCAAACCTACTCCTGTCCCTACAATTGGCATCAGCAAAATCAGGCCTATCTCTACGGATTAACGGATCCGCAAACCTCCCTTCATATCTGGAATGAGGAACCCCAGCTCTGAAATCTCTGGGGTCATCTCTAGCCCAGCCACGAGGAGGAGGGGACCTATACCCATTCGCAAACCTTCCTGGAGAGCGGTTGATTGGCCCAGGAATGCGACGAGGGGGAGGGGGGCCAGGATAACCCCTCCTAGGACTCCCTGGAGGTGCGTATCGAGGCATTTTGCATTTGTTACAGTACTCTCTCCTTGCAAAGTTCAAGTTGTTACACCTGCAATGTCAGGAAAGCCGAGTAAGATACACAACTATGACATCTAGAACAGAAGATTTTACTTTCCCTTTTTCTCTTAGGAATAAGCAATTACAGTTCTCACCATGATTTAGAAGTCAGTACCCACAGACACAGCTAATCAGCAATAGACGACATCATTGAAACAACCAAGTGCTTATGTAATGTTCTATTATGTGTATGCCAGCCTGGTAATCCTAGCATTTCTGCTTCCACAAAAACAAAAATACATCCAGTCCTTCCAAAATCTACTTCTAGAACTTAATACTATCGAAGCAGTTCAAACATTACAAAATATCAGAAAAGAAAACAATAAATCCATTCAACGTTCTTGCTAGTCTCTTAGTAAGCAGATAAGTTATCGTTGTCTAAACTCTTCTTGCATAAAATGATGGTTTATTTGTCACTTAAAATTTATTTTAAACATTGAAAAAAACAGAACTTTTAGTAAGAGCAATTTCATATATAAGTTGTGCTCCATCTGGCTATTAGTTACGGAGACCTGAAGGAAAGTCTTAGGAATCATAGGTGCAAAAACCGTTTACTCCAATTCAAACCGATCATTGATTTTCTTTTGCACTGATCATTGATTAGAATCATGTTTCAAGTGCTTCAAATGAAAGTTGGTTTTTTAGAAGTTGTAATGTGACTATCTCCCATGCAAACGGGTCCTTATACAGTGATGACACAATGCAGCTCTCAATAAATTCAATGCATTCAATCAAGGGGACTTCCATTGAGTCGGAATCTTAGCAGACATAACACAACATTTTCAGACAATGAAAGATAAACACAAGTTTAGGAGAAAAGAAATGAAACACATTGGACAACTCAACGCTAAAAGAAATGGGGGAGAGAAAGGAACAGAACATACATGGGATCTGGGCACATCCAATCACCATCTCTTGGCCGTACATTTGGATTACTTCTAGGCAGACCTTCTCTAACTTGCCCTGCACCATAACCAGCTCCATCATAACTTCTGCCCACAAACCTGCCAGCATCTCTCCCACGACCATAAGGGGGCGAATAGTCTCGATGTCTACCAGGATCTCTACCGCTACCAAATCCACGACTACGTGGTGGGCCACCTGAATGATCAAAATCAGGACTATACCGATGATCTGCATTCCTATGGCGCACAGGTGACACAGAACCTGCATGCGCTCTATATCCTGAAAAATCCAGCGAATCCCAAACATAAGAAGCGCTATATCATGAGAGAAAGTTACCCATATTATTTCCTAATTAAGCTAAAGTGTGGAACCCATGAAATGCCAACAACAATTGGACTACACTTGTGCAACCAGTTACCATTGTTCAGAGCTTCTTGTCGAAAATAAGAGAAAGTTGCATGAAGAGAATGTGAATCATCTCAGAGGACGACTGTCTTCAAAGTTATGTCCCAAATTAAATTATTACAGTGCATCAACCGTAGAAAACTACATTTTTCCATATCATCCACACCTGACATGATAAGTTAATTGAAACCCTCGAGAAAAAATAGACTTCGTTACTAAATGTGAAGCCAGTACAATAGTGACACTCATTTCACGGTTGACATTAATTCCCTCTAAATGAATCAAATAGAAAACCAATATTCATCGATGTGAAACAACCAATACTACCAACATAAGCAGTAACTGGAAACTTCAAACCAGACTCCAAACTGCACCAGAGCCAAGGAAGCTTACAATTACCGAACTGCTAACAGTCCAGCCAAAGTGCATGCCATAAAATTACCAAACTGCTAACTCCTTAGCCAAAGGACTGCAAATTGAATGAAACCAACCATAACCATCGTAAACGCTTGTGCAAATGGCCGAGAAAATCCAATCACTGAACTCAAAAAACTCCTGCCGCAAACCAGCTTACACTATGTTGATAAGACCTATTAAGTTCAAGCTTCTATATGGAACGGATGCGTCGAGACTAACATAGAATCTCTTATTCACCAAAATATTATCTGGAGCAAAGCAAATAACCCACATGCATGCCCAATTCAATTCCTACTTAACCAGCAGAATAAAGTACTAAAGAATGAATCCCAAAACCCACTGCTAATTGGAGAAAGGAAAAAACTGAAAAGACTAAAACATTCATCAATTTCCCTGAATCCAAATGACAAGGATTGGAATGGAATCGAAACACCAATAAGCAGGCAATCAGTGTCTATCAAATGACGTTTGTTGCTTCATAAGGAGTTGGGGTCTTTGTCAAGTTTCACCAGTTACACTTCATTCACAACATCAACCATTCCATGATGGATCAGGTCTCTCAGATACCTTATGTGACATTCTAAATTTTCTTCACAGATAATTTACCAATCCATACAAGTTGTTCATCAATATAGCATCCCATGAAATTTAACATGGTACAAAGAGTTCACAGCTCATGTAAAAGACCATAAAATATAATACTTGACATATACTCTTTCCTGTTCAAAATACCCCGACAAAATTTCTCACCAGAACCCCACCATGTGCCTTCTTCAAGACCAAAGTTCTTGCACCAGGCAAAGTGCTCAGCTGTAAAACACAATAGCAAAATTCATTCACAATTCAACACTCCGTAAATGATACTGGAGAACAACAATGGGAATCAAGTGGGTGGACTCGCAGAGCTGGACATGTAACAGATCTGTCTGATGAAATAGATCTCTCGAATTTTTGTCATGTTGAATGCCTAAAGCCTGTAAATCTCCCAAACTACCTCGTTAATAATATATATAGTAAGAGCTATAACAAGTGGATTCAAGGACGAATAGGAAGAGTCAAACTATAGCCACTTTACTATGGCATTGGATATGAAGGAATTGATTATGAACTAGAACATACAAAATTATGGGGGGGGGGGGGGGGGAGTAAAGCAGTTTACAAATTTTTTACCCAAACTGAATATAATTTAACCAAAACACAAAAAATATATTTTAATGGGTTATAGTTTCAGGGATGTTATTGTTTTAATTGATGAACCCAGCGAGGTAGTTAACCACAGAAGCTTGAATGGTGGAGAAGTACTCAAGAAAGTAAATGTTTTAGGACAAGTAAGATAGGATGTATGCACAACAAGTTTATCATGCATAGAAAAATTTTGAAATGAGACTAGACCGAGTTACTATGTAGCATGGACACGTGAGAGGTGTCCGATGGGACACGGACACGCGGAAACGGCAATTTTGAAAAATAGGGGACACGGCAGGGACACGACTGTAAAAATAAATTAAAAAATATTTATATATATATAATATAATATATAAAATACTAAAATTAATATTTTTAAAGCTTCACATTCATAAATAAATTATAAAATTTAATTCAAATTTGTTATATACCAAATAACCAAAATACCAAATTAAATATGTACCAAATTAAAAAGAAATATTCATAACAAATTAACAATCAATCAAATATTCAATACATAATTCATATGAGATAAGACCATAGTCCATAAATTAATACATAAGTATGTCCAAGTATGTACCAAAGTAAACATTTTTTTAAAGAGTACTCATTCAGCCACCTCACCTTCTAGGTCATCATCAACCTCGCCAGGACCGACCGGAATAAAAGATAGGTCAGATCATAAAAAAAAATGGAGTCAGAGCGTCCAGTTTCATTTATCTCAATTTCTTTTTGGATCTACTCTATTATGCTGGTCACCCCCCACCCATCCCTCATCCATTCGCTATATATCTTACCTTTTCTTTTGGTGGTAACAGAGGTCACCCACATAGAGGAAAGAGTTCAACATTGCAGATATGAAGCTCTTGGAAAAGGGTAACCTCATGCAAGCCCCACTTTCATTAAACATCCTAAAGTGGAAGACGGAGTGAAGCCGACATGGGTTCTCCCCTACAGAACTCAAAGTATTGAACATGAGTACAGTATAGGAAAGAAGTTGGGGCAGGGCCAATTTGGAACGACCTATGAATGCACAGAAAAATCAAGTGCTACTCTTTATGCTTGCAAAACTATACCAAACATCATATTATCTCCTTCAATTCAGGTAAGCAATTTAGGGTTTTTACCCCTCTTTTTTTTCGGGCGTGTCCCCTTTCCCGTGTCCCTGCCGTGTCCAAGCCGTGTCCGACAATTTTTTTTTTTGGCTAGGCCCCACTCGGACACGTGTCTGAGGCGTTTCGTGTCCGAAACGGTGTCCGACACGGACACCTCACCCTAAATGAGGTATCCGTGCTTCATAGCCGAGTTATGGTGCCAAAATGAAAACAATTCAAGTATCTATGCTCAGCCTTTTAAAATAATGGCATGATAGATGAAGTTGTAGGACTTTAAACTAAAATAGCATGGCCAAACTGGAAATGTGCTATGAGGGTGCTATGCAACAAACACATACATAGCAAAGTGAGAGAGAAGTATGTTGCATGGACTCTCCAAAAATGTTTGCACCCGCGTGGATTCTTAAAAAATACACTATTTTTGGAGAATCCGACACACATCCATTTTTGAAGAGTCCAAACAACATAGCAAGAGAATGGTTTGTTGGCTTTTATGGTCCTTGGCTTTTCTCTCGCCCCCACCCTCCACCACACCTCTAATCTGCAATAAGCCATCTTCCCATCGCCGACAATACCATCCCGACGATCAGGTAACTCACTCCGGTCGGCGACTAGGTAACGCCGTCGGACTACTACGCCGGCGACTTTTTCCAGTATATTCTCTTCTTCCTCTCTTTTCCTCTTCTTCTTCTACTCTTCTTTGTTTCTCTCTTGTTTTACTAAGCGGTCCAAGACCCGAGAATAAAGAACGCCATGGTGAACCATGGTAAACAATGTCTGTGATAGTACCCCGGCAGTGAACAAGCCAGATCTCCATCCCCACCTCCCTATCCTGACGGTAACCACCTCGGCGACCAGGTAACGCCGTCGGATTACTACGTCGGTGACTTATCTGACATCTTCCCTTTTTACCTCTGCTTCTATTCCCTTTACTCCTCTGTTTCTCTTTTCACTAAGTTGATCCGTCGACAACGAACAAAGAATTCACAATGAACAAAGTGTTATGCACTGTGTTCTATACCCTGTGTTCTATCGCCTCGCTTGCTATTTATCTGGTATTTGTCATTTTTGTGTAGTAATTCTAGCTATCTTGTTCGGATATTCCCAATTATTATTAGGTTGAAATAATTTAATTTCTTTAGGTATCTGCTTTGCTGGGTCTTGCTTTGTTGTTTCCTGCTTTGATATCTATTACTTTTTCAGTTTTCATTTAGTATATTACACTCTTACATTTACTCTTCTTGCCTTTAGTTATAACATTCTTGGCGTTCTTGTTTTAGGTGTAAACATTTGATTAGATTATTAGTTTATATCCGTTGTAGTGGCTTTGGTGACTGATCGTAGACTAGGATCATGTTTTCGGTCAGGAACGGGAGCGAGGGTTATGAGGGTAAGGGGTAAGGGAGATGCTAGGCTGAGAATAGGGTCTTGAAACATTGGACTTTAACGGAAAAGTCCATAGAGCTAGTTAAGATTCTTAAGAAGAGGATTAATATAGCCTGTGTCTAGGAGGTCAAATGGGTAGGACCTAAGGCTAAGGAGGTAGACGAGTATAAGTTATGGTTCTCAGGTCAAAGTATAGGAATGGGGTAGTCATTTTGGTAGACAGCGAGTTTTGGTAGTCATAGTTGTAGTGTTATTACTTTAGGCCCAATTAGTCTATCACACTTATAGGCGCAGTATTGCTTTATAGTCCTCTGTAGTTTTACTTCTGTTGCTATTTGTTCTTTAGTGTACTTTATTTATCTTATTTATCTGCGTTAGCTCAGAATGCACTACATGGCGTATTCAATTTTGTTATCAGCATGTGAATACTGCTTTAATTTCTTGTTTGGATCTGACCATTTTGCTTTGCTTTACTTGTGATTATGCTTTGTCTTGAGCCGATGGTCTCCCAGAAACAATCGCTGATAGGTAGAGATAAGATCTGCGTACATTCTACCCTTTCCATACCCACGTTGTGGGATTTCACTGGGTATGTTGTTCAGCCTCTAAAGACCCAACATACCCACAATCATTGATAGGTAGAGGTAAGAGCATCGTACATTCTACCCTCCCCATACCCTACGTTGTGAGATTTCACTAGGTATGTTGTTCAGCCTCTAAAGACCCAACATACCCACAATACAGAGCATCACTGAGTAGAGAATGTTGAGAAGATTCTCTATCATACATAATTATTTCCTCCCTCTGTCCCAATTTATGTGACACCATTTCCTTTTTAGTTTTTCCCAAAAAAGAAGAAACAATTTAACTTAAAATTCTCCATTTACCTTTAATGATACGAGGCTCACGTCTGGAGTCTTGTGCGATAAAAAGGTGCCACCAAAACATAAAGGCAAATTCTATAGGGTGGTGGTTAGACCGACTATGTTATATGGGCTGGAGTGTTGGTCAGTCAAGACTTCGGACATACAAAAGATGAAAGTTGCGTAGATGAAGATGTTGAGATAGATGTGTGGGCATACAAGGAGAGATAAGATTAAAAATGATAATATGCGGGACAAAGGGGGAGTGGCCTCGGTGGGATAAAATGTGGGAAGCGAGGTTGAGATGGTTCAGGCATATGCAGAGGAGAGACACAAATGCCCTAATACGAAGGTGTGAGAGGTTGGCTATGGACGGATTCAAGAGGGGTAGAGGTAAGCCGAAGAAGTATTAGAGAAAGGTAATTAGACAGGATATGGTGCAGGTGCAACTTACTGAGTACATGACCTTAGATAGGAGGTTGTGGAGGATACGAATTAGAATAGTAGGTAGTCGAGCGTAGTCCTACTTACGCTTACAAACTGATAGTTGTAGTGTTATTATTGTAAGCCCGCTTAGTCTATCATACTAGTAGGCACAGTATTTCTTTATAGTCACATGTAGTTTGATTTCTACTGCTATATGTTCTCTAGTGTACTTTGTGTATCTTATTTATCCGCGTTAGTTACTGCTTCTTTTTTAAAATGCGCTGTCATGGCTTATTCGCTTTTGGTACCAGCATTTTCATACTACTTTAAATATTTTGTCCGGGTATGACCGTTTCTCTTGTTTTACTTGTGTTTATGCTTTATCTTGAGCCGAGAGTGTCTCGGAAACAGTCGCTCTACCTACCAAGGTAGAGGTAAGGTGTGCGTAAACTCTACCCTCCACAGACTCCACGTTGTGGGACTTCACTGGGTATGTTGTTGATATGATTTATAGCCACACAATGTCCAAGGATTTAATTTAGACCACAAATCTCATAAGTCTTTCTTCTTTCTTAAAAACTTTGTCCAAGTCAAACAATACCACATAAATTGGGACGGAGGGAGTAAAAGATTAGAAACTAATCACATAGACATAGTGAAAGTGATAACCAGTAGAAAAATGACTAAGATGATACTACACAGACCAAATGCGACAGCCAGTGAACTAACACCATGTTAATTGATGATGAACTACAATCAACTATAGTAAATTCATCTTAAAAGACATATACAATCTTAGAGATGTTATGAGATAAATGAAGAACGAAACAAATTGGAAGCAAAGAATCGTAATAAACCATAGTAATGCTTTGGAGTTAGGTCCCGTCATTGGAACACCTATAAGAAACCAGGTTCGATATGAGTCTTTTTTGTTAAAGATTACAATTGTAGGAATATGTGCAAGACTTAGAGAAACCCTAATGTAAGGAATCCCTGATAAAAGAAAAATTATTAAGCAATGGAATGGAATAAGCCCGAACAGTAGGATTCATATAACTGTTTGGGGTTACCATTGTTGATGTCAAATTAAATTGATAACTACAGTGCACTAAAAGATATAAATGTGTAACCCCAATGAGACAAATGTCAGCAACCACGACCCAACAAACAAGTTGTGACACTTTGAAAAGTCCATCAGTTAACCCCATCTAAAAAATAAAGATACAAAATGTGTAATATGAAACCCCTCATCCTCGATGAGGAAAAGGAGACTACATAGTTACTAAACCAAACAGGAAAGCTATGAGTATTAAAGTTGATGTCAATCAACATAGACATACACATGGAATTATTCTGAAATTCCAGCAAAAATAAACAATTCACCAACAATCAGATCAATATGTTAGCGGTTCGATCTCGGGAAGAAGATTCATAGTTAATTAAGGGCTTGGGAATAACTCACCATGGGTATCAGAGAATCGATCGGAACGTGAATAGGACGGTACGTCCCGACGAACCTCACCTGGCTCGTAGTCGCTACCGGCACCATTTTCCCCGCCGCTGTCGGTCGGCCGTACAACTAGGCTGCTCAGGTGCAGCGTTGGCTGCTCCTTCTCCCGCGAACCCATATTGCGCTCTGATGCCGCACTCTCCGTAGATTGTCTTTTTCTGTGCTCACTTTGTTATATCGTAGATGTGACAAGAAACCCTAGTGGGTACGTATTTGGGTAGGTATCTTTTGCAATGAATGGTGAGAATTTTAACCAATTTAAAACAAAAGGGTTTGAAAACAAATTATATTGGGATTAGTTATTTCGAAATTATTTTTATTGACTATTTGGGATGTTGTATTAAAAATAATATACATTGCATAATTTTTAAAAGAAATAAGTATCTTTACAATCCTCAGATAACTTATTTCACCTTATGACACGTATAAGTTATCTCAATATTATTTTTATTCATGATATAACTTATTCCAGGATTAGTGTCACACCCCAGCTTCGGGGTGTGTGGGTGGTACCAAGCACCTGAACGACCTGAGCGTACCACCTTTATATCATAGAGTGAACATATAATTGTCTGGACCGATAAGGCCTTAGAATGACGATCACAAAAGAAACTAAAGATAGTAACAAAAACAGGTGACAACAAAATCAACATGTGTACATATATCGTAGGGCCGACAAGGCCATAACTAATCTCAAAAGGCCGGCAAGGACATAACAATAGTATTATTAGACTGATAAGAAGTTCGACAAGGTCATACAGAATGACTATATCTAACCCACTAGTCTACAAGCCTCTAAGAGTCATATAACAAACAACTAGATCGGGATAGGGTCCCGTCATACCCGTAAATGTATAAATATAAACATTCCAACTCTAACTAACATCTCCGGAACAAGTGGAGAGTTCTGACAATACCGTTGAGCTGAGATCCTACTAGAAATTAGCATCGGCCAGCTATTTATACATGCGGGCATGAAACACAGTGCCCCAGAAAGAGAACATCAATACGAATAATGTATTGAATATATAAAGCATGAGTAAATGTAAATGAAAGCATCGTGTACACAGGCAAGATTTTACCCTAAATCTTTTCTGTTTCCTCTTCCTCCGCCTCCATCTACATTTTCATTGAAGGCCAGCCCAAATAATCACCTTAAACCTTTTTAAAAAAAAATTGATACTCCATCGACTTTATGGAATCCCTTTGAAGTATTTTCTGCATCAGAATTTTTTTTATCAACAAATATATCTTGAGGTATTTTCTCTAACCCAATTATTTTTTTGCATATATATAATATTATTATGTAACATGATATATGATAAGAGTCATACGTCTTGGATATGTTCTTCTGAAAATTATCTTAACTGGTTTTACACTGATATGATATGGAAGATTAGAGTTTATTGTGAGAGTATCCCAAATAAATCAAAGGATGGGTTTGGCCTTTGCTTTTTAACACACAAACCATTCAACCTACTATACTATAATGAATAAATGAAAATTGTCCGATGTTTATCTTGTTACATTTTTGCATTCAGATTTTTATTTGTATTTTCCTTAATTCTATACCAAAAATAAAGAAAGTGAAGTTTACTAAAAGCGTGACACCTCCTTGAGATTGTTCGTTACGAATTGACAGCAATTATGTTCATTATTATCAATTACTACTAAAAATTTAACTTAACTAATCCATATAGCAAGAGGGGTAGAGGGTGTTCTGCTCAATGTAAAGATGATAAATAGAGCGTTATCGACAAATAGAACTTATTCTAGATGTTTGGTTCAAAGTCAAATCAGCATAAATATTTTAAATAATGTTGTGACTAAACGAAATTAAGGATTGATTCATTAATGACTAAATTATTTTAGTACCTTCTTGAAATTGTTTTAGGTTAGTATATTTTTTTGACTAATTTTTAGTTTGGAAATCCTAAAAGGTTTTGTAGGTTCAATTTTTTACTACCTGTTATTTTTATTTATAAAGTTTTAACATGATAAATCATTCTGATTCTCTGACTTGGTTGATCTTTGCAATTTGACTCACAAGCCATTCAGTAGGCAATGAAGACTGTCTTGGACCAGTGTTGTCAAGAATGTTGGTGACATTTGCACTATTTTCTTCCATTTTCTTAGGTAGATCAATGATTCTGTCTCTCTACTCTTCAAACTGCTTTGTTTACTGTGTACAGTTCAGGAGTCTTTCCTAATGTGTCCTCCCTCTTAGGCTTAAGACCTTAGGTAGTTACAACTTTGTATATCAAAGAGGGATAAGATAGGATTGAGGTTGATTCTTTTTGTGCCAAGTTGTCAACTTGATGGAAGATTATTTTGCCCAGATCAACTCTCAAACCTTTTCCAATTTTATACAGTAGGGTGGCTTATTCTGTAGTTACAATTGACTCATTCATTGAAGAAAGCTAATTGTGTATAGAAATTTGTGAAGGGTGGCAAATGTTAATTCAGAGGTTGGATATCTAGAGATCCACTTATGCATAATACTTCTTGTGAAATACTCAATTAATTCATCTCTATTGTCCATTGCAATGTCTGATTCTCTAACATTCTCCTCAGCATTTAATCTCATACATTGGTTTAAAACAGCAGGTGTAAAAAATATACTCTATTATAGAGATACCTTCTCAAATTTCTTTGAGTTGGTATCCATTATAACAGAACTCAAATCAGCATAAAACAGCCTGACTATTTTATCAACATACATTTTTTCAGTAACAGATCCTGGGAGCTGTCTTTCTTTTAAGAACTTTACCAAATCATATTCTGAACATGAGGTAATATCTAACAATTTTTTAGATCTAATAACTCTATTCTTGAACCAGTTCCACTTATCAGAATTAGTTTCAGAACAGAATCTCTCTAAGTAGATACATACCTCAAAGTCTGAATCGATTCTCTTTGGAGGATGTTAGAATTTGTGTCTCTTATGACGTCATGGAAATGTTGCTCGAGATGTTATGGCATCGGTGGAAACATTCGAACAACACTCAACTGCATATCCGAAAGTTCCCATTTGGGATGAATTGCTTCACCGATTTCATCAGAACTTCTCACTTTCGAGACACATTTGCGTGATTAAAGCATTTGGTTCTTCTTCTCTTCACTGAGAATCCCAAGTTCGCTCACATCGTTTCAAGCAAGGTATAGAAGAATCACATCCGACCTTTGGCTCTTCACGAATTTGACTATCAACTATTCTACTCGATCGACAGTAGGAAAGGTAGGATCTTGGTCTCTTACCCAATCTTTGAAATATCGATGTTTCACCAACATCTATCGATTGTTGTCATCACTTGGGTAGTCGATGTCGAAAGGTTCATCTAAACCTTTGAATACGATAGCTTTAGACAAGTCCTCTAAGGATGGTGAAGAAGGAAACCTCTAGGGTTGTTGTGGTTCATTATGCTCAGTTGAGTCAGTGTTCATTGGAGGGTTGTACTCATAGAAATGTTGGCCGGTGTGTTGGCTGAAATTGGTATTGACATTGGAGAGGTTTCTATTGGTGAATATTATGGAGAGAGTTTTGAGGAGATTGATGATGGAGTTTGGAATGGTGATGATTCCATCGGGTAGATAGGATTATGCCCGAGGTGTGATGTGATTTCCCTTTTCTTTCTTTTTTTTGAAAATGGAAATGAAAAAAAATAACAAATAATTTTTTATATTTTTTATATTTTATATAGGGAAAATCAGAGATGATAAAAAACTAACAAATGAGAAGAATATCTATATACATGACAAATCTTTCTAAGCAACAAAAATCTCTTAGATTTAGATGTTTCAATTTTACACAATAACTTACACCTAAATTATTGGGATAAACTAACTAGACATTAAAGTAGGAATGAAAATTAATCTTATCAGTTTAAAGTTTGAAATTCCTATTAAAACAAGACACAAAAATAGGGAAAAATAACTGAATTTTCAAAAATCAGTTACACATCGCATCCCAACAAATATCATTATCTGAAAATGTCAACAGTAATGTTGGCAACATTTTGTACAACACAAGTATCATGATCCTTCAAGAACATCTTCCTTTCGGCAACAAATCAAGACACGTTTCATATATGTTTTTATGAGTTTAACCTTCAGACCAATATAACATTTTCTCATTGAGTCCTAGATCTAATCATAAAACACATACACAATTCATTTTCGTGTCAAAAACAAGAATACTTATTTAGCATCCTCATAACTTTTTCTTTGTTTAAGCACTTTGATACTCCTATAGTATATGAATGATATCAATTCAAGGGTTGTGCCTGTATTGCATAGTTGTCGAGAATTAGAAAGACTTTGACTTATTTTGATACTCTTTTTTATGATATCTAATATCATCGCAGATAACGGTATCACATTAAAATCATGTTCTAATTTGGAAATCATACATGGTTGAACAAAAATCAGCCGTTACAAGTACTGAAAATCAGATTCTGATATTACAAGGGTAAATGTCACCCAAAATATTAGAGACATTTTAGCCGACATTCGTCCAACAGTGCATGTTTCAGAGATTACAAAGACCAATGGATTTTTTTTCAAACTAGAAAATCTCTCATGGTCCAAAAACTTTTTGAAAGGGATTGTCGAACTTAAACTATGGAATAAATAATTTCAGCAAAGAAGAACAGAGGTAAACTTAAAGACAGTAAGGAATGTTCCCAAAAATGTTCTGTGACATGAACTGGAACATTAACAAAAACGCAGAACTAAAAAACGAGTTAAGATGCAGCGGAAATAAATCAAGGACACCCAAGATTGTTTTTCATAAGTTATATAATTGTATATAACTTATAGTGGTCTCATGACCAAAAATTTATTGTATAAAAATTATACAATCTTACAAATCCCTTGAGAATGAACAGTAATCCGTAAAACAAGAAAGAGATTAAAAAGAAGATAAATCTTAACTTCTAAGCACAAAATCTATCTAAAATAGAAGTGAAAACACCCTATTACAATTGCTTGTATTGAAAGAACAAGTTTAGATCTAAGAAAGCAATTAGCAATTTTGAACAAGTGTAATCACAAAACCAGCCGCTCGATCCAAATTGTTTGAGGCAATATTTGAGACGCCTCGATCTGAATTTTCTTCTCAAAAATGGATATCAAAGCCTTGGAGTGAACCTCTATTTATAGTGAGAGTTCACCCGAGAGGCTCCTTGATTCTCGGTGGAGGTTGAGCGAATAGGGTTGGCTGGAGCTGTTCTTCAGCCTTAAAATTCTCAACAGATTTGACTTTGTCTTCCTGAGAATGCTCCTTCCGTTATGCACTCTCTTTGGACTTGGTCTTGTTAAGTGTTATCGTGTTTTCCTTAGCTCCTAACCAAGCCAAACATTCACGTGATAAAATCTTCTCACTAAATCTGCAGTGAAGATAGGCAAAACTCTTGCTGAATGTCCTCCCGGATGTCACGACATTTGGGATGACATTTTCCTGTTTACTTAACACCAAAAGAGACATGTTACGGAAAATGTTAGGACACGTAACCTAACACTAACAATCTCCCCCTTTTTGCCTTTCTTCACAAAACTAAATAGTTTAATGATTTTATATCTCAACCTTCAACCTGAAACAGTTATAAAGCACGATATATACACTATGTGCCAGTAAGTTACTCGAATCAGAGTATGATGCAAATGCGAGTATACATCTAAAAGATTAATGCACTGAAACCATCAATATACACATAAACAGTATAGAATAAATAGCAATATATAAACAGAATTAAAATGTCTCAAACTGTCAAGCCAAATAACTACAGTCCACAACTAATAAGCATTCAACAACTGCTACTTAGCAGCCTAAACACAGCAACCTCGTAGAGCTTTCCAATACCAAATTTCCGTGATTGTCCTCTGGTTTCATCTCCCCCTGTATCAAGATCCCCTCTGGTTTGAGCATTCACCGCTACCGCTTCCCCGACTGCACCTATCTCCCCCTTTTTGGGAAGAAAGCAAAAATAGGTAACGTTCCCTAGCTTCCACCAGGGCTTCCCGTACCTGGTCCACTCCTGCGATCTGGGCATTGAGCTTTGCAATCTCTTGCACCAGCCAAGCAGTTGTCAAGGACGACTGTGAGATGTTACCGGAGATGTCTGGGACATTTCTGGTAACACTAGCAATTCCAGCTGTATTCGTCCATGGAAGATCAATGACTGCTTCGCTTCTTCAGGATCGTCTGATTAACGACGTATACTTCAGGTTCTTTCCAGAGCAGATCCTGCTTAGGGGCTTGGAATCCCTGTGAGGTTAGTACCTTAAAGATCAATGAGGGAAAGGGAAGGATGATACCTGTGTCCTTTTCTGCCATATTTACAATCTGTTGAAAGATTGTTTTTCCTATATCAACACTAAAACCTTTTCCTATTTTGTATAGGAACAATGCTTGTTCAATTGTTACAATTGATTTGTTCAAAGAACACAACCAATTGTGTATCATTAACTTGTGCAAAACAAAGAAATAAGGCGTTGAGTTTGGAGGTTGGACATCTTGAAACCCATTTCTTCACAACTCCACCTGAGGTATGAAATCACCTCATCCTCGCCATTTATCACTTCCCATTCTCGCCTCTCATCATCATTCACTCTATTCAAACATTGGTTAATTGTAGTGGCGTGAAGTCATAAAATTTGTTATAGAGAAACACTTTCCCAAAGTGTTTCACTTGGGTTTCTCTATTTTACTTGTTAGATTTGCATAAAATAACTTCACTACCTTGTCTACATAAGGACATTTGTTATTTATCGAGTCTAGTAGATTTCTTGAAGTGAAGAAATCCACCGCATCGTGGCTACTACAAGACGCAATGTCCAACACCTTCTCGGTTCGAATGGCTCGACCGTTGAACCAAGACCAATGTTTTGAGTGATTGGGTCATAAAAACTTGAGAGAAAGGGTTACCTCGCACGCAGATTCGAGCTACCGCTTGTGAGACCTCGGACACCGAATCAAGTTTTGTGGATAGATGATCCGTAAGATGTCATAACATTTTCTCGTGACATCTCGGCGGTTGATGATGATTTTGTTTCCGCAAGCATGACGCATTTCTTGAGATAAAACTTCTTCAATGGGTGTCGTCGAATTTCATCTTCTCACCGGATTCTCGCAGTTGTGAAGGAAGGTGAAGCGGAGATTCAGCCGAGACTCAATCGAAAGAGTCTTCTCAATCGCAGAATCGAGCTTGAAGAGGAGGAGTCGCCGACTTCTTCCTTTTGGTGGAGGATTCACCATCGCCAAAGGCCTTCTCAAAGTTTCGGACCGACCGCGAGTGGGAAAAGTCGCTGATTTGTCCTCTTTGGGAGGACGGAAACATCCGGTTTCTCTAAGTTGATAGGATTATTTGTCTCCCGGATAGGCGATTTCCAGAGGTTCTTGGAAGTCACTTATCACTGAATCTGTGCACAATGGTGGACTTGTGCTCGGGGAGTGTTCTGGACCGGTGGTGACATTTTCTGTGACATGGGTGAGACATCCATTGGAGAGAAAGGGAAGAAGAGAAGGAGAAGTTAGGGTTTTTGAGGTTACGGAATGGGAGAAGTTTGTGAGAGATGTGTTGTCCATGAGGGATTCATCGTGGGTAATGTGCGAAAATTTCGTTCCCACCTTTTTTTTTTTGTTGTTGTTTCTCGGAGGAAGTTTCTTTGGAAGTGAGAATTAGTATTTAGTGAATGGGTATTTATACACTTGGCAAAAACTATCTACATAAGTGTTTAAATTCTATACAAAGACTAGTTCCTAAGGTTTAGAGGTTGTTTCAAAATGACATCAAAACCAAGAGAAATTTTTCAACAAAACCAACTCAACATTAATCGACACACGCCTTTTGAAAAACTGAATTCTGAGTGTTATCAGAAATGTTAGCACATTTTGTGTAACACGGGAGTCATTTTCTCATAGGAACAGCAGTTTCGGCAACTAAACAAGACACTTTATAGAGTTTTGTCTCTAAATTAGTGGAACAATGTATATTGAGTCCAAATAGATAAGATCTTGTGTCTATCATGATATAAATTATAAGTATGTTGATACTCCTATAGAATAGGAACGGTATCAATTTTGTGGGCTTTGCCCAACATTTTACAATTGCCGAGGAATTTAAGGCTTTGCCTTATTTTTTGATACTCCCTTTTTATGATTTTTATATCATCGCAGAGAACGGTATCATTTTAAAAAGGTGTTCCTTTGAGAAGTCATGACCCGTTAGAAACACAAAACAACTTTAACATTTAAAAACAAGCGGCCTGTTTTACATGGATGAATGTTACCACAAATGTCAGGGACATTTCGGATAACACACCCCAGCAGTGTTAATTTTTATATTGAACAGAGACCGAGAGAGTTTTTCAAGTTTGAAAACCTCTCATGATCTAAAGCTTTTGTAAAAATATCAGCTAGTTGATGAGAAGTGTCAACATAATCGATTCTAACTAGCTGTTTTTCAACCAAGTCTCGAAGAAAGTGATGTCTTATATCTATATGTTTTGTACGAGGAAGTCTTGACCGGTTTTTTAGATATATTGATGACACTCATATTATCACAGTACAAAACTAAGATATTTTTTGAAACACCATAATCGTCTAACATGTGTCTTAGCCATAAAAATTCAGAGCAACAAATCCCCCGCTCATATTCGATTCAAGAAATGAGAGTGAGACACAATTTTGTTTACGACTGTACCAGGAAACTAAGTTATTGCCAAGGTAAAAACATCCTCCACTAGTACTTTTTCTATCTTCCACATCCCCAGCCCAATCCGAGTCACTATATCCTATTAGATTAGGATTAGTGTCTTTGGAATACCAAATTCCCAACTCACATGTGCCGGCAACATATCTTATGACACGTTTGACAGCATTTAAGTGGGAAATTTTAGGGCATGCTTGGAATCGTGCACACACACAAACACTAAACATAAGATCTGGACGACTCGCGGTGAGATACAAAAGACTACCTATCATAGATCTGTATAAAGTCAGTCAACATTCTCCCAACATCATCTTTGGATATAGTCTGGGTTGATCCCATCGGAGTCTTCATATGTTTGGCATTCTCCAATCCAAACTTTTTAACCAGGTTCTTGGCATATTTGCTTTGTGAAATGAAGATACCCTCCTCATTTTGTTTTATCTGCAAGCCTAAGAAAAAGGTTAGTTCCCCTATCATGCTCATTTCGAATGTTGAGGACATAGCTTCGACAAAAGTCTTAAGATGAGACATTGAAGTCGAACCAAAAACTATGTCATCTACATAGATTTGAGCAATAACCATATCTGATCCATGGTGTTTTATAAATAAAGTACAATCAGCTACACCACGTTGGAAACCAAATTCAAGAAGGAATTGAGTTAAACGACCATACCATGCACGTGGAGCTTGTTTTAGTCCATACAAGGCCTTTTTTAACCTGTATACATGTTGTGGATGGTGAGGATCTTCAAATCCTTTGGGTTGTTCAACATATACCTCCTTATCAATATATCCGTTCAAAAAGGCACCTTTCACATCCATTTGGTGAAGAGTTATCTTTAAACAACAAGCTATGGCAAGTAATAATCTAATTGATTCAATTCTAGCTACTGGAGCAAAGGTTTCATCATAGTCGATACCTTTGACTTGAGAGTATCCTTGAGCCACTAGTCTAGCTTTATTTCTAATAACAGTTCCAGATTCGTCAGATTTATTCTTAAAGATCCATTTAGTTCCTATTACATTAGTCTCATCAGGGCGATGAACTAGATCCCAAACCTCATTTCTGGTGAACTGTTCTAGTTCTTCTTGCATGGCTTGTATCCACCAACTGTCTTTTAGTGCTTCATTAATGTTTTTAGGTTCCAAAGTAGAAACATAGCAAGATTGACTTACCTTGTGATGTATGGTGGACATACACGCATACTTCACCATGTCTCGGTAATTTTTTGGCTCTTTTCTCCTTGTTTTTATTCCTTCGAATACTTCTCCTATTACCTGTTCAGTGGGATGGTTTCTTCTGATTCTGGATGAGGATCCTCGCATCAATCACGAAGTTCACTTGAATCCTCATCGAACTGCGGTGTTCTCATCTTCTGGTGTCACTGCAGATGTTGTGACATTTGGTGTAACATCTGCATTTTCTGTGGTCTGCCCCTCCTGTATTGTTACGACAGCATCTGTTACTGGTGTATTTCCTGCATAATCTGCATTATCATCAAAAACAATGTTAACAGATTCTTGTACGGATTTGGTTCGAAGATTGTACACTCGGTAAGCATGACTATTTTGAGAATAGCCTATGAAAATTCCCTTATCACTCTTAGAGTCAAACTTTGCTCGATTATCTCTATCATTTAGAACATAGCATACACACCCAAAAACATGAAAGTAACGTAGATTTGGTTTCTTTCCATTCAAGATCTCATAGGTGTCATTTTGTTCCTGGTCTAAGATAGACTCTATTAGAGATGTGACTTGCAGTTGTTTAGGCTTCGCCAAAAACGTTTTGATAGTTTTTTAGAACTTAGCATGACTCTAGCCATTTCTTGTAGGGTTCTATTCTTCCTCTCTGCTACACCATTTTGTTTGGGGGTTTTGGGAGCAGAAAATTCATGGAAAATACCTTTTTTCTCACAAAATGTAGAAAATTGATTATTTTCAAACTCCTTTCCATGATCAGATCTTATCCGAAAAATAGAGGAATGATATAGATTTCTAATTCTAGAGTACAATATTCTAAACATGTCAAACGTTTGAGACTTTTCTTTCAAAAAGAATATCCAAGAGTATCTTGAAAAGTCATCTACAATCACAAAGGGAGTACCTCAGGCCTCCTAGGCTATCTACCTCGATTGGACCCATAAGATCCATATGTAAAAGTTGAAAGCAATGAGACGTACCTGAGAAATGTCCATCACTCTGAACAACTTTGTGAGGGACACGGGTTTGCTTACCTTTGAGATAATCTTCACACACCACGGTTTCACTCATAGGACTTAGTTTAGGAATGCCTTTTACCGCCTCATAAGATATCAATTTTCTAAGGTTGTGGTAATTGACATGTCCTAGTTTTTGATGCCACAATGTTGTGTCATCATCCAACACTATTACATACCTTATGTTCTCCGACAAGATAACAATTATCACTTGTTCTCAGACTGTCATTATCATTTGTTAGTTTCATCAACACAGACATGCATGTTTATTGAATCTTACCTCTAAGTTGTCATCACACAGTTGGCTTATACTAATTAGGGTAGCCATCAGACCATCAATGTGCAAGACATTATTCAGTGCTGGAATTCCAGGGACATTAACAGTTCCTCTTCCTATTATCTTACTCTTTCCACCTCCTCCATATGTAACATTTCCTCCATTTAGAGCTTCGTAGTTCTTTAGACAGTCTTTTGTTCCTGTCATATGGCGGGAACAACCACTGTCAAAGTACCACGATCCAGAGATATTGGTCCTTAGTGCGGTTATGGCTACATTACAACTTGTTTTCTTGATGGGAACCCAAACCTTTTTTGTTACCTTACGATTTTTGTAGATAGAGGAGTCTCTTAGAGTGCTGTCTGAAGTTCTTGACAGCATTCTGGAAGACCTTTTCTTTCTGAGTTTTAGTAACTTAAAGCAAAAAGGTTTTAAATGTCCAGATTTATTACAATAATTGCACACATAGTTGCTACCCTTCTTACGGTTCATTTCCCCATTTTTAACAAACAAGTTGGAGCATAATGTATTGATAGGATTCTTGTAGCCCAAACCGATATGAGGTTGACTAACACTAAGGATTTCATCTAATTTGGAGGTGCCTGTTAAACTTTTGAAGGTTGCTTGGCGGATCAACTTTGCACTTATCTTTCCGATTCAAGATCTTTTTGGTAAGAGTCACTTCCAATCGGGTAATGGTACTTATCAAATCTGCGTTCTCACGAGTTAGAGTTTTCACATTTGATTCAAGTTGATTAGATTCAATGATTAAGTCCTTGCAAAGGGCTTGCAATTCCATAATCATATCATCCTTGAGTCTTCGAGTCTCGGGTTTAGAATCATTTTTGAAATAAAGCCACGAAGCAATTGACATCCAAGAATTAAAAACTCATACATGTGTCATTGTCAGATCTGCAGATGATACAGCTGATGTTCCCGAAATGTCATGACATTTAGTGTATCACAGTCAGCTAAACCTTCATCATCTGACAGAGAATGTTCAAAAACAGTGGCCAGCATTGCTTGTGACTCTATTTCTGTATTCTCTTCCCCTTCTCCTTCATCATCACTTAGGAAATCCATAGACTTTGCCAACCTTTCTTAGAGTGTTTGCACACTCGTTGGCATAATGGCCCCATCCCGGCGAGCATGACATTGAATCTTTGTCGAGTCGCAGGATCGAACTTTGGTTCGCCGTAATTTATTCTCCTAAGTTGATTGCCTTTTTGTGCGGTGGGAAAATTCTTGGTAATTCGTGGATTGAGTCCTTGGTTTTGGTGCTCTTTAGACTTAGATTTATTCTTATCTTCGTTGAATCTTCTTAACATCGTATTGAACCTACGAGTAAGAAGAGCAACGTTGGAACCATCCCCAATTTCTTCAAGTGTTTCATCCTCTTCATTGACTTCCGTCTCTAAGGATTTTGCTTGAAGGGCAACATCCTTGCCTTTGTATAAAGAACTTTGATTTTCCATGTTCATCTCATATGTTTTGAGAATGCTCATTAAAGTATGTAGGTCCATTGTGGCAAGGTTGTGTGCTTCTTCAATCACACAAATCTTAATGTTGAACTTTTCAGGAAGAGATCGAAGGGCTTTTTCAACAAGTTGATTGTTGGTCAATGGAGAACCAAGAACTTGACATTCATTAGAGATATCAATCAACTTTTCAAAATAGGTTTTAATATCCTCCGATTCCTCCATCCTTAAACGTTCATACTTACTCATGAGCATGCGAAGCTTCGTCATCGAACACGAGCTACCTTCACAATGAGTTTGTAAAGTATCCCAAGCATCCTGCGGTAGAGCAATTTTGGATGAGTTTGAACATATAAAGATCAACCCATCCGAAAATAGCATTTAGTGCCTTTTCGTTGAAGCCTGCACTATTAGTTTCTTCGAAAGTCCATTCGGCCTCAGGCTTGACCAAAATGTCGCCTTCCTCGTCCGGTGGAAGCATAGGAACAGTGTATCCATTAGTAATAGATCTCCATGCTCTAACATCAATGGATTTGATGTGAGAACGTAGGCGAATCTTCCAATAAGGATAGTTTGATCCATCTAAAATAGGAAGTCTACCAATATTTGGATTAGCCGGATCCATAGTTAAGTAAAAGGACCTTAGCACTTATTATGTCAAGTGTCGGCTCTGATACCAATTGAAAGGGATTGTCGAACTTAAACTATGGAATAAATAATTTCAGCAAAGAAGAACAGAGGTAAACTTAAAGACAGTAAGGAATGTTCCCAAAAATGTTCTGTGACATGAACTGGAACATTAACAAAAACGCAGAACTAAAAAACGAGTTAAGATGCAGCGGAAATAAATCAAGGACACCCAAGATTGTTTTTCATAAGTTATATAATTATAGTGGTATTATTGTATAAAAATTATACAATCTTACAAATCCCTTGAGAATGAACAGTAATCCGTAAAACAAGAAAGGGATTAAAAAGAAGTTAAATCCTAACTTCTAAGCCTGAAAAATCTATCTAAAATAGAAGTGAAAAACACCCTATTACAATTGCTTGAATTGAAAGAACAAGTATAGATCTAAGAAAGCAATTCGCAATTTTGAACAAGTGTAATCACAAAACCAGGCTGCTCGATCCAGCTGTGTTTGAGGCAATATTTGAGACGTCTCAGATCTGAATTTTCTTACAAAAACGGATATCAAAGCCTTGGAGTGAACCTCTATTTATAGTGGAGAGTTCACCCGAGAGGCTCCTTGATTCTCGGTGGAGGTTGAGCAGAATAGGGTTGGCTGGAGCTGTTCTTCAGCCTTAAAATTCTCAACAGATTTGACTTTGTCTTCCTGAGAATGCTCCTTCCGTTATGCACTCTCCTTGGACTTGGTCTTGTTAAGTATTATCGTGTTTTCCTTAGCTCCTAACCAAGCCAAACATTCACGTGATAAAATCTTCTCAGCTTCAGAAATCTGCCCGTGAAGATAGGCAAAACTCTTGCCAGAAATGTCCTCCCAGATGTCACGACATTTGGGATGACATTTTCCTGTTTTTACTTAACACCAAAAAGAGACATGTTACGGAAAATGTTAGGACACAGAACCTAACACTAACACTTTTATAAAAGTATCAGCTAGTTGATGAAGAGTGTCAACATGATTATTTTGGACTAGCTGTTTTTCAATTAAATCTCTTAAAAAAAAAGATGTCTAATCATAGTATAAAACTAAAACGTTGCTAGTAAAACCATAGTCGTTTAACATGTGTCTTAACCATATTAATTGAGAGCAACAACTTCCAACTGCTACATATTCAGATTCAGCAGTTGAAAGTGAGACACAATTTTATTTACGATTCTACCAAGAAACAAGATTATTGCCAAGATAAAAATATTCTATACTTGTACACATTCTATCATCCACATCACTAGCCCAATCCAAGTCACTATATCCTATTAAATTAGGATTAGAGTCTATGGAATACCAAATTCCCAACTCACATGTGCCGACAACATATCTAATGACACGTTTCACGACATTTAAGTGACAAAAGTTGGAACAGGCTTGGACTCGAGCACATACATCAAACACTAAACATCGGTTCTAGAGCACATATAAAAACAAGAAAGACTAACATCTTGGTATATGGTAGACATACACACATACCTTTTGTAATTGAGTAGTTCTTTGCTTCTCGTTCTACTTCCTTCAAACACTCCCCCTATCACCTGACATGTTGGATGATTCTTCCTAATCCTTGATGAGGGGTCCATTTGATCTAGCAATTTAGCATTTGACTCCTCATCCACACCCTTTGTGGTCTCTGGTTCTGGTTCAGATGTTGCTCCGAATGTCGTAACATTTGAGGCAACATCTGGTTCTTCAGCAGTATACTCTTGTACAGTTTTTGTCCTTCGATTGTACACTAGGTAAGCATGACTATTTTGGAAATAGCGAACAAAATTCTTTTCACTCTTAGAATCAAACTTAGCCAGATAATCTCTATCATTTAAAAAAATAACAAATACATCCCAAAAAAATGAAAGTAATGCATATTAGGTTTTTTTTCATTTATAATTTCATAGGATGTCATCATTGTTACATGCCTTAAGTAGACTCTATTAGTGATGTGATAGACAGTAAGAAAACATTTTGACAATTTGTTAGAACTAAGCATAACTCTAGCCATTTCTTGTCATGTTCTATTCTTCCTCTCTGCTACATCATTTCGTTAAAGAGTTTTTGGGAGCAGAAAAAACTCATGGAAAATTCCTCTTTTCTCACAAAATTTTGTGAAGGAGATGTTTTCAAATTCTTTTTCATGGTCGGATATAATTCAAAAAATAGAAGAATAGAACAAGTTCCTAATTCTAGAGTGCAAAATTTTAAACATGTCAAAAGTTTGTGATTTTTCTTTCAAAATATATCCATGAGTGTCACGACCCGACCCCGGGGCCGCGACTGGTGGTAGGGCACCCCGTTCAGGTATACATCAGAGAATAGCAGCGGAACATACACAACATACAACATGTTTAGACAAAATATCACAGGCTAGCCGATAAGGCCGCCTTCCATAAAAATATGCATAATCAAAATCAGAGCAACCTGCTTATTGTTTCAAAAGCGTACAACTCGGTGCTTACAGAAGCCACAACATGTGACTACAGACCTCAGGAATAACAACGGTGGCGGGGCAGGCCGCCATACCTGAATGTACATAAATCTACAACATCGAGGAAAAAGCGTACTAAAAAGACAAGCCTCCGAGAAATGAGCTTACGGCGCTGATAAGTGATCCTAAGAATGAGGATCCACCACCTGCTTACCCCTACCTACGGCATGAACGCAGCCCCCGAGGAAGGGGTCAGTACACAATATGTACTAAGTATGTAAAACTGGAAAATACTGTAATTACGTCATAAGTTTAAAACAAAGTCGGAGACATGTATGATAACAAAATTACGACATACGGTGCCTTACTAACAATGAGAGTAACTAATAGTATCGTCTGACATAAAAATCGGAAGCTCACGATCAAAGGGACCATCCGCCACGATATCATTAAGCAATCCTACTCGACTATTTCACCCGCGTAGGTCGTGTGGACCCGTGAAGTATTCCTCGCGTAGTGCACCGTCCGCGTGGGACTATTTCACCGCGTAAGCCCATGGGGCTCGCGTGAGGTATTCCTCGCGTCGTGGGTAGCAAATCCACGGGCAGGTGGTATAACGATCTTGAGGATTTACCCTCATTTATACTCTTACCCCGGGTGGTATGGCGATCTTGGGGCTTGCCCTCATTCATCTCTTACCACGGAGAAGGTGGTATAACGATCTTGGGGCTTGCCTCATTTATACTCTTACCCTATCTCAACCACCATCATACATAACATAAGCCCTACCGCTTATCATACATAACATAAGCCTACCGACTTATTATCTGATAAATAAGCAAGTTAAGAAATCCCCCTAACTTCTTATTAGCCTTATTCATAAACACTCTCATTTTAGTTTACTTAAGGCACTAGCATGTCTTTTATAAAAATCCGGGAATTTAACCCAAAGTACTACATACTTCCACTCTTTTAAAAATGACTCTTTTTCATATAAAACTTCCGAGATACTATTAACCGTAGTATCAAGTCAAAATTACTTTTCAAGACAAGTCACAATACCTTTAGAAATAAAGTTAGGTTTCTAAATCAAGTGACTCCTTTTCTTATAAAACCTTAGGCAATTTATGCCTTAAAAATCAAATTGTCTTTCATTAAATCAAGTCATTTATCTTTCCATAAAGCTAATATAACCAACTTCCCATAAAGTCGTTATATTCACTTTATACCTTAGCCAAATACAATTTCCTATCCAAGGGACTTATACTGTTATACCCCGTATTTCCAGAGTATGTACGTGTGGGCGTACGTAGAAAAGTTTGAGCCTTAAAGTTAGGCAAGATTCGAAATTTATGCACAACCCCCGTAAAGAATCGTTTTTCGACGAAACGTTTCTGAACTTCGAAGGAAAATTCCGGCTATGTCATTTATAATTTTTGCGGATTTTTCCGAGAGACGAAATATTTTGGACCAATGAGAGGGCGACACTTGTCACCCTCAAGTGGCGTCCTTGTGGACGATTTGGGTCACGAATTTGGCCTTGTTTTGTGCCTTATTTTGTGCCATGTTTGGTGCGTTGTTTTGTGCCTTGTTTTGTGGAGTAGGGTTAGGGTGCACTTGGCTTGATATTGGCCTTACACTTGCCTTGCACATGGCTTGATCTTGGCCCTTGGTTGTCCTATAAATACCCCTCCCTTGTTGAAGACTTCTTCATCCACAAACAATTTCCAAGTCTTGAAAGTCCTTCCCCCCTTCTTGATGTTCTCGTCCTAGCCTCCCCCTCCCCCCTTTGTGAGGCCCCTTGGCCGAGAGCCCCCTCCCCCTTTGTTAGGCCTTGTGGCCGAGAGGGTACCCCTCTACCTTGAGTTGTTCTCGTGAAATACACCCCCCCCTTTGGTAGAAAGTACTCTCCAAGTATTGTTACTATACCCAAAATACCTTAGCCTTATACCTTGTAGTATTCCAAAAGTTACCTCTATACGTAGAGCCCGGAAATACTACCTTATGTCCTTTTAGTCTCAAGCCGAAACCCTAAGAAAAATCTTCATAGCCGGTTGAAGTATTAAGAAGAAGTTGCGTAGAACTTCTAAGGGTTGTTTGGAGCGGGTTGGAGCGCCCAGAGTAGGAGCTAAACGTTGCTCAGGATCGACATTTAAACTTGGATAATTTTGGGCTTATCGAGGTAAATACGCTTGACCTTCTTTTGTAATTAGAGTTTACATACTGTTGAAGTATAAGAATTAAGTATAAGTTATATACCAGGAAGGTATATAAGAAGGAACTGAATCAGACTTACATAGGATTGTATTCTGAGGCTTGTGTAGTTTGGCGGGTAGGGAAGTGCTGCCCAATTTTCCGTAGAATTATTTTACAGATAGTCTAGTCGTTGATAGACTTGTGTGACCATTATAGGGTGAAGTACTGCGAGTAGCGTATTCTACTCGAAGAAGTGAAAAGGCTAAGCGGGATTACGATTTTTGGAGCTATTTGCTGATAGTCGATAATCGTCGCGAGGTATGTGATTCTTCCTATACTCTTGAGCATGATATTTTAAAAGAATATATATAGTACGGTAGACGTACGTGTGTTAACTGAATGTAGTGTTACGACAATGTCTTTTGACTTAAGCCTGAATAATAAGAACTATTTTTGAAAGAAGAGTAATACTTGGTTTTGAAAGTTAAGAGTTATACTAGCTTTATGGGAAGTTAGGTATAACAGCTTAAGAAGGATAAAAGAATGGTTATTGATTTTAGAAGTTAAGAGACTTAATCTTAAAAGATAAGAGACTTGACTTAATTGAATTGATGTGAAAGTTGTTAAGAAGTGTGAAACCTCATTCGTGAGTAATGAGTACTTGGTTTTTAAAGAATAATGTTTTACTGATTTCGGAAATGAGAATAAGTAAGGAACTTGATTTCTAAAAGAGACTTGAGGAAATTAAAGAATTTTTGGTTTAAAGAAAGGCATCGTTTTGTCTTAAAAATTGGTTTAAAATATAAAGTGTTATAACAACTTTATGGGAAGTTAGTTATAACGACTTTATGAAAACGAAAGAATGGTTTTATCATTTGTTTTAAAATGGTAACTTGATTTTGGGAAAGAAAAGTGTTACACCCCGTAATTACAGGACATGTTTTAAGAATAAGTAAGAACTCACAAGTGTTAAGATTTGAGGCTTGTAAAAATTTATCGGAAATTATGGAATTGTCGGAAAACGTATTATTATGACGAATGGGTGGGCGACACGTGTCACCCCCCTTACTATGCCTTGGACGATTTTTTTAGCAAGGGCAAAAGGGTCATTTGACCTTTGTTGCAAGACAAGTCTTGCAACTTGAGGCTTGATAATATTGACTAAGGTCAAAGGTCCCACAATGGTCTTGATTTTTTTGTAAGACTACATCTAAGCCTTCCATGTGTTTATATCATAACCCTCCAAGGTGCTTTATATATTACTACTAGTAGAGGGAGAGTTTTACACTTAGAAAAAAATTGCACAAATTGAAGAACTCATTGGTGTGGTCTCGGGTTCACAAAAAAAGAAGAAGGAAATTTTTTCGTTTCTTGTCCATTTGATTCCACACTTTAAACCAAGGTTCTTAGGTGTATTGTAAACACATCTCAATAGAAAAATCTTGGAAAAAGGTAGTTTACGGGTTAGTCGCAAACGAAAACCTAATGGTCTTTCTAGGTTTTGTTTGGAGAATTTGAAGGATAATTGTTGATGTTGTTCTAAGGGTCTCAACAAGCGGATTGAAGTGTCTTGGAGGGGCTATAAACTACTAAGGAGCGACTTCGGATTGGAGTTGGATTTAGAATCATTGAGGTATAATCTTGTTCTTTGAAAGTATTACAAGATTATTTATATTGTTGTTGTTAGCTTTGTATGTTGCAAGCATGGAGTTGTTATATTGAAGTTATAAGGATTATGGATTGATTATAGCCTTGGAAATCCGAAATGTAATGTAAGCCATGACTAAGTTGAATCACAATTTAATCGTTGTTAGAATCGTCGCATGTTACTTCTTAAAGATTATGGTTATTATAATCAAATGCGACTTGATATCATGTTATGCTACCAATATGGATTGAAATGGAAGTTGGATAAGAATTGGTTTTGTTGAACTCAAGGTGGCCGAATTTGGACTTGTAGTTTGCATTAGTTGGTTATTCATTTGTATTGGACTACCTTCTATATAATTGTGAGCAAATTGGGGCTGTTTAGTTATACATTTGTATTGGACTACCTTCTATATAATTGTGAGCCAATTGGGGCTGTTTGGTTATTGTATTTTCGGCCTTGAAAAAGGTGGCAAAGTTAGTAAAAACAAAGGAGGTGCTGTCCGATTTTCCGTAAGAATATAGAGACTTAACACTTATAATATTCTACGATTGAAGTAAGGCTTTAATAGACGTATTGTGAATATTATAGGTTGACGTACTACGGGCGGGACTTTGTACTTGGCAAGTGGTTTGACCCGACGAGGTATGTAGAACTTTTCCTATTTTTGAGCATGACTAGTTTCACGTATATAGTACGGTGAGCGTCAAGACTTCGACATTCTTTACTTGTTTTATGAAATGCCAAGTCGGGTGAGTTAGGAGATTAACTCACTTCTTTGAGAATATTAAAGATGTCTTAAGTCTTGTTAAAGATAAGGGACTTGAAGAATTTTAAAGTATGTGATACTTGTGTCGTTTTAATCGTATAAGTCCCTTGGATAGGAAATTGTACTTGACTAAGGTATAAAGTGAATATAACGACTTTATGGGGAGTTGGTTATATTGACTTTATGGAAAGATAAATGACTTGTTTTAATGGAAGGCAATTCGATTTTAAGGCACCAATTGCCTAAGGTTTATAAGACATGAGTCACTTGATTAGAAGCCAAATTTTTATTTCTAAAAGTATTGTGACTTGTCTTGAAAAGAAAGTGTAACTTGATACTACGGTTATTAGTATCTTGGAAGTTTTATAATGAAATGAGTCATTTTAAAAGAATAGAAGTACGTAGTACTTTGGGTTAAATTCCCGGATTCTTATAAAAGACATGAAAGTGCCTTAAGTAAACTAAAATGAGAGTGTAGATGAATAAGACTAATAAGAAGTTAGGGGGATTGCTAACTTGCTTAATTATTGTATGACGGCCGGTCTTGAGATAGGGTAAGAGTATCAGTGAGGGGCAAACCCCCAAGACGCTATACCATCTCCTCCAGGATAAGAGTTATACCACCTGCGTTACTATCTTCTTCAGGGTAAGAGTATAAATGAGGGGAAAACCCCGAGGCGTTATACCACGCTTGGGTAAGAGTATAAATGAGGGTAGGAACCCAAGGCGTTATACCACCTGTTTTATGGGTTCGTTACCCGTGATATGATCGGAGGCTATTATTGTGATGTTATGCGTATTCTCTTGATGAACTCATTGTTAGTAAGGCCTTTGTGTATCGTAATTTATTTATCATACATGTCTCCGCTTTCTTTTAAACTTATGTTGTAATTCTGATTTTACGATTTTACATACTTAGTACATATGTCTTGACCCCTTCCTGGGGCTGCGTTCATGTCGCGAGAAAGGGTAAGGTTCGGATCCACACTCTTAGGATCACTTATCGGCGTCGGAGCTCCATTCTCGGAGGCTTGTCTTTCTTTTGGTACAATCTTTCCCGATGTTGTAGATTATGTACATTCGGGGTATGGCGGGCCCTATCCCGCCACGATTGTTATTCCTGAAGTGCGTATTCACATATGTGGTCATTTTAAGAACCGAGTTGTAAAGTTGTACTTTTGACTTTGTTTATATTATGGAAGACGGCCTTATCTGCTTTGTGTTGTTATAGTATTTACACATGTGTTTATGTGGTGTATGTTCCGCTGCTATTCTCTGATGTATACAGAGCGGTGCCTGTAGGGCACGATCGTGGCCCGGTCGGTCGTGACAAAAGTGGTATCGAGCGATTAGTCCTCGGAAAGTGTCTGGATCGTGTCTAGTAGAGTCTTGATTATCGGTGTTGTGCACCACGTCTATAATCGAGGAGGCTGCGGGACATTTAGGATTAGTTTCCATTCTTCTCTCTCGAGATCGTGCGATAGAGTTGTCTTATTAGGTTGAATCCTCTCCGACCTCTTCTTATGAAAACCTATGCCTCGCGGAAGGCTACGGGGCCCGGCAAGGGCAAAGCGGATAGGAGCTGCTAGCGGTACTCAGAGGGTTACACGGGCTCAGACACAGACTATGCCTGAGGTAGTAGGCGGGTCGGCGAGTTCAGCCACGCCTGCAGTTTTAGAGGAGCCAAGAGCGGCAGTAGCTCCAGAGGTTCGTGCAGCGCCTCGATTCCCCACCGGTGCGAGTATAGAGACTACGGGAGCGGATTGATTATCCAAAGATAGTAGCGGCAAAGCGAGCGAGCAGCCACCCAGAGCCGATTTGCGGATTAGGGATTTTACGGGATGTTATCCACGAGTTTTATGGTTCAAGGTCCGATGAGGATCCGCGGGAGTTCGTTCGGCGACTACAACGGACCATGCAGTTCTTAGGGCTTGAGAGACAGTCATTACACTAGCCTCTTCCGGTTTGCGCGATATTGCGTTGAACCGGTTTGAGTCGTAGTTGCTTTCGAGAGGTGATCTTGCTCTTCCGGTGTTTGGGAGGAGTTTACGAGGCTTTCATGGATCACTTTTGCCTCGAGATGAGGAGAGCCGGGTAGACAGTTCTTGACCTTGAGGCGAGCAGGAGGGCCGTTAGGGAGTCTGACACTGAGTTTGACTCCTTGGCCAGGAATGCTCACACTATTGTAGCTAGCATGGCGGATAGAGTTCATCGTTATGTGATGGGGCTAGACCGTCATATGATTACAACATGCTTGGGGGTGGCTCTTCAGCCCGGTATGGACATCGCCCGGATGTAGGCCTATGCACAGGGGATAGAGGATAGAGAGAGGGAGGACCAGATTGACGCAGGCCAGCCCAAGAGGGCCAGGACATCGGGGTCTCAGGGCAGTTTTCTAGGCGGACAGCCTCAGCAGCAGAGTAGGTCCACATTCCAGCCAGCACAGAGTGCTCCGTCACGATTTACGGCAAGAAGTCGACCCGGCCAGTCGATCGGGAAGCGGTCAGGGCTCCGGGACTACAGGATTTCAGGGAGGCAGGAACCTGTTACACCCCGTAAGTTCAGGACATGTGTAAGTGAAGGTACGTAAGGAACACAAGACTTGGAAATTAGTACGAAAGGAAGAATTGTTTTTCCGACGGAAAATGTTCCGAACGTCGGAAAGGAAAAATGTTCGTTGTTGAGAGTTGGATTCTCAAAATGTATTATTTGAAGAGTATGGAACTTACATTCATATGGAAATTTATTTTTACGGATTTGGTCACGTGGGGCCCACCCGAGGAATTTTACATTTTTGTGGGGCCCACGAGGGTTACGGAATTTTATGGACGAATGAGAGGGCGACACATGGCACTCCCACATGTGGTGTTGGACGAAAATTGCAAGGGTGTTATGGTCATTTGACCTATGTAGAAGATTAGTCTTGCTAGAGCTTGACAAAGTTGACCAAGTCAAGAGCCATTTGGCTTGATCTCTTCCCTCCAATTTTAACAAGTGTTTTTATCCAAGCCCTCCATTGTGTTATAAGTATACTACTAGTAGCAAGACTTGAGCATTCTATACTTAGAAAAAATTTCAATTTATCAAGCCAAAGTACTAATCAAGGCATACATAGAATAATTCTCTTTTAACAAGTCAAAGTACTTATCAAGGCACACTTAGACAAATTCTCAATTTATCAAGCCAAAGTACTAATCAAGGCATACATAGAATAATTCTCTTTTAACAAGTCAAAGTACTTATCAAGGCACACTTAGACAAATTCTCAATTTATCAAGCCAAAGTACTAATCAAGGCATACATAGAATAATTCTCTTTTAACAAGTCAAAGTACTTATCAAGGCACACTTAGACAAATTCTCAATTTATCAAGCCAAAGTACTACATAATACATTCTTTTATAAAAGACTCTTTCTATGTAAAGCCCCAAGATACTAACACCGTAGTATCAGCGTCTATTTTTCAAAGTAAGTTACTACACTTTAGAAAACTCATTTCAAAACTTGAAATCAAGTAACTCCAAATTTTCACAATCTAGGCAACTTATGCCGATTAATCAAAATAGACAACTTTCTAAACCTTCCATAAAGCCGTTATAACCAACTTCCCATAAAGCCGTTATAACCCTTTGTAGTTCTAGGCGTATCCATTCCTTGATAACCAAGAGACTTATACTATTAAAACCAAGTATCAGATACTTACAAATCAAGATCTTAACTTTAGAAAACAAGTTTTCTTCTACTTTTTAAACCTCAAGTAACTTCACCCTTAACGCAAGTTACTTCTCTTAAATCATGTCATTTCTCCTCTTTTAAATCAAATAAGTAAATCACTCCTTTGACTCCTAAAGTCATTATAATGACCTTTAGGTTTTAAACTAAGGCACTAGCCAAAAGATTTGGAAACCACTTCCTTTTAAGACTACATGTACTTTAAGTAAAATACCTTCACTTTTAAGAATTCAAACTTCATCAAGAAAATGGATTCTACAACTTACAATCTAAACATCAAAGTACAATCAAGGAAGTACATAGAACAAATTCTATTTTAGGCAATCCAAATACAACGAGGAATGGATCATTTAAGAGTAGAACTTACTTTCTTTATTCTAAGGAATCATGCTAGAAGAGGAGATAGTTCACATACCTTTTAGGCTAATTCCTCAAGCTAAGCCGAATCGCCCGTGCGAGAAGTTTCAACCTATAATGGTCACAACAAGACTATCGATCTTCTAGTCTCTAACGTAGAATAATACTAAGTATTTGGTCTACAATTCTACGGAAAATCGGGCGACACTTCCTTTGTTTCTACTCACTTTGCCACCTTTTCAAGGCCGAATACAATAACCAACAAGCCACATTTAAGGCTCAAACAACATCGAACAAAGGGGATTACACGCCTTACACTCGTGTAAAATTCCGCCCCATGATTCATACCAAATAGTATAATACTACACTAGCCATTCTCGGCAACATATAACCAATAACACTAAGTCTTTTCAATCCTTTTCCAATTTCAAGTTCTTAGGCCAACATGTTATTTAGATATAAACAACTTCAACAACTACAATTTCCTTCAAACACAACATGCGGCGACTTAAGCGAATAATCAGCTTGAATTGTAGTCTTAAGGCTAACGTGCTAGTTTTTGGATTAGGGTTCCGATAGCGATACACTAATCCAACTACATAATATATAACTCATGCTTGCTAATATCCATAGCTACAATGATAAGTAAACTTAATTACTAAAACGACAAGATTATACCTTTCAAAGCCCTTAAAAATTTCCAAGATTCAAAGTCGCGCCTTAGCAATTCTTAGCTCCTTTCCTTAGGTTCCAATCCGCTCCAAACACTCCTTAGAGGCCTATGAAGAACCCATCTTCAAGTTCCAACTTCAAAGTTGAAGAACTCCAATAGTTTCCGCCTTGCGACTAACGTGAAAACTCCGTTTTTCCGAAATCTTTCTATTGAGATAACCTTACAACACCCTTGGGGACATTGGGTTAAAGTCTTGTGGCTAATGGATCAAAATCACAAAATTTTTTGTGTGGGAGGTGCACTAAGCCGAGAGCAATATTGGCTAAGCTCAAAGTTTCTTGAAATTTTTTCTAAGTATAGAATGCTCAAGTCTTGCTACTAGTAGTATACTTATAACCTGATGGAGGCTTGGATAAAAACACGTTAAAATTGGAGGAAGAGATCAAGCCAAATGGCTCTTGACTTAGTCGACTTTGTCAAGCTCTAGCAAGACTAATCTTCTACATAGGTCAAATGACCATAACACCCTTGCAATTTTCGTCCAACACCACGTGGGAGTGCCGCGTGTCGCCTCTCGTTCGTCCATAACATTCCGTAACCCTCGTGGGCCCCACAAAAATGTAAAATTCCCCGGGTGGGCCCCACGTGACCAAATCCGTAAAAATAAATTTCCATATGAATATAAGTTCCATACTCTTCAAATAATACATTTTGAGAATCCAACTCTCAACAATGAACATTTTTCCTTTCCGACGTTCGGAATATTTTCCGTCGGAAAAACAATTCTTCCTTTCGTACTAATTTCCAAGTCTTGTGTTCCTTACGTACCTTCACTTACACATGTCCTGAACTTACGGGGTGTAACATTCTTCCCCTTAGAAACATTAGTCCCGAATGTTCTTGAATCGGTGTCACGCTATACAAACTCGTACAATCTACATACTATGCCTATCGATCAAATGCACAAGCCCAGCGATGCCACACATTACCACCACAACATACGTAAACATATCAATGGACCTTCCGTCGCTACCCCTTCTCATAAACTCGAAGGTTCTGATCTCACCAGAACCGGGATCCTTAGAGGTTCCTTTCTTTTCTTACTTGTCATACTTCCTCGTACTTTCAAACTCATCTAGTACACGTACAAAATCTCAAATTTTGTTTCTGTTCTCCAATCCTTGGAGTTACTAACCAAACTTGGCCATATTGTTACTTACATTCCCGATAAGTCTCTTCTCGGTCCTTACGACCTAGTTAGGTGGAGCGTCCACAAACTCGTACCACGATTAACTAGACTTGGGCCTAGCACCCTGACCACTATCACATAACGGGACCATTTCTAGCCTGTCACCCCATTCCATACTCTGGCTAACCCGAAATGAGTCCATAACCCACTCATCGTCACACTTAACTCCTCGTTCTTAGTGCGAAATAAATCTCACTCTTATCTCAAGGTACTTCTCACCCTACCCTCCCATTCACTAGAGGTTTGCCACATAAGCCAAGGTATTTCTACTATACATCCTTCCCTATCGGTCTTACACTGTTACGGGGAAATTACAACTTGTGAACTCTATACAACTATAGTCTCAGTTCACTTATCATTCTTGTCAAAATTCTTACTTCTCACTTTACTAATCAAAGTATCCCTACCTCTGGGGTACTAACACTTACAACTGCTAGCACCGCTATCTTGGTCAATAACATAACTGCTTCCTCGCGACCTATAGTCTTCTCTAGCAGAAACTGGAGGCTCTGGTGCTGGGGCCTCAAACCTGGCGCAGAAGGACTTGCCGACTGCGGAACAACATCCGGTATACCCTGGGCATAAGCCCTATCAACTCTCTGAGTCTGACTAGTAGCTCTTGCTACTCCTTTTGCCCTTCTGGGCGGCTGTTGCCCTCCTTGGAGGCATAACTGTAACACAACAAAACGTCAGAGAGGAATTTTCTTACTAACACAGCTCTATGGCACGATCTTAGAGTGAGAAGAATAGAAACCAACTCCTAAATGTCCTGTAGCCTCCTGCTTATGGGTGTGAGACCCATAGTTATATTTGAGTAATGACTTTGAGGGCCTGCGTCCCTGACTTGATATGACTGCTTATGTGTTATGTATTGTAGGTTGGCTATCATACATGTCTCCTGTTTTGTTTAGACTGTTATGATTTTATTACGATTTCTTGTTCACATACTTGGTACATTCTTACGTCTTGACCTCCTTGAAGTGCGTTCATGCTGCAGTTTAGGTATGCTTGATTTGGTGATCGGCAGTGTAGGACCTGCTCGAGTTTTGGATAGCTCGCTTTGTTGAGTTCATCATTTTGGTATAGTTCCTTGATGTGCTTTTGTACATTTATGGATGCAGCGGGGCCTTGTCCGTCATAGTTGATTTAACTCCTGAAGTGCAGTATTCATATGTAGGATTGGACTGCGTATGCAGTGTAGTGTCTTTTGTTCATGTATATTATATGGCGGCCTAGTCGGCTTGCCTTTGCGTCGTTGGTTTTAAAAGAAAAAAAAATGAGCTGTTATTAATTTCCGCAATGTACTTAGTTGTTAAGGTAGAAGGGTGCCCAGGTAGGGCACCAGTCACGGGCCCGGAGTTCGGGGCGTGACAGAGTGGTATCAGAGCAAAATTTTGTGATTTTGATCCATTAGCCACAAGACTTTAACCCAATGTCCCCAAGGGTGTTGTAAGGTTATCTCAATAGAAAGATTTCGGAAAAACGGAGTTTTCACGTTAGTCGCAAGGCGGAAACTATTGGAGTTCTTCAACTTTGAAGTTGGAACTTGAAGATGGGTTCTTCATAGGCCTCTAAGGAGTGCTTGGAGCGGATTGGAACCTAAGGAAAGGAGCTAAGAATTGCTAAGGCGCGACTTTGAATCTTGGAAATTTTTAAGGGCTTTGAAAGGTATAATCTTGTCGTTTTAGTAATTAAGTTTACTTATCATTGTAGCTATGGATATTAGCAAGCATGAGTTATATATTATGTAGTTGGATTAGTGTATTGGCTATTGGAACCCTAATCCGAAAAACTAGCATGTTAGCCTTAAGACTACAATTCAAGTTGATTATTCGTTTAAGTCGTCGCATGTTGTGTTTGAAGGAAATTGTAGTTGTTGAAGTTGTTTATATCTAAATAACATGTTGACCTAAGAACTTGAAATTGGAAAAGGATTGAAAAAGACTTAGTGTTATTGGTTATATGTTGGCCGAGAATGGCTAGTGTAGTATTATACTATTTGGTATGAATTGTGGGGCGGAATTTTACACATAGTGTAGGCGTGTAATCCCTTTGTTTGGATGTTGTTTGGAGCCTTAAATGTGGCTTGTTGGTTATTGTATTCGGCCTTGAAAAGGTGGCAAAGTGAGTAGAAACAAAGGAAGTCTTGCCCGATTTTCCGTAGAATTAGAGACCAAATACTTAGTATTATTCTCGTTAGAGACTAGAAGATTGATAGTCTTGTTGTGACCATTATAGGTTGAAACTTCTACGTGCGGCGTATTCGCAGCTTGAGGAATTAGCCGAAAGGTATGTGAACTATCTCTGTCACGCCCGAACCGGGCGTGGTGGTGCCTACACAGGCACCCTTCTACCTTAACAACTAAGTACATTGCGGAAATTAATAACAGCTCATTTTTTTTTCTTTTAAAACCAACGTACGTACAAGGCAAGCCGACTAGGCTGCCATATAATATACATGAACAAAAGACACTACACCGCATGCGAGTCAATCCCACATATGAATACAGACCTCTAGGAGTTAAACTGAACTATGACGGGACAAGGCCCCGCCGTACCCATAAATGTACAAAAGCCTGTACTGAAGGAACTATACCAAAATGATAAACTCCTGAACAAAGGGAGCTATCCAAAACTCTGAGCAGGGTCCTACACCTGCCGATCACCAAACTGCGTACCTAAACCTGCGGCATGAACGCAGCCCCCCGAAGGAGGTCGATGAAGAATGTACCAAGTATGTGAGCGATGAAATGCGTAATAAAATCATAACGATCTAAACAAAATAGGAGACATGTATGATAGCCAACCTACATGCATAACACATAGCGATCATATCAAGTCGGGGACGCAGCCCTCAAAGTCATTACTCAAATATAACTATGGGTCTCACGCCCGTAATATCAATCATGCGTGGAATCCTTCCTCACCGTGATCCATGATGTAATAACACCGATAAGGATACATGAACACCAAGTCCCACCTGTGTCCTCGATACCTCGTGGTCCCGTGCCGGAATCCCACCTCGTAAAAGCATGACCATAGGTAACACAAACAAATCCGGGGACATATATGATAATCAAAATACAACACATTGTGCCTTACTAACAATGAGAGTAAGCGAGTATCCTTACAATATAAACTAGGAAGCTCATGATCAAGCAGGACCATCCGCCCGCAGTATCATTTAGCAATCCTATTCCTGGGACTATTTCACCCGCATAGGTCGCGTGGACCCGCGTGAGGTATTCCTCGCATAGGCTATACCCGCCCGCATGGGACTATTTCACCCGCATAAGCCCTTTCGGACCCGCATGAGGTATTCCTCGCATAGGACAATTTCACCCGCATAAGCCCTTACGGACTCGCATGAGGTATTCCTCGCATAGGCTGGACCCGCCCCCATGGGACTATTTCACCCGCATAAGCCCTACGGACTCGCATGAGGTATTCCTCGCATCGTGGGTAGCAAATCCACGGAATTATGCAAATGCCACAAACCCGGGGAATGACCCCGAAACGACTGATATAACAATAGCACACAACCGGCTATTTCCCGCACACATAGGCAAATCCTTAATTACAAGCCAAAGTCCTTACCAAGGCACACTTAGAATAATTCTCTTTAACAAGTCAAAGTACTTATCAAGGCACACTTAGACAAATTCTCAATTTATCAAGCCAAAATACTAATCAAGGCATACATAGAATAATTCTCTTTAAACAAGTCAAAGTACTAATCAAGGCACACTTAGACAAATTCTCAATTTATCAAGCCAAAGTACTACATACGTACATTCTTTTATAAAAGACTCCTTTCTATGTAAAGCCCCAAGATACTAACACCCGTAGTATCAAGGCGTCTATTTTTCAAAGTAAGTTACTACACTTTAGAAAACTCATTTCAAAACTTGAAATCAAGTAACTCCAAATTTTCACAATCTAGGCAACTTATGCCGATTAATCAAAATAGACAACTTTCTAAACCTTCCATAAAGCCGTTATAACCAACTTCCCATAAAGCCGTTATAACCCTTTATGGTTCTAGACGTATCCATTCCTTGATAACCAAGAGACTTATACTATTAAAACCAAGTATCACATCTTACAAATCAAGTTCTTAACTTTCAAAATGCTTGAGTCTCTAATAGTTAGAAAACAAGTTTTCTTACTTTTTAAACCTCAAGTAACTTCACCCTTAACGCAAGTTACTTCTCTTAAATCATGTCATTTCTCCTCTTTAAATCAAATAAGTAAATCACTCTTTGACTCCTAAAGTCATTATAATGACCTTTAGGTTTTAGAACTAAGGCACTAGCCAAAAGATTTGGAAACCACTTCCTTTTTAAGACTACATGTACTTTAAGTAAAATACCTTCACTTTTAAGAATCCAAACTTCATCAAGAAAATGGATTCTACAACTTACAATCTAAACATCAAAGTACAATCAAGGAAGTACATAGAACAAATTCTATTTTAGGCAATCCAAATACAACCGAGGAATGGATCGTTTAAGAGTAGAACTTACTTTCTTTATTCTAAGGAATCATGCTAGAAGAGGAGATAGTTCACATACCTTTTGGCTAATTCCTCAAGCTAAGCCGAATCGCCCGTCGTAGAAGTTTCAACCTATAATGGTCACAACAAGACTATCAATCTTCTAGTCTCTAACGTGAATAATACTAAGTATTTGGTCTCTAATTCTACGGAAAATCGGGCGAGACTTCCTTTGTTTCTACTCACTTTGCCACCTTTTCAAGGCCGAATACAATAACCAACAAGCCACATTTAAGGCTCAAACAACATCAAACAAAGGGGATTACACGCCTTACACTACGTGTAAAATTCCGCCCATGATTCATACGAATAGTATAATACTACACTAGCCATTCTCGCCAACATATAACCAATAACACTACGTCTTTTCCAATCCTTTTCCAATTTCAAGTTCTTAGGTCAACATGTTATTTAGATATAAACAACTTCAACAACTACAATTTCCTTCAAACACAACATGCGGCGACTTAAACGAATAATCAACTTGAATTGTAGTCTTAAGGCTAACATGCTAGTTTTTCGGATTAGGGTTCCAATAGCCAATACACTAATCCAACTACATAATATATAACTCATGCTTGCTAATATCCATAGCTACAATGATAAGTAAACTTAATTACTAAAACGACAAGATTATACCTTTCAAAGCCCTTAAAAATTTCCAAGATTCAAAGTCGCGCCTTAACAATTCTTAGCTCCTTTCCTTAGGTTCCAATCCGCTCCAAGCACTCCTTAGAGGCCTATGAAGAACCCATCTTCAAGTTCCAACTTCAAAGTTGAAGAACTCCAATAGTGTCGCTGCGACTAACGTGAAAACTCGTTTTTCGAAATCTTTCTATTGAGATAACCTTACAACACCTTGGGACATTGGGTTAAAGTATTGTGGCTAATGGATCAAAATCACAAAATTTTTGTGTGGGAGGTGCACTAAGCCGAGAGCAATATTGGCTAAGCTCAAAGTTTCTTGAAATTTTTTCTAAGTATAGAATGCTCAAGTCTTGCTACTAGTAGTATACTTATAACACAATGGAGGGCTTGGATAAAAACACTTGTTAAAATTGGAGGAAGAGATCAAGCCGAATGGCTATTGACTTGGTCGACTTTGTCGAAGCTCTGCAAGACTAATCTTCTACATAGGTCAAATGACCATAACACCCTTGCAATTTTCGTCCAACACCACATGTGGGAGTGCCACGTGTCTCCCTCTCATTCGTCCATAAAATTCCGTAACCCTCGTGGGCCCCACAAAAATGTAAAATTCCTCGGGTGGGCCCCACGTGACCAAATCCGAAAAAATAAATTTCCATATGAATATAAGTTCCATACTCTTCAAATAATACATTTTGAGAATCCAACTCTCAACAACGAACATTTTTCCTTTCCGACGTTCGGAACATTTTCCGTCGGAAAAACAATTCTTCCTTTCGTACTAATTTCCAAGTCTTGTGTTCCTTACGTACCTTCACTTACACATGTCCTGAACTTACGGGGTGTAACAGAACCGTCACCGGTCGGGACCACCCACACCTCAGTGTGCTCGATGCGGTAGGTTCCACCAGGGCGAGTGTCGCAGAGCTTCGGGAGCTTGTTACTCGTGTGGCCAGCAGGGCCATTTGAAGAGAGATTGTCCATCTAGAGGCAGCATGGGTGGTACAGCACAGCCGACGGGATCAGTTGCTGGGTCTTCTTCTCCTTCTGTGGTTATGCGCCCCGGAGGGCAGGGTACTCACGGACAGGCAGGCCGCGGTAGAGGTCGTGGTGGTGGTTCCAGTTCTAGCGGTCCCCAGAACCGCATATATTCTCTAGCCAGCCGCCAGGATCAGGAGGCTTCCCCTGACGTCGTCACAGGTACATTACTGATTTGAACGACATTATGGATGAAAAAGATTTATTGTGGTTATACTTTGTAGTCGAAAAATGACCTTTAATATTGGACCATTTTATATGAATTGTGGGGCAGAATTTTATATGTCCTGTAAGGCGTATAATCCCCTTTGAATGATTAATGTGTTGAGCCTTAAATATGGCGTGTTTGGTTATTGAATTCGGGCCTTGGAAAAGGTGGAAAAGTACGTAGAAACGAAGGAAGTGTTGTCCAATTTTCCGTAGAATAAGGGACTTTACAATTAGAATGTTCTACGTTGAAGCTAGAAGCTAATGGACGTATTATGGTCATTATAGGTTGACATACTACGTGCGGTATATTGGACTTAGCGAGTGGATTGACCCGAAGAGGTATGTGGAACTTTTCTATCTCTTGAGCATGAATAGTTGTACCTATATAGTACGGTAGACGTACAAGACTTTGATATCCTTTACTTGTTTTAAGAATGTCCAAGTCGGTTGAGTTAGGAGATTAACTCACTTGTTTAAAAGTAGTAAGGATGTCTTAGTTTTCAAAGTTAAGGGACTTGAAGTGTTTTAAAGTATATGATACTTGTTTCGTTTTAAACGTATAAGTCCCTCAGATATAGGAAAATGTAATTGACTAAAGTATAAAGTTAATATAACGATTTTATGGAAAGTTGGTTATATTAGCTTTATGGAAGGTTAAAAAGAGATATTTACTCTAAGTAAAATAAGTAAGGATAAATGACTTGAATTAATAAAAGGCAAATTGATTTTAAGGCATCAATGACCTAAGATTTTAAAAGAAAAGAAGTCACTTGATTTAGAAGCCTAATTATATTTCTAAAAGGTATTGTGACTTGATACTACAGTTATTAGTATCTTGGACAGTTTTATATGAAAAAAAGTCATTTTTAAAAGAGTAGAAGTACGTAGAACTTTGGGTTAAATTCCCGGATTTTATAAAGACATGTTAGTGCCTTAAGCAAACTAAAATGAGAGTGTATATGAACAAGACTAATAAGAAGTTAGGGGATTTCTTAACTTGCTTATATTATGTATGATAAGCCGGTAGTGCTTAGGTTATGTATGATAAACCGGTAGTGCTTATGTTATGTATGATAGCCGGTTTGTGCTAGTGATATATTATTCATTACGGGGTCATTCCCCGGGTTTGTGGCATTTGCATATTCCGTGGATTTGCTACCCATGATCACGAGAATACCTCATGCGAGTCCGTAAGGGCTTATGCGGGTGAAATAGTCCCATGTAGAGGGGACCGATCTATCACGAGGAATACCTCATGCGGGTCTACACGACCTATGCGAGCGGATACAGTCTATGCGAGGAAGTTACCTCATGCGGGTCCATACGACCCTTGCGGGTGAAATAGTCCCAGGAGTATGATTGCTTAATGATACTGCGGGCGGGTGGTCCTGCTTTGATCATGAGCCTCCTATTTTATGCAGTAAAGTATACTCTTGTTTACTCTCATTGTTAGTAAGGCACATTGTTCTGTAATTTGATTATTATACATGTCTCCGACTTTGTTTTAGACTTATGATGTATTTACAGTATTTTTCCAGTTTCGCATACTTAGTACATATTGTGTACTGACCCCCTTCCCCAGGGGCTACATTCATGCCGCAGGTAAGGGTAAGCAGGTGGTGGATCCTCATTCTTAGGATCACTGATCAGGTGTCAGAAGCTTCATTTCTCCGGAGGCATGTCTTTTTGGTACGGTTTTCCCTGATGTTGTGGATATTATGTACATTCAGGGGTATGGCGGGGCCCTGTCCCGCCACAGTTGTTATTCCTAGAGGTCTGTAGTCACATTTGTGGTTTGGGCTGTAAGATATTTTATGGAAGGCGGCCTTATCGGCTAGCCTGTGGTGTTTATTGTCTAAACATGTTTATGTGTTGTGTATGTTTATTGCTATTCTACGATGTATACGGAAGGGTGCGAGTAGGGCACCAGTCGCGGGCCCGGGGTTGAGTCGTGACAAAAGTGGTATCAGAGCAGTTAGTCCTCGGAAAGTGTCTACAGACCGTGTCTAGTAGAGTCTTGATTATCGGTGTGTTGTGTACCACATCTATAATCAGGAGGCTGCATGACATTTAGGATTGGTTTCCATTCTTCTCTCTATGAGATCGTGCAGTAGAGATGTCTTATTAGGTTGAATCCTCTCTGACCTATTCTTATCTATCAGCTATGCCTCCACGGAAGACGACCAGGACCCAGAAGGGCAAGGCGCGGAGGCGCTGGCGATGCAGAGGGTTACTAGGACTCGAGCACGGACTATGCACGAGGTGGTAGCGGTCGGCGAGTTCAGCCACGCCAGCGAGATAGAGGAGCCGAGAGCGGCAGTAGCTCCAGAGGATCCGGTACCTGAGCCTCCAGTTCCACAGCCAGGGGCTGAGTATAGAGATTACGGAGAGCGGTCGGTTATTAACGGCCAGAGTAGCGGCGTGGCAAGCGAGCGGTAGCTAACCGCGGCCGACAATTTACAGATTCGGGATTTTCTGGGTTGTCATCCACCCGAGTTCTATGGTTCGAGGTCTGAGGAGGATCCTCAGGAGTTTATTCGACAGTTACAGCGGACCATGCAGATGCTTAGGACCTCGGAGACAGAGTCAGTTATGCTAGCCTCTTATCGGTTACGCGATATTGCGTTGAACTGGTTTGAGTCATGGGAGCTATCTAGAGGTGAGGGTGCTCTTCCGGTGTTTGGGAGGAGTTCACTGAGGCCTTCTGGATCACTTTGCCTCACGAGATGAGGAGAGCCCGCGTGGATAGATTCTTGACCTTGAGGCAGAATGAGAGGACTATCAGAGAGTACAGCCTGGAGTTTGACTCATTGGCCAGGTATGCGCTCACCATTGTGGCTGACATGGCGGACAGAGTTCATAGCTATGTGATGGGGCTAGACCGGTACATGATTACTGCATGCTTGGGGGTGGCCCTTCAGCCAGGTATGGATATTGCTAGGATGCAGGCGTATGCGAAGGTGATAGAAGACAGAGAAAGGGAGGGTCACCTAGACCCAGGCCAACCCAAGAGGGCCAGGACAGCAGGGTCTCAGGGCAGTTTTCGAGGCGGACAACCTCAGCAGCAGACTAGGTCCACATTTTAGCCGGCACAGATTGCCCCTTCTCGGTTTTCTGGCAGGAGGGTTGATCAGTCGAGTCATTCAGGTGCAGGTCAGGGCTCCAGGACTTCGGGGTTTTAGGGAGGCAGAGACCGTCACCGATCGAGACCACCCGCATCTCGGTGTGTTCGATGCGGTAGATCTCACCCGGGCGAGTGCCGTATGGCTTCGGGAGCTTGTTTCTCTTGTGGCCAGCAGGGACATATGAAGAGGGATTGTCCGACCAAAGGTGGCGGGAGTGCTATGGATTCGGTAAGCGGTCGATTCTTTGGATCTTCTTCTTCTGTGGTTATGCGCCCCGGAGGGCAGGGTGTTCACGGACCGGCAGGCCGCGGTAGGGAATCGTGGGGTCGATTCTAGCGGTCCACGAGCGCATATATTCCTTAGCCACCGCCAGATCGGGAGGCTTCCCGCACGTCGTCGTATATACATTATTGATTTCATCTTTGTAGCGTTTATGCTTTGATAGATCCGAGTTCTACCTTGTCCTATGTCCCCCTTGTTCTTTGGTAGAATCGGGATAGAGCCGGTGTCGATAGAGCCTTTTGAGGTAGCTACGCCAGTGGGTGATTCAGTGTTAGCTGAGCGGGTGTACAAGGGTTGCCCGGTGTTTATTTACAGTCGTCAGACCCTAGCAGAATTGATAGAGTTGGAGATGATAGATTTTGTCGTCATTATGGGTATGGACTGGTTGGCTTCTTGTTATTCCAACGTTGACTGTAGAGGCAGGTTGGTCCGATTCCAGTTTCCTGGTGAGCCAGTTATCGAGTGGAAGGGCAACACAGCGTCGCCGAGAGGTAGGTTTATTTCTTACCTCAAGGCTAGGAAGATGGTGCAGAAAGGGTACATCTATCATCTGGTTCGGGTATTCGATACAGAGGCTGAGGTGCCAACTCTTCAGTCAGTTCCAGTGGTTAGAGAGTTCCCAGATGTATTTCCGGACGATCTCCCGAGTATCCCTCCTGAGAGGGAGATTGAGTTTTGTATTGATATGTTGCTAGACACTCGGCCTATATCAATTCCGATGTACAGGATGACACCTGCTGAGTTGAGGGAGTTGAAGGACCAGATGAAAGATTTGCTGGAGAAAGGCTTTATCAGGCCTAGTGTTTCCCCCTGGGGAGCGCCGGTTTTGTTAGTGAAGAAGAAGGATGGGACGCTGCGTATGTGTGTTGATTACATGCAACTGAATAAGGTAACCATCAAGAACAGATACCCCCTCCCCAGGATTGATGATTTGTTTGACCAGTTGCAAGGTGCGAGGTGTTTCTCCAAGATAGACCTGCGGTCTGGTTATCATCAGGTGCGAGTTCGAGAGACAGATATCCCAAAGACTGCATTCAGGACCCAGTATGGGCACTATGAGTTCAGGGTGATGTCTTTCGGTTTGACCAACGCTCCAGCGGTATTTATGGATTTGATGAACCGGGTGTTCAAGCCATTTTTGGATACATTTGTTATAGTATTCATTGATGACATCCTGGTTTATTCGCGCACAGAGCAGGAGCATGCAGATCACTTGAGGACGGTACTTGGGGTCCTCCGGAGCAGGCAATTGTTCGCCAAGTTCTCCAAGTGTGAGTTTTGGTTGGCCTCAGTGGCATTCTTGGGGCACATTATTGGGGCTGACGGTGTTCAGGTGGATACGGCAAAGATTGAGGCGGTCAAGTCTTGGCCGAGACCTACTACTCCGACCGAGGTGCGCAGTTTCTTAGGGCTGACAGGTTATTATCGTAGGTTTGTGGAGCAGTTTGCTTCGATATCAGCACCGTTGACTAGGCTGACTCAGAAAGCAGCTAAGTTCCAGTGGACATAAGCTTGTGAGAAGGGCTTCCAGTTACTGAAGGAAAAGTTGACGATGACTCCAGTTCTTACTCTTCCCGAGGGGTTAGAGGGATACGTGATTTATTGTGATGACTCGGGTATCGAGCTAGGGTACGTATTGATGCAACACGGCAAGGTAATAGCCTATGCTTCCCGGCAGCTAAGGAAGCATGAGAGTAATTACCCTACTCACGACTTAGAGTTGACCGCTGTTATTCATGCCTTGAAGATTTGGAGACATTATTTATATGAGATTCATGTGGATATTTATACAGACCACAAGAGCCTCCAGTACATCTTCAGGCAGAGAGAGCTGAACTTGCGGCAGAGGCGGTGGTTAGAGTTGTTGAAGGATTATGATGTTGATATTCTATACCATCAGGGGAAGCCAACGTGGTTGTAGACGCTTTGAGTCGTAGATCGATGGGGAGTCTGTCAGAGGTACATCCAGATAGACAGGACATGTTTCGTCAGATCCATCAGCTAGCGAGCCTTGGGGTTCGTTTGGTCGATACCGATGATAGTGGGATACAGGTTCGTGAGATTCCCGAGTCTTCCATCGTTGATGAGGTGAAGAGGCGACAGTATGAGGACCCAGTTATGATACGGTATCGAGACATGGCTCTTCAAGAGGAGAAGAGTTTGTTTGAGGTAGCACCTGATGGGGTGCTAAGATTTGATGGCAGATTGTGTGTTCTCGATGTTGCAGGACTTCGTCAGCAGATTCTGGGGGAGGCACACAATGCTCGTTACTCTATTCATCCGGGGTCGACTAAGATGTACCATGACCTCAGATGTGTGTATTGGTGGGATGGCCTGAAGAGGGACGTGGCAGGTTTTGTTGCACAGTGTCTAAATTGTCGCCAGTCGAGTTGAGCACGAGCCGTGGTGGGCTATGCAGCTATTGATATTCCGACATGGAAGTGGGAGGTGATCGACATGGACTTTGTTATAGGGTTACCTCGTACTCAGAGGAAGTATGATTCCATCTGGGTTATTGTTGACAGGTTGACGAAATCAGCACACTTTCTTCCAGTCAGGACTACGTATTCGGCTGAGGATTATGCCAGATTGTATATCAGGGAGATTGTGAGACTGCACGGAGTCCCTATATCGATTATATCAGACAGAGGAGCCCAGTTTACGGCTAACTTCTGGAGGTCTTTCCAGAAGGGACTAGGGACATAGGTGAGTCTCAGTACCGCATTTCATCCTCAGACTGACGGGCAGGCAGAGCGTACTATCCAGACACTTGAGGATATGCTGCGAGCCTGTGTGATTGATTTCAGGGGTAGCTGGGAGGATCATTTGCCTCTTGTGGAGTTTGCTTATAACAACAGCTACCATTCTAGTATACAGATGGCGCCATATGAGGCTTTGTATGGGCGGAAATGTAGGTCGCCGATTGGTTGGTTCGACGTGGGCGAGGTACAATTAGTTGGCCCAGACTTGATTCAGCAGGCTGTGGATAAGGTAAAGCTTATCCAGGAGAGACTGTTAGCAGCTCAGAGTCGGCAGAAGTCTTATGCTGATAATTGGCGTCGACATTTGGAGTTTCAGGTAGACGATTGGGTCTTCTTGAAGATATCACCCATGAAGGGTGTGTTGAGGATCGAAAAGAAGGGGAAACTTAGCCCAAGGTACATTGGGCCTTACCAGATCATCCGTAGAGTAGGAAAGGTTGCCTATGAGTTGGAGTTGCCATCGGATTTAGAGGCAGTACATCCGGTCTTCCATGTCTCTATGTTGCGGAAGTGTATCAGAGAGTCCCATAGCGATACTCGATCGCCAGGTCAGGCGACTGCGGACCAAGGATGTAGCTTCCGTCAAAGTCTTGTGGCGTAATGATAATAGGGAGGAGATGACTTGGGAAGCGGAGGAGGACATGTTGAGGAAGTATCCTCAATTATTCTCTACACCTTCAGGTAATTCATTTGCTTAAGTGCTAGTATGAGGCCACGTGTGGCATTATTGGTATGTAGAGGTTGTAAAAGGGAGACTATGTCGCTATCTATAAGTTTGACTCCGAAAGAACATTCGGAGACGAATGTTTCTAAGGGGGGAAGAATGTTACACCCCGTAAATTCAAGAAGAATAAGATAAGAACGTACGAAGGGATATAAGATTTGAAATTGGAAAAATAAGTTGACAAACATGTTTTGGACAGATTTTGAGTCAACTTTGGAGTTCGATACCCCAAGTATTAAGAATTTTTTTTAGGTGTTTAAAAAGACTAGTATAAAGTTTGTTGAGTCTAGTTTCCAACGCAGCAAACCGCTCGTCGGTAGGACATCGGAGCGGAAAGGTATGGGCGTTAGAAGTTCAGTGGGCAGAAGCGAAGGGAAAATATTCCAGTCAGGCGTCAGGCCGCGCCAGTAAATCCTGAAATTCTCACGAAGTTGCAGCCATGCGCTGATCGCAGGCCGCGGCGCCAATGCGGGATTTTTCGCGAAAAAGGGGGAAAAATCATAAGATATTTGTGGAAAAGCCTATGGGAGGGTGACAAGTGTCCCTCCCATATTTTTGACCAAGATAAAGACTTATTTTAGGACCAAGTCTTGAAGACTTGGCCATTTTTCAAAGAACCATCTTAAGAATCCCTCTCCCCTTCTCTCTAGAATTTTAAAGAAAACCTTAGCCTAGTGAAAATTGTTGGAGAGGCGGCAAGAAGGTAAAGAGTTGATAAACTTGTAGAAAGCTCGCGTGGACGAGTTTGATGAGAAAAGGAGTTGCGGAAAAAGGGCTATAGTGGGCAAAATCCTAAAGGTAAAATTCCCTCTCCTCTTGGAAATAAATTATAATACATGTAATAGTTGATATTGACCACGTGAATCATGTATTAAAGATTGATAAGTATTATGGATATTGGAAGCCTAAAAATCCGAAATGGCATTCTAGCCATTTGAAATTGAAATACAAATGAATCAATAGTTATAATTGTCGCATGTTATCTAAATGAGAGATTATAGTTGTTGAAGTTGGTTGCGACTATATAACATGCGAGAACGACATTATGGATGAAAAAGATTTATTGTGGTTATACTTTGTAGTCGAAATATGACCTTTAATATTGGACCGTTTTATATGAATTGTGGGGCAGAATTTTATACGTCCTGTAAGGCGTATAATCCCTTTGATTGATTAATGTGTTGAGCCTTAAATATGGCGTGTTTGGTTATTGAATTCGGGCCTTGAAAAAGGTGGAAAAGTACGTAGAAACGAAGGAAGTGCTGTCCAATTTTCCGTAGAATAAGGGACTTTACAAATAGAATGTTCTACGTTGAAGCTAGAAGCTAATGGACGTATTATGGTCATTATAGGTTGACATAATACGTGCGGTATATTGGACTTAGCGAGTGGATTGACCAGAAGAGGTATGTGGAACTTTCCTATCTCTTGAGCATGAATAGTTGTACCTATATAGTACGGTAGACGTACAAGACTTTGATATCCTTTACTTGTTTTAAGAATGTCCAAGTCGGTTGAGTTAGGGGATTAACTCACTTGTTTAAAAGTAGTAAGAATGTCTTAGTTTTCAAAGTTAAGGGACTTGAAGTGTTTTAAAGTATATGATACTTGTTTCGTTTTAAATGTATAAGTCCCTCGGATATAGGAAAATGTAATTGACTAAAGTATAAAGTTAATATAACGACTTTATGGGAAGTTGGTTATATTAGCTTTATGGAAGGTTAAAAAGAGAGATTTACTCTAACTAAAATAAGTAAGGATAAATGACTTGAATTAATAAAAGGCAAATTGATTTTAAGGCATCAATGGCCTAAGGTTTTAAAAGAAAAGAAGTCACTTGATTTAGAAGCCTAATTATATTTCTAAAAGGTATTGTGACTTGTCTTGAAAAGTAGTTGTGACTTGATACTACGGTTATTAGTATCTTGGACAGTTTTATATGAAAAAGAGTCATTTTTAAAAGAGTAGAAGTACGTAGTACTTTGGGTTATGTTCCCGAATTTTATAAAGACATGTTAGTGCCTTAAGTAAACTAAAATGAGAGTGTATATGAACAAGACTAATAAGAAGTTAGGGGATTTCTTAACTTGCTTATATTATGTATGATAAGCCGGTAGTGCTTAGGTTATGTATGATAAGCCGGTAGTGCTTATGTTATGTATGATAGCCGGTTTGTGCTAGTGATATATTATTCATTACGGGGTCATTCCCCGGGTTTGTGGCATTTGCATATTCCGTGGATTTGCTACCCATGATGCGAGGAATACCTCATGCGAGTCCGTAAGGGCTTATGCGGGTGAAATAGTCCCATGCGGGGCGGACCAGTCCTATGCGAGGATGTCACGACCCGATCCCGGGCCCGCGACTGGTGCCCTACCTGGGCACCCCTTTCGGTATACATCAGAGAATAGCAGCGGAACATACACAAGTGATAAAAATGCTTAAACATAAAATAGCAACAGACTAGCCGATAAGGCCACCTTCCGTAAACTATACAAATAAAACAGTACATTTTTTTCTTTACAACCCAAACCACAATGTGACTACAGACCTCTAAGAATAACAACTCAAGGGACGGGCCCCGCCATACCCTGAATGTACAACAACCGACAATACCGAGGATAAGCCTCCGAATAAAGGAGCTTCTCAACGGTGAGCAGTGATCCTAGGCGAGGATCAAGAACTGTACTTCCACTGCGGCGTGAGCGCAGCCGAAAGGAGGTCGATAACATGTACCAAATATGTGAAATGAAAATCAGAATGAAATCATAAGTCTATAATAAACCGAGGCGCGTATGATAACTCAATTAATACCACGATTGCCTTACTAACAATGAGAGTAATCAAGAGTGTACTTACAACATAAAAATAGGAAGCTGCGATCAAAGCAGACCACCCGCCCGCGGTATCATTAAGCAATCCTACTCACGGGACTATTTCACCCGTGGGTCGTGTGGACCCGCATTGAGGTATTCTCGCGCATAGTGCCCACCGCGTGAGACTATTTCACTGCGTAAGCCCATAAGGACTCGCGTGAGGTATTCCTCGCGTCATGGGTAACAAATCCACTAAGCAGTGGTATAACGATCTTGGGGATTTACCCCTCATTTATACTCTTACCTGAATCAGGTGGTATAACGATCTTGGGGATCTACCCCTCAGATATAATCTTACCCTGGAGAAGGTGGTATAACGATCTTGGGGATTTACCTCTCAGATATACTCTTACCCTATCTCAACTGGCCATCATACATAACATAAGCCCTACCGGCTTATCATACATAAATAAGCAAGTTAAGAAATCCCCCTAACTTCTTATTAGTCTTATTCATATACACTCTCATTTTAGTTTACTTAAGGCACTAACATGTCATTATAAATCAGAGTTTAACCCAAAGTACTACGTCTATTCTTTTAAAATGACTCATTTTCATATAAACTTCCAAGATACTAATAACCGTAGTATCAAGTCATAACTACACTTTAAGACAAGTCACACTACCTTTTTAGAAAAAATACATTTTCGGACTTCTAAAACAAGTGACTTCTTTCTTTTAAAAACCTTAAGCAATTGATGCCTTTAAATCAATTTGCCTTTCGTTATTTCAAGTCATTTAACATACTTAAATTACTTAGAGTAAACCACTCTTTTTAACTTTCCATAAAGCTATTATAACCAACTTCCCATAAAGCCGTTATACTAGCTTTATACATTAGCAACTTACATACTTCTTTATAATCAAGAGACTTAAACTTTCCAACAAAACAAGTATCAATAATACTTTCAACATACTTAAAGTCTCTTAACTTTTGAAAACCAAGATATCCTTAATATTTAACAAGTGAGTTAATTCCCTAACTCAATCAACTTGGACATTCTTAAAATAAGCCAAGGATATCAAATGGACCTAGATTGTCAAAATCTTGTCGCTCACCGTACTATACATTTACAACTTATTCATGCTCAAGAGATAAGAAAGTTCCACATACCTCTTGGTTTAATCCACTTGCTAAGTCGATTCGCACGTAGTACGTCAACCTATAATGACCATAAGACGTCTATTAACATCTTACTTCAAGCGTAGAATATTATAAGTGTAAAGTCTCAAAATTCTCGGAAAATCGGACGACCTCCTTTGTTTCTACTCACTTTGCCACCTTTTCAAGGCGAATTCAATAACCAAACACGCCACATTTAAGGCCCAATCAATGCAATTAACAATAGGGGATTACACGCCTACTAGACGTGTAAAATTCCGCCCCACAAAAGATACCAAACTAATACAAACTACTAGTCCAATTCGGCCATATTGAGTACAATAACACCAATTCTTATCCAATTGCCATTTCAATCCAAGTTGTTAGCATAACATGATATCAAGTCGCAATCGATTATAACTACTATAATCTTCAAGTAAGTAACATGCGACGATTCTAATAAACGACCAAATTGTAATCCAACTTCACATGGCTTAAATGACATTTCGGATTTTAAGGCTACAATCAATCCATAATACTTATAAACTTCAACACATACTTCATGCTAGCAAACATGTAAAGCTAACAACAATATATATAATCTTGTAACACTTTTAAGAGACAAGATTATTACCTCAACGAATCTTAATCCAACTCCAATCAAGTCGCCCTTAGCAACTTAGAGCCTCTTCAAGACACTTCAATCCGCCACTGAGACCCTTAGAACAACACCAACCAATTTCCTTCAATCTTCCAAACAAAACCTAGAAAAGCAACTAGGTTTTCACGCTGACTAATACGAAAACTATCTTTTTCTGGGATTTTTCTATTGAGATACACTTACAATACACTCATGAACCTTGGTTTAAAGTGGGGAGACTATTGGACAACAATTGAAATTTTTTGTCTTGGCAAAGTGCCCAAACCCGAGAGCAAGACAACAAGAACAAGAGTTCTTCCAATTTTTTCTAAGTGTTAAGCCTTGCCTTGCTACTAAGGATGATTATATAACCAAATGGAGGGTTAAGATTAGAACACTTGTGTGGTTTGGATGAGATTCATTTAAATATCAAGCTATGTGGGGTCATTGACTTGGTCAATGTTGTCAAACTCTTAGTCTAGCAAGACTTTCTTCATAAATATGGTCAAATGACCATTCCACCCATGCACATTTCGTCCATGACCATAAAGGGGGGTGACACGTGTCGCCCTCCCGTTCGTCGCAATATTTCATTTTCCGACATTTCCATAATTTCGATAAATTTTTACTCGTCTCAAATCTTAACATTTTTGGAGTTCTTACGTACGTTCTTATAAACATATCCTGAAATTCCGGGGTGTAACATTCTTCCCCCCTTAGAAACATTCGTCCCCGAATATTCCTTTGGGAGTCACACTTAAAGATAGCGACATAGTTTTCTTTTACAACCCCTACATACCAATAATGCCACACGTGGCCACATAACAATACTCATACCAAAATGTCAAACTGAACCCCACGTGTCAACGTCGGTTCTCTGCATAAAGCCTCTGCTGACTCTGAGCTTACTAATAATCTTTTCCGGATAAGCTTCGCCTTATCCATAGCCCGCTGAATCAAGTATGGACCAAATAACTGAACCTCGCCTATGTCGAACCATCCAACCGGCGATCTACACTTTCTTACATACAAGGCCTCACACAGGGCCATCTGAAAACTGGAAGGGTATCTGTTATCGTACGTAACACAACAAGAGGCAATTAACCTTCCCGGCTATTTCTGAAATCAAAAACACAGGCCCGCAACCTATCCTCAAGTGCCTGGATAGTACACTCTGCCTGTCCGTCGGTCTGAGGGTGTAATGCAACACTGAGACTCACCTATGTCCCTAAAACCCTTCTGAAAAACCTCCAAAAGTTATCTGTAATCGAGCTCATCTGTCTGACATCATAAACGTGGGAACCCCGTGCAGTCTCACAATCCCCCTGCTATTCAAGCTAGCATAATCCTCAGCCGAGTAAGTGGTCCTAACCGGAAGAACACGACTGGTTTCGCCAGCCCATTTACCATGACCCCCAGGGAGTCGCACTTCCTCCGAGTACGATGCCACCCTATAACAAGATCCATATTAATTACCTCTCATATCTAGGTTGGGATTTCAATCGCCTGCAATAGCCCACTGGGCTTCTGGTGCTCAACCATGACCTGCTACTAACTCGGACACTAAGCAGTAAACTCCGCTATGTCCCTTTTCCAGTCATCTTACCCATACATACATCTGAGGTCACGACATAACTTAGTCGACCCCGAACAATTATAACAATAAGCACTGCGTGCCTCCCCTAAGACCTGCTGACTAGTCCTGCAGTACCGGGTACACGCAATATGTCCTCATCTCACAGCACCCCATCCGGTGCTACTCAAACAGGCTCTTCTCTTCCCGGAGAGCCGTATCTCGATACCGTATCATAACTAGATCCTCAAATTGTCTCCCCTTTACCCCCTCAACGACGGAAGACTCGGCAACCTCTCGGATCTAAACTTCATTAACCTTGGAAACAAATAATGGAACCCCTAGGCTCGGTAACTGAAGAATCTCACGGACCCGCCCGTCTATCCTGCCCATCCGCATACTACCTTAGATCCACGACTAAGAGTATCTTTAATCGCTTGGCTTTCACAGGTGGTATAGGATATCGATATCACAATCCTTGAATAACTCTAACCACCGTCGCCGCAAATTTTACCGCTTGATGCGGATATACGAGGCTTTGTGGTGCACAAATATCCACATGAAGTCTATAATTACGTCATGCCCCCAAATCTTCAAGGCATGATTTAACTGCCGCCAGCTCTAAATCGGAAGTGGCGTAATTTCCTTTCCTGCTTCCCTAACTACCGGGAAAACATAGGCTCTATACTTATCGGGTTGCGTCGACACAACCTATTGACACCCAACGTGCTATCATAATAACCTAACCCTCTTGTCTCACAGGAGGGGTTAGAACTGTAGTCGTGGTCAACTTATCTTCCAATAACTGAAAGCCTTTCTCATTCCTGCGAAATATTCGGGTATCCTTAATCTCACTTATGGTTCCTGTTTCCCTTTCTCTGTTGCAACCAAACTTGGTCACTAAACTTAGACTTAATTCCTTTGCTTGCCTCATGGCTAAGACTTCCTGTCAATAATAATTTAGGGGGGGAAGATTTCCTTGATCTCGCCAAGTAGTAACCCGATGCTACCACCTTTCCTCGAGGTGTTCTTACTGCCCATTATTTACTAATGGCCTTACACTAGTCTGGGGTAAACATATCTCGTATAACTTACATAACCATAGTTGTATTATCTTTTATCATTCTGGTCATAACCTTACCTTATGCTCATTATTAGCAAAAGTATTTCTATCTTGATTCATAATCGTACAGTTTCATACAAGCGTATAACCTGCATTTATATCTTTACGATACTCCCTCGACCAATTCGTACGTCGTTCTTAATTACCCCAACACAACACTTTTCCCACGGTTATCTACAACTGTAACCTATGGCGTGACGATATCGAAGACCTTACCAGTCTCCTATCCTTTGTCTAACAACATGGGTACACATAACCCCATAATACGTAAAACTGTCCTTACGTGGGGGAGAGAACTTATCTCCCTTTCTTAAACTTTCCTTGGAGTCACAACCATAATCACAGGGTCCTCTTGCGGTCCAGTAATCCTCTAATCATCACGCACCGCCTTTAAGTTCGTGTAGATTTTCCAATCTACCAAAGATGCCCTCAGCTTTCCGCCGGCAGCACTCGTACTTAATTATTCTTGCCTTGTACATTTTCCTGAAATTATCCGGAAGGTCGTGGCCTTGACCGCCACACCAAACCAACCCCAAGTACCTCCAAGGGCACTTAACATAAATTCCTTCAAATTCAATTATTACTTACTTTCTGCGTCAATTTACCTCAAGTGAACAAGTCACACAGACTTAAAAAGAAAAACAATGATGCCAAAGAAGGAAGGATAATTCACTGGTTACTACCACTTCTCTTCCTTTACACTGGATAATCAGCTTACCAGAAAACTGGAATCGAGCCAATCTCTCTCTGCAGTTAACGTTGGCATAACAAGAGGCCAACTAGCCCGTACTCATAATGACCTCAATGTCTGTCATAACAGCTCTTCTAGGTCCAACGATTGTATCGTCACCGGTAATTATTATCTAACCGCTCAGCTACCACCGAACACTCACGGGTGTAGTCACCTCGAAAGGTTCTCATAGATTCCGGCTTTATTTCTTTACACTTGGTTGCTCTCTTTTCACCGGTCGATTTCTTCCGTACTTCCAAACTTATACTAGCATACGTCATAAATTCCATACTAATTCGCCTCCACTCTTTGAGTTACTAAATTAAACAATATAAGGCCCATTCCGCCTCGCAGAACTGGTTCGGTGGAACATGTCCACGAACCCAGAAATGATTAACTAAACTTGGGCCTTGCACTCGTGACTCGCCACGTGACTACTACCAACTGATCCCATTTCATTTCAAGCTATGGGGCGACCCCTAATAGATCCCCAACCCGACTCGGCGTCGTATTTAACTCTTTTCCTTGGTCTATCTTAACTTTACTACCCGAGAAGGCCTTATATATCTAAGGTCTTGGAGGTTATCAACATTCCTAGGCTCACAATTTCCATGCTCCAAGCCTAACTTATCACCCCTCTCAGAACGTACAAAACTTCTCAATATACTATAATCGGGTTGTCTTGTCCGCAACAACCATACTTACTCCATACGGATCTCACCCGTACCATTCTCGAAATCCTACTACGTAGCTCAATCTATTAACATAGTCTTCCATTAAGTCCCTTAATTAACCTCTTAAGGGTCCATTACATTCTCACACAACTCATCATCACATAATTATCTCAAATTAGCACGTAAAACCTTGATGAGAGTTCCTTAAACTGTTTCATACCTTCCCGGTATTTATTTAGTCCTTACCAAATCCTGGTAACCTAAAATCATCCTAGGCAACACATATGTGACCCCCATACATAAATCTGTATAGTTGTATGTCCCAATACCAACTATACTACAAACATTACCAACCTGGATACGCAATCCACATAATCTTTCTGGTCATCGCTGCTTTCTCAGAGCAAACAACATAACTTGTTAGGAGAGACGACTAACCATACAAAATTTCATCGCACGATCTTAGAGTGAGAAGAATGGAAACCAATCCAAAATGTCCTGCAGCCTCCTGATTATAGATGTGGTGCACAACACACCGATAATCAAGACTCTACTAGACACGGTCTGTAGACACTTTCCGAGGACTAACTTCTTTGATACCACTTTTGTCACGACCCGACCGGTCGCGATCGTGCCCTACACCGCACTTTCGGTATACATCAGAGAATAGCAGCGGAACATACACAACTGATAAAAATGCTTAAACATAAAATAGCAACAGGCTAGCCGATAAGGCCACCTTCCGTAAACTATACAAATAAAACAGTACATTTTTTTTCTTTACAACCCAAACCACAATGTGACTACAAACCTCTAAGAATAACAAATCTGGCGGGACAGAGCCCCGCCATACCCCTGAATGTACAACAACCGACAATACAAGGGATAAGCCTCCGGAATAAAGGAGCTTCTCAACAGCTGAACAATGATCCTAAGAGCGAGGATCAAGAACTCAGACTCTACTGCGGCATGAACGCACCCGGAGAGGTCGAGACAACATGTACCAAATATGTGAAATCGAAATCAGAATGAAATCATAAGTCTATAATAAAACTGGAGGCAGGTATGATAACTCAATTAATAGTACACAGTGCCTTACTAACAATGAGAGTAATCAAGAGTGTACTTACAACATAAAAATAGGAAGCTTGCGATCAAAGCAGGACCACCCGCCCGCAGTATCATTAAGCAATCCTACTCCTGGGACTATTTCACCCGTGATAGTCGTGGACCCGCATGAGGTATTCTCGCATAGTCAGACTACCGCATTTGAGACTATTTCACCCGCATAAGCTCATAAGGACTCGCATGAGGTATTCCTCGCATCATGGGTAGAAAATCCACGGAAACAGGTGGTATAACGATCTTGGGGATTTACCCCTCATTTATACTCTTACCCTGAAGCAGGTGGTATAACGATCTTGGGGATTTACCCCTCAGATATACTCTTACCCTGGAGAAGGTGGTATAACGATCTTGGGGATTTACCTCTCAGATATACTCTTACCCTATCTCAACTGGCCATCATACATAACATAAGCCCTACCGGCTTATCATACATAAATAAGCAAGTTAAGAAATCCCCCTAACTTCTTATTAGTTTTATTCATATACACTCTCATTTTAGTTTACTTAAGGCACTAACATGTCATTATGAATCCGGGAGTTTAACCCAAAGTACTACGTACTTCTATTCTTTTAAAATGACTCATTTTCATATAAACTTCCAAGATACTAATAACCGTAGTATCAAGTCATAACTACACGTTAAGACAAGTCACACTACCTTTTTAGAAAAATACATTTTCGGACTTCTAAAACAAGTGACTTCTTTCTTTTAAAAACCTTAAGCAATTGATGCCTTTAAATCAATTTGCCTTTCGTTATTTCAAGTCATTTAACATACTTAAATTACTTAGAGTAAACCACTCTTTTTAACTTTCCATAAAGCTATTATAACCAACTTTCCATAAAGCCGTTATACTAGCTTTATACATTAGCAACTTACATACTTCTTTATAATCAAGAGACTTAAACTTTCCAACAAAACAAGTATCAATAATACTTTCAACATACTTAAAGTCTCTTAACTTTTGAAAACCAAGATATCCTTAATATTTAACAAGTGAGTTAATTCCCTAACTCAATCAACTTGGACATTCTTAAAATAAGCCAAGGATATCAAATGGACCTAGATTGTCAAAATCTTGTACGTCTACCGTACTATACATTTACAACTTATTCATGCTCAAGAGATAAGAAAGTTCCACATACCTCTTCGGTTTAATCCACTTGCTAAGTCCAATTTGCCGTACGTAGTACGTCAACCTATAATGACCATAGTACGTCTATTAACATCTTACTTCAAACGTAGAATATTATAAGTGTAAAGTCTCTAAATTCTACGGAAAATCGGACAGCACCTCCTTTGTTTGTCCTCACTTTGCCACCTTTTTCAAGGCCGAATTCAATAACCAAACACGCCACATTTAAGGCCCAATCAATGCAATTAACAATAGGGGATTACACGCCTACTAGACGCGTAAAATTCCGCCCAACAAAAGATACCAAACTAATACAAACTACTAGTCCAATTCGGCCATATTGAGTACAATAACACCAATTCTTATCCAATTGCCATTTCAATCCAAGTTGTTAGCATAACATGATATCAAGTCGCAATCGATTATAACTACGATAATCTTCAAGTAAGTAACATGCGACGATTCTAATAAACGACCAAATTATAATCCAACTTCACATGGCTTAAATGACATTTCAGATTTTAAGGCTACAATCAATCCATAATACTTATAAACTTCAACACATACTTCATGCTAGCAAACATGTAAAGCTAACAACAATATATATAATCTTGTAACACTTTTAAGAGACAAGATTATTACCTCAACGAATCTTAATCCAACTCCAAATCCGAAGTCGCTCCTTAGCAACTTAGAGCCTCTTCAAGACACTTCAATCCGCCACTTGAGACCCTTAGAACAACACCAACCAATTTCCTTCAATCTTCCAAACAAAACCTAGAAAAGCAACTAGGTTTTCACCTTGCGACTAATACGAAAACTATCTTTTTCTGGGATTTTTCTATTGAGATACACTTACAATACACTCATGAACCTTGGTTTAAAGTGGGGAGACTATTGGACAACAATTGAAATTTTTTGTCTTGGCAAAGTGCCCAAACCCGAGAGCAAGACAACAAGAACAAGAGTTCTTCCAATTTTTTCTAAGTGTTAAGCCTTGCCTTGCTACTAAGGATGATTATATAACCAAATGGAGGGTTAAGATTAGAACACTTGTGTGGTTTGGATGAGATTCATTTAAATATCAAGCTATGTGGGGTCATTGACTTGGTCAATGTTGTCAAGCTCTTAGTCTAGCAAGACTTTCTTCATAAATATGGTCAACTGACCATTCCACCCATGCACATTTCATCCATGACCATAAAGGGGGGGTGACACGTGTCGCCCTCCCGTTCGTCGCAATATTTCGTTTTCTGACATTTCCATAATTTCGATAAATTTTTACTCGTTTCAAATCTTAACATTTTTGGAGTTCTTACGTACGTTCTTATAAACATATCCTGAAATTTCGGGGTGTAACAGAGGAATACCTCATGCGGGTCTACACGACCTATGCGGGCGGATACAGTCTATGCGAGGAAGTTACCTCATGCGGGTCCATACGACCCTTGCGGGTGAAATAGTCCCAGAAGTAGGATTGCTTATTGATACTGCGGGCGGGTGGTCCTGCTTTGATCATGAGCCTCATATTTTTATGCAGTAAAGTATACTCTTGTTTACTATCATTGTTAGTAAGGTACAATGTTCTGTAATTTGATTATCATACATGTCTCCGACTTTGTTTTAGACTTATGATGTATTTACAGTATTTTTCCAGTTTCGCATACTTAGTACATATTGTGTACTGACCCCCTTCCTCGGGGGCTACGTTCATGCCGCAGGTAAGGGTAAACAGGTGGTGGATCCTCATTCTTAGGATCACTGATCAGGTGTCAAAAGCTCCATTTCTCCGGAGGCTTGTCTTTTTGGTACGTTTTCCCTGATGTTGTGGATATTATGTACATTCAGGGGTATGGCGGGGCCCTGTCCCGCCACAGTTGTTATTCCTAGAGGTCTGTAGTCACATTTGTGGTTTGGGCTGTAAGAATAGAGTTGTACTGTTTTACTTTTGGTTATGTATATTTTATGGAAGACGGCCTTATCGGCTAGCCTGTGGTGTTTATTGTCTAAACATGTTTATGTGTTGTGTATGTTCCGCTGCTATTCTCTGATGTATACCTGGAATGGGTGCCCAGGTAGGGCACCAGTCGCGGGCCCGGGGTTGGGTCGTGACAGTTATAATTTAATTACAGTACTTATTGTTTCACATACTTGGTATATTTTCCGTACTGACCCCCTTTCTCCGGGGGGCTGCGTTCATGCCGCAGGTTTAGGTACGCAGTTCAGTGCTCTAAAAGTGTAGGATCCTTGCTCAGAGTTTTGGGATAGCTCCATTGTTCCGGAGTTGTCATTTTGGTACAGTCTTGATTTTAGACTTGTGTATATTCAGGGTACGGCGGGGCCTTGTCCCGTCATAGTATATTGTCTAAACTATTAGAGGTCTGTATTCATATGTGGGATTGGACTCGTGTACAATGTAGTTTCGTTTGACTTATATATATATAGCGGCTTGTTTTAAAAAAAAAATGATGAGTATCTTTATCTTCCGCGGGTTACTTGGAACGAATGGGTAGAAGGGTGCCCAGGTAGGGCACCAGTCACGGGCCCAGGGTTTGGGTCGTGACAATAAATCTTGATAAAGCTCGGGTTCTTTGTTGATGGATAGTATCACACACCAAACCCGATCCTGCCGCAACAGACATCCGATGCCATGAACAACACCAAAAGCAGCTTATAATATTAAAAAATGTCTCTTTTGATAATCTTTTAACATTTATTTAGAATGAGTCATTAAGGCTAAAAGAAAATATGCTCATACTTGTAAAATCAGTGGAAGTTTAATAGTATGTGGAAAACGCCCTAACAAGTCATACGAGACTTCAACAATTTATCCACAACACAATGTCTAACTATGGAGCTTCTAAGACACATAAACAAAGTCTAACACATCGAGACGCAATCCGAAAACTAAATTATTAAAGCTATATAGATAGGGTGTCCCACAAACAAGGGTGTGGACTCACCAATAAGCACTATAAGAAAAAGCTTATTAAAGACTAGCATTTAGTAACGTGGTAAAAATCCGGTCTCTAAAGGTACATTTATAGGGACAAGATTTTTTTTCTAGTCGTGAATTTAATTTTTTAAGTTAGGGAAGAGAAAATATGTGGTCCCTGAAATAATAAATATCTGGTCCCTAATGCTCTACATTGGGCGGGACAAAAGGCCAAAGGCCCATTCTATTTACCCTTAAAAGAAATTGAAAAATCAGTAACAAGAGGCCTCTAAAATTAAGGTACTTAGCAAAAACAAAACTCCTTAATTTAAAACTTTACTCTCTCAAAGTTTCTTTTCTAGCAGGGCTCGTTTGGTACGTCGCACTGGACTGTATTAATTTCATTGGACTGAACTATAACGTATTAGACTGTATTGTATTAATATATAATGGACGGTATTAGAGTATTAATATATAATGAATTGTATTTTTTTATTTTTTTTTATTTTTAGTATAGTCCAGGGTTGACCCACCTGCTAGATGTGTCTCAAAAATGGAAGTTGGACTGTACTATTTACATACATAAATGTTTCTTAAATTGTCTTCTTGTGTTGAAAAACGAAACATGGTGCAAGAGTGTCTGCCGACTGTTTGATATAACTTCTGCTATTTCTTGTAACATGAACTACACGATGACCTGACTTTCCGAGGTAGGATACGTAGGCAGTCCATATAGGACTCGGTCATACATTATTTGTCACGACCCGAACCCCGGGCCCGCGACTAGTGCCCTACCTGAGCACCCTTCTACCCATTCATCCCAAGTAACCCGCGGAAGATAAAGATACTCAATTTTTTAAAAAGCAAAGGCAAAGCCGGCAAGACCGCCGCTATATATATATAAGCAAAAAAGAAACTACACTGTACACGAGTCCAATCCCACATATGAATACACACCTCTAAGAGTTTGGACAATATAATATGATGAGACAAGGCCCCGCCGTACCCATAAATGTACAAAAACCTGTAATGAAAGGTCATTACCAAAATGATAAACTCCAGAACAATGGAGCTATCCCAAAACTCTGAGCAAGGATCCTACACTTGTAGATCACCAAATCATTACCTAAACTGCGGCATGAACACGCCTCCTGAGAAAGGGGGTCAGTACGGAAAATGTACCAAGTATGTGAAACAATAAGTACTGTAAATGAGATTATAACAGACCAAAAAGATAACAAGAGACAAGTATAATAATCAAATACTAGTACACTGTGCCTTTTCAAATAGAGTAATGAGAGTCAAATGTATCCTTTTTAAAATATGAGTACCCACGGTACTTTCTTTTAAAATGAGAGTCATGTCAAAATCAAGAACGTCCATCCAAATAAACAAATACTGCCATGGGAGTTGAACCCGAACATTATACACAAATACTGTCATGGGACTAACCAACTCTACAATCTAGTTCACATACCTTTTGGCGACTAACCAACTCTACAATCTAGAATAAGTCTCAATGTACTTCAACCTATAACGACAATAACACGCATATCAACACGTGATCACTAAAGTAGGTTAATACCAAGTAAAGGTTCTCCTTTTTCTACGGAAATTTGTGCAGCACTTCCCCTATAAATAATACATTTCCACCTTTTCCAAGGCCCAAATTCAACGACAATCAAGCCCCATTTAAGGCACAATCAAAACAGCAACCAAAGGGGATTCCATGGCCAACAACTACAATCCGAAAACTCTTTCCTTAATCCTTTTTATTCCAATTCAAGTTCCAAAACTTCTATATAAGTTATATCAACTTATTAACAACAATATTACTCCATTATAACATGTAACGAGTGAAAATAACAACAATAATGACCAACAAATCCAAGACACCAAATTTGTCCCATTCTCGGCCAACTTCACAAAAATTGTCCAAACACTTTTTATTCTTTATTCTTTTTAGCACAAGATCATCTATACATTATAACAATATGCAATATCCAATTAATTCAAGAGGGAGAAGAATTTTTACCTTAATTTGTAGCAAAAACCGTCCAAAACAGTCCCTAGAGATTCGGCCCACAATTTTCATTTTGCTCCACTTCTTCAAGTTCCAATCACACACATGTATCCTCTACAAGCTTATAACCAACTTCCCTTCTTGTTTTACTTCCAAAAAGTGCACGAACAAGCTAGGGTCTTAATGGTCATTCTCGGCCCAAATGGATTCTTGGAGGGTTTTGGAGAGTTAACTTGGTTTAAGACTTGATTAGGGTTCTTAATCTTGGATAATAATCAACCTTTGATCTTATCCTTGGCTATGGAAGTTTTCAAAATCTTGTAGCTCAAGAAAGATGAGAGAATGAGTTTTGGAGGAGATGAAATATTATGTCTCAAAGTCTTGCAAGACTTATCCTATATAGCACAACTTGTAATGACAAGTGGAGAGAGATACATGTCGCCCTCTCATTGGTCAATAATTTCCTCTTCAAAATATCAAGATATGTAGCCCAAAATATCTTACAATCGAAGGGCCCCGCGAAATTGTGCAATTCTTAGCGGACCCCATATTATCAATTCCAATTCTCCATAATCCAATATTAATCCCATAAATCTAATTAGAAGTATTAAACTCCAAGTTAATAATATTTCCGTCGTCACATTTTTCCGGAGGAAAATGTAAATATTCTTTTCTTTCAACTTTCAAATCGTGATTCCTGAATCACGTTCTCAATTAGTAGCCCTACTATTACGGGTGTAACATCCTTCCCCCCTTAGAAACATTCGTCCCAAATATTCATAGTGGGTCTCAAACTATACAGATTCCGGCGTCGTCTCCTTACTATACCTATAAACCATCCACAAAACCAACGATGCCTCACACGGCCACAATATATCACTTGTATATACACCAATGAACCTTCCATCTGAGGTCCCTTCTCACAATACTCGAAGGTTGCAGTCCTTTCCAAAATGGAATCTTTAGACATTTCTTTCTCTTCCCGTACTAGGGATGACCCTGCCGTATTCTAAGCCATAAGCTATCACCATCTGAATCCTTTAGTCGGAATCCCACTCAACTAACTGATGTGTTCCCTCGTGTCAACTTCTCTTCTCCGTCCTCACATTAGTCAAACTAATGATTGGTGAATGATCCTATTGTCTACCTAGCTTTGTTTACTAACTGGTGTAAATTCTAATACTAGTAGTATCTCAATCACGAACACCTATGGACAATTTTACTGAATATAAGGTGTGTGTATCATCACAGTTACCTCTCAGTCATGGTCTAAAATGAATCTCTCTCCTATCTCAAAGTATTTCTCACACTATCTTTTTCACTCATTAGAGGTTCGCCTTCTTTGGCCGAAGTATTCTCACTATCCATCCTCTACTATCGGTCTTTACACTGTTGTGGGGTAATTACATCTTGTGAACCATACACAACTATAGTTTCATTCACTTTATCATTCTTGTCAACATCCTTCACTCTACCCATTACTTAAACAAAAATATTTCTACCTATGATGGTCCTATTAATTCATATTCTACTAGAAACCAGGAGAATATATACGCTAGGGTGGAATCTGCATCTATCAATGCACGTATGACTCGAAAGGATCAAAATATACTTGTAACCCCATTCTATGATGCCTCTTGATCCTGCCTTGTAGCCACAACATATATGCAATTCGAAGGACCGCCAAAACTATAAACTCCACCACGACCTCTACCACGACTACGTGACACCTGAATACCCCGCCCTGTGGGGCGTACAACTGTAGAGGAAGAGGAACCATCCACCGATCCAGCAGGTCGACTCACACCACAAGTGCCCCTTCTAAGAGGACATTCTCTCACCACATGGATCGAACGACCGCAATAAAAATAATAATCTATACCAAAAAGGCATCTCCCCAAATGATGCTTACCACACTGAGGGAAAAGTGGCCTCAACTGAGCAAATCCCCTGCTTCTCTGAAAACCTGGAACCCTGGAGCTCTGACCGGATCCTAAATACCTTGTGGGGTCCAATCTCCCACCTGCGAACTGTGGGGTATGTTATGTGTAGGCTGGGATGAATATCTCAACCGCTGCTGAGGATGCTCGTCCAGAAACTCACCGGGATATCTGTTACACCCCGTAATTTCCTAGGGAATGATATGAGAACATACGTATGGAAATGAGATTTGAATTTTGGAAAGAAAGAAAAATTACTTTTTCTTAAGGAAAAATATCGGGAATTTGTGAAGGAAAAGGTTCATTAATTGTAATTTGGTTCTCAAATTTGGTATTTGGGACTTATAGATTATATTGGAATTTTGGATTTTAAGTTCCGGATTTGGTCATGTGGGGCCCACGGGAGAATTTTATGGTTTTGTGGGGCCCACAATATTTTGAGATATTTTAGCCAAATATAGATATTTTTGAGGAAGAAATAATTTGGACCAATAGGAGGGCGACACGTGTCACCCCTCCACTTTGTCTTGCAAGACTTGGACTTATATTTGTGAGACAAGTGGACAAGTGGGTCCCACTCCACTTGTCTTGCTAGCTTGGCCATACACTTGGCATGATCTCCCCCCTTGGTGATACATTATATACACATAGAGAGCTTACAATATTCATCACAACACTTAGAAAATATTTCACCTCCATTTCTCTCTTAGAGACTCACGATTTTGAGCCCATTTCTTGAGAATTCTTCAATCCTTGATGATAAATCCTCAAACTCAAGACTAAGATCCCTAATGAAGTGCTAAGCAAAGATAATCCCTTAAACCCCAAGAACTTGGTATGACCGAATATAGGAGGGTGAAACCCTAAGGTTCCGTCGACTTTTTGGAAGTGAAATACAAAGTGAAGTTGTGTATAAGCTCATAAGGGTCACATATATGTGATTGGAACTTGAAGAAGTGGAGCGAAATGAAAAATGCGGACCATGTACCCCCGGACTATTTTGGGCGTTTTTGACGCTTTTGGAAGGTAAAACTCTTCTTATTTTTAAGTAATTGGATATTAATTGTTGTTGACATGTATATATGAGCTTTTACTAAAAGGAATGAAGATTGAAAAGTATTTGGGCCATTTTTTGGCAAGTTGGCCGAGACTAGGCAATGTTTGTCGTCGTTGGATTCGTTGGTTATTATTATTGTTAATAACACTTGTCGCATGTTATATAATGAAGGAAATATAGTTGTTGATAGTTTATATAACTTATATAACATGTTGGAATGAAAATTGGATTAAAAGGAATTAAGGAAAATGACATCAGATTGTAGTTGTTGGTCGTAGAATCTATAAAACTGTTGGATGTTGTTATGCAGTTTTTATGGACTGTTTTGGGGTGTAGATATGCTGGAAAATAAGACCCTAACATACATGTTTAATGTGGTAAAATGACTAGTGAAAGTCCTAAGGAATAAGGGTGTTAAAGGCTTCACATTGTACCCTTAATGTTGGTTTATTATGGACTGTATTGTGGACTGTTTTAATGTGATCGTGTGGCAGAATTTTACACGTCAAGTTAGGCGTGTAATCCCCTTTGGTGGTTAACTGTTGGTTGTGCCTTAAATGTGGCTTGCTTGTTGATGAATTCGGGCCTTAGAAAAGGTGGAAAAGTACGTAGAAACAAAGGAAGTGCTGCCCAAATTTCCGTAGAATAAGAGGGCAATTATTTGGTATAAGTCTTATACTAGTAAGTATGATATTGATAGAAGTGCTATCGTCATTATAGGTTGAAGTACTACGTGTAGCATATTCTACTGGGAATGTGGAATAGACGATAAGGTTGAAGTACATTGGAGTGTATTGCTACTTGTCGTGTTGGTTAGTCATCACGAGGTATGTGAACTTCTTCCTTCTATCGGCATGATTGATTATTGGAGTATACATGACTTGTTTCTTGAAGTATACTTGCCTCGTTATTAGAGTATTCATGTTATTAATTCTATGCTAAAGGCATGTCTAAATTATTCCTAAGTCCTTACCAAGTCTTATGGGAGATGTTGGTAAGAGTGTTTAGTAAGCATGGGAGTCGAGTTGATCTTGCTAAGTTACAACACTAATGAGACTTGATTTATTTGAAAGTCATGAGACTAGATTTATTTGAAAGTTATGAGACTTAGTTGAAAGTATGTGAGACTTTACTTGAAGGTATATTGTCACGACCCGACCGCGCATGAGTACCTCTTAGGGGCACCGCCAGTATACATCGGGGAGAATAGCAATGAACATACATAACACATAACTTATAAAAAGGTAAACATCACTGGCCAGCCGATAAGGCTGCCTTCCATAAAAACATACTTAATCAAAAGTATAGCAGTACAACTTATTCTTACAGCCCAAAACACATACGTGACCACAGACCTCTAAGAATAACAACTGTGGCGGGACAGGGCCCCGCCATACCCCTGAATGTACACAATACCTATAGCGTGGAAAAATCCGTGCAACAAAACAAGCCTCCGGAGAAATGGAGCCTCTGACACCAGACCTGTGATCCTAAGAATGAGGATCCACCACCTGCTTACCCTTACTGCGGCATGAACGCGGCCAGGAAGTCGTTACCTGATATGTACCAAGTATGTAAAGCGGAAAATCTTTGTAATAATGATATCATAAGTCTAAAAGTAATTTGGAGTCATGGAAGAAAATCACTGATTACATGCTGTGCCTTACTAACAATGATAAGTAACAAGTATATACTTTCTTTGCGTAAAAATAGGAGGCTCGTGATCAAAGCAGGTCCTCGCCGTAGTATCAATAAGCACCCCTACTCCCGAGACTATTTCACCGCGCATGGGTCCCTGTGGACCGCATGGTATTCCTCGCATAGGTGTACCCGCATGGGACTATTTCACCCGCATAAGCCCATAAGGACTCGCATGAGGTATTCCTCGCATCATGGGTAGCAAATCCATGGAACAGGTGGTATAACGATCTTGGGGATTCACCCCTCATTTATACTCTTACCTTGAAGAAGGTGGTATAACGATATTGGGGATTTACCCCTCATTTATACTCTTACCCTGAAGAAGGTGGTATGACGTCTTGGGGCTTGCCCCTCATTCATACTCTTACCCTGGAGAAGGTGGTATAACGATCTTGGGGCTTGCCCCTCATTTATACTCTTACCCTATCTCAATCGGTCTTCAAACATAACATAAATAAGTTAAGAAAACTCCTAACTTCTTATTAGACTTGTTCATATACCCTCTTATTTTAGTTTACTTAAGGCACTAACATATCTTAATAAAAGAAATCCGGGAATTTAAACTAAAGTACTACATACATCTATTCTTTTGAAAATGACTCTTTTTCATATAAAACCTTTGGGCAATTGATGTCTTAAAATCAATTTGCCTTTCATAAATCAAGTCATTTGTCCTTACATATCTTATTTAGAGTAAATCTCTCCTTATTATCCTTTCATAAAACTAATAACCCAACTTCTCATAAAGTGGTTATATTAATCTTATACTTTAGTAAAATTATACTTTTCCCATAACCAAAGGACTTACTTTTTAAAACGAAGCAAGTATTATATACTTAAAACAAGTAAGGATATCAAATCTTGTACGTCTACCGTACTATATGGGTACAACTACTCATGCTCAAGAGATAGGAAAGTTCCACATACCTCTTCGGTCAATCCACTTGCTAAGCCCAAAATACCGCAAGTAATATGTCAACCTATAATGACCATAATATGTTTATTAACCTCTAATTCAATGTAGAGTATTCCAAGTTCAAAGTTACTAATTCCTATGGAAAATTGGGCAGCATTTCCTTTGTTTCTACATACTTTGCCACCTTTTTAAAGGCCGAATTCAACATCCAAACGCCACATTTAAGGCCCAACAATCCAAACATTTCAAAGGGGATTACACACTTAAACTTAGATGTGTAAAATTCTGCCCCACAATGTACAACAACTAACTTAACAAGTTTAAGGTAGTTTTTAGGCTACAACATGCTCACATAACCTTCTTAACCAATTCTTTCATACCCAAACCATATTTCTTACATGCAATGAATCTAAGAGCATTATTTACTACTACAAATCCCTTCTCCTTCATATGCAACATCAATAACTAGCTCTGAGAAGAATTGTTACCTTAGAGCTTTAGCCAAAATTATTCCAACAATTTTGCTAGCCTCCTTTCCAAGAACACCACCACAATAGCACCTACAAGCTAGCCACAAGCTTCCTTCTTGCCACACTTTTTCAGATTTTCCCTTAAGCTTGAATTTCTCTTGGAATTCTAGAGAGAAGTGAGAGCTTTAGTTTAGAGAGAGAGAAGGACTTTTGTCACGACCCGAACCTGGGCCCGTGACTGGTGCCTTACCCCGGACACCCTAGTGATACAACATCAGTGTCGAATATAAAACAATACATGAAATATGAAACAGTTCATATGAGAAAACTTGCCTTTCGGCATATATATAAATAACAACTAGAACAGTTACATCCCTTTTTACAACCCTGCCCACAACAGTACTACAGACCTCTAAGAATGATATGACAACAATGGCGGGACAGGGCCCCGCCATACCCCTGAATGTAAGTACCTACAACGACAGGGGACTATACCACTGATAAGCCTCGAGAAAGCGGAGCTTCCCAAACGCTGTGACCACATGGCGAGGATCAACGATCGCGGTGTACCTCTACTGCGGCATGACGCACCCGAAGGAGGTCGACAAAGGTACCAAGTATGTGGCGAAAATCGTAAATGAAATCATAGTAGTCTATATAAAGCGGGAGACATGTATGATAACCAAACTACGATTCACAACAAATAAGCGATCATGTCAAGTCGGGACTCACGCCTCAAAGTCATCACTCAAATATAACTATGGGTCTCACGCCCACAACATCAATCATGCGTGGAATACCTTCCTCACTGGCGATCTATGATATAAAAGCACCAAGGAATACATGAACACCGAGTCCCACCCGTGTCATCATAAAACCGTGCGGGGTAATGCGAAGGCATAGCCGACTACTAAAACCACGACAAACAAGGTCATAAAGCGTATCATGAGATTTGTCTAGGCCGTCACATGATCAAAGCCGCCACTCGCGCGATATCTAATGTGCGCGTCTAGCCACGGAACTTCCCGCAGCTCGCGTAGGCCAACCTCATAGGCCCGCGTGAGGTATTCCGCACGTCGGTAGCTACTCCCGGCGTCCGCCTGGACTCGCGATCCGCGTAGCCACATGCATCGCGCGTGACCATAAAGGCCGCACACTAACCTGGAACTCGTAGCTCCGCATAGGTCCCTGGACTCGCGTAGGTATTCTCGAATCATGGTCCTGCATCACCGCTGAGATATACCGCGTCGGAGGCGACTTAACCTCCGGGATCATGTCAAGGTGAGTGGTACAATACCAACATAACGGCTGATAGTTAAACAACATAAGCGCGATCGAGGGAAAACCCCTTTACACAAACATCACAAGATACTAACACACGTAGCATCCTAACATGTTTACTTATCAAACAAACAAGAAAGTATTACAAGGCTATCACAAACCAACACAATCAAGTTATTCATACAAGATACTTTCTACTTTATGTTAAACAAGTTCGGGTTTTTATCCCCAAAGTACTTCATACATTAACTCTTTAAAAGATACGTTACTTTCACAAAAGTCACACAATACCCGTAGTATAAAAATAGAGTGACTATCCTTTTAAGTAAACCAAAACACTTCCCTTTGTAAAATCAAGTAACAACATTATTTTCCAAACGTTCAAGTTTGCCTAATTTCAAATGTTCAAGTTTCTCATTTTTCGAAAGGTTTCGTAGTTCATAGTTTTAATCCTTTAAAACAATTTGAGAAACATATGCCTTATGTGTGAGTAGGTTATTCTTGTTCATAACAATCTTATTACAGCAACCATGATCTAGGAAATGTAATATCATTTTGTCTCATCTTAGCTTCTATGCAGATGGAAGTTTCTACTGGTTTTAATAATACTTTATTAGTCAAAACATTTCCCTTTATTAGCGCTGCTGTGGTTTGTTCGATACTTATTCTGATTTCCGAAATCAGTAAAAGATTATTGCTTTTAAAAACCAAGTACTCATTTCTCACGAATGAGATTTCACACAAAATTCATATTAATTAATTAAGTCAAGTCTCTTATCTTTTAAGATCAAGTCTTCTAAAATCAGTAAACCATTCCTTTTACTACTCTTAAGTCGTTATACCTAACTTTCCATAAAGCTAGTATAACTCTTAAGCTTTTAAAACCAAGTGTTACTCTTCTTACAAAAAGGTTACTTAATTCTTCTGAAATACTTCAGATTCTTTTTATTCAGGCTTAAGTCAAAAGATATTGCCGTAAAACTACGTTCAGTTAACACACGTACGTCTACCGTACTATATATATTCTTTAAAATATCATGCTCAAGAGTATAGGAAGAATCACACACCTCGCGACGATTATCGACTATTAGCAAAACGCTCCACGGCTATAACCCGGCTAGCCTTGCCCACCTTTCAAGTAGTACATGCTACTTGCAGAACACTCAACCTATAAAGGTTATACGAATCTATCAATGTCTATACTACTCTGCAGAATATTCAGTAGGTTCTCTATTTACGGAAAATCGGGCAGCACTTCCCTACCCGTTAAGCTACATCTCTGTAAATACTGTCTATGTAAAGTGATTTAATCCTTCTTCTTTAATATTCTTCTATTACAGTTCAACTCTCTTCTATGAATCTTATATTCATTTCTAAACTACTACAGTATGTAATTTTCAATTACAATAAGGACAAGGGTATTTACCTCGATAAGCCCAATATTATCCAATGTTTAATGTCGATCCTGAGCAACGTTTAGCTCCTGCTCCGGGTGCTCCTACCCGCTCCAACAACCCTTAGAAGTTCTACGCAACTTCATCTTAATACTCCAACCAACTATGGAGATTTTCCTTAGGGTTTCGTTTTGTGACTGAAGGGAAGTATAGTAGTATTTCTGGGCTTTTAGTATAAGTGTAACCTTGGAATACTACAAGGTATTTGGGCCAAGGTATTTTGGAATAGTAACAATACTTGGAGAGTATTTCTACCAAGAGGGGGGTAGTATTTTACGAGACAACTCAAGGTAGGGGGGGGTGTGCTACGGCTAGCATCACTAGGAGAGGGGGGGTACCCCTCGGCCAAAGGCCTCTCAAAGGGGGGAGGGGTGCTCTCGGCTAAAGCCTCACAAGGGGGAGGACGAAAACTATAGAGAGGGGGGGAGAGGGATTTCAAGACTTAGAACAATTTTAGGATGAAGAAGTCTTCAAAGGGGGGGGGGGGGTATTTATAGGTCAAGCAATGGCCAACCAATGGCCAAGATCATGCCAAGTAGTAGGCAAGTGTAGGGTGAGGATTCATCCATGTGCACCTTATCCATCTACCACACAAATATCACAAAATATCCTACCTACTCCCACTCTCCATTTCGTCCAACTTGCCGCCCATAAGTCCACCAATTAGAGGGTGCCAAGTGTCGCCCTCTTGTTGGTCCAAAATATTTCGTCTCTCGGAAAAATCCGCAAAAATACTAAATGACATAGCCGGAATTTTCCCTTCGCAAGTTGTGTAAAACGCGTTTAGTCAAAACGATTCTAATCGGGGGTTGTGAACAAAATTCGAACCTTGCCTAACTTTAAGGCTTAAATTTTCCTACGTACGTCCTCACGTACATACTCTGGAAATACGGGGTATAACATTCTCCCCTCCTTAGAAACATTCGTCCCGAATGTTCCTTCTCAAGACGGATAACGATGAAGTTCCTCATAGCTTAACAAGCTTGCAAATGCCACACATGGCCACAGAAAACACCCGCGCAAATAATGACATCCAAGTCCACGAGGAATCACCTCTAACATCACAAAAACTCCCACCCAAGGGCTAAAAGGTACTCCCCTCGCACCTTCACTTTACAAAAGAAAAGATCACATCTATGTTCTTAACACATGCTCGCTTCTTCCCTTACTCGTCGTACCCTTCTCGTACACTCGAACTCTTTCTCATAACTCACCACATTCCTGTTACTGCTTCAGTTTTCAAAACTCTGGGTTACTACCTCCACTTGGTCATCATTAACTGAGAATACTCTGGATGGATCTCCGATACTCTTCTGAACATAGCAATATGAAAGATCAGACGTACTGCCTCCTACATCGGACGGCAATGCTAACTATAGGCAACCTGGCCTATTATTCACATGATCTGAAAAGGCCCAAAGTAACTCGGGCTACGTTTCCTCTGCTTTCCGAATCTCGTCACACCCTTCCGGGGTGGTACCTTCAAGAAGACCCCCCGCCATACCCCTGAATGTAAGTACCTACAACGACAGGGGACTATACCACTGATAAGCCTCCGGAGAAACGGAGCTTCCCAAACGATGAACTGTGACCATATGAGCGAGGATCAACGACTGGTGTACCTCACTGCGATGAACGCAGGCAGGAGGTCAAGATAACAGTACCAAGTATGTGAAATCAAAATACGTAAATGAAATCATAGTAGTCTATATAAAGCGAGAGACATGTATGATAACCAAACTACGATTCACAACAAATAAGCGATCATGTCAAGTCGTGACTCACGCCTCAAAGTCATCACTCAAATATAACTATGGGTCTCACGCCCACAACATCAATCATGCCGTGGAATACCTTCCTCATCGCCGATCTATGATATAAAAGCACCAAGGAATACACATGAACACGAGTCCCACCCGTGTCATCATAAAACCGCACGGGTAAGACGAAGGCATAGCCGACTACTAAAACCCACAAGACAAACAAGGTCATAAAGCGTATCATGAGATTTGTCTGCATCCGTCACATGATCAAAGCCGCCACTCGCATAATATCTAATGCGCGTCTAGCCCTCGAACTTCCCGTAGCTCAGATAAAGCCAACCTCATAGGCCCGCATGAGGTATTCCCGCATCGAGGTAGCTACTCCCGACATCCGCTGGACTCGCGTCCGCGTAGCCACATAGACCGCGCATGACCATAAAGACCGCACACTAACTGGAACTCTCGTAGCTCCGCATAGGTCCTCCGACCCGCATGAGGTATTCTCGAATCATGGTCCTGCATCGCTGAGATATACCGACGGAGGGCAGCTTAACCCCCGGGATCATGTCAAGGTGAGTGGTACAATACCAACATAACAGTTGATAGTTAAACAACATAAGCGCGATCGAGGAAAAACCCCTTTACACAAACATCACAAGATACTAACACACGTAGCATCCTAACATGTTTACTTATCAAACAAACAAGAAAGTATTACAAGGCTATCACAAACCAACACAATCAAGTTATTCACACAAGATACTTTCTACTTTATGTTATCCAAGTTCGGGTTTTTATCCCCAAAGTACTTCATACATTAACTCTTTAAAAGATACGTTACTTTCACAAAAATCACACAATACCCGTAGTATAAAAATAGAGTGACTATCCTTTTAAGTAAACCAAAACACTTCCCTTTGTAAAATCAAGTAACAACATTATTTTCCAAACGTTCAAGTTTGCCTAATTTCAAATGTTCAAGTTTCTCATTTTTCGAAAGGTTTCGTAGTTCATAGTTTTAATCCTTTAAAACAATTTGAGAAACATATGCCTTATGTGTGAGTAGGTTATTCTTGTTCATAACAATCTTATTACAGCAGCCATGATCTAGGAAATGCAATATCATTTTGTCTCATCTTAGCTTCTATGCAGATGGAAGTTTCTACTGGTTTTAATAATACTTTATTAGTCAAAACATTTCCCTTTATTAGCGCCATGTGGTTTGTTCGATACTTATTCGATTCAAATCGGAAAAGATTATTGCTTTTAAAAACCAAGTACTCATTTCTCACGAATTAGGTTTCACACAAAATTCATATTAATTAATTAAGTCAAGTCTCTTATCTTTTAAGATCAAGTCTTCTAAAATCAGTAAACCATTCCTTTTACTACTCTTAAGTCGTTATACCTAACTTCCCATAAAGCTAGTATAACTCTTAAGCTTTTAAAACCAAGTGTTACTCTTCTTACAAAAAGGTTACTTAATTCTTCTGAAATACTTCAGATTCTTTTTATTCAGGCTTAAGTCAAAAGACATTGCCGTAAAGCTACGTTCAGTTAACACACGTACGTCTACCGTACTATATATATTCTTTAAAATATCATGCTCAAGAGTATAGGAAGAATCACATACCTCGCGACGATTATCGACTATTAGCAAAACGCTCCACGGCTATAACCCGGCTAGCCTTGCCCACCTTTCAAGTAGTACATGCTACTTGCAGAACACTCAACCTATAAAGGTTATACGAGTCTATCAATGTCTAGACTACTCTGCAGAATATTCAGTAGGTTCTCTATTTACGGAAAATCGGGCAGCACTTCCCTACCCGTTAAGCTACAGTCTCATCAGAATACAAATTATGTAAGTACAGTTTAATCCTTCTTCTTTAATATTCTTCTATTACTTCAACTCTCTTCTATGAATCTTATATTCATTTCTAAACTACTCATATGTAATTTCCAATTACAATAAGGACAAGGTATTTACCTCGATAAGCCCAATATTATCCAATGTTTAATATCGATCACGAGCAACGTTTAGCTCCTCGCCTCGGTGCTCCTACCCGCTCAACAACCCTTAGAAGTTCTACGCAACTTCATCTTAATACTCCAACCAACTATGGAGATTTTCCTTGTGGTTTCGTTTTGTATCAAGGAAGTATAGTAGTATTTCGGGCTTTTAGTATAAGTGTAACCTTGGAATACTACAAGGTATTTGGGCGAGATATTTTGGAATAGTAACAATACTGAGAGTATTTCTACCAAGAGGGGTAGTATTTACGAGACAACTCAGGTAGGGGGTGTGCTCGACTAGCATCACTAGAGAGTGGTACCCTCGCCAAAGCGTCTCAAAGGGGAGGGGTGCTCTCGGCTAAAGCCTCACAAGGGAGGACGAAACTATAGAGAGGGGAGAGGGATTTGAGACTTAGAACAATTTTAGGATGAAGAAGTCTTCAAAGGGGGGGGGGGGGGTATTTATAGGTCAAGCAATGGCCAACCAATGGCCAACCAATGGCCAAGATCATGCCAAGTAGTAGGCAAGTGTAGGGTGAGGATTCATCCATGTGCACCTTATCCATCTACCACACAAATATCACAAAATATCCTACCTACTCCCACTCTCCATTTCGTCCAACTTGCCGCCCATAAGTCCACCAATTAGAGGGTGCCAAGTGTCGCCCTCTTGTTGGTCCAAAATATTTCGTCTCTCAGAAAAATCCGCAAAAATACTAAATGACATAGCCGGAATTTTCCCTTCGCAAGTTGTGTAAAACGTTTCGTCGAAAAACGATTCTAATCGGGGGTTGTGAACAAAATTCGAACCTTGCCTAACTTTAAGGCTTAAATTTTCCTACGTACGTCCTCACGTACATACTCTGGAAATACGGGGTATAACAACTTTGAAAGATGACCAAGTCTTCAAGACTTGGTCAATATAAAGGGCATGCAAAAATCAGATGGGGGGACACTTGTCACCCTCCCATGGCTTTTTAAAAGAAGAAATCTGATTTTCCCGCTTTTTCCGCGAAATCTCACCTCGCGCATGAAATGGCCGCGGCGGCCCAACTTCCGCCACCTCACAGAACTTCCGGTGTCGTGGCCCTGCTTCCCGGCGCCGCGGCGCTGCAACTTCAGCGACCCCTCAGAATATCCGGCGCCGCCGTGATCCAGCGCCTCGCCGCCTCGCTCTGCGAACACATTTCTGTCCGATCACAAGACCGAACTTGTAACTCCCATAACTTTCTACTCCGATGTCCTATCGACGAACGGTCGGTTGCGTTGGAAACTAGACTCAACGAAATACGAACTAGGCCTTTGAAACACTTAGGAACTCTCAATGTAACGGGTCATAACCCGCCTCAAAGTTGACTAAAACCCGTCCGAAACAATCCGTCAACCTATCTTTCGAAAATTTTAAGTCTTACTCCCTTTCGTACGCTCTCACACGTAAGGCCAGAACTACGGGGTATAACATTCTCCCCCCCTTAGAAACATTCGTCCCGAATGTTCCTTTTAGGCTTACTCAAATCACGATATCGACATAGACCCTCTTTACTATTCTTTTTGCAAAAAAAAAACGCTCCATGAGCCCCAACATACTTGAGCATAATTGTCAAATTAAACTAACAAGAAGGAAAGTGGGTTACCTGGAGGTATAGGGAATAAGTGAGGATACTTCTTCATCATGTCATCCTCCGCTTCCCACGTCATCTCCTCCATGTTCTCGTTCCGCCATAAGACCTTGACAGAAGCCACGTCCTTGGTCCGAAGTCGCCTAACCTGACGATCGAGTATCGCTATGGGACTCTCCTCATACGATAACCCCTCTGTCACCTGGACATCATGAATCGGGTGCACTCTAGATGGATCTCCAATACATTTCCGCAACATGGACATATGGAAAACTGGATGCACTGCATCCAGATCGGACGGCAGATCCAACTCATAGGCAACCTTGCCTACCCTACGAACAATCTGATAAGGCCCAATGTACCTTGGGCTAAGTTTACCCTTCTTTCCAAATATCATCACGCCCTTCATGGGTGATGCCTTCAGGAAGACCCAATCATCTACCTCAAACTCCAAGTGTCGTCGCCGATGATCCGTGATACGACTTACCGATTACGAAATGACAATAACCGCCTCGATAAACTTCACCTTATCCACTGCCTGCTGAACCAAGTCTGGCCCGACTAACTGAACTTCTCCCACCTCAAACATGTCACGACCCGCCTGGGCAGTGGATCGTGCCTTACCCGCACCCCAAAGAGTCATACATCGAGTAATCGGAATATAAAATAACCAAGATATGAAACAAGATAAATTGAGACACGATATCTCAAGAAAGTTACCTTTCGGCATAAATAATAATAACAACTCTTTCAAAATGAGCAGTTTAATCCTTTCTTTACAAACCCCGCCACAACAAGATTACTGCACCTGCGAATGATATGACAACAACGACGGACGGGGCCCGTCATACCCCTGAATGTACACACCTACAACAACAGGGGCCTATACCAAGATAAGCCTGCGGAGTAACGCAGATTCCCAACGGCTGAAATGTTACCCTAAGAGCGAGGATCAACGACCGGTGTACCTTTACCTGCGGCATGAACGCAGCCCCCCGAAGGAGGTCAGTACAACAGGTACCAAGTATGTGAAACATGAAGATACTGTAAATGAAATCATAGTAGTCTATAGAAAGCGGGAGACATGTATGATAACCAAACTACAGTTCACAATAAATAAGCGAATATGTCTAGTCAGGGACTCACGCCCTCGAAGTCATCACTCCAATATAACAATGGGTCTCACGCCCACAACATCAATCATGCCCGTGGAATACCTTCCTCACCGGCAGTCAATGATAGAAAAGCACCAAGGAATACATGAACAATGTGTCCCACTGTGTCCAAATAAAACGATGTGGTAAGTGAAGGCATAGCCGACTACTAACACCTACGATTAACAAGGTCATAAATCGTATCATGATATCTGTCTAGGCCGTCGCATGATCAAAGCCGGTCGCCGCCCGCATTATCAAATGTGCGCGTCTAGCCACAGAACTCCCGCAGCCGCATAGGCCAATCTCATAGGCCCGCATGAGGTATAACCCGCATCGAGGGTAGCTACTCCCGTAAGATCGCCCCGACTCGCGATCCGCATGGCCACATAGACCGCATGACCATAAAGGCCGCACACTAACACGAACTCTCGTAGCTCGCATAGGCCCCGACCGCGTGAGGTATTCTCGAATCATGGTCCCGCATCGCTGAGTCTACCCCAGACGGAGGCGCTTAACCCCGAAACACGGTGAGTGGTATAATACCAACATAACGATTTATCGTTTAAACAACATAAGCACAATCGAGAAACCCCTTTACACAAACATCACAGAATACTATCACACGTAGCATCCTAATATGATTACTTATCAAATCAACACGAAGGTATTACAAGGCTATCACAAACCAATACAATCAAGTTATTCACACATAAGGTACTTTCTACTATATGATTAACGAGATCGAGTTTTTATCCCCAAAGTACTTTATACAATAACTCTTTAAAGATATGTTACTTTCACAAAAGTCACACAATACCCGTAGTATATAACAATAGAGTGATTATCTTTTGAAGTAAATCAAAACACTTCTCTTAGTAAAACCAAGTAACAACATTCTTTTTCAAACGTCCAAGTTTGCCTAATTTAAAATGTTCACGTTTCTTATTTTAGAAAGGTTTCGTAGTTCCTAGCCTTATTTATTTAAGAATATAATTCTCTTTTAAACCATCTGAGAAACATAAGCCTTATATGTGAGTAGGATATTCTTGTTTATAACAATCTTATTACAATGACCATGACACAGGAAATATCATTTTGTCTCATCTTAGCTTCTATGCAGATGGAAGTTTCTACCGGGTTTTAATAATACTTAATCACAAAACATTTCCTTTATTAACGCTGCAGGTGGTTTGTCGATACACATTACGATTCAAATCAAGAAACATTCTTAAGCCGTTATACCTAACTTCCCATAAAGCTAGTATAACTCTTAAGTTTTCAAAAACCAAGTATTACTTCAAGTTCTTTATTAACACATAACAAGCCAGTTATAGTTCAAATCAGTTACCTTTTAAAAACCACAAGTATTTTCTTACCAACCTAAAGCTGTTATAACCAACTTCCCGTAAAGCCGTTATAACACTTTATGTTTTAAACCAATCAAATACATTTAGCACATGTACGTCTACCGTACTACATAGTTCACACATATCATGCTAGAAGAGATAGGAAGAGGTTCACATACCTCGCGACGAGTATCGATTAATAGCAAAACGCTCCAAGTACCTCCAACCGTCGGCTACTCCTTAAGCCAAGTAGATCGCGCCATACGTAGTACTTCTGTTACACCCCGTGTTTACAGGACGTGTTTTAAGAACGTACGTAATAACTCACAAGTGAAGAGATTTGAGACTTGTAAAAATTTATCGGAATTATGAGATTGTCGGAAAATGAACATTTTGACGAATGGGAGGGAGACACATGTCACCCCCCCTTAGAATGCCTTGGACGAAATTGAGCATGGACACAATGGTCATTTGACCCTTGTTAGGAAGACAAGTCTTGCTTGTAGTCAAGCTTGAGAAAGTTGACTTGGTCAAGGACCCACAAGGCTTGATATTAAATGAGACCTCATCCTAGCCACCCATTTGGTTACATCTTGACCCTCCATGTCCCTTTATAATACTACTAGTAGTGAGACAAGTTGCATACTTAGCCAAAATTTACACAAATTGGAAGAACAAGCATGAAGCTCCTGTTTGGGTCCAAGAAGAAAGAAAAATTTTGTTCCTTGTCCATTCAACTCACACTTTAAACCAAGGTTCTTGAGGGTAGTGTAAGCATATCTCAATAGAAAAATCCCGGAAAAAGAGAGTTTTCGTATTAGTCGCAAAGTGAAAACCTAGTGGCTTTCTAGGTTTTGGATTGGAAGTTTGAGGGAAAGTTGTTGGTAGGGTTCTAAGGGTCTCAAGTTGCGGATTGAAGTGTCTTGAAGAGTCTCTAAGTTGCTAAGGAGCGACTTCGGATTTGGAATTGGATTGAGATTCGTTGAGGTATAATCTTGTTCTTTGAAAGTATTACGAGATTATTCTTTTTGTTGTTGTTAGCTTTGTATGTTGCAAGCATGAGATTGTTATATTGAAGTTATAAAGATTATGGATTGATTATAGCCTTGGAAATCCGAAATGTAATGTAAGCCATGACTAAGTTGAATTACAATTTAATCGTTGTTAGAACCGTCGCATGTCATTGACTTAAGGATTATGGTTATTATAATCAAATGCGACTTGTTATCATGTTATGCTACAAATTTGGGTTGAAATGTAATTGTGAGCCAATTGGGGCTGTTTAGTTGGTCATTTGCATTGGATTATCTTCTTTATTGTTGTGAGCCAATTGGGGCTGTTTGGTTATTGTATTTCGACCTTGGAAAAGGTGGCAAAGTAAGTAGAAACAAAGGAGGTGCTGTCCGATTTTCCGTAGAATTTAGTGACTTAGCACTTAGAATATTCTACGTTTGAAGTAAGAGGTTAATGGACGTATTGTGACCATGATAGGTTGAAGTACTTAGTATAGCGTATCCTACTTGAAGAATGGAATAGCTCAAGGTTGAAGTACTTTGGAGCATTTTGCTACTTGTCGACAATCGTCGCGAGGTATGTGAACCTCTTCCTTCCTTTGGCATGATTCTATGTATGAAATATACATGTAGTAGTATTTCATGATTCCGTCTACTCTTAGAAGTTAAGAGGTAGTTATGTTAATTTACTCTATGTAAAAGCTACGTCTAAGAAATCCTAAGTCCTTACCAAGTCTTATGGGGGATGTTGGTAAGAGTCGTTAGGAAGTATTTGGAGTCGAGTTGACTTGGCTAATTTACGGCACGAATGAGAATAAGTATCGAACAAGCCATTGCAGCGTTAATAAAGGAAAATGTAATGACAATTAATTATGTTAAAACAAGTAGAATTCTCCATCTGCATAGAAGCTAAGATAAGACAAAATTGTATTACATTTTCTAGATCATGGCTACTTGAATAAGATCGTTATAAATAAGTATAACTTATTCACACGCACCTAAGTATATGTTACTTAATTTAAAAGAGTTTACGTATGAAGTTTTTAAGACTTTGAAACTTGTTTTCTTAAAAGTTAAGAGACTTGAAGTATTTTGAAAGCTATGTGATTTGATTTGAAAGTATAAGTCTCTTGGTTATAAAAAGAATGAATTAGTTTAAGGCATAAAGTTAGTATGACGGCTTTATGGAAAGTTGGTTATAATAACTTTATGGGAGGTTAAGAGAATGGTTTTCTTCAGTAGCATAAACAAGAAATGATTTGAAATAAAGAAAGGCAAATTGTTTTAAAAGTATCAATTGCTTAAAGTCTTTAAGAAAGAAGTAACTTGATTTAGAAGCCGGTAATTGTATTTCTAAAAAGGTATTGTGACTTGTCCTGAAAGGTAGAGATGACTTGATACTACGGTTGTTAGTATCTGGGAAGTTTTATTTGAAAAAGAGTCTTTCTAAAGGAGTAGAGGTGCGTATTACGTTGGGCTAAATTCCCGGGTAGACTATATGACATTATCGACCCAGAGATGGGCCGGGCAGTATACCTTTACGGGCAGACTATATGACATTATCGACCCAGAGATGGGCCGGGCAGTATACCTTCACGGGCAGACTATATGACATTATCGACCCAGAGATGGGCCGGGCAGTATACCTTCACGCGACTATATGACATTATCGACCGAGAGATGGCGGCGGTATACCTACGAGCGAACTATATGACATTATCGACCCGAGAGATGGTAGGCGGTATACCTTCTGGGCAGACTATATGACATTATCGACCAGAGATGGGCGGGCGTATACCTTCTGAGGCGGACTATATGACATTATCGACCAGAAGATGGGCGGGCGGTATACCTTACGGAAGACTATATGACATTATCGACCCGGAGATGGGCGGGCGTATACCTTTACGCGGACTATATGACATTATCGACCCGGAGATGGGCGGGCGGTATACCTTTATGGGCGGACTATGTGGCGTTATCGCGTCGAGGTTGGGCGGGCGGTATAGGTGTCCTCGTAAAGGACCAGACTAGGTTGTGTAAGGTAAGTAGGTTATATGGAAGAGAACTTGATGATTTTCCGAAGTAAGTACGTAAGGAAGTGACTATAACCTTTATTGAGAAATGGGAAAAGATAATAAGGTACGATTAAGTTCACGAGGGGGTAATGACAGAGTAGGCTCAGGTATTTACTTCTTTTACACTTACCCATGTCATGCAGATATGTTTTAATTGTTGTACCTTATTTCCGTTCCATATTCGGTACCTGTTGTACTGACCCCCTTCGGGGGGCTGCGTTCATGCCCGCAGGTTATAGGTACCCAGGTTGGTGATCCTTGCTCGTAGGATCTCGGTTCAGTTTTTGGGAGAAAGCTCCATTTGCTCCGGAGGCTTATCTCTTGGTACAGTTTTTCCCTGAGATTGTAGATTCACGTTTATTCAGGGGTATGGCGGGGCCCTGTCCCGCCACAGTTGTTATGTTAAAACTCTTAGAGGTCTGTAGTCACATTTTGTGGGTCTGTTTGTAAAAGAAATGAGGCAACTGCTTCGGTTATATATTTATGTCCAGGAAGGTAGCCCTATCGGCTAACCTGTTGTCTTACTTAGTTGTTATTATGAGTTTCATGTATTGTTCCGCTGATCTTCTCTGATGTATACCTGAAAGGGTGCCCAGGTAGGGCACCAGTCGCGGTCCCGGGGTCGGGTCGTGACAACTTCAACCTATAAGGCCACAAGGCGCTTATTAACATTTAGATCCCTTCGTAGAACATTCTACAGAAAATTCGGCAGCACCTCCCCGCATGGCGTAAATCTCCTCTTCTATCGGGGCGGCTATCAAGCCAGCGAGGGGGTTCATATCTAACAGGGCGTGCACAATTCTACCTCACGGAAAAGCTGCAAGTCTCATGTCTGATCATGTAAATACATCTGATTCGATTACTCTTTTTGAAAAGGTTTCTTATTATTGGGCTTAAGTCAAAAGACATTGCCGATAACAACGTTCAGTTTTATATATAGTATACTTCAACTATATAGTCTAACAATCATGTAATCTCGATTACAATAGAGGACAAGATATTTACCTCGATAAGCCCATAATTATCCGAGTTTAAATGTCGATCCCTGAGCAAGGTTTAGCTCTTACTCATGCGCTCAGGCCAGCTCCAAACAACCCTTAGAAGTTCTAACCAACTTCTACTTATAACTTCAACTACGGGTGAAGATTTACTTAGGGTTGATTTGTATTGGGAAGTATAATAGTATAATGGGCTTTTCTGTAAAGGTATAACCTTAGAATACTACAAGGTATATGGCTAAGGTAATTTGGGCATTATAACAATACTTTTGAGTATTTCTACCAAGAGGGGGTGTTTTATACGAGACAACTAGGGTGGGAGTACCCCAGCCACACTACTAGGAGGGGAGGGCTCTCGGCGAGGGGAGGATGGTGTTGGGCGAGAACACTACTAAGAGGGGAGGATTTTTAACACTTAGAGATTTGTAGAATGGATGAAGAAGTCATCAAAGAGGGGTATTTATAGGTCTAGCAAAGGCCAACCAATGGCGAGATCTTGCCAAGTGCAAGTCAAGTGTAGGGCCAAGATCTTGCCAAGTGCACCTTATCCATCTACCACAAAATATCCTACCAACCCCTTGACCAAACAATGGCCATTTCGTCCACTTGAACCGCGTGCTCGATGAGAGGGTGCCAAGTGGCGCCTCTTGTTGGTCCAAAATGTTTCGTCTCTCGGAAAAATCCGCAAAAATTAAAAATGACATAGCGGAATTTTCCCTACGAAAGTGAAAGCGTTTCGCCAAAAACGACTCTAACCGGTGTTGTGCACAAAAATAAATCGTAAGCTTATTCTCGAGTTCAAATTTTCTCGTCGTCCTTACGTACATACTCAAAATACGAGGTATAACATTCTCCCCAGAAACATTCGTCCGAATGTTCCTTCTAAGTCTCAAAACAAGCGTCGCCCGTATAGTCTTCACTACTATACTTATGAGAACAAATCACGCCACACTGGCCACGAAACACTGCGCAGATACTTACATCCAAGTCTACGAAACACCTCTAACATCACCACAAACACCTCTCAAGGTCTAAAATATACTTCGCCGCCCTTCTCTTTACAAAAGAAATGATACCACTTTTGTCACTTTGCGCGAGGTTCACTCGGCGACCCAACAAATGGTGCCGGGCATCGATCCACGAGGCCGTACACTTCTTGTACACTCGAACTCTTTCTCATAACCTACCATTTAAATCTGCTTGATTTCCAAAACTGAGTTACTATCTCTAACGTGGTCATTAATAGCGGGAACACTCTGGATGGATCTCGATACTTTCCCGAACATAACAATACGAAAGACCGGACACACTGCCTCCTAAGTCGGACGACAATGCTAACATATAGGCAACCTGGCCTATTCTTCACATGAACTCAAAAGGGCCCAAAGTAACTCGGGCTAAGTTCCCTCTGTTTTCCAAAACTCGTCATACCCAACCCGGGTGGTACTTTCAAGAAGACCGACCGGCACGAACTCTAGCGTCGTCGCCGATTATCCGCCGCGATTTCTGCAGTGCGAACCTCTTCTGACAAGCTTTACCCTATCCACGATCTGTGGAACAAGCTGAACCGACTATCTGAATCTTGCCAACATCGAACCAATCGTAGGCGACTTACACTTCCGCCCCTACAAGGCTTCATAAGGCGACATACGAACATTGAAATGGTAGCTTAAACACTACCTCCACGAGACAACAATCCCGCAACTATCCACGAAATCCAAACAACGGCGAGGCGAATGCGGTCTGAGACTACTTTGAGTTCTTAACACATGCTTGGTAAAACTTTTAGAAAAGCGAAAATAGCCACCACGGGCTTCACATGCGCCATAAGGTGAAGGTAGGCACCCGTGCAACCTTACAACCTTTACGATATAAACAACACTGCTTGAGCACTCGGTCTTTGCTGAAGACAAGGCGGGTGACCTCGCGGCGACTCTTGGTCGGATCGTCCACGAATTGTCTGTTGGTTAACTTAACACAGGCTAACACCTCGTGACCCTACAAGGCGGGACCACCATAAGCGACCCCACCACCATACATGCGGGTTGACCCGCAACATGGCCTCAACCCTACCCGCATCGCGCAAAACACTAGCTCCCGATCCGAATAATTTCACAAATCATGTTCACGAAAACCTAGCGGTCTTCCTAGCTCGACTACCTTCTTTCAAATCACGCTACTCGGGGACTTATCCCACAAACATAGCCACGTGCACTATGCACTCAGATAAGGATCAAACATAACACTACACCTATACTCGAGATGGCACTTACCTCTAAGGTCTCTACGTATAAAACTCTAAGGCTCACACTTTCTCTATCCCCCAAATCTTACTCGGTTAACTAACCAAGATCTCTAATCCCAACTGACACACTGCTATCAGAACATAGCACTTAAGGTATACTCACCTTATCACATAAACAAAACTTTAGAGGGTTAAAGATATATCTATATCTCTTGCTCACTTAGTCGTTCTAATCAAACACCTTAGTGCAGCGTAGCTAAGGAAGGTGACGAACTACCCACCGAACACGAAGGCCAAGTCCTCCTGCAAGGACACTCTTGACACGGACCACGGCGGTCATAGGTACAACAAGTACCAACCAAAGGCGACATTCCACGGGATGGCGTGCATGCATCTGTGAGCGGAAGCCACGGAGTTCGACCAACTCTGCATACCCGAGCGTCACGAACCTGCGGAGGACCTGCGCTGGTGGGCGTGCGTAATCTAATCTGCGGTGAGGTGACTGCCTCGAAAGTTACCAAAGGACCTTGCTGCTCGGCCTCTTACTGTCGCCCTTGGTTAACCCGTCGATCTCTCGTTCTCGCTGCTGCGCGTAAGCCCGATACGAGGCCATGCTCGAGCCTAAGCGAAGAATTACTTTGCACAACCTCTCTTAGATAGTCATCAAGACTCGCGGTACATCGGTACACTCTGGTAGCCAAATCCATATCTAATGTAGGTCGCCTTTTTGCAATCTATATTCTGTCCCGATCGTGGGCGAAGGTTCAAATGTCATGGCGCGTGGGCTACGCCGCCGTGCTAAACTCTGCTTTGGGGCTAGTGGCGTCGCAAAACTCCCGAATGAAGCACCACCCGGTGATGATTGGGCACTGTGCCCACGTAACCCTCTGCTACTCTCGCGGCTCCTCGGTGCGCTTGTCCTCCGGGGCGGGTTTGCCTACGCGGAGGCATAGCGATGAGAAAGAAATCGTTAGAGGTCGACTTACAACACGGCTCTGAGGCACGATCTCGAGTGAGAAGAGTAGAAACCAATCCTAAATATCCTATAGCCTCACGATTATTGGCGTGGTGCACAACACCGATAATCAAGACTCTCTTGGAATCTGATGCGTAGACACTTTCAGGATTAAGCGCTCACGATACCACTTTTGTCACGACCCGTTCGGGGCGTGGTAGTGCCTTACCCGGGCACCCCAGTAGTCATACATCAGAGTAATCAGCAGAATATAAAATAACCAAGATATGAAACAGTATAAATTGAGACACAGATATCTGAAGAAAGTTACCTTTCGGCATAAATAATAATAACAACTCTTTCAAAATGAACAGTTTAATCCTTTCTTTACAAACCCTGCCCACAAAAGACATTGCCGATAACAACGTTCAGTTTTATATATAGTATACTTCAACTATATAGTCTAACAATCATGTAATCTCCAATTACAATAGAGGGACAAGATATTTACCTCGATAAGCCCATAATTATCCGAGTTTAAATGTCGATCCTGAGCAAGGTTTAGCTCTACTCATGCGCTCAGGCCTCCAAACAACCCTTAGAAGTTCTAACCAACCTACTTATAACTTCAACTACGGGTGAAGATTTACTTAGGGTTGGTTTTGTGGTGACGGGAAGTATAATAGTATAATGGGCATTATAACAATACTTTTGAGAGTATTTCTACCAAGAGGGTGTTTTATACGAGACAACTAGTTTGGGGGAGTACCCAGCCACACTACTAGGAGGGGAGGGCTCTCGGCCAAGGGGAGGATGGTGTTGGGCGAGAACACTACTAAGAGAGGAGGATTTTTAACACTTAGAGATTTGTAGAATGGATGAAGAAGTCATCAAAGAGGGTATTTATAGGTCTAGCAAAGGCCAACCAATGGCGAGATCTTGCCAAGTGCAAGGCAAGTGTAGGGCGAATCTTGCCAAGTGCACCTTATCCATCTACCACAAAATATCCTACCAACCCCGGCCAAACAATGGCCATTTCGTCCACTTGAACCGCCCACAGCGTGCTCCAGTGAGAGGGTGCCAAGTGGCGCCCTCTTGTTGGTCCAAAATGTTCGTCTCTCGGAAAAATCCATAAAAATTAAAAATGACATAGCGAATTTTCCCTACGAAGCTGAAAACGTTTCGTCGAAAAACGACTCTAACCGGGTGTTGTGCACAAAAATAAATCGGCCAAGCTTATTCTCAAGTTCAAATTTTTCTACGTACGTCCTTACGTACATACTCTGAAAATACGGGGTATAACAAAACCAACCTATCGGTGACCTGCACTTCCTCCCGTATAAGGCCTCATAAGGCGCCATCTGAATACTAGAATAGTAGCTGTTATTATAAGCAAACTCCACGAGAGGTAAATGATCCTCCCAGCTACCCCTGAAATCAATAACACAAGCCCGCAACATATCCTTAAGTGTTTGGATAGTGCGCTCGACCTGTTCGTCGATGCGAGGTGAAAGCCGTCTTGAGACTCACTGCGTCCCTAATTCATGCGGAAAGACCTCCAGTTAGCGTGGCGGGCTCCTGCATGCGAAATAATCGATCTGAGGAACTGCATGCGGTCTCACAATCTCTCGATATCTGATGGCATAATCCTCGTGAAAAAGTCGTCATTTGGAAGAAAATGGGCTGATTTCATCGGCACTGTCGACAATAACCGGATGGAATCATGCTTCTCCGAGTGTGAGGTAACCACGTAATAAAATCCATATTTACCACCTCCACTTCCAAGTCGGAATATCAATAGCACTGCAACGACCAGACACGGTGCTCAACCTTAACTGCGACAATTTGAGCCGTGCCACGAACTCCATAGCGTCCTCTTGCCGTCCACCAATAGATACACACGAGGTCATGGTACATCTTAGTCGACCCGGGTGAATAGAATAACGAGCATGCGCTTCCCGAGAATCTGGCGAAGTCTGTCCACATCGGGAACACCTGGCCGGCCCTCGAATATTAGCACCGTCGGTGCTATCTCAAATAGACTCTTCTCACTCCCGAAGTGTTGTATCTCGTCTGTACCATAATCGGATCCTCGCGCTGTCGCCTCTTCACCTCGCCGGCGATGGAAGACTCGGCAACCTCTCGAACCGAACTCCGCTACTATCGAATCAACTAATGAACCCCGAGGCTCGCTGGCGATGTAACTCGGACCATATCCGCCTCTGCTGGCGCATCGTGACGGACTACCCATCGATCTGCGACTAAGGGCATACTGCGACTCTGGCCTTCCACGGGTGATATAGAATGTCGGCATCATAATCCTTAGCGGCTCCAACCACCGTCTGCGCAAGTTCGGATCCTGCGGTGAAGATATCACGGAACTCTTGTGAGTGCGTGTAAATGTCCATGAACTCCATATAAATAATGTCTCCGGATCTTGAGGCATGAATCACTGCTGCCGACTCAAGTCATGTGTGGGATAGTTCTTCTCATGCTTCCTAATTTGTCGAGATCGTAGCTATAACTTTGCCGTCTTTGCGTCATGCGCAGCGCTCAGACACTGACGCGTCACAATAAACCACGTATCCACCTAAACCTGCGGAAGAGTAAGCTGAGGCGATCGTCAATTTCTCCTTTAGCAGCTGGAAACTATCCTCAAGCATCAGTCGGCGGAACATAGGCGCTACGAGTCATCTTAGTCAAAGGTCTTGATATGGAAGCAAACTTCTCCACAAACCTCAGATAATAACCCATGAAAGCCCAGCTGCGCACCTCGGTCGGTGTAGTGGGTGGGGCCAAGTCTTGGCGCCTCAATCTTTCTTTGTGTCAACCCGAATACCATCGGCCCCGATAACATGCCCTAAGAAAGCCACTGAAGCTAACCAAAACTCGCATTTCGAGAACTTGGCATACAACTGCCGGTCTCGGAGGACTCCCAACACCGTTCTCAAATGATCCGCATGCTCCTGCTCTGTGCGCGAATAAACCAAGATATTATCAATGAAAACTATCATGAACGTATCCAAGAATGGCTTGAACACCCGGTTCATCAAATCCATGAATACCGCCGGGGCGTTGGTCAACCCGAAAGACATTACCACGAACTCATGGTGCCCATCTGGGTCACGAATGCGATCTTTGGGATATCTGCCTCTCTAACTCGCACTTTGATGATAACCGGTCGCGAGTCTATCTTGGAGAAATATCTACGCACCTGCTGGTCAAACAAATCATCAATCACGGGGAGGATATACATTCTTGATAGTTACCTTATTGTTGCACATGTCAACACATCTGGCGTCCGTCCTTATTCTTTACGAATAACACTGGCGCTCCCAAGGGAGAAACACTTGGCCTGATAAAGCCTTTCTCCAGCAAGTCCTTCAGCTGATCCTTCAATTCCTTCAACTCGGTAGGTGCCATCCTGTATGGCGGAATGGATATCGGTCGAGTGTCTGGCGCCAAATCAATGCAAAACTCAACCTCCCTCTCAGGAGGATACGCTCGTGCAGGAACACGTGCGAAAACTCTCTAATGGCCGAGTGGCCAGAAGGTCGGTATCTCGACCTCGATGTCGAATACTCGAACCATATGGTAGATATACCCTTTCCGCACCATATTCCTAGCCTTGAGGTAAGAAATAAACTTACCCCTCGGCGACGCAGTATTCCCCTTCCACTCGATAACCGTCTCGCCAGGAAACTGGAACCGAACTAATCTCTCTCTACAGTCTACATTGGCATAGCAAGACGCTAGCCAATCCATACCCATAATCACATCAAAGTCTGTTATATACAACTCTATCAAGTCGGCTGAAGTCGACGGTATATAGTCATTGGGCAAGCCTTATATACGCTCGGCTATCAAGAATCACCATTTGGCGTAGCCACCTCAAAAGGTTTTATGGACTCGGGCTCTATCCACTATTCTACCGAGCAATATGAGGAGATATATATGACAAGGTAGAACACGGATCTATCAAAGCATATCATCACAACAAGAAACCAATAATGTACTGTGGCGACATCGGTGGCGCCTCGCAGTCACGGCAGTGGACATAGCATATATGCGGTTACGAGGACCGCCAGGCTGGACCCCTACCGCTGACCTCTGCAGCGGCTGCGGCCGTGAACACCACGCCCTCAGGCGCGACCACCGAAGGCGAAGATCCGACAAGCCCGGCCACTGTGGTGAACCATAACACTCTCGCGCTGGGGGCAGACAATCCCTCTTGAGATGGACCTGCGGCCCACAAGAGTAACAAGCCCGAACCCATCTGGCACTCGCCGGATGAGACCTCCGCGTCGAATGCAGCGAGATGTGGGTGGTCTCGATTGGTGGCGATCTCTGCCTCCTGAAACCCGAAACCACGGAGCCACGACTGCTCTGAATGACCCGTGATCGGGCCTCACGCGGCGAGAAGGAGTACTGCGTGGCTGAAATGTGGACCTGGTGCTGCTGCTGAAATTTGCCGCCTCAGCGCCTGAGACCTGCTGTCTAGCCTCTTGGGGTGGCCTAAATCTAGGCGATCCTGCCTCTCTCTGTCCTCGATCCCTGCGCATACGCTGCATCTGGCAATATCCATCCACAGGTGAAGAGCCACCCCCAGCATCGATGTCGTCATATGGTCTAACCCCGTCACATATCGATGAACCACATGCGCCATGTCGGCTACAATGGTGTCGCATACACAGCCAGAGTCAAACTCAGTGTATTCTCGATAGTCCTCGATCACGCCTCGAGGTCAAGAATCTATCTCTGCGGGCTCTCCTCGTCTCGGGGCAGAAGTGATCCGGGAAAGCCTCTGTGAACTCCTCCCGAATAGTGGAAGAGCATCCTGCTCTCGACAACACCCATGACTCAAACCAATTTAACGCAATATCGCGTAACGGTAAGCTAGCATGGACTCGGTCTCAGGGCCCTAAGCACTGCATGGTCAGCTGGCTGCCGAACAAACTCCTGTGGATCCTCGCCGAATCTCGAACCATAGAACTTCGGGTGGATGACAACTGAAATCCGAATCAAGTAAGCCCATCGACTCTGAGGTTGGCGCTGCTCTGTCGTGTTGCCACCTTATCTTTGGTCAATAACGGATCTGCTCCCGTAATCTCTATACTCGGCCACAGGTGTGGGGTGGAAACTCGTCTGCGGTCTCGATGGCGCTTCCGCCTCGAACTCCGTGAAATTTGGCGGCGTCGTGGAACTTCGCCGCCCGAAACATCATCTCCGGTAAGGCGGGCTGTGCCTCGTGACCTCCGCGTCCAGCTGCGGCTCCTCCGGTGCCTTGCCGCCGGGCGCGGTTGCCTTGCGTGGAGGCATAAGCGATACATAAAGAAAACATCGGAGGAGGTTGACTATAACACGGCTCTATTGCACGATCTTAGAGTGAAAGAATGAAACCAATCCTAAATATCCTGCGGCCTCACGATTATAGATGTAGTGCGACTGCACGATAATCAAGACTCTACTGAACGATGCGTAGACACTTTCAGAGGACTAAGCGCTTTGATACCACTTTAGTCACGACCGGACCGGGCGCGGCGGTACCCTACCAGGGCATCGCATCGGTATCATCGAGAGAATAGCGTGGAACATACATAACACATAACTTATAAAAGGTAAACATCAACGGCGGTAGATAAATTTTGCCTTATAAAACATACTTAATCAAAGTATAGCGGTACAACTTATTCTTACTGACCCAAAACACATACGTGACCACGGACCTCTAAGAATAACAAGCGTGGCGGGATAGGGCCGCCATACCCACGAATGTACATAATACCTATAGCATCGGGGAAAAATGCTGTACCAACAAAACAAGCCTCGGAGAAATGGAGCCTCGACACCGGACACAGTGATCCTAAGAATGAGGATCCACCACTGCTTACCACTACATGTGGCATGAGCGGCCCAGGAAGGGTCGATTACCTGATATGTACCAAGTATGTAAAGCGGAAAATCATAATAATGATATCATAAGTCTAAAAAGTAGTGAGTCATGGAAGAAAATCTGTCTGATTGCATGCCTTACTAACAATGAGAGTAACAAGTATATACTTTCTTTGCATAAAAATAGGAGGCTCGTGATCAAAGCAGGGTCCCTCTCGTAGTATCAATAAGCACCCTACTCGCAGGACTATTTCACGCGTAGGTCCTGTGGACCCGCGTGAGGTATTCCTCGCATAGGTACCGCCAGCGTGGGACTATTTCACCCGCATAAGCCCATAAGGACTCGCATGAGGTATTCCTCGCATCATGGGTAGCAAATCCACGGAACAGGTGGTATAACGATCTTGGGGATTCACCCCTCATTTATACTCTTACCCTGAAGAATGTGGTATAACGATCTTGGGGATTTACCCCTCATTTATACTCTTACCCTGAAGAAGGAGGAATCACGTCTTGGCGCTTCCCCCAATTTCATACTCTTACAATGGAGAAGGTGCTATAACGATCTTGGGGCTTGCCCCTCATTTATACTCTTACCCTATCTCAATCGGTCTTCAAACATAACATAAATAAGTTAAGAAAACTCCTAACTTCTTATTAGACTTGTTCATATACCTTCTTATTTTAGTTTACTTAAGGCACTAACATATCTTAATAAAAGAAATCCGGGAATTTAAACTAAAGTACTACATACGTCTATTCTTTTGAAAATGACTCTTTTTCATATAAAACCTTTGGGCAATTGATGTCTTAAAATCAATTTGCCTTTCATAAATCAAGTCATTTGTCCTTACATATCTTATTTAGAGTAAATCTCTCCTTATTATCCTTTCATAAAACTAATAACCCAACTTCCCATAAAATGGTTATATTAATCTTATACTTTAGTAAAATTATACTTTTCCCATAACCAAAGGACTTATACTTTTTAAAATGAAGCAAGTATTATATACTTAAAACAAGTAAGGATATCAAATCTTGTACGTCTACCGTACTATATGGGTACAACTACTCATGCTCAAGAGATAGGAAAGTTTCACATACCTCTTCGGTCAATCCACTTGCTAAGCCCAAAATACCGCAAGTAATATGTCAACCTATAATGACCATAATACGTTTATTAACCTCTAATTCAATGTAGAGTATTCCAAGTTCAAAGTTACTAATTCCTATGCAAAATTGGGCAGCATTTCCTTTGTTTCTACATACTTTGCCACCTTTTTAAAGGCCGAATTCAACATCCAAACGTCACATTTAAGGCCCAACAATCCAAACATTTCAAAAGGGATTACACACTTAAACTAAGATGTGTAAAATTCTGCCTGATGTACAACAACTAACTTAACAAGTTTAAGGTAGTTTTTAGGCTACAACATGCTCACATAACCTTCTTAACCAATTCTTTCATACCCAGCCATATTTCTTACATGCAATGAATCTAAGAGCATTATTTACTACTACAAATCCCTTCTCCTTCACATGCAACATCAATAACTAGCTACAAGAGAAGAATTGTTACCTTAGAGCTTTAGCCAAAATTATCCTAACAATTTTGCTAGCCTCCTTTCCAAGAACACCACCACAATAGCTTTCTGAAGCTAGCCACAAGCTTCCGTCTTGCCACACTTTTTCAGATTTTCCCTTAAGCTTGAATTTCTCTTGAAATTCTAGAGAGAAGTGAGAGCTTTAGTTTAGAGAGAGAGAAGGACTTTGAAAGATAACCAAGTCTTCAAGACTTGGTCAATATAAAGGGCATGCAAAAATCAGATGGGGGGACAACATCACCCTCATGGCCTTTTAAAGAAGAAATCGATTTTCCTCGATTTTCGCGAAATCCGCCTCGGCGCGGCCTGCGGCGGCGCCACGCGCTACAACTCGCCACCTCACAGAACTTCGGCGCGTGGTACGCAACTTCAGCGACCCCTCAGAATATCCGTGTGCGACCCTGCATCCGGCCTTGCGGCCACCCGCTCTGCGAAACACATTTCTGTCCGACTGCGCACTGAACTTGTAACTCCCATGACTTTCGACTCCGATGTCCTATCGACGAACGGTCGGTTGCGTTGGAAACGAGACTCAACGAAATACGCACTCGGTCTTTGAAACGCGGAACTCTCAATGTAGCGGGTCATAACCCGCTTCAAAGTTACTAAAACCGTCAAAACAATCCAGTTAACCTATCTTTGAAAATTTTAAGTCTTACTCCCTTTAAATGCGCTCTCACGTAAGGCGAACGACGGGGTATAACATATATGAGACCGTACTTGAAATTATATGAGATTTCATTAGATGAAGTATACGAGACTTGATTTATATGAAGTATAAATGACTTGATTTTGGGAAAGAAGAAGTAACTTGATTTGAAGAGTAAACTTGTCTTGATTTGTAAATTATAAGTTACCTGATTTGAAAAGAGTAAGTAACTTGATTTGCCAAATGAGGATCTAAAATGAAAGATTGTTAGATATATTCCCTTGATAGTACTTTGGGGTTTTTAAAATGAATTTCATTGTGTGTGTAGGGTACACGAGATGTTGGTACCTATGTTTGTCTAAAATGAAGTTCATTGTGTGTGTATGGTACACGAGATGTTGGTACCTAGGTTTGTCCAAAATGAAGTTCCTTGTGTGTGTATGGTACATGACTTGTTGGTACCTAAGATTGTTTAAAATGAAGGTTCATTACGTGTGTATGGTACATGATATGTTGGTACCTAAGCTTGTTTAAATGGAAGATTTTATATGTGTTTGGTACATGATATGTGGTACCTTGGCATAATTAAATGGAAGATTTTATGTGTTTGGTACATGATATATTGTTACACCCCGTAAGTCCAGGACATGTTTAAGAGAATGTATGTAAGGAACACAAGACTTGAAATTGGTACGAAAGGAAGAATTGTTTTTAAGCGGAAAAATCTTAGAAACGTCGGAAAGGAAAAATGTTCGTTGAGGAGAATTGGATTCTCAAAATGCATTAATTGAGGATTATGGAATGTATTATCATTATGGAAATTTATTTTTCTGGATTTGGTCACGTGGGGCCCAGAAATTTACGTTTAGTGGGACCCACGAGGGTTACATAATTTTATGGATGAATGGGAGGGCGACACGTGGCACCCCCACTATGGTCTTGGGAGAAAATTGCAAGGATAGAATGGTCATTTGACCATTGTATAGATGAGAAAGTCTTTCTAGGCATTGGCTTGATTATATTGACTAAGTCGAAAGTCGAGAGCTTGATAATATTGACCACATCCTAGCCTTCCATTTGGATTTATCCTAGCCTTTGATTTATTTATATATACTACTACTACTACTACTACTACTACTACTAGAAAGACATCCCACACTTAGAAAAAATTGCAAGAACTTGAGTTCTTGGAACAAGAAGCTCTCGGGTTTGGAGAAAAAAGGGAGAAGAAAATTTTTAGTTTGTGGTTCATTAGTCACAATACTTTAACCCAAGGTTCCTAGGGTATTGTAAGGATATCTCAATAGAAAGATCCGGAAAAAGCAGCGTTTTTTCACGTTAGTATGAGCTAAACCCTAGGGTGTTCTTCAACTTTGAAGATAGAACTTGAAGAGGAGTTCTTCATTAGCTTCTAAGGAGTAATTGGAGCGGATTGAAACATAAGAAGAGGAGCTAAGAGTTGCTAAGGATCGACTTGTAATCTTGGATTATATTTGGGCTAAATGAGGTAATAATCTTCGTCTTACTATTGTAATTGAAGTTTCCATTTTATGATAAGTTAGAAATGAGCATGTGATATATGTTATGAATATTGATAAGTGTTATGGAATTTTAGAAGCTCAAATCCAAAAATGGACAAGTTAGCCATTAATGTTGTAATTAATTTGGACGGTAGTTATAATCGTCGCATGTTAAAGGAAGAAAGGAATTTAGTTGTTGTAATTGTTATTATGTATATATCATGTTGGAATAACAACTTGGATTGAAAAGGAATCAAACGGAAATTGACATTTGTTGTAGGCATGGATTGTAGCCGAGAATTGCACTTATTAATTGGACAGTTTTATATTAATTGTGGGGAAGAATTTTACACGTCCTGTTAAGGCGTGTAATCCCCTTTGTATTTGCTGAATTGTTGAGCCTTAAATGTGGTGTTTGGTTATTGAATTCGGGCCTTGAAAAAGGTGGAAAAGTATGTAGAAACAAAGGAAGTGCTGTCCGATTTTTCGTAGAATTTAGTGACTTTGCACTTAGAATATTCTACGTTTGAAGCTAGAGGTTAATGGACGTATTATGGCCATTATAGGTTGAAGTACTAAGTATAGCGTATTCTACTTAAAGGATGGAATAACTATCAAGGTTGAAGTACTTTGGAGCATTTTGCTACTTGTCGATAATCGTCGCGAGCTATGTGAAACTCTTCCTTCTTTTGACATGATTCTATGTATGAAGTATACATGTGGTACTATTCCATGATTCCTTCTACTCTTAGAAGTTAAAAGGTAGGTATGTTGATTTACTCTATGTAAAAGATACGTCTAAGTTATCCTAAGTCTTTACCAAGTCTTATGGGGGATGTTGGTAAGAGTCGTTAGGAAGTATTTGGAGTCAAGTTGACTTTGCTAAGTTACTGCACGAATGAGAATAAGTATCGAACAAGCCACTGCAGCGTTAATAAAAGAAAATGTATCGGCAATCAATTAAATTAAAATGAGTAGAATCCTCCATCTGCATAGAAGCTAAGATAAGACAAAATTGTATTACATTTTCTAGATCATGGCTGTTTTAAGTCGTTATAAATAAGTATAACCTATTCACAACGCATAAAAGTATATGTTACTTAATTTAAAAGAGTTCACGTATGAAGTTTTAAGACTATGAACCTTAAATTCTTAAAAGGTTAAGAGACTTTATTTTTCAAGTTATGGGACTTGATTCTTAAAGGAAGAAATGACTTGATTTAAAAAGTATAGAACACTTGATTTGGAAAGTATTGACTTCTTGATACTCTAAGTTAAAGAGATTTAATATTCTAAGTTAAGAAACGTGTTTCTTAAAAGTTAAGAGACTTGAAGTATTTTGAAAGCTATGTAATTTGATTAGAAAGTATAAGTCTCTTGGTTATAAAATGAATGAATTTGTCTAAGACATAAAGAGTTATAACGACTTTATGGGAAGTTGGTTATTACAACTTTATGGAAGATTAAAAGAATGGTTTTCTCCAGTAATGTAAGCAAAGAAATGACTTGAAATAAAGAAGGGCAAATTGGGTTAAAAGTACCAATCGCTTAAGGTTTTAAGGAAATAAGTCACTTGATTTAGAAGCCTATAATTGTATTTCTAAAGAGGTATTGTGACTTGTCTTGAAAAGTAGATATGACTTGATACTACGGTTATTAGTATCTTGGAGGTTTTATATGAAAAAAGTCATTTTTAAAAGAATAGAAGTACGTAGTACTTTGGGATTAATTCCCGGATTTTATAATGACATGTTAGTGCCTTAAGTAAACTAAAATGGGGGTGTTTATAAATAAGGTTAATAAGAAGTTAGGGGATTTCTTAACTTGCTTATGTTATGTATGATAAGTCGGTAGCACTTATGTTATGTATGATAAGCCGGTAGTTCTTATGTTATGTATGATAAGCCGGTAGCGCTTATGTTATGTATGATAAGCCGGTGGTGCTTATGTTTTGTATGATAGCCTTTGGGGCTAGTGTTATGAGTATAAATGCGGGGTAAACCCCGAGGCGTTATACCTCCACGAGTATAAATGCGGTATACACCCAAGACGTTATACACCTCCTGAGTATAAATGCGGGGTAAACCCCCAAGACATTATACCTCTTCATGGATTTGCTACCCATGATGCGAGCATGGCGTATTTTCTCATTGCGGGCCCGTAGGGCCTAAGCGGGTGAAATAGTCCTGTGCGGGTGAAATAGTCCTATGCGAGGAATACCTCATGCGGGTCCACACGACCTATGCGGGCGGATACAATCTATGCGAGGAATACCTCATGCGGGTCCACACGACCTATGCGGGCGGATACAATATATGCGAGGAATACCTCATGCGGGTCCACTCGACCTATGCGGGCGGATACAGTCTATGCGAGGAATACCTCATGCGGGTCCACATGACCTATTCGGACGGATACAGTCTATGCGAGGAATACCTCATGCGGGTCCATACGGCCCTTGCGGGTGAAATAGTCCCAAGAGTAGGATTGCTAAATGATACATGGGCGGTGACCTAAGTTGATCATAAGCTTCCTATTTTTATCACGATTATACCTTTATGGGCAAACTTATGTGACTTTATCGCGTCCCAGATTGGGCCGGGCAGTATAGGCGTCCCTCCATAAAAAAAACCGGATTTATGTTATGAAAGGTAAGTAAGTTATATGGTAATGAACTTGATGTTTCTTCCTAAGTATGCATGTAAGAATATGATGTTAATTCTCAGTGAAAGAAGGAAAAGAACGGGTAATGTACGATGTATTTCAGGAGTTAAAATGGCACGGTAGGATCTGGTATTTCACTTTTATACTTGCCCCTGTCATTCTTTTGTACAGTTATGATTTGTTTACTGTACCTTATTTTTTTTCGTTCCATATTCGGTACTTGTTGTGCGGCCCCGCCCAGTGCGTTCATGTCACGAGTTTAGGTACACAGTTGTGGATCCGCGGGCTTAGGATCCTGGTTCAGCATTTTGAGATGGCTCCAATGTTCTGGAGCTTGTCATCATGGTTATGTATATGCAGGGGTACGGCGGGGCCTTGTCCCATCATAGTATTTGTCAAAACTCTTGAGGTCTGTAGTCATATCTTGTGGGTCGCTTTGTAAAAAAAAAAGGGAGGTAACTGCTTTTGGTGTTACATATTTATATGTATCCAGGAAGGTAGCCTTATCGGCTAACCTATTATTTATTTCTTGTTAAGTTTAAGTATGTATGTTCCGCTACTATTCTCTGATGTATACCTGTAAGGGTGCCCAGGTAGGGCGCCAGTCGCGGGCCCGGGGTCGGGTCGTGACATATATGGTACCTTGGCATAGTTAAATGGAAGATTTTATATGTGTTTGGTACATGATATGTGGTACCTTGGCATAGTTAAATGGAAGATTTTATATGTTTTTGGTACATGATATATAGTACCTTGGCATAGTTAAATGAAAGATTTTATATGTGTTTGGTACATGATATGTGGTACCTTGGCATAGTTAAAGGGGAGATTTTATATGTGATTGGTACATGATATGTGGTACTGTCACGACCCGACCCCGGGCCCACGACTGGTGCCCTACCTGGGCACCCCTTACAGGTATACATCAGAGAATAGAAGCGGAACATACAAATCTCATAAAATACTTAGACAGTAAATATCAACATGCTAGACGATACAGCCACCTTTCGGGAAATATACATAACCCAAAATAAAAACAGTTACATCTTTGTTCTTACAACCCAATCCATAGGATATGACTACAAACCTCTAAGAATAACAAGCGTGAGCAGGCGCGCCATACCCAGAATGTACATAAATCTACAACATCAGGGAAACCGTACCAAAAGACAATCCTCCGGAGAAATGGAGCTTCTGACACCTGATCAGTGATCCTAAGAATGAGGATCCACCACCTTCTTACCCTACTGCGGCATGAACACACCCGAGAAGGGTCGATTACACAATATGTATCAAGTATGTAAAACTGGAAAATACTGCAATTTACATCATAAGTCTAAAATAAAGCTGGAGACATGTATGATAATCAAATTAACAGTATACTGTGCCTTACTAACAATGAGAGTAAAATATACATTTCCGGTTTAAAAATAGGAAACATGTGATTTACCTAGGACCATCCGCCCGTAGTATTATCACGCAATCCTACTCCTGGGACTATTTCACCCCATAGGCCGTATGGACCCGCATGAGGTAACTTCCTCGCATAGGACTGGTCCGCTCCGCATAGGACTATTTCACCCGCATGAGCCCTACGGAATCGCATGAGGTATTCCTCGCATCGTGGGTAGCAAATCCACAGAATATGCAAATGCTACAAGCCCTGGGAATGATCCCGTAATGAACAATATATCACAAGCACAACCGGCTACTATAAATAACATAAACAAGTTAAGAAACCTCTTAACTTCTCCTTGACTTAATTAGCATACACTCTCATTTCTTTTAACTTAAGGTACTATCGTATCATGAAAGATCCGGGAATTTGACCCAAAGTACTACGTACTTCTATTCTTTTTAAAAAGACTTTTTTTCATATAAAACTCCAAGATACTAATAGCCGTAGTATCAAGACATATCTACTTATCAATACAAGTCACAATACCTTTTAGAAATACATTTATAAGCTTCTAAACCAAGTGACTTTTTACTTTAAAACTTTAAGCAATTGATGCCTTCAAATCAATTTGCCTTTCTTCCTTTCAAGTCATTTTATCTTTATTTACATCACTAGAGTAAACCATTCTTTTAACTTTCCATAAAGTTATTATAACCAACTTCCCATAAAGCCGTTATACTAACTTTATTCTTTAGACACTTACATTCTTTTCATAACCAAGAGACTTATACTTTCAAAAACCAAGTATCATATACTTTCAAAATACTTCAAGTCTCTTAACTTTTAGAAACTAAGATATCCTTAATCTTTAAAACAAGTGAGTTAATTCCCTAACTCAACCAACTTGGACATTCTTAAAACAAGTCAAGGATATCAAATGAAACTAAATTCATCAAAATCTCGTACGTCTACCGTACTATATATTTACAACTACTCATGCTCAAGAGATAGGAAAGTTCCACATACCTCTTCGGTTCAATCCACTTGCTAAGTCCAATATGTAAATGCGTAGTATGTCAACCTATAATGACCATAATACGTCTATTAACTTCTAACTTCAAACGTAGAATATTCTAAGTGTAAAGTCACCAAATTCTACGGAAAATCGGATAGCACTTCCTTTGTTTCTACATATTTTTCCACATTTTTCAAGGCCCGAATTCAATAACCAAACATGCCACATTTAAGGCTCAACAATGTAGTTATTAAAAGGGGATTACACGCATAACAAGATGTGTAAACTTCTGCCCCACAATTAATACCAAGCAATTCAATAACCAATGCCATTTTCGGCCATAAAGTACAACAATGCAAAGTCTTATCCAATTACTTTTTCAATCCAAGTTGTTTAGTCTTACATGTTATATAGCCGCAATTGATTATAACAACTACAATCTTCAATTAGATAACGGTGATTCTAACTATCGACCAAATTGTATTTCAATTTCAAATGGCTAACAGTCATTTCGTTTAAGCTTCCAATATCCATAACACATGAATATCGATACATATATCTCATGCTTGTTAAAATGTAAAGCTACAACAATAAGTAATCTTATAACACTTAAGAGAACAAGATTGTTACCTTGACGAGCCTTAATCCAACTTCAAGATCCGAAGTCGCTCCCTAGAAACTTAGAGCCTCTCCTTGACACTTAAATCCTCCACTTGAAGCCATTAGAAGTTCACAAACAACTTTCCTTCAATTTCCAATCCAAACCTATGAAAGCGACTTAGGTTTTCACCTTGCGACTAATGCAAAAGCGACACTTTTCAGGAACTTTCTATTGAGATACCCTTACAATACCCTTAGGAACCTTGGTTTAAAGTATTGAGATTATTGAACAACAAATGAAATTTTTGTTCTTGAATGCACTTAACGAGAGCTCCTCAATGAGTCTTCAAAGTTTTCAAATTTTTCTAAGTGTAGAAAGCCTTGTCTTGCTACTAGTGTTATTATATAACAACATGGAGGGTCAAGATTAGAACAAATGGGTGGTTTGGATGCATTTCATTAAAAGATCAAGCCAAGTGGGCTCTTTGACCTAGTCATAAACTCAAGCTCTTAGCTTGCAAGACTTGGTCATCTTTACATTAGTCAAATGACCTTTCAATCCTTGGTCCATTCAACCATGACCATCCAAGGGGGAGGGGGGGGTGATACATGTCACCCTCCCATTCGTCGCAATATTTCTTTTTCCGACATTTCCATAATTTTGATAAATTTTTACTAGTCTCAAATCTTAACATTTTTGAGTTCTTACGTACGTTCTTATAAACATATCCTGGAATTATGGGGTGTAACATTCTTCCTGTTACACCCCGTAACTCCAGGACATGTTTAAGAGAATGTACGTAAGGAACTCAAGACTTGAAATTGGTACGAAAGGAAGAATTGTTTTCCCGACGGAAAAATCTTCCAAACGTCGGAAAGCAGAAATGTTCGTTGAGGAGAATTGGATTCTCAAAATGCATTAATTGAAGAAGTATGGAACTTATTATCATTATGGAAATTTATTTTTACGGATTTGGTCACGTGGGGCCCGCTGAAATTTTACGTTTTGTGGGGCCCACGAGGGTTACGTAATATTGTGACGAATGGGAGGGCGACACATGTCACCCCCCCTTAAATGGTCTTGGACGAAATTACATGGGCAAAAGGGTCATTTGACCCTTGTTAGGAAGACAAGTCTTGCAAGTAGTAAAGCTTGATATATTTGACTTAGTCAATGGGACCACTAGCTTGATATTTAGAAGAACTTCATCCAAACCACACATATGTACAAATCTTGACCCTCCATGTTACTATATAAGTATACTATTAGTGAGACAAGCTTTCTATACTTAGAAAATTTTCAAGAAAATTTGATGAACAAGAGCTTGTGCTCTCGGGTTCAACAAGAAGGAAAAAGAATTTTTTTGTTTGTTATCCAATAAGCTCCACACTTTAAACCAAGGTTCATGAGGGTATTGCAAGGATATCTCAATAGAAAGATCCCAGAAAAATAGCGTTTTCGTATTAGTCGCAAGGAGAAAACCTAGTTACTTTTCTAGGTTTTGATTGGAAGATTTAAGGGAAGTGGTTTGTGATATTCTAAGGGTCTCAAGTGGCGGATTGAAGTGTCTAGAAGAGGCTCTAAGTTGCTAAGGAGCGACTTCGGATTTGAAGTTGGACTAAGAATCATTGAGGTAATAATCTTGTCTCTTAAGTGTTACAAGATTATATATTGTTGTTAGCCTTACATGGTTGCTAGCATGAAGTATATGTGTTGAAGTTTTATAAGTATTATGGATTAATTGTAGCCTTAAATCCGAAATGTCATATAAACCATTTGAAGTTGGATTACAATTTGGTCGTTAATTAGAATCGTCGCATGTTACTTACTTGAAGATTTTGGTAGTTATAATCGATTGCGACTTGATATCATGTTATGCTAACAACTTGGATTGAAATGGAAATTGGATAGGAATTGGTGTTATTGTATCTCAAGTAGCCGAATTGGCCTAGTAGGTTGCATTAGTTTGATATCGGTTGTGGGGCGGAATTTTACACGTCTAGTAGGCGTGTAATCCCCTATTGATAAATTGCATTGTTGGCCCTTAAATGTGGCGTGTTTGGTTATTGAATTCGGCCTTGAAAAAGGTGGCAAAGTATGTAGAAACAAAGGAGGTGTTGTCCGATTTTCCGTAGAATTTAGTGACTTAGCACTTAGAATATTCTACGTTTGAAGTAAGAGGTTAATGGACGTATTGTGGCCATTATAGGTTGAAGTACTAAGTATAGCGTATTCTACTTGAAGGATGGAATAGCTATCAAGGTTGAAGTACTTTGGAGCATTTTGCTACTTGTCGATAATCGTCGCGAGGTATGTGAACCTCTTCCTTCTTTTGACATGATTCTATGTATGGAATATACATGTGGTATTATTTCATGATTCCTTCTACTCTTAGAAGTTAAGAGGTATGTATGTTGATTTACTCTCGTGAGGTTATGTCTAAGTTATCCTAAGTTCTTACCAAGTCTTATGGGGGATGTTGGTAAGAGTCGTTAGGAGGTATTTTGGAGCCAAGTTGACTTGGCTAAGTTTCAGCATAAATGAGAATAAGTATCGAACAAGCCACTGCAGCGTTAATAAAGGAAAATGTAATGACAATCAATTAAGTTAAAACAAGTAGAATTCTCCATCTGCATAGAAGCTAAGATAAGACAAAATTGTATTACATTTTCTAGATCATGGCTACTTGATTAAGATCGTTATAAATAAGTATAACTTATTCACAACGCACCAAAGTATATGTTACTTAATTTATAAGAATTTACGTATGAGGTTTTAAGTATATGAACCTCAAATTCTTAAAAAGTTAAGAGACTTTATTTTTCAAGTTATGGGACTTGATTCTTAAAGGAAGAAATGAATTGATTTAAAAGCATAGAATACTTGATTTGGAAAGTATTGATTTCTTGCCATTCTAAAGTTAAGAAACTGGTTTTCTTAAAAGTTAAGAGACTTGAAGTATTTTGAAAGCTATGTAATTCGATTTGAAAGTATAAGTCTCTTGGTTATAAAATGAATGAAATTGTCTAAGACATAAAGAGTTATAACGGCTTTATGGGAAGTTGGTTATAACAACTTTATGGAAGATTAAAAGAATGGTTTTCTTCAGTAATGTAAGCAAGAAATGACTTGAAATAAAGAAGGGCAAATTGTTTTAAGGGTACCAATTGCTTAAGGTTTTAAAGAAAGAAGTCACGTGATTTAGAAGCCTGTAATTGTATTTCTAAAAGGTATTGTGACTTGTCTTGAAAAGTATATATGACTTGATACTACGGTTATTAGTATCTTGGATGTTTTATTTGAAAAAGAGTCATTTTAAAGGATTAGAGGTGCGTAGTACTTTGGGTTAAATTCCCGGATTTTTATGTGTGAAACGAAAGTGCCATGAGTTTATAAAAATGGAAGTCTAAAGGTTTAATGAACTTGCCTATGTTTGCTTGTGATAACTTTGAGTGCAAGTATTATATGTTTACGTTGTCGTGACTCTCAGTTGGAGGGTCGGCTGTCTTGTTGTAAGTTTACTTGGACGTACCGACAGTGATGTGGGATTCCACGGTACACTTCCATTATGATTGATCCTTGGACATGCTTATACGATGTGGGATTCCGGGGCATGTGACCAGGAGGCGGGTTAGATTCCCGGATTTGTTTTATTACCCATGGCCATGCTTATACGATGAGGGATTCCGGGGCATGCGACCATGCTATTACGACTATTATTCCATGGGCTGGCTCCCCGTGAAGACATGTACCACGATGAGGATTAGGCATGTTATAATCTTATTCCATGGGCTAGCTCCGTGAAGACTGCGCCTACGATGAGGATCGAGGGCACGTTATGGCCATGCTTATACGATGAGGATTACGGGAATGCGTCGCGTTATATATATATATCTATATATCTTTGTATTGTATATCGTGTCTGTGTGATGAGGTAGGATGCCAGGCGTGTCACACAGTTATATGTTACACCTACAGTGCCGCGGTGATGGAGGATTCCGGGAAGGAGGTATATATATATGTATTGTATATGTATGCACGACGGTGAGGTAGGATGCCAGGCGCGTCACGTAGTATGATTTATGTCATAGACTGCCGGCAGTGAGGAATGAATTCCACGGGCATGCTTTGATATTTGTGTGACTTGATCGCGTCCCAGATTGGGCCGGGTAGTATATGCGTCCCTCCATAAAGGGCCGAATTATGTTATGAAAGATAAGTAAGTTATATGGTAATGAACTTGACGATTTTTCCTAAGTATATGCGTAAGAAAGTGACTATAACTTTTATTGAAAAATGGGAAAAGATAATAAGGTGCGATTAAGTTCACGAGATGGTAATGACACGGTAGGATCTGGTATGTACCGCTTTTATACTTGCCCCTGTCATTCTTTTGTACGATTCTGATTTGTTTCTTGTACCTTATTTTCCGTTCCATATTAAATTTTTGTTATGTGACCCCTTGAGCTGCGTTCATGTCCGCGAGTTTAGGTACGATCGTGGATCGCGAGCTTAGGATCCTGGTTCAAGTTTTGAGATGGCTCAATGTTCCGAGTTATCGTGGCTATGTATATTCGAAGTGCAGCGGGGCCTTGTCCCGTCATAGTATTTGTTCAAATCTTAGAGTGCGTATTCACGTGTAAATTTGGGTGGTTAGAGTTGTAATTACATTTTTGGATAGTGTAAGCCCTTTTTGGGTGATTTATATTATGGCAGCCTTATCGGCTTTGCCTTGGTTTTAAAAAAAAATGTGTACTTATTTTCCGCAGTTGTTTTGGTGTTGTATGTTTGGAAGGGTGCCCAGGTAGGGCACCAGTCGCGGCCCGGGGTCGGGTCGTGACACTTCCCCCCCTTAGAAACATTCGTCCCCGAATGTTCTTTTGGAGTCAAACTTATAGATAGCGACATATTCTCCTTTTACAACCCCCACATACCAATAATGCCACATGTGGCCACATAATAGCACTAAAGCAAAAATACTTCAATTAAAACTTGACAAGTAAGGGAAATGAATTACCTGAAGGTGTAGAGAATAAGTGAGGATACTTCCTCAACATGTCTGTTACACCCCGGAATTCCAGGATATGTTTATAAGAACGTGCGTAAGAACAAAAAAATGTTAAGATTGGAGACGAGTAAAAATTTATCGGAATTGTGGAATTGTCGGAAAACGAAATATTGCGATGAACGGGAGGGCGACACGTGTCACCCCCCTTAGTGGTCTTGGTCGAATTTGTGCATGGGTAGAATGGTCATTTGACCATAATATTGATGAAAGTCTTGCTAGGCTAATAGCTTGACAACATTGACCAAGTCAATGAGCCCACATAGCATGATATTTAAATAAAATGCATCCAAGCCACCCATTTGTTTTAATCTAGACCTTCCATTTGGTTATATAAGCTTCCTTAGTAGCAAGACAAGGCTTAACACATAGAAAAAAATTCAAGAATTTGAAGAACACTATGTGAGGCTCTCGGGTTTGGGGTTCAAAGAGCAAGAAATTTTTTCGTTTGTTGTCCAATAATCCCCATACTTTAAACCAAGGTTCCTAAGAGTATTGTAAGGATATCTCAATAGAAAGATCCCGGAAAAGGGGCGTTTTCGTATTAGTCGCAAGGCGAAAACCTAAGGAGTTCTTCAACTTTGAAGTTGGAACTTGAAGAGGAGTTCTTCATAAGCTTCTAAGGGTTGCTTGGAGTGGATTGGAATGTCAAAAAGAGGAGCTAAAGTTGCTAAGGATTGACTTGTAATCTTGGATCATATTTGGGCTAAATGAGGTATAATCTTCGTCTTACTTTTGTAATTGAAGATTCCATGTTATGATAAGTTAGAAATGATCATGTGATATGTGTTATGAAGATTGATAAGTGTTATGGAAATTTAGAAGCTCAAATCCGAAAATGACATGTTGAGTCATTTGAAATTGAATTACAATTTGATCGTTAATTAGAATCGTCGCATGTTTACCTACTTGAGGATTGTAGTAGTTATAATCAATTGAGGCTAGATAACATGTTATATTAAATCACTTGGATTGAAAAGGGATTGGAAACGAATTTGTATTGTTGTCCCTATTTTGCCGAATGGACATTATATGTTGGACTAGCTTGATATTTATTGTGGGGAGGAATTTTACACGTCTTGATTAAGCGTGTAATCCCCTATTGTTAACTACTTTGTTGAGCCTTAAATGTGGCGTGTTTGGTTATTGAATTCGGCCTTGAAAAAGGTGGCAAAGTATGTAGAAACAAAGGAAGTGCTGTTCGATTTTCCGTAGAATTTAGTGACTTTGCACTTGGAATATTCTACGTTTGAAGAAAGAAGTTAATAGACGTACTATGGTCATTATAGGTTGGCATACTACGTACGGCGTATTGGACTTAGCAAGTGGATTAAACCGAAGAGGTATGTGGAACTTTCTTATCTCTTGAGCATGAATAAGTTGTAAATGTATAGATGCGGTGAGCGTCTGAGATTTTGACAATCTAGTCCATTTAATATCCTTGGTTTATTTTAAGAATGTCCAAGTTGGTTGAGTTAGGGAATTAACTCACTTGTTTAAATATTAAGGATATCTTGGTTTTCAAAAGTTAAGAGACTTTAAGTATGTTGAAAGTATTTTTGATACTTGTTTTGTTGGAAAGTTTAAGTCTCTTGGTTATAAAGAAGAATGTAAGTTTCTAAGGTATAAAGCTAGTATAACGGCTTTATGGAAAGTTGGTTATAATAGCTTTATGGAAGGTTAAAAAGAGTGATTTACTCTAAGTAATTTAAGTATGATAAATGACTTGAAATAATGAAAGACAAATTGATTTAAAGGCATCAATTGCTTAAAGTTTTAAAAGAAAGAAGTCACTTGATTTAGAAGCCTATAATTGTATTTCTAAAAGGTATTGTGACTTGTCTTGAAAAGTAGTTATGACTTGATACTATGGTTATTAGTATCTTGGAAGTTTTGTATGAAAAAGAGTCATTTTAAAAGAGTAGAAGTACGTAGTACTTTGGGTTAAATTCCCGGATTTTTATAATGACATGTTAGTGCCTTAAGTAAACTAAAATGAGAGTGTACATGTATAAGACTAATAAGAAGTTAGGGGATTTCTTAACTTGCTTATATATGGTATGATAAACCGTTAGTGCTTATGTTATGTATGATAAGCCGGTAGTGCTTATGTTATGTGTGATAGCCGGTTTGTGCTAGTGGTATGTTATTCATTCACGGTCATTCCCCGGGTTTGTGGCATTTGCATATTCCGTGGATTTGCTACCCATGATGCGAGGAATACCTCATGCGGGTCCGTAAGGACTTATGCGGGTGAAATAGTCCCATGCGGGGCGGATCAGTCCTATGCAAGGAATACCTCATGCGGGTCTACACGACCTATGCGTGCGGATACAGCCTATGCGAGGAATACCTCATGCGGGTCCACACGACCCTTGCGGGTGAAATAGTCCCAGGAGTAGGATTGCTTAATGATATTGCGGGCGGGTGGTCCTGCTTTGATCGTGAGCTTCCTATTTTTATGTTGTAAGTATACTCTTATTTACTCTCATTGTTAGTAAGACACGATTATCTTTATTAATTGAGCTATCATACATGTCTCCGGTTTATTATAGACTTATGATTTAATTACGCATTTCGGCCACATATATGGTACATGTTGTCTTGACCTCCTGGGCCGCGTTCATCTGCAGTAGAGTATCTGTTGCTGATCCTCACTATTAGGATCACCGATTCACCGTTGAGAAGCTCCATTACTCGTGAAACTTATCCACGTATTGTCGGTTGTTGTACATTCAGGGGTATGGCGTGGCCCTGTCCCGTCAATGTTGTTATTCTTAAGGTCTGTAGTCGTCTAGTGGTTTGGGTGTAAAGAAAGAATTGTGGTGATGTTTATTTTATTCTGTATGTTTTACGGAAGGTGGCCTTATCGGCTAGCCTGTTGATGTATTATGTCCAAGTGTTTTATGAGTTTTGTATGTTCCGCTGCTATTCTCTGATGTATACTGAAGGGTGCCAGTGTAGGGCACCGATCGTGAGCTTGGTGGTCGTGACAAAAGTGGTATCGAGCGATTAGTCCTCGAAAGTGTCTGGCTGCACTGTGTCTAGTAAGTCTTGGTTATCGTGTTGTGCACCACATCTATAACCGGAGGCTGCGGGACATTTAGGATTGGTTTCCATTCTTCTCACTCACGAGATCGTGCGATAGAGCTGTGTTGTTAAGTCGTCTCTCACTAACAAGTTATGTTGTTCTGCATTTCACGAGAAAGCGTGATGACCCAGGAAAGATTATGTGGATTGCGTATCCAGGTTGGTAATGTTGGTAGTATAGTTGGTATTGTGACATACAACTATACGGATTTATGTATGAGGGTCGGACGCGTGTTTCCTAGAATGGTTTTAGGTTACCAGAATTTGGTAAGGACTAAATAAATACCGGGAAGGTATGAACAGTTAAGAAACTCTCATCAAGGTTTTACGTGCTAATTTGAGATAATTAGGTGATGATGAGTTGTGTGAGAATGTAATGGACCCTTAAGAGGTTATAATTAAGGGACTTAATGGAAGACTATGTTAATAGTTTAAGCTACGTGGTATGATTAAGAGAATGGTACAGGTGAGATCCATTATGGAGTAAGTATGGTTGTTGTGGTCAAGACAACACGATTATGGTATTACGAGAAGTTTTGTACCACGTTTGGGGGGGCGATAAGGTAGGTGTGGAGCATGGAAATTGCGAGCCTAAGAATGTTGATAACCGCCGAGACCTTAGGTATATAAGGCCTTCTCGGGTAGTAAAAGTTAAGTCGGACCAGGGTAAGAGTTAAATCACGCCTTGAATCGGGTTGAGGACCTATTAAGGGTCGCCCATAGCTTGAAATGGAATGGGATCAGTTGGTAGTAGTCCGCACGTGGCGAGTCACGGGTGCAAGGCCCAAGTTTAGTTAATCATTTTACGGGTTCGTGGGCGCATTCCACGAACCAGTTGTGAGCCGGAAATGGCCTTATGTTGTTTAGAATAGTAACTCAAGATTGGAGGCCGAATCGATATGAAGGCTATGCGTGCGCTAGAATAAGTTTGGAAATGCGGGAAGAAATACGACCGGTAAGAAAGAGAGCAACCAAGTGTAAAGAAATGGAGCTGAATCCATGAGGACGCTTTCGAGGTGACTACAGTGAGTGTTGGGTGGTAGTGGCGTTTAGATAATAATTGCCGTAACGATACGATCGTTGGACCCTAGAAGACCTAGCGAGCTGTTATGTGAGACATTGAGGTCATTATGATGCAGGCTAGTTGGCCTCTAGTTATGCCAACATGGACTACAGAGAGATTGATTCGGTACGGTTTCGTGGCAGTTATCAGTGAAAAGGAAGAGAAGTGGCGGTAACGGTGAATTATCCTTCCTTCTTTGGCATCATTGTTTTTAATAAGTGCGTGTGACTTGTTCATTTGAGGTAAATTGGCAGAATGTAAGTAATAATTGAATTTGAAGGAATTTATGTTAAGTGCCCTTGGAGGTACTTGGAGTTGGTTTGGTGTGGCGGGGCCACGAAGTATAATGCTCCGTTTTCAGTATGCGTATGGACGTCGTCTGAAATTTGAGCCTTAAGATAGGCATTGGATTCGAAATTTGGGCGCAGTGCCGATTAAGTCGTTTTACGACGAAGCGTTTCCCATGACTTTCGTAGGAAAATTCGCTATGTCATTTATATTTTTGCGGATTTTTCCAGAGACGAAACATTTTGGACCAGCGGGAGGGTGACATGTGTCACCTCACATTGGAAGCAAATAGGTTGGCTTGGGCGATTTGGGCGTCAGGCCTTGGTTGGCCTTGGCGATTGGCTCCCTCTTTTGTGCCTTGCTTTGTGGCTTGTTTTGTGGAGTGTTTTGTGGAGTGTTTTGTGGGTGCACTTGGCTTGATCTTGGCCTTACACTTGCCTTGCATGGCTTGATCTTGGCCATTGGTTGGCTTTGGTTTGCTATAAATACCCACTAAGCTTGAAGACTTCATTCATCCACAAATGTTTCCAGTCTTGAAATCCCTCACTCCCTCTTGTGGCTCGTCCTAAGCCTCTCCCCTTCCCCTCCTAGTGGCCTTTGGGCGAGAGGTCTCCCCCTCCCGCTTGTGGTGTCTAGCCGTGGGGTACCCCTGCCTAGTTACTTTCGTATAATACCACTTGTTGTGGTATAGAAATACTCTTCTAGTATTGTTATAATGCCCAAAATACCTTCGCCTTATACCTTGTTATATTCCAAAAGTTACCTCTGTACGTAGAGCCCGAAATACTACCTTTTAGTCTCAAACCAAAACCACAGGAAAATCTTCCTTGTTGGTTGAAGTTTTGGAGTAGAAGTTGGTTAGACCTTCTAAGGGTTGTTTGGAGCGGATTGGAGCACTCGGAGTAGGAGCTAAGCGTTGCTCAGGAGCGACTTTGTACTTGGATAATTTTGGGCTTATCGAGGTAAACACTCACATCCTCCTATTGTGATTGGAAATTGCATGTTGTTGATTATATAGTTGAAGTATACTATATATAGTCATGAGCGTAGTTAGTTGGCAATGTCTTTTGACTTAAGCTTTGAAGAATCTGGTATTTGTAATTACATGGGGTGTATTCTGATGAACTTGTGTCTTGTGTAGTAGGTATGCAGCGTCCGGTTAGGCGTGTAAAACCCCCACTGGTTGGCTTGGTAGCCGGCCTCGATAGAGAGGAGATTTCTGTTGTTGCGGGGAGAGTCTTTCTTTTCTGTAGAAAGATAGAAACGTGTTTTTTGGGGTTAATAGCCGTTTGTGACCTTTATAGGTGAAAGTACAAAGAGTAGCGTATTCTACTCGAGGAGTGGAAAGGGCTAGCAAGGTTGTAGTACTTGGAGCTTTGCTTATTGTCGATAAATCGTCGCGAGGTATGTGAACCTCTTCCTATCTCTTCTAGCATGATATGTGTGAACTATGTAGTCGGTGAGCGTACATGTGTTAATCGTGCTTGATTGTTCTTAAAACATAAAGTGTTATATGACTTTATGGGAAGTTGGCTATAACGACTTTATGTAGGTAAGAAAATACTTTGTGGTTTTAAAAGGTAGCGATGTGAATTATAAGCGGCTAGTTATAATAAAGAACTATGTATTTCAAAGATTTATAAATCGTTTTGGAAGGAGAGTAACACTTGGTTTTAAAGGTTTTAAAAGAGTTATACTAGCTTTATGGGAGTTAGGTATAATGTCTTAGAGAGGTAAAGAAAATGGTTTCACGATGTTAGAAGTTAAGAGACTTGATCTTATAAGATAAGAGACTTAACTTATTTGTTTTAATGTGAATGTTTGTGTGAAACCTCATTCGTGAGTAATGAGTACTTGGTTTTATTTAAAGGGATAATGTTTCTTGATTTGGAAATCGAATGTGTATCGACAGGACCATGCGGCGTTAATAAAGGAAAATGTATTGAAAAATGATGAATTGTATTAAAACGGTAGAAACCTCCATCTGCATAGAAACTAAGATGAGACAAAATGATATACATTTTCTAGATCATAGGCATTTCTTAATAAGAATGTTGTAAACAAGAATAACCTACTCTCACGTGAGACATATATTACTCAATTGTTCTAAAAAGGAATCAAGTGATTAAGTTTGGGAACTATGAAACCATTTGAAAATGAGAAGCTTGAGTAATTGAAACTAGGCAAACTGGAACTTAGGAAAAGAATGTTGTTACTTGATTTTGAAAAGAAATGTGGGTTGGTCATTCTAATACTACGGGTATCGGGTGACTTTTATAAAAAGTAATGGATCTCTTTTAAAAGAACTTAACGTATGTAGTACTTTGGGGTTAAAAACCCGGACTTTGGCATAAAATGAAGGTACTTGAGTGATGTATAACTTGCCTATGCTTGTTGTTGTGAAACTTGCCTATGCTTGTTGTTGTGAAACTTGCCTATGCTTGTGATGATAGCCTTTGTTGTGCAAGTGTGGTATTTACGTATTCTGGCGTCTCGATAGAGTAGGTTGACTTGTTGAGAACTTACTTGGGCGTCTTTGGCGGTGATGGAGAATTCCACGGGTATGTTTCCATTTTGATTCTTGTCTGTTGTTGATGTCACGTGGGCGTGTCTACCGTCTGATATTAGGAGCATGCGGCGTGCGGCGGAGTTGATTACGATATATGGTTATTCTTGCAACATGGGCGTGTATACCGTCTGATGTCCGGGGGCATGTGGCCGTGCGGCGGGGTTGACCACCGATATATTGTTATTGAGGTTACATGGGCATATCTGCAGATGTAGTATTCGGGGCATGTGGCCATGCGGCCTTGTTATTATTGTTGATGTCACGTGGACATGCTCTACGATGTAGTATTCAGGCGTGTGGCCATGCGGCCTTGTTATTGTTGCATCATGGACATGTCTACCGTCTGATGTCGGGCACGCGGCCGTGATCGCGAACATGATGGATGTTGTGGGCGTGAGACCCGTAGATTATATTGAGTGGTGACTTTGAGGGCGTGAGTCCCTGACTTGACTGCTTTTATGTTGCGTACTGTATTTTGGTTATCATACATGTCTCCTACTTTTATAGACTAGTATGATTTCATTTCTGATGTTGTGATTCACATACTTGGTACTGTTATCGACCTCCTTCGGGGTGCGTTCATCTGCGGTAAGTACGTCGATCGTGGATCCACGCTCTTAGGATCTCATTTCGTGTTGGAAAGCTCCGTTCCTTCGAGGCTTATCTTTAGTGCGTTTCCACGAGTTGTAGGTTCTTGTACATTCGGGGGTATGGCGAGCCTGTCCGTCATAGTTGTTGTAAATCTTAAGTGCATGCTTGTTGTGGCGGGGTTTGTAAAAGGATAACGTTCGGGTTTTATGTATATCAAGGCAAGCTGTTTTGGTTGGCTTTGTTTATTTATTATATCTCTTGTTTCATGACTCGTGTTTTATTTTCCGCTGGTTTTCTCGATGTTGTATCCTAGGGTGCCGAGGTAAGGCACGATGCGGGCCGGTTCGGGCGTTACAAAGTGGCGAGCGATTAGTCCTCGGAAAGTGTCTGAGGCCGTGTCTAGTAGAGTCTTGATTATCGGTGTGTTGTGCACCACATCTATGTCGAGGCTATAGGACATTTAAGATTAGTTTCCATTCTTCTCATTACGAGATCGTGCCGTAGAGGCGTGTTGTAAGTTGGGCCCTCGCGTGTTTCGTTTTACGATTATGCCTGCGAAAAGGCCGGGGCCCGAGAAGGGCAAGCGAGGAGGCTGCTAGTGGGTTTCAGAGAGTGCGAGCGCGAGCCCGGTCGATGCTGAGTAGTGCTTGACGGCGAGTTTTGCGACGCCGCCCGGCTGGCGAGTTTAAGCGCAGCGGTGGGCTGCTGAGACTCTGATACATGAACCTCGATCCCACGATGCGGAGGCGGGAGACGGGTCACGAGGAGATGGCCCGATTATTGGCGGAGTTGTGGCGATATGAGAGATAAATTTGGGCCGGCGATTCAGTTCAGCGGCTTAGCATGTAGTGCACGCTGAGGCGAGCAGTTTGAGGCTACGGGATTTCCTTAGTTGTAGCGCTTTGAGTTTTCTGGTCGAGGCGGAGGATGATCGCGGGGAGTTCATCCGTCGATTCTGAGAGGATCATCGGGTGATCAAGGCTTCGTAGATGAGTGCGTGACATTTAGTTCGCATCGGTGCGTGATACCGATCGATTGGTTTGACTCGTGGGAGCTTTCCGGGAGAGCATGCACTTCCGGCGTTTGGGGCGAGTTTTGGGGCCTTCCGCACATTTCTTGCCTCGCAAATGAGGAGGGCTCGGTAAACAGATTTTTTGATGTTGAGCGAGCGAGCGTCTGATTGGGAGTACAATGTGAGTTCGACTCATTGGCGGTATGTTCCGCATTAGTAGCTAGTATGGAGGATCGAGTGCCGATATGTTCAGGCTCGATGATTACCTAGAAGTTGTTGGTGTTTCTCTTGCGGCATGGACGTGCCGCGTGAGCTCATGCACTTGGGTGCGAGGCGCGAAGATCGGCAGGTGGACGACTTTCAGCGAAGAAGGCGAGCGGCCGGATATTTTGGCGACTTCGAGGCGGACCGCCTGGCCGGCGAACTAGTTATGTACCTCGCCATTGCGAGTGGTCCTCCGCGACGCCGGGACCCAGGATATTGAGGTAGGTCGGGGCTCCCGAGTTTTAGATGTTCGAGGAGTAGGGTGTTGGCGGATCGATCACCTTTACCGGTGTGGTCGATGTGGTAGACCGCATTTGAAGTGTCGTAGTACGAGGAGCTTGTTATTCTTGCGGCCAGCGAGGCCGTATGACGAGCTGTCCGACGAGGGTAGCGGTAGGATAGCATGAACTCTAGGCGATTGCGGAGCCACGGTAAGTCGCGGTGGAAGTGCCGATTTTAGCGGTCCTTGAACCGCCTAGTTTGAGTATATCCTTAACCACAGAGATACTTGTATGTATTGATGTTAATGATGTGTTAAGTGTTATGTTGGATAGCTTTGTACTATAGTGTGATTTAAAAATCTGGTTAGTGTGAGATGGAAGTGGTAGCTTTTCGCGATGTATTCGTGTCGAGGCGGAAGTTGGCGCTCTGGTGGGTGGGTTGGGGCCATGTTGCGGGCCAACCGCGTCCGTTCGAGGAAGGGTCAGCTGGGTGGTCGCCCGGTGGCGAGTCACGCGAGTGCTAGGCCAGTTTAGATGACCGTCGTATGAGTTCGTGAATACGTTCGACGAGAATCGATTCGTGAAGGCGGGAATGGCCTTAGAAATCGAGATTAGTGAGATGACCAAGTTTGGAGGTAGTGACTCGAGGTTGGAAAGCAGGCGTTAGCGGAAGTGTGGTGCGGATACTAGAAAGAGTTTGAGTGTTAGAAAGTACGGAAGATAGGGGGAAAGTGAACGTGTGTGATCGTTTCTTTTGTGAAATGAAGGTGTGAAGGGAGTATATTTTAGACCTCAGGTAAGGGGTTTTTGTGATGATTAGAGGTGTTTCCTCGTTGACTTGGGTTTAAGTATTGGTGCGTTTGTTATTTTTATGGCCAGGTGTGGCATGATCGTTTTCGTGCGTATAGCAGTGAAGGCTATACTAGCGCATGTTTGTGTTGAGACTTGAGAAGGAACATTCGGGACGAATGTTTCTAAGGAGGGGAGAATGTTATACCCCGTTTTTCGGTATATGCGTATGGACGTCGTCTGAAATTGAGCCTTAAGATAGGCATTGGATTGAAATTTGGGCACAAGTGCGATTAAGTCGTTTTACGGCGAAGCGTTTCCACGACTTTCGTGGGAAAATTCCGGCTATGTCATTTATAATTTTTGCGGATTTTTAGAGACGAAACATTTTGGACCAACGGGAGGGTGACATGTGTCACCCTCACATTGGAAGCAAATAGGTTGGCTTGGACGATTTGGGCGTCCAAGAGCCTTGGTTGGCCTTGGCCGATTGGCTCCCTCTTTTGTGCCTTGCTTTGTGGCTTGTTTTGTGGAGTGTTTTGTGGAGTGTTTGTGGGTGCACTTGGCTTGATCTTGGCCTTACACTTGCCTTGCACATGGCTTGATCTTGGCCATTGGTTGGCTTTTGGTTTTGCTATAAATACCCCTAGCTTGAAGACTTCATTCGTCCACAAATGTTTCCAAGTCTTGAAATCCTCCTCCCTCTTGTGGCTCTCGTCCTAAGCCTCTCTCCTCCCTCCTAGTGGCCTTTGGCGAGAGGTCTCCTCCCCTTGTGGTGTCTAGCGTGGGGTACCCACTGCCTAGTTACTTTAGTATAATACCCTTGTTGTGGTATAGAAATACTCTCTAGTATTGTTATAATGCCCAAAATACCTTGGCCTTATACCTTGTTATATTCAAAGTTACCTCTATCGTAGAGCCGAAATACTACCTTTTAGTCTCAAACCGAAACCACTAAGGAAAATCTTCATTGTTGGTTGAAGTTTTGGAGTAGAAGTTAGTTAGAACTTCTAAGGGTTGTTTGGGCGGATTGGAGCACTCGGAGTAGGAGCTAAGCGTTGCTCGTGATCGACTTTGTACTTGGATAATTTTGGGCTTATCGAGGTAAACACTCTTTGTCCTCCTATTGTGATTGGAAATTGCATGTTGTTGATTATATAGTTGAAGTATACTATATATAGTACGAGCGTAGTTAGTTGGCAATGTCTTTTGACTTAAGCACTGAAGAATCTGGTAGGCCCAGGCGTAATTACATAGGATGTATTCTGATGAGACTTGTGTCTTGTGTAGTAGAATTATGCTGCGTCGGTTAGGCGTGTAAAAACCCCACTGGTTGGCTTGGTAGCGGTGTTATACCGTATTTCCGGGTATATGCGTAAGGGAATACGTCACGAAAATCTTGCCTTAAAGATAAGCCTTGGGCGTTTTATTTTGTACACAACTCACTAAAAGAATCGTTTTCCGGCGAAGCGTTTCCACTGACTTTCGTAGAGTAAATTCGGCTATGCCATTTCTTATTTTATGATTTTTAGAGGCGAAACATTTTGGACCAGCGGGAGGTGACATGTGTCACCTCACATTGAAACAAGTGGGGTGGCTTTGGGCGATTGGGCGTCGAAGAGGAGTGTTGGCCTTGGCCGATTGGGTCCTTGTTTAGGCCTTGTTTTGTGCCATGTTTTGTGGAGTGTTTTGTGGAGTGTTTTGTGGAGTAGGGTAGGGTGCACTTGGCTTGATCTTGGCCTTACACTTGCCTTGCACTTGTCTTCATCTTGGCCGTTGGTTGGCCAAGGCTTGAGCTATAAATACCCTTAGAGATGAAGAGTTATTCATCCACAAAGTTATCTTCAAGTCTAAAAATCCTCTCCTCTCCCTTAAGCTTTTCGTCCAAACACCTCTTCCCTCCACTTGTGTTGTATGGCGAGAGCCTACCACTAGCCTGGAAATCTACCCCCTCTTGGTAGAAAAGTTGTCTTCTTGTATCGTTATAATGCCCAAAATACTCTAGCCCAAATACCTTAGTACTTAGTAGAGGTTGTGAAGAACTTCTAAGGTTTCCTTGGAGCATACAACTTAGGAGCAAAACCTTGCTCAGGCGCGACTTTTTCTAGGATATTATTGGGCTTACCGGTAATAATCCTAACCCTCTTTTGAATTAGAGAATACTTATTGTTATGGTATAAGAATAAGTATAAATATAAGTATATCCAGAATAGCATGGAACTATTAATCACATAGAAGGGTTTAAAAGAAGAATAATCAAAGCGTACTTACATATTTGTTTTCTGATGAACTTATATAGCTCAGGGTAGGGAAGTCTTTGCCCGACTTACCGTAGAATTATGAACCACCTGTTTAGAATGACCTTGAGTAGTCTTTAATAGATATCCGTGACTATTATAGGTGACTCTGCGCGACATATTGACTTGGCGGTGGTTTTATTTGAGAAGGTATGTGATTCTTCCTAAAGCGTGATATTTTACAATATAACTACGACAATGTCTTTGACTTAAGCTGAATAATACTTACGGCAATGCCTCACGGCTTAAGCTGAATAATACTTACAGAATGCCTCACGGCTTAAGCCTGAATAATAAAGAACTGAAAACATTTCAAAAGACTACTGAATCATATTATCAGAAGAGAACTAATTGGTTTTTAAAACAGAAGCTTAAGAGTTATACTAGCTTTATGGGAAGTAAGTATAACCACTTAAGATTTATAAAAGAAACAAGTTTGCCTATGTGTTTATAACAGACTTGTATTGTGAAAAGAATAATAAAGATGGTTTGATAAATAGACATGATATGATGCTATGTGTGTTAGTATCTTGTAACGTTTGTATAGGTGAGTATCCTTGTTGTGCTTATGTTGTTTAAAGATAAGTTGTTATGTTAGTATCATATCACTCACCTCTTGAGATGATCTAGGGGTTAAAGCGCCTCCGACTGGGGTAGACTCGGTGATGCAGGACCGTGATTCGAGAATACCTCATGCGGGTCGGGGCCTATGCGAGCTACGAGAGTTCGAGTTAGTATGCGGGGTTATGCCTCATGCGATGCGTGTGGCCGTGCGGACAGCGATTCGGGGCGATGCCGGAGTAGCTACCCTCGATGCGGGGTTATACCTCATGCGGGCCCGTGAGTGGCCTATCGGACTCGAGTCGAGATTAGGCTTGCGAGAATGATGATGAGGCGAGTGGCCTGTTTCGATCATTCGCGGCCTAGACAAGACCTATTACGATTTACTATTGTTGCTCTTGTTTGTGATGTGACACTACGTGCGGTTTCCTTGGTTGTTTCACACATATTTGTAAACCGGTTTTAAAATGATATGTTTTCATTTAAGTATTTTATGATTTCGCATACTTAGTACTGTTATCTTGACCTCCTTGGGTGCGTTCATCTGCGGTAAGGGCAAGCGGTGCTAGATCCACATCCTTAGGATCTTTGCGTTGGTGTCGTGAGCTCCATCTTCTCGAGGCTCTACTTTTGGGTATGATCTCCTGTATTGTAGATAGTTTTGTCTGATCGGGTATGGCGGAGCCCTGTCCGCCATAGTTATTTACTTCCTTAGAAGTGCAGTAGTACTATTATGCAGTTGGGATGTAAGCTAAAACTTGAGTTATTTATATTATCTTAGAAAGGCAAGCTTTTCTTGAGATAAAGCGTGTCTTATTTTATAAAGCTTTCTGTCTTGTTTATATTCATTGGTTACTCGATGTATGACTACTTAGGTGCCGGTAAGGCACGATCCACGAACCGGGCAGTCGTGACAAAAGTGAGTATCGGCCGTTAATCCTCGGAAAGTGTCTACGATCGTATCTAGTAAGTCTTGATTATCGGTGTGTTGTGCACCACACCAATAATCGTGAAGCTATAGGATATTTAGGATTGGTTTCCATTCTTCTCATTACGAGATCGTGCTTTAGAGGCGTGTTATAGGTTGGACCCCTCTAACGTATTCCTTTCTATGCTTGATTATGCCTCACGTAAGGCAACCGGGCCCGGAAGGGCAAAGCGGAGGCGCTAGCGAGACACCCAGTCACGAGGGCTCGTGCCCGTCTATACGAGACGGCGAGTTCTATGGCGCCGCCACCCAGCGGAACCACAGTACCCACTCGCGTCCCACGGCAGGCGGAGGAGTTAGGGTACTGAGAGATGCCCACTTTTGGCTAAAGTTGTGGCCGATACGAGAGAGACTGGATCTGGCGATTCGATTCTGCTCGGCTCGATCGCACCGTGGTACACGAGGCGAATAGTTTGAGGCTCGAGATTTCTTGAGTCAGCCACGGAGTTTTATGGGTCGAGGCGGAGGATGATCGCGAGAGTTCATCCGTCGGTCGGAGGATTTTGAGTGATCGGGCGTCGGAGACCGAGTCGTGATCTTTGGTTCACATAATTTGCGTGATACCGCAATCGATTGGTTTGATTCATGGGAGTTATCCCTGTGGAAGCCTGCGTCCCGCCTACTTGGGATGAGTTCTCGGAGGCTTTCTCACTCACTTCTTGCCTCACGGATGAGGAGGCGCGGTGATAGATTTTTTTGCGAGGCGAGAGGGCCTTGTCGGGAAGTACAATGTCGAGTTTGATTCTTTGGCTCGATATGTCGGCATTAGTAGATATGGAGGATAGGGTGCCGCTATGTCAGGCTGAAGCGACTATATGGCGAGTCATGTGCGGGGTTTCTCTCGGTAGGTATGGGCATTACGCGTGACTCGCGCCTCGATGCGAGGCGCGAGTCGGCAGTGGGCCGGGCAGCGAGAAGAAGGCGGAGGCGGGAGGTCTTACGGTGGTTATCGTGGTGGCGGCCTCGGCGGCCGATCTGGGTCGCACCACGGCCCGGCTCGAGCACTCCTGCGCGTCCTCGGCCGCGGCGAGTTTTGGCGGGCCAGGGCCCAGAGCTTGGGCGTCGAGTAGCGGAGTGCGGCGTCCGGGACCACCCCCGGTGTGGCGTCACGGGGATCCCATTCAGGAAGTGTGGTACTACTTTATGGATCTTGTTACGATTGTAGCGGCCGAGTCACTTTGCGGGTATCCGTCCGAAGGCGTGGTGGTAGGGCCCGGCGCCCGAGTTACGTGGCGACTTCATCATCTCCTACGATTACTCGCCCGAGGCGGGGTGCTCATGGGTCGGCCAGTCGCGGCATAGGTCGTGGCTCGGGTCCCGATTCTAGCGATCCTCGAACCGCATATATGCTTTAATCGGTAAGCGGGATCGGAGGCCTCACTGATGTAAATCACAGTACCTTATCGGTTCTCGGTTTGATGTGTATGCTTTGATAGATCCGGGTACTACTCTGTCCTATAAATCTCCCCATGTTGCTAGTAGGATAGGGATAGAGCACGAGTCCATAGACCACTTCGAGGTAGCTACGCGATGGGTGATTCGGTGGTAGCTCGGCGGGTATATAGAGCTTGTCCGTGACCATTCTGATCGTCGGACCACTGGCCGACTTGATAGAGTTGGAGATGATTGACCGGCGTGATTATGGGGATGGATTGGCTAGCTTCTTGCTATGCCAATGTAGGCTAGAGAGAGAGTAATGCAGTTCGATTTCTGAGGCCGGTTGTTGAGTGGGAGGAGCACGGTATCGCAGAAGGGGTAGGTTTATTTCCTACCTCAAGGCTAGGAAGATGGTGCGGAAGGGTATATCTACCATCTAGTTGGGTGTTTGATCACGAGGTGCGGTACGATTTTGATCGATTCCGTAGTCGTGAAGTTCCCAGACGTGTTCCCGGATGACCTCAGGTATCCTCACGAGAGGAGATTGAGTTTTGTATTGACATATTGCGGATACTGGCTATTTCCATTCGCCATACGAATGACACTGCCCGAGTTGAGAAGGCAAGGATCGGCAGGGATTTACTAGAGAAGGGCTTCATTAGGCCCAGTGTTTCTCCACAGAAGCGCGGTATTGTTAAGTGAAGAAGAAGGGCGGGGCCCAGCTGGCGATGTGTGTTGATTCTGACGGTGAACAAGGTGACCATTAAACGAATCCCTCCCGAGATTGATGATTTGTTCGACCCGATTGCGGTGCGAGATGTTTCTCGAGATTGATGCGATCGGGCTATCATCAGTGCGAAGTGAGAGGTGGATGTCCACAGGATCGCATTCGGACGATGCGGGCATTATGAGTTCGGTCGTGTCTTTTGGGTTGACGATGCTCGTGGTATTCATGGATTTGATGAACCGAGTGTTCAAACCATTTTGACACGTTTGTGATAGTGTTCATTGATGATATCTTGGTTTATTCGCTCGGGCGAGAAGCGTGCTGAGCATTTGAGGCTGTCTTGTGATTCTCGAGACCGGTGATTATGCGCCAAGTTTTCCAAATGTGAGTTTTGGTTGACTTGATGGCGTTTCTTGGGCATATTAGCCGGTGATGGCATTCGAGTTAATCTGGCGAATCGGCGATCGAGGACTTGGCGGGACCTACTACTCGCGAGGTTCGCGATTTTACGGGCCTTGCGAGTTATTATCGGTTCGTGGAGAAGTTTGCTTCTATCTGCACCGTTGGCTAAGTGACTCGGAAAGCGGCCAAGTTTGATGGTGATGCTTGTGGCGGGGTTTCGATTCTTTGAAAAGAGGCGGCGACCGCCCCGTTCTTACTCTTCCGGAGGGTCGGATGGTTATGTCGTGTATTGTGATGCGTCGGGCATCGGGTTGGGATGTGTATTGATGCAGCATGGCGGGTTATAGCATATCGTCGGCAATTTGAAGAAACACGAGAGAACTACCCGCCGTGATTTGGAGTTGGCGGTGTGATTCACGCTTTGAAGATCCGGAGGCACTATTTGTATGGGGTTCACGTGGATATTTATACAGACCACAAGAGCCTCAGTATATCTTCACGAGGAGTGAACTTCACGGCGAGAGGCGGTGGTTAGAGTTGCTTAAGGATTACGATGTTGATATCTATACCACGGGAAGGCCAATGTTGTGGCGGATGCTCTTAGTCGTAGTCGATGGGGAGCCTATCGGATGTGCGGTAGAGAGGAGGACATGGTTCGTGATTTGCATCGATTAGCAAGCCTTGGTGTCCGTTTGATTGATTACGATAGCGGTGGGGTTAGAATTCGTGAGATTGCGAGTCTTCCATCGTCGAGGAGGTGAAGAGGCAACGATTCGAGATCGGCTTTGATTCGATATCGTGATACTGACTCTTACGTGAGGGCAAGGGTCCTTTTGGTAGCACGATGGGGTGCTAAGGTTTGAAGCGGTATGTGTTCGGATGTTTGAGACTTGGCGGAGTTCTTGGGGAAGCCGCGTGGCGTTACTCTATCCATCCGGGTCGACCAAGATGTACCACGACCTTAGATCTGTGTATTGGTGGGATGGCTTGAAGAGGGCGTTGCGAGTTCGTAGCTCGATGCTGCGTGTTGTTAGCGGTAAAGATAGAGCACCGAGGCACGGTGGTTTATTCTGACGATTGAGATCGACACGGAAGTGGGAGGTAATCAACATGGACTTCATCACGGGATTACCTCGCACTCGGAGGACATGATTCTATATGGGTTATAAATCGACATCTTGTGAAATCAGCCCACTTTCTTCCGTCCGGGGGCGACTTTTGGTGAGGATTATGCGGACTTTACATCAGAGATCGTCGGTGCATGGAGTCCCTGCCCGATCATATCGACGAGAGAGCCCGGTTCTGGCTAGCTTCGAGAGTCCTTCGAGAGGGTTTAGGGGCGCGGTGAGCACGAGTGCTGCATTTATCCTGAGCAGACGGACGAGCGAGCGCACTATCGGACTCTTGAGATATGCTGCGAGCTGTGTTATTGACTTTAGTGGTAGTTGGGAGGATCATTTGCCTCTAGTTGAGTTCGCATATAATAATAGCTACCACTCCGGTATTCGGATGGCGCCTTATGAGGCCTTGTATGGGAGGAAGTGCGGTCGCCTATAGGTTGGTTCGATGTGGGCGAGGCGTAGTGGGACCAGATTTGATACGTGAGCGATGGATAAGGTGAAACTTATCCAGGCGGCTATTGACGACTCGAGTCGGCCAGTCGTATGCAGATCATCGTCGTCGACATCTTGAGTTCGAGTTCATGATTGGGTTTTCCTAAAGGTGTCACCCATGAAGGGTGTGATGAGATTCGGGAAGAAGGAAGCTGACCCTGAGTACATTAGGCGTTCAGTTGTCCGAGGTAGGCAAGGTTGCCTATGAGTTGGATCTGCCGTCCGATCGAGGCAAGGTGCATCCGGTTTTCACGTATCTATCTTTGAGGAGATGTATCGAGGATCCATCTAGGGTACACCCGATTGGCGATGTCCGTGTGACAGGGGTTATCGTATGAGGAGATTCCCATAGCGATAGTCGATCGTCGGGTTAGGCGTCTGCGGGACGAAGGGCGTGGCCGTCAAAGTCTTGTGGCGGAACGAGCTCGAGAGGAGATGACATGGGAAGCCGAGGAGGACATGAGGCGGAAGTATCCTCACCTATTCCCATACCTCGAGTAAATTCACTTTCCTACTTGTAAATTTTCGTTATCGTTTACGCCTATGTGTTGCTCTGTGGCGTGTGTGGCATTTACAAATTTAAGCTTAAAGCTAACCGTCTTGGGAAGGAACATTCGGGACGAATGTTTCTAAGGAGAGAGAATGTTATACCCGTATTTCAGTATATGCGTAGGGAATACGTCTGAAAATCTTGCCTTAAGATAAGCCTTGGGCGTTTTATTTTGTACACAACTCACTAAAAGAATCGTTTTTCGACGAAAGCGTTTCCCACTTTCGTAGAGTAAATTCGGCTATGCCATTTCTTATTTTGCGGATTTTTCCGAGAGGCGAAACATTTTGGACCAGCGGGAGGGTGACATGTGTCACCCTGCATCGAAACTAAGTGGGGTGGCTTTGGGCGATTGGGCGTCCAAAGAGGGGTGTTGGCCTTGGCCGATTGGGTCCTTGTTTAGGCCTTGTTTTGTGCCATGTTTTGTGGAGTGTTTTGTGGAGTGTTTTGTGGAGTAGGAGTCGGGTGCACTTGGCTTGATCTTGGCCTTACACTTGCCTTGCACTTGTCTTCATCTTGGCCATTGGTTGGCGAGGCTTGAGCTATAAATACCCCCTTAGAGATGAAGAGTTATTCATCCACAAAGTTATCTTCCAAGTCTAAAATCCTCTCCTCTCCCTTAAGCTTTTCGTCCAAACACCTCTTCCCTCCCTTGTGTTGTATGGCGAGAGCCTACCCCTAGCCTAGCGAAATCTACCCCCCCCTCCCTTGGTAGAAAAGTTGTCTTCTTGTATCGTTATAATGCCCAAAATACTCTAGCCCAAATACCTTAGTACTTAGTAGAGGTTGTGAAGAACTTCTAAGGTTTCCTTGGAGCATACAACTTAGGAGCAAAACCTTGCTCGGTAGCGACTTTTCTAGGATATTATTGGGCTTACCGAGGTAATAATCCTAACCTCTTTTGAATTAGAGAATACTTATTGTTATGGTATAAGAATAAGTATAAATATAAGTATATCCAGAATAGAATTGAAGTATTAATCACATAGAGGGTTTAAAGAAGAATAATCAAAGTGTATTTACATAGAATTTGTTTTCACAATGAACTTATATAGCTCACCGGTAGGAAGTCTTCCCGACTTACCGTAGAATTATGAACCCCTGTTTAGAATGACCTTGAGTAGTCTTTAATAGATATCTGTGACTATTATAGTGACTCTCTGCTTGTGACATATTGACTTGGCGGTGGTTTTATTTGAGAAGGTATGTGATTCTTCCTAAAGCATGATATTTTACAATATAACTACGGCAATGTCTTTGACTTAAGCTGAATAATACTTACGGTAATGCCTCAAGCTTTGAATAATACTTACGCGAATGCTCACTAAGCCTGAATAATAAAGAACCGAAAACATTTCAAAGACTACGAATCATATTATGAAGAGAACTAATTGGTTTTAAAGCGAAGCTTAAGAGTTATACTAGCTTTATGGGAAGTAAGTATAACCACTTAAGATTTATAAAAGAAACAAGTTTGCCTATGTGTTTATAATGGACTTGTATTGTGAAAGAATAATAAAGATGGTTTGATAAATAGACGTGATATGATGCTATGTGTGTTAGTATCTTGTAACGTTTGTATAGGTGAGTATCCTTGTTGTGCTTATGTTGTTTAAAGATAAGTTGTTATGTTAGTATACTATCACTCACCTCTTGAGATGATCACGGGGTTAAGTTGCCCTCCGTCTGGGGTAGACTCGAGCGATGCAGGACCATGATTCGAGAATACCTAAATGCGGGTCGGGGGCCTATGCGGAGCTACGAGAGTTCGAGTTAGTATGCGGGGTTATGCCTCATGCGGCGTGTGTGGCCATGCGGACGGCGAGTCGGGGCGATGCCGAGTAGCTACCCTCGATGCGGGGTTATACCTCGTGCGGGCCCGTGTGAGTGGCCTATGCGGACTCGAGTCGAGTTAGGCTTGCGAGAATGATGATGAGGCGAGTGGCCTGTTTCGATCATTCGCATCCTAGACAAGACCTATTACGATTTACCTATTGTTGCTCTTGTTTGTGATGTGGCACTACGTGCGGTTTCCTGGTTGTTTCACACATATTTGTAAACCGGTTTTAAAATGATATGTTTTCATTTAAGTATTTCTGGTTTCATACTTAGTACTGTTATGCGACCTCCTTGGGGTGCGTTCATGCCGCGAGTAAGGGCAAGCAGTGCTAGATCCACATCCTTAGGATCTTTGCGTTGGTGTCGTGAGCTCATCTTCTAGGAGGCTCTACTTTTGGGTATGATCTCCTGTATTGTAGATAGTTTTGTGCGATCGAGGTATGGCGGAACCACTATCGCCGTAGTTATTACTTCCTTAAGTGCAGTAGTACTATTATGCAGGTTGGGATGTAAGCGCAAAACTTGAGTTATTTATATTATCTTGAAAGGCAAGCTTTTCTTCGGATAAAGCGTATGTCTTATTTTATAAAGCTGTTTCGTCTTGTTTTATATTCCGCTGGTTACTCGATGTATGACTACTTGGTGCCGGTGAGGCACGATCCAGCCGGGCAGATCGTGGCCGGCCTCGATAGAGGAGGAGATTCTGTTGCGGGGAGGTCTTGCGAATTTTACGTAGAAAGATAAACTTGTGTTTTGGGGTTAATGAGCGTTTGTGACCTTTATAGGTGAAAGTACTAGAGTAGCGTATTCTACTCGAGGAGTGGAAAAGTGCCAGCGGTTGTAGTACTTGGAGCTGTTTGCTTATTGTCGATAAATCGTCGCGAGGTATGTGAACCTCTTCCTATCTCTTCTAGCATGATATGTGTGAACTATGTAGTACGGTAGACGTACATGTGTTAACTGTGTTTGATTGTTCTTAAAACATAAAGTGTTATAACGGCTTTATGGGAAGTTGGCTATGACTTTATGTAGGTAAGAAAATACTTTGTGGTTTTAAAGGTAATCGATGTGAATTATAAGCGGCTAGTTATAATAAAGAACTTGATGTATTTCAAAAGATTTATAAATCGCTTTGGAAGGAGAGTAACACTTGGTTTTAAAGGTTTTAAAAAGAGTTATACTAGCTTTATGGAGTTAGGTATAATGTCTTAAGAGAGGTAAAGAAAATGGTTTCACGATGTTAGAAGTTAAGAGACTTGATCTTATAAGATAAGAGACTTAACTTATTTGTTTTAATGTGAATGTTTGTGTGAAACCTCATTCGTGAGTAATGAGTACTTGGTTTTATTTAAAGGGATAATGTTTCACGATTTGAAATCGAATGTGTATCGACGGACCACTGCGGCGTTAATAAAGGAAAATGTATTGAAAAATGATGAATTGTATTAAAACCAGAGAAACCTCCATCCGCATAGAAACTAAGATGAGACAAAATGATATACATTTTCTAGATCATGGTCTTTGTAATAAGAATGTTGTAAACAAGAATAACTACTCTCACGTGAGACATATATTACTCAATTGTTCTAAAAGGAATCAAGTGATTAAGTTTGGGAACTATGAAACCATTTGAAAATGAGAAGCTTGAGTAATTGAAACTAGGCAACCGAACTTAGGAAAAGAATGTTGTTACTTGATTTTGAAAAGAAATGTGGGTTGGTCATTCTAATACTACGGTATCGGGTGACTTTTATAAAAGTAATGGATCTCTTTTAAAGAACTTAACGTATGTAGTACTTTGGGGTTAAAACCCGACTTTGGCATAAAATGAAGGTACTTGAGTGATGTATAACTTGCCTATGCTTGCTATGCTTGTTGTTGTGAAACTTGCCTATGCTTGTTGTTGTGAAACTTGCCTATGCTTGTGATGATAGCCTTTGTTGTGCAAGTGTGGTATTTACGTATTCTGGCTCTCGATAGAGTGGTTGACTTGTTGAGAACTTACTTGGACGTGCTGGCACTGATGGAGAATTCCACGGGTATGTTTCCATTTTGATTACTGTCTTGTTGTTGATGTCACATGGACATGTCTACACCGACGATATTCAGGGCATGCGGCCGTGCCGAGTTGATCCGATATATTATTCTCGCAACATGGGCGTATCACCGTCACGATTCGGCGTGGCGCGCGGGTTGACCACCCAGATATTGTTATTGAGGTTACATGGGCATGTCTACACCGATGATTCCTCGGGGGCGTGCGCGCCTTGTTATTGTTGATGTCACGGGCATGCTCTACACCGGCGTAGTATTCGGTACGCGGGGCTGGGCCATGCGCCTTATTATTGTTGCATCATGGACATGTCTACACCGTCACAGATTCCGGCACGCGGCCATGATGCGAACATGATGGATGTTGTGGCGTGAGACCCATAGTTATATTTAGTGGTGACTTTGAGGCGTGAGTCCTCGACTTGACCGCTTATGTTGCGTCAGTATTTTGGTTATCATACATGTCTCCCCGCTTTATAGACTAGTATGATTTCATTTCTGATTTTGTGATTTCACATACTTGGTACTGTTGTCGACCTCGCCCGGGCTGCGTTAAATCTGCGGTAGAAAACATCGGTCGTGGATCCCCGCCTAGGATCTCATTTCAGCGTGTTGGAAAGCTCCGTTCCGGAGGCTTATCTTTAGCACGCTTCCACGAGTTGTAGGTTCTTGTACATTCGTGGTATGGCGGGCCCCGTCCGTCATAGTTGTTGTAAATCTTAAGTGCATGCCTTTGTTGTGGCGGGGTTTGTAAGGATAAGCTGTTCGGGTTTTTATGTATATCTTTGAAGGCAAGCTTGTTTTGGTTGCTGTTTATTTATTATATCTCTTGTTTCATGACTCGTGTTTTATTTTCCATTGGTTTTCTCTGATGTTGTATCACTAGGGTGCAGGGTAGGGCACGATACGGGCAGGTTCGGGCGTTACAAAGTAGTATCGAGCGTTAGTCCTCGGAAAGTGTCTACAGGTGTCTAGTAGAGTCTTGATTATCGGTGTGTTGTGCGCCACATCTATAATCGAGGCTATAGGACATTTAGGATTGGTTTCCATTCTTCTCATTACGAGATCGTCCGTAGAAGTGTGTTGTAAGTTGGGCCCCTCTGACGTGTTTCGTATTTACCAGTTATGCCTCTGCGAAAGGCAACCAGGCCCGAAGGGCAAAGCGGCGAGGCTGCTAGTGGGTTTCAGAGAAGTGCGAGGCGCAGGCGGCCGATGCTGAGTAGTGCTTGACGGCGAGTTTTGCGGCGCCGCCCGGCAGTTTAGAGCGCGGCAGTGGGCTGCGAGACTACTGATACGAACCTCCGATCCACGATGCAGGCGGGGAGATGGGTCACAAGAGATGGCCCGATTATTGGCGTGGTTGTGGCGAGATATGAGATAAATTGGGCCGGACGCAGCAGCCTATTCGATTCAAAGACGGCGCAGTGCACGGCGCGCGGTTTGAGGCTACTGGATTTCCTTAGTTGTAGCGCTTTGAGTTTTACTGTCGAGGTCGGAGGATGATCCGCGAGTTCATCCGCCGATTCTGAGGATCATGCGGGTGATCAAGGCTTCGTAGTCGAAATGACATTTAGTTCGCGTCGTCACGCGTGATACCGCTATCGATTGGTTTGACTCGTGAGCTTTCGGGAGAGCATGCACTTCCAGCCGTTTGGGGCGAGTTTTGAGGCCTTCTCGGCACATTTCTTGCCTCCGCAAATGGCGAGGGCTCGGTCAAACAGATTTTTGATGTTGAGCGAGCAGCGTCTGATTCGGAGTACAATGTGAGTTCGACTCATCGGCGATATGTTCCGCATTAGTAGCTAGTATGGAGGATCGAGAATGCCGATATGTTACAGGCTCGATGATTACCTAGCGAGAGTTGTTCGTGTTTCTCTTGGCCCGGGCATGGACATTGCCCGCGTTCGAGCTCATGCACTTGCGTGCGAGCGCGAGATCGGCAGGTGGACCACTTTCGAGAAGAAGGCCAAGACGGCGGATATTTTAGCGACTTTCGAGGCGGACCGCCTCGGCCAGACTAGTTATGTACCTCCGCCATTGCGAGTGGTCCTCCGCAGCCGGGACCTCGGGATATTCGAAGCGGTCGTGGCTCCTGTTTGAATGTTCGCGAGTAGGGGTGTTGGCGACGCATCACCCTACCTCGGTGTGGTCGATGTGGTAGACCGCATTTGGGAGTGTCGTAGTACCGAGGGAGCTTGTTATTCTTGCGCCAGCAGGCCATATGACGAGACCGACCGTGGTAGCGCTGGTAGGATAGCACGCACTACTAGAAGCGATTGCGGAGCCACGGTAGAGGTCGCGGTGGAAGTGCCGCTTTAGCGGTCCTTGAACCGCCTAGTTTCTGGTATATCCTTAACCCTGTAGATACTTGTATGTATTGATGTTAATGATGTGTTAAGTGTTATGTTCGGATAGCTTTGTACTATAGTGTGATTTAAAAATCTGGTTAGTGTGAGATGGAAGTGGTAGCTTTACGGTGTTCGTGTCGAGGCGGAAGTTGGCGCTACGCTGGGTCGGGTTGGGGCCATGTTGCGGGCCAACCCGCGTCCGTTCGAGGAAGGGTCAGCTGCAGGTGGTCGCGGTGGCGAGTCACGAGGGTGCTAGGCCCAGTTTAGATGACCATCGATGAGTTCGTGGATCGTTCGACGAGAATCGATTCGTGAAGGCGGGAATGGCCTTGGGAAATCGAGATTAGTGAGATGACCAAGTTTGGAGGTAGTGACTCCAAGGGTTGGAAACAGAAGCGTTGACGGAAGTGTGGTGCGGATACTAGAAAGAGTTTGAGTGTTCGAGAAGGGTACAGCAAGATAGGGGGGAAAGGTGAACGTGTGTGATCGTTTCTTTTGTGAAATGAAGGTGTGAAGGAGTATATTTTAGACCTCGGTAAGGGGTTTTGTGATGATTAGAGGTGTTTCCTCGTTGACTTGGGTTTAAGTATTGGTGCGTTTGTTATTTTTATGGCGGGTGTGGCATGATCGTTTCGTGCGTATAGCGATGAAGGCTATACTAGCGCATGTTTGTGTTGAGACTTGAGAAGGAACATTTGGGGCGAATATTTCTAAGGAGGAGAATGTTATACCGCTTTTTCAGTATATGCGTATGGACGTCGTCTGAAATTTGAGCCTTAAGATAGGCATTGGATTCGAAATTTGGGCGCAGTGCGATTAGAGTCGTTTTCGACGAAGCGTTTCCACAGCTTTCGTAGGGAAAATTCCGGCTATGTCATTTATAATTTTTGCGGATTTTTCCGAGAGACGAAACATTTTGGACCAACGGGACGGTGACATGTGTCACCCTCACATTGGAAGCAAATAGGTTGGCTTGGACGATTTGGGCGTCCAAGAGCCTTGGCCTTGGCCGATTAGCTCCTCTTTGTGCCTTGCTTTGTGGCTTGTTTTGTGGAGTGTTTTGTGGAGTGTTTTGTGGGTGCACTTGGCTTGATCTTGGCCTTACACTTGCCTTGCACATGGCTTGATCTTGGCCATTGGTTGGCTTTTGGTTTTGCTATAAATACCCCCTAAGCTTGAAGACTTCATTCATCCACAAATGTTTCAGTCTTGAAATCCCTCCTCCTCCTCTTGTGGCTCTCGTCCTAAGCCTCTCTCCTCCTCCTGGTGGCCTTTGGCCGAGGTCTCCTCCCTCTTTGGTGTCTGGCCAGTAGTACCACTGCCTAGTTACTTTCGTATAATACCCTTGTTGTGGTATAGAAATACTCTCTAGTATTGTTATAATGCCCAAAATACCTTGGCCTTATACCTTGTTATATTCCAAAAGTTACCTCTATACGTAGAGCAGAAATACTACCTTTTAGTCTCAAACCGAAACCCTAAGGAAAATCTTCATTGTTGGTTGAAGTTTTGGAGCAGAAGTTGGTTAGAACTTCTAAGGGTTGTTTGGAGCGGATTGGAGCACTCGGAGTAGGAGCTAAGCGTTGCTCAGGATCGACTTTGTACTTGGATAATTTTGGGCTTATCGAGGTAAACACTACTGTCCTCCTATTGTGATTGGAAATTGCATGTTGTTGATTATATAGTTGAAGTATACTCTATATAGTCGAGCGTAGTTAGTTGGCAATGTCTTTTGACTTAAGCTGAAGAATCTGAATCGAATCAGTAATTACATAGGTGTATTCTGATGAGACTTGTGTCTTGTGTAGTAGAATTATGCGCGTCAGGTTAGGCGTGTAAAACCCTTTCGGTTGGCTTCGTAGGCCTCGATAGAGGAGGAGATTTCTGTTCTGCGGGGAGTCTTTTGAATTCTTAGAAAGATAGAAACTTGTGTTTTGGGGTTAATAGGCGTTTGTGACCTTTATAGGTGAAAGTACTAAGAGTAGCGTATTACTCGAGGAGTGGAAAGGGCTAGCAAGGTTGTAGTACTTGGAGCTTTTGCTTATTATTGTCGATAAATCGTCGCGAGGTATGTGAACCTCTTCCTATCTCTTCTAGCATGATATGTGTGAACTATGTGATGCGGTGAGCGTCATAGTGTTAACTGTGTTTGATTGTTCTTAAAACATAAAGTGTTATAACGGCTTTATGGGAAGTTGGCTATACAACTTTATGTAGGTAAGAAAATACTTTGTGGTTTTAAAGGTAAGCGATGTGAATTATAAGCGGCTAGTTATAATAAAGAACTTGATGTATTTCAAAAGATTTATAAATCGTTTTGGAAGGGAGAGTAACACTTGGTTTTAAAGGTTTTAAAAGAGTTATACTAGCTTTATGGGAGTTAGGTATAATGTCTTAAGAGAGGTAAAGAAAATGGTTTCTTGATGTTAGAAGTTAAGAGACTTGATCTTATAAGATAAGAGACTTAACTTATTTGTTTTAATGTGAATGTTTGTGTGAAACCTCATTCGTGAGTAATGAGTACTTGGTTTTATTTAAAGGGATAATGTTTCTTGATTTGGAAATCGAATGTGTATCGACAGGACCACTGCAGCGTTAATAAAGGAAAATGTATTGAAAAATGATGAATTGTATTAAAACCGGTAGAAACCTCCATCTGCATGAAACTAAGATGAGACAAAATGATATACATTTTCTAGATCATGTCTTTGTAATAAGAATGTTGTAAACAAGAATAACCTACTCACGTGAGACATATATTACTCGATTGTTCTAAAAGGAATCAGTGATTAAGTTTGGGAACTATGAAACCATTTGAAAATGAGAAGCTTGAGTAATTGAAACTAGGCAAACTGGAACTTAGGAAAAGAATGTTGTTACTTGATTTTGAAAAGAAATGTGGGTTGGTCATTCTAATACTACGGGTATCGGGTGACTTTTATAAAAGTAATGGATCTCTTTTAAAAGAACTTAACGTATGTAGTACTTTGGGGTTAAAAACCCGGACTTTGGCATAAAATGAAGGTACTTGAGTGATGTATAACTTGCCTATGCTTGTTGTTGTGAAACTTGCCTATCTTGTTGTTGTGAAACTTGCCTATGCTTGTGATGATAGCCTTTGTTGTGCAAGTGTGGTATTTACGTATTCTGGCGTCTCGATAAGGCGGTTGACTTGTTGAGAACTTACTTGGGCGTCTTTGGCGGTGATGGAGAATTCCACGGTATGTTTCCATTTTGATTCTTGTCTTGTTGTTGATGTCACATGGGCGTATCTACACCGTCTGATTCCGGGGCATCGGCCATGCGGCGGGTTGATTACCGATATATGGTTATGCGCAACATGGGCGTGTCTGCCGTCTGATATTCGGGGGCATGTGGCGTGCGGCGGGTTGACCACCGTATATTGTTATTGAGGTTACATGGGCATGTATACCTGCCGTGTAGTATTCGGGGCACGTGGCCATGCGGCCTTGTGTGTTGATGCATCATGGACATGTCTACACCGATGCAGTATTCCGGGGGCATGCGGCCATGATGCGAACATGATGGATGTTGTGGGCGTGAGACCCATAGTTATATTTGAGTGGTGACTTTGAGGGCGTGAGTCCCTGACTTGACTGCTTTTATGTTGCGTACTGTATTTTGGTTATCATACATGTCTCCTGCTTTTATAGACTAGTATGATTTCATTCTGATGTTGTGATTTCACATACTTGGTACTGTTATGCGACCTCGCCGGAAGTGCGTTAAATCTGCGGTAGAAGTGTCGGTCGTGGATCCCCGCTCTTAGGATCTCATTTCAGCGTGTTGGAAAGCTCCGTTCCTTCGGAGGCTTATCTTTGGTACGTTTCCCTGAGTTGTAGGTTCTTGTACATTCAGGGGTATGGCGGGGCCCTGTCCCGTCATAGTTGTTGTAAATCTTAGAGTGCAGTAACCTTTGTTGTGGCGGGAGTTTGTAAAAAGGATAAGCATTGGGTTTTTATGTATATCTTGAAGGCAAGCATTTTGGTTGCTTTGTTTATTTATTATATCTCTTGTTTCATGACTCGTGTTTTATTTTCGCTGGTTTTCTCGATGTTGTATCACTAGGGTGCAGGTAAGGCACGATGCGGGCCGGTTCGGGTTACAACGACGCCGGATAATTTGGAAATGTGCAGGAAAGAATAAAATAAATCACGAGTCTTTGCCGACGGAAGTGAGGGCATCTTTGGTAGGTTTTGAAAATCTACATGACTTTAAAGCGGTTCGTGATGATTAGATATTCTTGGACAAGAGGACCCCGTGATTAGGGTTGTGACTCGAGAAAGTTTAAAAAAATGGAGATAAGTCCTCTCACACGTAAAAGGGCGGTTTACGTATTATGGGATTGCGATGTACCCGTGTTGTTAGGCGAAGGATATGAGAGGTAGTGTCTTGATATCGTCATGCCATAGGTTCTGATTGTGGATAACAGTGGGAAAAGTGTTGTGTTGGGTAATTAAAACGGCGTCTGAATTGGTCGGGAAGTATCGTAAAGATATAAATGGGTTATGCGCTTATGAAGCTATGCGATTATGAATCAAGATAGAAATACTTTGGCTAATAATAAGCATAAGGTAAGGTTATGACCAGAATGATAAAAGAGAATAAAATTGTGGCTGTGTAAGTTGCACGAGAGATGATTACCCCAGACCAGTGTAAAGACCATTAGTAAATGATGGGTAGTAAGAACACCTCGAGGGAAAGTGGTAGCATCTGTACTAACGAGAAATATAGTAAGGAGATACGGGGAGGTAAGGGACCTCAGGACAACTTGAAATGAATTATAAAGGAAACAGGAACCATAATTGAGATTAAGGACACCCGAATAGTTCGCAAGAATGAGAATGGTTTCCAGTTATTGGAAGATAAGTTGACTCGACTACAGTTCTAACCCCTCATGAAAGACTAGAGGGTTAGGTTATTATGATAACACGTTGGGTGTTGGGCTAGGTTGTGTGCGGACGCAACCCGATAAGGATATAGCCTATGTTTTCCCGGTAGTTAAGGGAGCAGGAAAGGAAATTACGCCACTCACGATTTAGAGCTGGCGGAAGTTAAATCATGCCTTGAAGATTTGGGGGCATGACGTATATATAGACTTCATATGGATAATTGTACATACCACAAGAGCCTCCGGTATATCTTCAGACAGAGGAAGTTGAATTTGCGACAGAGACGGTGGTTAGAGTTACTCAAGGATTGTGATATTGATATCCTATACCATCCGGGAAAGCGAACGATTCTGAGATACTCTTAGTCGTGGATCTATGGGTAGTGCATCGGATGGGCAGCAGATAGGCGGGGCGTGGTCCGTGAGATTCATTAGCTAACGAGCCGAGGTTCAATTATTTGTTTCAAGGTTAATGAAGTTTAGATCCGAGAGGTTTGCGAGTCTTCCATCGTTGAGGAGGTAAAGAGGCGGCAGTATGAGGATCCGGTTATGATCTGGTATCGAGATACGGCTCTCCGAAGAGAAGAGCACATTTGAGTAGCACCGGATGGGTGTTGTGATATGAGGATAGATTGTGTGTACCGGTGTTGCGGGACTAGTCAGCGGAGTTTTAGGGAGGCACGCAATGCTTATTGCTCTAATTGTTAGGTCGACTAGTCGTCGTGACCTCGGATGCATATATGGGTTAGATGGCCAGGAAAGGGACATAGCGGAGTTTCTTGCTTAGTGTCGAATTAGTAGCAGTCAAGTTGAACACGAAGCCCGGTGGGCTATTACGAGCGATTTAGATCCCGACTTAGATATGAGGTAATTAAAATGGATCTTGTTACGGGGTGGCATCGTACTCGGAGGAAGTGCGACCCCAGGCGTCATGGTAAACATCTTGTGAAACCAACCGTGTTCTTAGATTAGGACCACTTGCTCGGCTGAGGTTTATGCCAGCTTTTATAGCAGGGAGATTGTGAGACTGCACGGGGTTCCTACGTTTATGATGTCAGACCGATGAGCTCGGTTACGGATAACTTCTGGAGGTTGTTCAGAAGGGTTTTAGGGACACAAGTGAGTCTCAGTGTTGCATTTCACCCTCAGACCAACGGACAGGCAGAGCGTACCATCCAGGACTTGAGGATAGGTGGCGGGCCTATGTTCTTGATTTCAGAGATAGCCGGGAAGATTATTTTGCCTCTTGTTGAGTTACGTGCGATAACGGTACCACTTCCGATATTGGATGGCCTGTATGAGGCGTTGTATGTAAGAAAGGGTAGATCGTCGGGTGGGTGGTTCGACGTAGGCAAGGTTCGATTATTTGGTCGGACTTGATTGACGGGTGTGGATAAGCGAAGCTTATCCAGAAAGATTATTAATGCTTCGAGTCGTGAAGCTTTAGGCGGATAAGCAAGCGTTGACACATGGGGTTCAGGTTGACATTTTGGTATGAGTATTGTATGTGGCCATGTTACACCCCGGAATTTCAGGATATGTTTATAAGAACATACGTAAGAACTCAAAATGTTAAGATTTGGAGACGAGTAAAAATTTATCGGAATTTTTGGAATTTTGTCGGAAAATGAAATATTGCGACGAATGGGAGGACGACACGTGTCACCCCCTTATTGGCCTTGGACGAATTGGGGCTTGGATATAATGGCCATTTGACCACTAATGAGATGATCAAGTCTTGCAAAGACTTTGGCTTGATAAGTTTGACTAAGTCAAGAAGTCAATAGCTTGAGATAATTGACCACATCTTGACCTTCCATTTTGATGAATCCTAGCCCTTGTTTTATTTATTTATACCACTACTAGTGCAAGACTAGTCTCCATACTTAGAAATTTTTTCAAGAGTTGAGAGAAAAACATTGTGAGGCTCACGGTTTTTAGCAAGGGTTTGAAGAGAAATTTTTCAATTGTTGTCCAATAATTCCCATACTTTAAACCAAGGTTCCTAAGAGTATTGTAAGTGTATCTCAATAGAAAGATCCCAGAAAAATGGTGTTTTTGTATTAGTCGCAAGGCGAAACCCTAAGGGGTTCTTCAACTTTGAAGTTGGAACTTGAAGAGAAGTTCTTCATAAGCTTCTAAGGGTTGCTTGGAATGGTTTGGAACGTCGAAAGGAGGAGCTAAAGTTGCTAAGGATCGACTTGCAATCTTGGATCATATTTGGGCTAAATGAGGTATAATCTTCGTCTTACTTTTGTAATTGAAGATTCCATTTTATTATAAGCTAGAAATGATCATGTGATATGTGTTATGAAGTTTGAAAAGTGTTATGGAAATTTGGAAGCTCAAATCCGAAAATGACATGTTGAGTCATTTGAAATTGAATTACAATTTGGTCGTTAACTAGAATTGTCGCATGTTAGCTACTTGAAGATTATAGTTGTTATAATCAATTGCGGCCTTATAACATGTTATGCTAACAACTTGGATTGAAATGGAAATTGGATAAGAATTGGTGTTATTGTACTCAATGTGGCCGAATTGGACTAGTAGTTTGTATTAGTTTGATATCTTTTTGTGGGGCGGAATTTTACACGTCTAGTAGGCGTGTAATCCCCTATTGTTAATTGCATTGTTGGGCCTTAAATGTGGCGTGTTTGGTTATTGAATTCAGCCTTGAAAAAGGTGGCAAAGTATGTAGAAACAAAGGAAGTGCTGTCCGATTTTCCGTAGAATTTAGTGACTTTGCACTTGGAATATTCTACGTTTGAAGTAAGAAGTTAATAGACGTACTATGGTCAATATAGGTTGACATACTACGTACGGCAAATTGGACTTAGCAAGTGGATTAAACCGAAGAGGTATGTGGAACTTTCTTATCTCTTGAGCATGAATAAGTTGTAAATGTATAGTACGGTAGACGTACAAGATTTTGACAATCTAGGTCCATTTGATATCCTTGGACTATTTTAAGAATGTCCAAGTTGATTGAGTTAGGAAATTCACTCACTTGTTTAAATATTAAGGATATCTTGGTTTTCAAAAGTTAAGAGACATTAAGTATGTTGAAAGTATTATTGATACTTGTTTTGTTGGAAAGTTTAAGTCTATTGGTTATAAAGAAGTATGTAAGTTGCTAATGTATAAAGCTAGTATAACGGCTTTATGGGAAGTTGGTTATAATAGCTTTATGGAAAGTTAAAAAGAGTGGTTTACTCTAAGTAATTTAAGTATGTTAAATGACTTGAAATAACGAAAGGCAAATTGATTTAAAGGCATCAATTGCTTAAGGTTTTAAAAGAAAGAAGTCACTTGATTTAGAAGCCCGAAAATGTATTTTTTCTAAAAAGGTATTGTGACTTGTCTTAAAATGTAGTTATGACTTGATACTACGGTTATTAGTATCTTGGAAGTTTTATATGAAAATGAGTCATTTTAAAAGAATAGAAGTACGTAGTACTTTGGGTTAAACTCCCGGATTTATAATGACATGTTAGTGCCTTAAGTAAACTAAAATGAGAGTGTATATGAATAAGGCTAATAAGAAGTTAGGGGGATTTCTTAACTTGCTTATTTATTGTATGATAAGCCGGTAGTGCTTATGTTATGTATGATAAGTCGGTAGGGCTTATGTTATGTGTCACGACCCGGCCCCGGGCCGCGACTGGTGCCCTACCTGGGCACTCTTACCAACATCCCCCATAAGACATGATAAGAACTTAGGATAACTTAGACATAACCTTTACGTAGAGTAAATCAACATACATACCTCTTAACTTCTAAGAGTAGAAGGAATCATGAAATAGTACTACATGTATATTCCATACATAGAATCATGTCAAAAGAAGGAAGAGGTACACATACCTCGACGATTATCTACACATAGCAAAATGCTCCAAAGTACTTCAACCTTGATAGCTATTCCATCCTTCAAGTAGAATACGCTATACTTAGTACTTCAACCTATAATGGCCATAATACGTCCATTAACCTTTAGCTTCGAACGTAGAATATTCTAAGTGCAAAGTCACTAAATTCTACGAAAAATCGGACAGAACTTCCTTTGTTTCTACATACTTTGCCACCTTTTTCAAGGCGAATTCAATAACCAAACACGCCACATTTAAGGCCCAACAATTCAGCTAACCAAAGGGGATTACACGCCTTAACGGGGCGTGTAAAATTCTGCCCCAAAACCATACCAAAACAGCCCCTAAAACAGTCCATAATTACTATAACGAGGGTGGAATGTGAGGCCTTTCAACGCCTTTCCACACCCTTATTCCTTCGGGGTTTTCATTAGCAATCTACTACATTAAACATGAAATATAGGGGCTGATTTTCCAGCATACAACACGTCTAAAGCAGTCCCTAAAAACTGCACGACAATATCCAACGAATTCCATTTACACCAAATCTGTCCCAAATCGGTTTTAGCCCCAAAAAATGGCTCAAACGCTTTTTATTCTTCATTCTTGTTAACACAAGTTCATCCGTACATTATAACAATAAGTAATATCCAATTACTTTAAAGAAGAAGGACTTTTACCTCATTTTTTGCCCAAAAACGCCCCAAAACAGTCCGGTTTTATTGGTCCAGTTTCGTTTAGCTCCACTTCTTCAAGTTCCAATCACATATATGTATCCCTACAACCTTAGGATCAACTTCTCTTCACGTTTAGCTTCCAAAAGTCGACGGAAAATCCCTAGGGTTTCATTCTATTTTCGGCCCAACCTAGATTTAGGGGTTAAGGGTGCTTAATCTTGGAAAGAAAATACTTTGATCTTGATCTTGTCTTTGGATATGGGGATTTCGAATTGCTCTAGGTTTTTGGAGAGATGAGGGTTTGTATGGATGAATATCTTTTGTTCTAAGTCTTCAAAACTTATCTATATAAATGTGTGTGGAGTCTTCCCAAGACACGTGGGGAGGGCACTTGCTAACCTCCTATTGGCCAAGTATTTCTTCACAAAATATTTCATCCACACTTAGTTATTTTTCATCCCATTTCGATGGACATGTAACATAGTATACCAAGACTTAATAAATCCACTAAGTCCATAATTCTAATGAAAAATAATTCCATTACTAGAATTAATTCTTGTCATCACATTAAACTCGAAAATTTTCCGTATAAGGAAATGTAAAAATCCTTTCCTTTCGACATTCCAATCTTAATTCTATAATCATGTTCTTGAATTACGGGGTGTAACATTCTTCCCTCCTTAGAAACATTCGTCCCCGAATGTTCTTTCGGAGTCCAATCTAATTAGATAGCGACATAGTCTCCTTTTACTACACCCTTCATACAACATATGCCACCCATGGCCACATAACAATACTTATGCTAAGATGTCAACCTTGGCACTCACGAAGCCAACTAGTCCATACTCATAATGACCTCAAAGTCCGTCATAATCATCTCTACTAGGTCTACTAGGGTCTGACGACTGTATCATCACCGGGCAAATCTCATATACCCGCTCAGCTACCACCCAAGCACTCACGGGTGTAGTTACCTCGAAAGGTTCTTATGGATTCAGGCTCTATTCCTTTACACTTGGTTGTTATCTTTCTTACTGGTCGTACTCTTTCCGTACTTCTAACTCATACTAGCATACATACATAACTTCCATACCGATTCTGGCCTCTAATCTTTGGAGTCACTCTTTTAAACAACATAAGACCATTTCCGACTCCCACGACCTGGTTCCGGTGGAACGTGTCCACGAACCCGTAAAACAATTAACTAGACTTGGGCCTTGCACCCTCGTGACCCTATCACGTAGCGGAACTACTACCAACCGATCCCACTCCATTTCAAACTATGAGGCGACCATGTAGCACTCACCCCGACCATTGTCGCGACTTAACTCTTACCCTTAGTGCGAATAAAATCTTATTGCGAGAAGGCCTTATATATACCTAAGGTCTCGGCGGTTATCAATATTCTTAGGCTCGCATTTCCATGCTCCAAGCCTACCTTATCGGTCCCCGTGGCGGGTACAAAACTTCTCATAATACCATAATCGTGTCGTCTTGATCACAACAACCATTACTTACTCTATACGGACCTCATCCGTACAATTCTCTTAAGCCTACCACGTAGCTTAATATATTAACATGGTATTCCATTAAGTTCTTAACATGACTTCTTAAGGGTTCACTGCCCTATCAGACAGTTCATCATTTCCCAATTATCCCAAAATAAAACATAAGACCTTGGCGAGAATTCATTAACCGTTCCATACCTTCCCGGTATCTAGTTAGTCTTTACCAACTCGTGGTAATCTAAAATAATTCTAGGCAACACGCGTCTGACCCTCATACATAACTCCGTATAGATGTATGTCACAATACCAACTATATTATAATCATTACCAACCTGGATACGCAATCCATAGTCCTTCTGGTCATTTGCGCTTTCTGCGTAGGCTGCGATCAACATAACTCGTTAGGAGGCGACCCTAACAACACTCTATCGCCGCGATCTCGAGTGAAGAATGAAACCAATCCTAAATGTCCTGCGACCTCACGATTATAGATGTGGTGCGCAACACACCGATAATCAAGACTCTACTGAACCGCGATGCGTAGACACTTTCAGAGGACTAAGCGCTCGATACAACTTTTGTCACGACCCGACCGGGCGCGAGTGCCCTACAGGCACTCTTATACTCATCTGACATAATAAAGCTGCGGAAGATAAATAACACTTTTTTTAAAAAACTAAGGCCAAGCCGATAAAGGCTGCCATAACATAAAAATTACGAAAGGATCTACCATTTAACAATGTAAAAACAACTCTAGCTATCCATTACGGATGAATACAGACCTCTAAGATTTGGACAAATGCTATGATGGGACAAGGCCCCGCCGTACCCCTGAATATATATAACCATGATGACAAGCTCCGGAACATTGGAGTCATCTCAAATGCTGAACCAGGATCCTAAGCTCGCGGATCCACAACTGTGTACCTAAACCTGCGGACATGAACGCAGCCCCCCGAAGGGGTCAGTACAACAGGTACCAAATATGGAACGGAAAATATGGTACAGTAAACAAATCATAAATGTACAAAAGAATGACATGGGCAAGTATAAAAAAAGTAAATACCAGATCCTACCGTGTCATTACCATCTCGTGAACTTAATCGTACCTTATTATCTTTTCCAATTTTTACATAAAAGTTATAGTCACATTCTTACGTATATGCTTAGGAAAAACCGTCAAGTTCATTACCATATAACTTACTTACCTTGCATGACATAATCCGGCCCTTTATGGAGGGACGACCATACTGCCCGGCCCAATCTGGGACGCGATAAAGTCACATAAGTCTGCCCATAGAGGTATACTGCCCGGCCCATTTCTAGGACGCGATAATGTCATATAGTCTGCCCATAAAGGTATATTGCCCGACCCATTTCTGGGACGCGATAATGTCATATAGTCTGCCCATAAAGGTATCTTGTCAGGCTATTTGCGGGGCGATAATGTCATATAGTCGCCCATAAAGGTATCTTGCCGACCCATTTTTGGGACGCGATAATGTCATATAGTCTGCCCATAAAGGTATACTGCCCGACCCATTTCTGGGATGCGATAATGTCATATAGTCTGCCCATAAAGGTATACTGCCCGGCCCATTTTTGGGACGCGATAATGTCATTATAAAATCCGGGAATTTAACCCAATGTACTACGTACCTCTACTCCTTTAAAATGACTCTTTTTCAAATAAAACTTCCAAGATACTAATAACCGTAGTATCAAGTCATATCTACTTTTCAAGACAAGTCACAATACCTTTTAGAAATACATTTATAGGCTTCTAAATCAAGTGACTTCTTTCTTAAAAACCTTAAGCAATTGGTACCTTTAAAACAATTTGCCCTTCTTTATTTCAAATCATTTCTTTGCTTACATTACTGAAGAAAACCATTCTTTTAATCTTCCATAAAGTTGTTATAACCAACTTCCCATAAAGTCGTTATAACTCTTTATGTCTTAGACAAATTCATTCCTTTTATAACCAAGAGACTTATACTTTCAAATCAAATCACATATCTTTCAAAATACTTCAAGTCTCTTAACTTTTGAAATCAAGCTTCTTTAACTTTTAGAAATCAAGTCTCTTATCTTTAAAATGGCAAGAAATCAATTCTTTCCAAATCAAGTATTCTATACTTTTAAATCAATTCATTTCTTCCTTTAAGAATCAAGTCCCATAACTTGAAAAATAAAGTCCCTTAACTCTTTAAAAATTTGAGGTTCATAGTCTTAAAACTTCATACGTAAATTCTTATAAATTAAGTAACATATACTTTGGTGCGTTGTGAATAAGTTATACTTATTTATAACGATCTTAATCGAGTAGTCATGATCTAGAAAATGTAATACAATTTTGTCTTATCTTAGCTTCTATGCAGATGGAGAATTCTACTCATTTTAACTTAATTGATTGTCATTACATTTTCCATTATTAACGTTGCAGTGGCTTGTTCGATTCTTATTCTCATTTGTGTCGTAACTTAGCCAAGTCAACTTGGCTCAAAATACCTCCTAACGACTCTTACCAACATCCCCAATAAGACTTGGTAAGAACTTAGGATAACTTAGACATAACCTTTACGTAGAGTAAATCAATATACATACCTCTTAACTTCTAAGAGTAGAAGGAATCATGAAATAGTACTACATGTATATTCCATACATAGAATCATGTCAAAAGAAGGAAGAGGTTCACATACCTCGCGACGATTATCGACAAATAGCAAAATGCTCCAAAGTACTTCAACCTTGATAGCTATTCCATCCTTCAAGTAGAATATGCTATACTTAGTACTTCAACCTATAATGGCCATAATCGTCCATTAACCTTTAGCTTGAGCGTAGAATATTCTAAGTGCAAAGTCACTAAATTCTACGAAAAATCGAGACACTTCCTTTGTTTCTACATACTTTGACACCTTTTTCAAGGCGAATTCAATAACCAAACACGCCACATTTAAGGCCCAACAATTCAGCTAACCAAAGGATTACACGCCTTAACGGGGCGTGTAAAATTCTTCCCAAACCATACCAAAACAGCCCTAAAACAGTCCATAATTACTATAACGAGGGTGGAATGTGAGGCCTTTCAACGCCTTTCCACACCCTTATTCCTTCGGGGTTTTCATTAGCAATCTACTACATTAAACATGAAATATAGGGGCTGATTGTTATACCCCGTATTTCCCGAGTATGTACGTATGGACGTACGTAGAAAATTTGAACTTGAGAATTAGGCTTGGAGAGCCCTTCCCACTCCGCATGGTGTGGTAGGGTACCCCCCAGCCTAGTTGTCTCGTATAATACACCCCCCTCTTGGTAGAAATACTCTCAAAAGTATTGTTATAATGCCCAAATTACCTTAGCCGTATACCTTGTAGTATTCTATGGTTATACCTATATGAAAAGCCCAGAAATACTATTATACTTCCCGTCAGTCAAAAAAAACCGAAACCCTAGGAAAATCTCCATAGTCCGTTGGAGTATTGTGTAGAAGTTGGTTAGAACTTCTAAGGGTGGTTTAGAGCGGGTTAGAGCGCTCGGAGTTGGAGCTAAACGATTGCCCAGGATCGACTTTATACTTGGATAATTATGGGCTTATCGAGGTAAATATCTTGTCCCTCTATTGTAATTGGAAATTACATGTTGTTTGATTATATAGTTGAAGTATACTATATATAGAACTGAACGTAGTTATCGGCAATGTCTTTGGACTTAAGCCTGAATAATAAGAAACCTTTTCGAAGAAAAGTCTTGACTGTATTTACATAGGACCGTGTCTGATGGACTTGTGTAGCTTTACGTGAGGTAGAATTGTACGTCCGGTTTAGACTTATAACCCCTGGTTGGCGTGGTCGCCGGCCGCGATAGGGGCGGAGGTTTGCGCGGTTGCGGGCGGGAGGTCTTTGCCAATTTTACGTAGAATGTTCTCGAAGGGATCTAAATGTTAATAAGCGCCTTGTGGCCTTATAGGTTGAAGTACTACGTGTGGCGCGATCTACTTGGCTTGAAGGAGTAGCCGGCGGTTGGAAGTACTTGAGCGTTTGCTATTAGTCGATAATCGTCGCGGTATGTGAACCTCTTCCTATCTCGTCTAGCATGATATGTGTGAACTATGTAGTGCGGTGACGTCGTGTGCTAAATGTATTTGATTGGTTTAAAACATAAAGTGTTATAACGGCTTTATGGGAAGTTGGTTATAATGACTTTATGTTGGTAGAAAATACTTGTGGTTTTAAAAGGTAAGCGATCCGAACTATAAGCGGCTTGTTATGTGTTAATAAAGAACTTGAAGTATTTCAAAGATTTTGAATCATTTGAAAGAAGAAGTAATACTTGGTTTTGAAAACTTAAGAGTTATACTAGCTTTATGGGAAGTTAGGTAATAACGGCTTAGAATGTTTCTTGATTTGGAAATCGAGTGTGTATCGACAAACCAACTGCGGCGTTAATAAAAGGAAATGTTTTGTGATTTAGTATTATTAAAATCAGTAGAAACTTCCATCTGCATAGAAGCTAAGATGAGACAAAATGATGTTTCTAGATCATGGTACTATAATAAGATTGCTATAAACAAGAATATCCTACTCATATAAGACTTATGTTTCTCGGATAGTTTAAAGGAGAATTGTATTCTTAAATGAATAAGACTATGAACTCTGAAACCTTTCTAAAATAAGAAGCGTGAACATTTGAAATTAGGCAAACTTGGGCGTTTGAATAATAATGTTGTTACTTGATTTTACAAAGATAAGTGTTTTGATTCACTTCAAGATAATCCTCTATTTTCATATACTACGGTATTGTGTGACTTTTGTGAAAGTAACGTATCTTTTTAAAAAAAGGTTAATGTATGAAGTACTTTGGGGATAGAAACCCGAACATGTTGACATATAGTAGAAAGTACCTTGTGTGTATAACTTGATTGTGTTGGTTTGTGATAGCCTTGTAATACCTTCGTGATGCTTTGATAAGTAATCATATTAGGATGCTACGTGTGTTATTATTCTGTGACGTTGGTGTAAAGGGTTTTCCTTGATTGTGCTTATGTTGTTTAAGCGATAAAGCCGTTATGTTGGTATTATACCACTCACCGTGTGTTTCGGGGTTAAGTGCCCTCCGTCGGGGTAGACTTCGGCGATGCAGGACCGTGATTCGAGAATACCTCATGCGGGTCACGAGGGCCTATCGCGGAGCTACGAGTTCGAGTTAGTGTGCGGCCTTTATGGTCATGCGATCATGTGGCCGTGCGGTGCGAGTCGGGGCGATCTTAGGGAGTAGCTACCCTCGCTGCGGGGTTATACCTCATGCGGGCCTATGAGGTAGGCCTATGCGAGCTGCGGAAAGTTCGAGGCTGAAGCGCGCACATTTGATCTGCGGCGAGTGACCGGCTTTGATCATGTGGCGGTGCAAACGGATATCTTGTACGATTTATGACCTTGTTAATGCATGGGTGTTAGTAATCGGCTATGCTTTCGTACTTACCCGTCTTGTTTTATTTGGACACAGTGGGACACATTTGTTCATATGTATTCCTTGGTGCTTTTCTATCATTATTTGGCGATGAGGAAGGTATTCATGGGCATGATTGATGTTGTGGCGTGAGACCCATTGTTATATTGGAGTGATGACGAGCGTGAGTCTCGACTTGATATGACGCTATTTGTTGTGAACTGTAGTTGGTTATCATACATGTCTCACCTTTATATAGACTACTATGATTTCATTCTGATATTTTGATTTCACATACTCGGCACTGTTATCGACCTCGCCCGAGTGAGCGTATAAAGGCGAGCCTCTCACTCGAGAACGAGCCGAACCGTGGCTCTCCGTATGGCACATCACGAGAAGGGCGTTGGGCATGCCTCGGGGATCGCAAGCAGCCGGTACACTTTGTAGGTCGCTGAGAAGGTTAATGCCTCGGCGACGGCGATTACAAAGTGGTATCGAGCGATTAATCCTCGGAAAGTGTCTGACCAGTATCGATGAGAGTCTTGATTATCGATTGTGTTGTGCACCACACCAATGTCGAGGAGGCTATAGGTATTTAGGATTGGTTTCTATTCTTCTCACTCGAGATCGTGCCTTAGAAATGTGTTGTTAGTTGGACCCTCGACGAAATTATTTCCACTTATCGTTATGCCTCGCGTCGGCAACCGGGCGGGAGGGCAAGCGAGGAGGCTGCGAGTAGAGTTCGGAGGGTGGCGAGGCACGAGCCAAATCATTACCTAGGATAGTGCTTCATTCGGGAGTTCTGCGACATCACTAGCCCGGAGTTTTATGCGGCGGCGATTCTGCTGCGGCCACGATGTTTGGACCTTGATTCGCGGCAGGAGCAGTGAGTATAGAGTATACCGATGTACCGCGAGTCTTGATGACTATCTAAGAGAGGTTGTGCAAGAGTAATTCTTGATTAGGCTTGAGCATGGCACGTATGCGGGCTTTGCGCGTGGCCGAGACGTGAAGAGATCGGCGGGTTAACGGGGCGGTAGAAGAGGGCGAGCGGCGAGGTCCTTTGGTAACTTTGGCGAAGTCGCCTCGCGGCGAATTAGATTATGCACATCCACGATGCGCAATGAGTCCTCCACAAATTTCGGGGCGTTCGAGTGCGAGAGTTGGTCGAGCTCCAGATCTTAGGTTCACGTGTGTGAGCGTCATCGGGAATGTCGTCTTTTAGTTGGTACTTGTTGTACCTATGACCGTCAGGGTCTGTTGTCGAAAGAGTGTCATTGTAGGAGGACTTAGCATTCAGGATCGATGGGTAGTCGTCACCTTCTTAGCTATCGCCTACAGGCGGTTTGATTAGACGACTAAGGGAGTGAAGCGGTAGATATAGATATATCCTTAACCCTGCAGAGATCTGTATGTGTGATAAGGTGAGTATACCTTAAGTGCTATGTTCGATAGCGATTGTGTTAGTTGTGATTAGAAATCATGGTGGGTTAGCAGAGTAAGATTTTGGGGATAGAAGGTGTGAGCCTTAGAGTTTTATACGTAGAGACCTTAGAGGTAAGGCCGTCTCGAGTAAAAGATGTATTGTTTATGTTTGACCACTTATAGGAGTGCTTAGTGCGTGAGTTATGTTGGTGGGATTAGTCCACGAGTAGTGTGGAATGAAGAGGGTAGTTGAGCTAAGAAGACCGCTAGGTTTTCGTAACGTGATTAGTGAGATTGTTAGGTTGGGAGCTAGTATGATGCGGCGTTAGGGTCGGGTTGAGGCCACGTTGGGTCAACCGCGGCGAGTTTGGTGGTGGGGTCGGTTTGTGGTGGTCGCTTTGGGTTGGGATTCACGAGGTGTTAGGCGAGTTTAGTTAACCAACGCACGTCTGGTCGTGGATCGTTCGACCGATGGTCGGGCGAGGAGGTCGGTAAATCTTGTCTTAGCAAAGCCGTTTACTCAAGCGAGAGGTTATGCGAGATGATGTATCGAGAAAAGTTGTAAGTGCACGGTGCCTACCTTCACCTTATGGCGACGGTGGAGCCAGTGCATTGTTTTTGTTTGGAAGTTTTACCAAGCGGGGTTAAGAACTCGGTGAGTCTCAGAATCACGTTCGCCACTGGGCGATGGTTGGATTTCGGGGATAGTTGCGAAATTGTTATCTCTGTTGAGGAAGTGTTTTATAGATACAATTTCGGTGTTCGGATATCGCCTTGTGGCGCCTTGTAGGCGGAAGTGTAAGTTCGGTTGATTGGTTCGGCGTTGGCAAGATTCGAGATAGTTGGTTCGAGCTTGTTCCGGTAATTTGTGGATAGAGTAAAGCTTGTCTAGAAGAGGTTACGGCGGCTCGGAGAAATCGTCGCGAATAATCGGCGGCGACGCTAGAGTTCGGGATTGACGGTCGGTCTTCTTGAAAGTACCACCGGGTGGGTGTGGCGAGTTTTGGAATCTGAGAGGAACTTAGCCCGAGTTACTTTGGGCCTTTGAGTCCGTGTGAAGAATAGGCGGGTTGCATATGTTAGTTTTGTCGTCCGAGCTTGGAGGCGATATGTCAGGTCTTTCGTATTGTTATGATCGGGAAAGTATCGGAGATCCGTCAGTGTTCCGATTAATGATGACCACGTTAGAGATAGTAACCCGAGTTTTGAAAGCTGACGATGCTCCGAAATGTGGTAAGAGTTAGTGTCTGACGACCTCGGGGATCGCGTGTAGTCGGTACCATTTGTTGGGTCGCGGGTGACACTAGAACCTCGCGGCAAAGTGACAAAAGTGGTATGCTTTATGATGTTAGAGGTGTTTCCTCGTGGACTTGGATATAAGTATTTTCTTGTGATTGTATGCGTGGCCATTGTGGCGAGATTTTTCGTAAGTATGGTAGTGAAGACTATCTTTGGCGCACGTTTGTTTGAGACTTAGAAGGAACATTCGGACGAATGTTTCTAAGGAGGAGAATGTTATACCCGTATTTCCAGGAGTATATGCGTATGGACGTGCGTAGAAAATTTGAACTTGAGAATTAGGCAGCGAGAGCCCTTCCCCACTCGCATGTAGTGTGGTGGTAGGGTACCCCACTGCTAGTTGTCTCGTATAATACACCCTCTTGGTAGAAATACTCTCAAAAGTATTGTTATAATGCCCAAATTACCTTAGCCGTATACCTTGTAGTGATACATGGTTATACCTATATGAAAAGCCCGTAAATACTATTATACTTCCGTCGGTCAAAAAAAACCGAAACCCTAGGAAAATCTCCATAGTCAGTTTGGAGTATTGTGTAGAAGTTGGTTAGAACTTCTAAGGGTGGTTTAGAGCGGGTTAGGCGCTCGGAGTTGGAGCTAAACGATTGCCGGGATCGACTTTATACTTGGATAATTATGGGCTTATCGAGGTAAATATCTTGTCCTCTATCAGAATTGGAAATTACATGTTGTTTGATTATATAGTTGAAGTATACTATATATAGAACTGAACGTAGTTATCGGCAATGTCTTTGGACTTAAGCTGAATAATAAGAAACCTTTTGAAAGAAAGTCTTGAATCAGTATTTACATAGGACCGTATTACGATAGACTTGTGTAGCTTTACGTGAGGTAGAATTGTGCACGTCCGTTTAGACTTATAACCCCACTTGGTTGGCTTGTAGCCGGCCCAGATAGAGGAGGAGATTTACGCATTTGCGGGCGGGGAGAGTCTTTGCCAATTTTCTGTAGAATGTTCTACGAAGGGATCTAAATGTTAAAAAGCGCCTTGTGGCCTTATAGGTTGAAGTACTACGTGTGGCGCGATCTACTTGGCTTGAAGGAGTAATAGCGGTTGGAAGTACTTGGAGCGTTTGCTATTAGTCGATAATCGTCGCGAGGTATGTGAACCTCTTCCTATCTCGCCTAGCATGATATGTGTGAACTATGTAGTACGGTGACGTCATGTGCTAAATTAATTTGATTGGTTTAAAAAATAAAGTGTTATAAAGTCTTTAAGGGAAGTTGGTTATAACGACTTTATGTTGGTAGAAAATACTTGTGGTTTTAAAAGGTAACCGATCCGAACTATAACTGGCTTGTTATGTGTTAATAAAGAACTTGAAGTATTTCAAAAGATTTTTGAATCATTTCGAAAGAAGAAGTAATACTTGGTTTTTTGAAAACTTAAGAGTTATACTAGCTTTATGGGAAGTTAGGTAATAACGGCTTAAGAATGTTTTACTGATTTCGGAAATCAGAGTGTGTATCGACAAACCACTGCAGCGTTAATAAAAGGAAATGTTTTGACAGATTTAGTATTATTAAAATCAGTAGAAACTTCCATCTGCATAGAAGCTAAGATGAGACAAAATGATGTTTCCTAGATCATGGCTGCTGTAATAAGATTGCTATAAACAAGAATATCCTACTCACATATAAGACTTATGTTTCTCAGATAGTTTAAAGGAGAATTGTATTCTTAAATGAATAAGACTATGAACTACGAAACCTTTCTAAAATAAGAAACGTGAACATTTGAAATTAGGCAAACTTGGACGTTTGAATAATAATGTTGTTACTTGATTTTACAAAGATAAGTGTTTTGATTCACTTCAAAAGATAATCCCTCTATTTTCATATACTACGGGTATTGTGTGACTTTTGTGAAAGTAACGTATCTTTTAAAAAAAAGGTTAATGTATGAAGTACTTTGGGGATAGAAACCCGAACATGTTGACATATAGTAGAAAGTACCTTGTGTGTATAACTTGATTGTGTTGGTTTGTGATAGCCTTGTAATACCTTCGTGATGCTTTGATAAGTAATCATATTAGGATGCTACGTGTGTTATTATTCTGTGACGTTGGTGTAAAGGGTTTTCCTCGATTGTGCTTATGTTGTTTAAGCGATAAACCGTTATGTTGGTATTATACCACTCCGTGTTTAGGGGTTAAGGCCCTCCGTGCGGGGTAGACTCGGTGATGCAGGACCATGATTCGAGAATACCTCATGCGGGTCCCGGGGGCCTATGCGAGCTCTGAGAGTTCCGGTTAGTGTGCGGCCTTTATGGTCATGCGATGCATGTGGCCGTGCGGCTGCGAGTCGGGGCGATCTGGGAGTAGCTACCTCGATGCGGGTTATACCTCATGCGGGCCTATGAGGTAGGCCTATGCGGAGTGCGGAAAGTTCGAGGCTAGGCCGCGCATTTGATCTGCAGGCGAGTGACGGCTTTGATCATGTGGCCATGCAGACAGATATCTTGTCTGATTTATGACCTTGTTAGTATGCGTAGGTGTTAGTAGTCGGCTATGCTTTCGTACTTACCGTCTTGTTTTATTTGGACACAGTGGGACACATTGTTCGTATGTATTCCTGGTGCTTTTCTATCATTGGCTGCGGTGAGGAAGGTATTCCGCAGGCATGATTGATGTTGTGGCGTGAGACCCATTGTTATATTAGTGATGACTTGAGGCGTGAGTCTCGACTTGATATATGCTTATTTGTTGTGAATCGTAGTTGGTTATCATACATGTCTCTGCTTTATATAGACTACTATGATTTCATTTCTGATATTTTGATTTCACATACTGTTATGTCTTGACCTCCTTGAAGCTGCGTTCATGCCGCGAGTAAAGATGCGCCGATCGTTGATCCTCGCTCTTAGGATCACTGATTCGGCGTTTGGGAAAGCTCCGTTTCTCCGAGGCTTATCTTAGTATAGTCCCTGTCGTTGTAGGTATTTACATTCGGGGTATGGCGGGAACCTGTCCGCCATTGTTGTCATATCATTTCTTAGAAGTGCAGTAATCTTGTTGTGGCGTGGTTTGTAAAAAGGATTAAAGCTCATTTGTAAGAGTTGTTATTTATATATATCGAAAGGCAAGTTTTCCTCGATTCTTATTTTGTACTTCATTTGTTTCATGTATGTGTTTATGTTCGATTACTCGATGTTGTATCACTAGGGTGCGGGGTAAGGCACGATCCACGCCAGGTTGGTCGTGACACTGATTTTCGGATACAACACGTCTAAGCGATCCACAAAAGCGCACGACAATATCCAACAATTCCATTTACACCAAATCTGTCCCAAATCGATTTTAGCCCCAAAAAAATGGCTCAAACGCTTTTTATTCTTCATTCTTTTTAACACAAGTTCATCCATACATTATAACAATAAGTAATATCCAATTACTTTAAAAGAAGAAGGACTTTTACCTCATTTTTTGCACAAAAACGCCCCAAAACAGTCCGGTCTTTATTGGTCCGCAGTTTTCGTTTCGCTCCACTTCTTCAAGTTCCAATCACATATATGTATCCCCTACAACCTTAGGATCAACTTCTCTTCACGTTTCGCTTCCAAAAAGTCGACGGAAAACCCCTAGGGTTTCATTCTATTTCGGCCCAACCTAGATTTAGGGGTTAAGGGTGCTTAATCTTGGAAAGAAAATACTTTGATCTTGATCTTGTCTTTGGATATGGGGATTTCGAATTGCTCTAGGTTTTTGGAGAGATGAGGGTTTGTATGGATGAATATCTTTTGTTCTAAGTCTTCAAAACTTATCTATATAAAGGTGTGTGGAGTCTTCACAAGACAAGTGGGGAGGGCACTTGCTAACCTCCTATTGGCCAAGTATTTCTTCACAAAATATTTCATCCACACTTAGTTATTTTTCATCCCATTTCGATGGACATGTAACATAGTATACCAAGACTTAATAAATCCACTAAGTCCATAATTCTAATGAAAAATAATTCCATTACTAGAATTAATTCTTGTCATCACATTAAACTCGAAAATTTTCCGTATAAGGAAATGTAAAAATCCTTTCCTTTCGACATTCCAATCTTAATTCTATAATCATGTTCTTGAATTACGGGGTGTAACATTATGTATGATGGCCAGTTGAGATAGGGTAAGAGTATATCTGAGGGGTAAATCCCCAAGATCGTTATACCACCTTCTTCAGGGTAAGAGTATATCTGAGGGGTAAATCCCCAAGATCGTTATACCACCTGTTTCAGAGTAAGAGTATAAATGAGGGGTAAATCCCCAAGATCGTTATACCACCTGTTTCCGTGGATTTGCTACCCATGATGCGAGGAATACCTCATGCGAGTCCTTATGGGATTATGCAGGTGAAATAGTCTCATGCGGGCGGGTACAACCTATGCGAGGAATACCTCATGCGGGTCCACACGACTACGCAGTGAAATAGTCCCGAGTAGGATTACTTAATGATCTTTGCGAGCGGGTGGTCTGCTTTGATCGCAAGCTTCCTATTTTTATGTTGTAAGTATACTCTTGATTACTCTCATTGTTAGTAAGGCAACGTGTCTTTATTAATTGAGTTATCATACATCTCGATTTATTATAGACTTATGATTTCATTCTGATGCTTTCGATTTCACATATTTGGTACATGTTATCGACCTCCTTGAGTGCGTTCATGCCGCGGTATAGTGCAGGTTTGTTACACCCCATAAGTCCGACATGTCTAATAGAATGTATGTAAGGAATCAATACTTGAAAATTAGTACGAAAGAAAGAATTGTTTTTCTGACGGAAAATCTTAGAACGAAAGGAAAAATGTTCGTTGTTGAGAATTGGATTCTCAAAATGCATTATTTAAAGAGTATGGAACTTATTAACATTATGGAATTTTTTTTTTACGGATTTGGTAACGTGGGGCCCACCCGAGGAATTTTACGTTTTGTGGGGCCCCGCGAGGTTACGAATTTTATGGACGAATGGGAGGCGACACGTGGCACCTCCCCACTTGGTGTTGGGACGAAAAATTGCAAGGGTATAATGGTCATTGACCATGGTAGAAGATCAAGTCTTGCAAAGTCGAAGCAGCGTAGTTGACTAAGTCAAATAGCCCAACTTGGCTTGATATTTAATTCCATTCATCCAAGCCACCCATATGTTTAAATCTAGACCCTCCAATGTTTTATATATTCATCCACATTGCAAGACAAGTTCCATACTTAGAAAAATTTCCAAGAATATTGTGCTACACCTAAGGGTGCTCTCGTTGCTTCACTCCAAGAAGAAAAAATTTTCGTTTATGGTTCAATAATCCCCACACTTTAAACCAAGGTTCCTAAGGGTATTGTAAGGGTATCTCAATAGAAAGATCCCGGAAAAAGATTGTTTTCGTATTAGTCGCAAGGTGAAAACCTAGTTGTTTTCCTAGGTTTTGATTGGAAGTTTTAAGGGAAGTTGTTTGGGATATTCTAGGGGTATCAAGTGGCGGATTGAAGTGTCAAGAAGAGGCTCTAAGTTACTAAGGAGCGACTTTGGATTTGAAGTTGGATTAAGACTCGTTGAGGTAACAATCTTGTCCTCTTAAAGTGTTACAAAATTATATATTGTTGTTAGCCTTAGATTTTACTAGCATGAAGTATGTGTTATGAATATTGATAAGTGTTATGGATTGTTGTAGCCTAAATCCGAAATGACATATAAGCCATTTGAAGTTGGATCACTATGTGGTTGTTAATTAGAATTGTCGCATGTTACCTACTTGAGGATTATAGTAGTTATAATCGATTGCGACTTGATATCATGTCATGCTAACAACTTGGATTGAAAAGGAAATTGGGTAGAATTGGTATTGTTGTATCCCAAGATTGCGGATTTACACTTGTTGTTGTATTAGTTTGATATCAATTGTGGGCGGAATTTTACACGTATAGTAGGCGTGTAATCCCCTATTGTTAATTGCATTGTTGGACCTTAAATGTGGCGTGTTTGGTTATTGAATTCTGCCTTGAAAAGGTGGCAAAGTATGTAGAAACAAAGGAAGTGCTGTCCGATTTTCCGTAGAATTTAGTGACTTAGCACCTCGAATATTCTACGTTTGAAGTAAGAAGTTAATAGACGTATTATGGCCATTATAGGTTGAAGTACTACGAGTAGCGTATTCTACTTGAAGGGGTGGAAAAGCTAGCAAGGATAAAGTAATTGGTAGCATTTTGCAACTTGTCGCTAGTCGTCGCGAGGTATGTGAACCTCTTCCTTCTTTGGCATGATCCTACGTATGAAATAGCCATGTGATAGTATTTCATGATTCCTTCCACTCTTAGAAGTTAAGAAGTGTCCAAGTTGTTGATTCTAAGTTCAAAATATGTCTAATGTTGTCCTAAGTCCTTACCAAGTCTTATGGGAGATGTTGGTAAGAATGGTTAGGAAGTTATGAGATTTGATTTAAAGCTATGTGTCTTGATTTATTTAAAGTAAGCAAGTTGATTTTATGTTTAAAAATGACTTGAGTTTATATGGGAAAAAGGGGATTGATTTTTAAAGTGGAGGTTATATGGTTTTAAAGAGAATAAGTTACTTGGTTTTGGAAGTGTATGAAACTTTATTTTTTTAAGTTATGGGACTTGATTTCTAAAGTGTAGATGATACGATTTTATAAGTATAAGTAAATGGACTTTAAAGAATGTATGTTATGAAGTTTTAAGACTACGAACTTTGATTGTCTTTTAAGGATTTTGAAGTTTTAAGCGATATGATTCTAAAGAATGTATACTACGAGGGGTTAATACTATAAGCCTGGATTTTATGAGTGGAAATGACTAACTTTAAAAAGTATGTCTTCTTAATTTATTTCAAAAGTTAAGAAGATGGTTTCCAAAAGAGTGTGTGACTTGAGCTTTAAAAAGAAAGGAGTTTTATGATTCTTTTTAAGTATGTATGTCGTAGTATTTTGGGTCTAGTTTTCCTAATGTTGTAAAAATAAAAGTGTCTTAAGTTCTCTAAAATGAATGGTTGTTATAATAGCTTTATGGGAAGTTGTTATGACGACTTAAGAAGAAGTGAAAAGATGGTTTAAAAATGTTATGTAAGGAAAAATCACACCGAGCCTACAAATAGGCCGGATTCGTTATGAAATACACCGAGCCTATAAATAGGCGGACACGTTATGAGATACCGAGCCTACACATAGGCGGATTGCCATATTACCGAGCCTACACATAGGCGGGTTACGTCATCTTACACCGAGCTCACAAAGGGGCGGATTATGCTTTACATGATTCCACATTACACCGAGCTCACAGCGGGCGATTATGCTACATGATTCCACATTACACCGAAGCTCCATTAGCGGGCGGATTATCCTACATGATTCCCACGATGCACCGAGCCCCACAGCGGGCGGATTATGTCACATGATTCATCGATTGCCGTGTCCCAAATAGGCGGATTACGTTATCACGTCTGGATAATCAAAGTAAGCTCCCAAATAATAAGTCCTCCATAACGCCGGATTATGTTATGTAAGATATGTAAGTTATGTGGAAAAACTTGATTAAATCCTTAAGTAAGTACGTAAGAATATGTTGTTAATTCTCACGAAAGAGGAAAAGAACGGTTAATATCGATTGATTTGAGGAGTTAAAATGGCACTAGGATCTGGTATTTCATTTTTATACTTGCCCTGTCATTTCTTTTATACGATTATGATTTGGTTATCGTACCTTGTTTACTCCATACTCTGCACTGTTATCGACTTCCGTGGCTGCGTTCATGCCCGCAGTGTTAGGTCTGCTATTTGGTGATCTGCAGTGTAGGACCCTCGAGTTTTGGATAGCTCCATGCATTGCGAGTTTATCTTTTTGGTATAGATCCTTGATGTGCTTTTGTACGATTATGGGTGCATGGGGCCTTGTCCCGTCATTAGATCAGTAAAACTCTAGAGGTCTGTATTCATATGTGGGATTGGACTCATGTACAGTGTAGTGTCTTTTATTATGTATATTATATGGCAGCCTGGTCGGCTTTGCCCTTGCACGTATGTTGGTTTTTTTTTAAAAAAAATGAGGTGTTATTTAAATTCCGCAGTTTACTTGTGTTGTTAAGGTAGTAGGGTTCCCAGGTAGGGCACCAGTCACGGGCCCGGGGTTCGGGGCATGACAGAGTGGTATCAGAGCAGTCAGTCCTCGGAATGTTTACAGACCGTGTCTAGTAGAGTCTTGATTATCGGTGTGTTGCGCGCCACACCCATAAACAGGAGGCTACAGGACATTTAGGAGTTGGTTTCTATTTTTCTCACTCTAAGATCGTGCCATAGAGCTGTGTTAGTAAGATAATTCCTCTCTGACGTATTTTTGTGTTACATCCATGCCTCGAGGAGGCAACGATCGCCTGAGGACAAAGGGTAGCGAGAGCTACTAGTCGACTCAGAGAGTTGATAGGGCTTATGCCTGGTATCTGGATGTTGTGCGCGATCGACGAGTTCTTACGTACACGTTTGAGGCCCGACACGAGCCTCCAGTTTCTCAGTTAGGAGAAGACTATAGGGTCATGAGGGAAACAATTATGTTATTGACCAAGATAGCTGTTGTAAGTGATAGTACCCCCAGCGGTAGGAATACTTTGATTAGTAAAGTGAAAAGTTAAGAATGTTGACAAGAATGGTAAGTGAACTGAGACTATAGTTGTGGAGAGTTCACGACTTGTAATTGCCCCATAACAGTGTAAGACCGATAGGGAAGAATGTACAGTAGAAATACTTTGGCTTATGTGACGAACCTCTAGTGAATAGTTGGATAGGGTAAGAAGTACCTTGAGATAAGAGAAAGATTTATTTCAGACTAAGAATGAGAAGTTAAGTATGACGATGAGTCGGGTTATGGACTCATTTCGGGTCAGCCGGTAGTACGAAATGGGGTGATGTCAGTTAGAAATGGTTCTGCTATGTGATAGGGTCACGAGGATGCAAGGCCCAAGTCTAGTTGATCGTTGTACGAGTTTGTCGACGCGTTCCACCGGAAGCAGGTCGTAAGGACCGAGAAGAGCCTTAGCGGAAATTCAAGTAGTATATGGCCAAGTTTGGTTAGTAACTCCAAGGATTAGAGGACAAAAGCAATATTTGAAATTTTGTACGTATGCTAAATAAGTTTGGAGGTACGAGAAAGTATGACAAGTAAGAAAATAAAGGAACCTCCAAGGATCCCGTGTTTGAGAAGACTGTAACCTTCGAGTATTGTGATAAGGGGCCACAGACGGAAGGTCCATTATTATGTTTACGTATGTTATGTGGTGGCCATGTGTGGCATCGTTAGTCTTGTGGAGTATTAATAGGCATAGTAAAGAGACTGTGCCGGAGTTTGTATAGCTTGACAACCGACTAAGAACATTCGGGGACGAATGTTTCTAAGGGGGGAAGAATGTTACACCCCGTAAGTCCAGGACATGTCTAAGAGAATGTATGTAAGTGTCACGACCCGACCCCGGGCCGCGACTGGTGCCCTACCTGGGCACCCTTATACTCATACAACATAATAAACTGCGGAAGATAAATAACACTTTTTTTTAAAAAACTAAGGCCAAGCCGATAAGGCTGCCATAACATAAAAATTACCCGAAAAGTCTACACCGCTTAACAATGTAAAAACAACTCTAGCCATCCGGCTACATGAATACAGACCTCTAAGATTTGGACCAATCTATGACGGGACAGGCCCCGTACCTGAATATACATAACCATGACGACAAGCTCGGAACATTGGAGCCGTCTCAAAATCTTTGAGCCGATCCTAAGCTCGCGGATCCACAATCATGTACCTAAACTGCGGACATGAGCAGCCCGAAGAAGTCGATAATAGGTAGAATATGGAACGAAATATAAGGTACAGTAACAAATCATAACCGTACAAAAGAATGACAGGGGCAAGTATAAAGAAAGGGTAAATACCAGATCCTACCGTGTCATTTCCATCTCGTGAACTTAATCGTACCTTATTATCTTTTCCCATTTTTCCATAAGAGTATAGTCAAATTCTTACGTACATACTTAAGAAAACTCATCAAGTTCATAAACATATAACTTACGTATCTTGCATAACCTAATCCGTCCCTTTATGGAGGAACGCCTATACTGTCGGCCCAATCTGGGACGCGATAAAGTCACATAAGTCTGCTCATAAAGGTATACTGCCCGACCCAATCTGGGACGCGATAAAATCATATAAGTCTGCCCATAAAGGTATACTGCATAAAAATAGGAGGCTCATGATCAAAACAGGGTCCTTCGCCCGTAGTATCGATAAGCAATCCTACTCCTGGGACTATTTCACCCGCATATGTCCTGTGGACCCGCATGAGGTATTCCTCGCATAGGCTGTACCGCCCGCATGGGACTATTTCACCCGCATAAGCCCGTAAGGACTCGCATGAGGTATTCCTCGCATCATGGGTAGCAAATCCACAGAACAGGTGGTATAACGTCTTGGGGGGTTACCCCTCATTTATACTCTTACCCTGAAGAAGGTGGTATAACGTCTTGGGGGTTTACCCCTCATTTATACTCTTACCCTGGAGAAGGTGGTATAACGTCTTGGGGGTTTACCCCTCATTTATACTCTTACCCTGGAGAAGGTGGTATAACGTCTTGGGGGTTTACCCCTCATTTATACTCTTACCCTAACTCAACCAGCCATCATACTTAACATAAGCCCTACCGGCTTATCATACATAACATAAGCACTACCGACTTATCATACATAACATAAGCACTACCGACTTATCATACATAACATAAGCACCACGACACCATACATAACATAAGCACCACCGACTTATCATACATTACATGCAAGTTAAGAAATCCCTAACTTCTTATTAGCTTGTTCATATACACTCTCATTTTTGTTTACTTAAGGCACTAACATGTCATTATAAAATCCGGGAATTTAACCCAACGTACTACGTGCCTCTACTCCTTTAAAATGATTCTCTTTCAAATAAAACTTCCAAGATACTAATAACCGTAGTATCTAGTCATATCTACTTTTCAAGACAAGTCACAATACCTTTTAGAAATACATTTATAGGCTTCTAAATCAAGTGACTTCTTTCTTTAAAACCTTAAGCAATTGGTACCTTTAAAACAATTTACCCTTCTTTATTTCAAATCATTTCTTTTCTTACATTACTGAAGAAAACCATTCTTTTAATCTTCCATAAAGTTGTTATAACCAACTTCCCATAAAGCCGTTATAACTCTTTATGTCTTAGACAAATTCATTCCTTTTATGACCAAGAAACGTATACTTTCAATTCAAATCACATAGCTTTCAAAATACTTCAAGTCTCTTAACTTTTAAGAAAACAAGTTTCTTAACTTTAGAATGGCAAGAAAATCAATACTTTTCAAATCAAGTATTCTATACTTTTTGTTATACCCCGTATTTCCAGAGTATGTACGTGAGGGCGTACGTATTAAATTTTTGCCTTAAGAATTGGCTAGGACCGAATTTTGGGCACAAGTGCCGATTTGAGTCGTTTTTCGAAAACGTTTCACGACTTACGTTGGGAAAATTCCGGCTATGTCATTTACTATTTTTGCGGATTTTTCCGAGAGACGAAACATTTTGGACCAACGGGAGGTGACACTTGTCACCCTCATGGTGAGGATTGATGGCCCGATTGGCTCACGTTTTTGTGCCTTATTGGTGCCTTGTTTTGTGCCTTGTTTTGGCCTTGTTTTGTGCATTGTTTTGTGCCATGTTTTGTGGAGTAGGGGTTAGGGTGCACTTGGATCAAGGCCTTACACTTGCCTTGCACATGGCTTGATCTTGTCCATTGGTTGGCCCTGGCTTCCTATAAATACCCCTCCCTTTGTTGAAGACTTCATCATCCAAATGTGTTCTAAGTCTTGCAATCCTTCCCTCTCCTCTTGTTGCTCTCGCCCCAAGCCTCCCTCCCCCTTTGAGTGGCCTAGTGGCGAGAGTTCCCACTCATGTCAAGGCCCTTTGGCCGAGAACCCCATCTTGGAGTGTTTTCGTGAGGTACCCCCTTGTGGTATTGAAATACTCTCAGTATTGTTATAATGCCCAAAATACCTTGGCCTCATATCTTGTAGTATTCCAAAGTTACCTCTATACGTAGAGGCCGGAAATACTACCTTTTGTCCTTTAAGTCTCAAACCAAAAAGCGAAGGAAATCTTCATAGTTGGTTGAAGTATGTAAGTAGAAGTTGGTTAGAACTTCTAAGGGTTGTTTGGAGCGCCAGAGTAGGAGCTAAACCTTGCTCGGGATCGACTTTTATCTCGGATAATTTTGGGCTTAGCTACGAAAATAATCTAGTCCCCTTTTGTAATTGGAAATTACATGTTGTTGTATTATATAGTTGAAGTATACTATATATAGAATTAAGTTTAGTCTTTGTGGCAATGTCTTTTGACTTAAGCTGAATTTAAAGAAAGAAGCGAATGTAACTCACATAGTATTCTGATGAGACTTGTGTAGCTTATTGTGTAGTAGAAATTGTACACGCCCGGTTAGACGTATAAAACCCCCCCTGGTTGGCTTGGTAGCCGGCCTCAATAGAGGAGGAGATTTACGCTATTGCGGGGAGAGTCTTTGAATTTTCTGTAGAAAGATGGGAACTTGTGTTTAAGATTTAAATAGACGTTTGTGGCCTTTATAGGTGAAAGTACTAAGAGTAGCGTATTACTCGAGGAGTGGAAAGGGCTAGCAAGGTTGTAGTACTTGGAGCTTTCTGCTTATTGTCGATAATCGTCGCGAGGTATGTGAACCTCTTCCTATCTCTTCTAGCATGATATGTGAGAACTATGTAGTGCGGTGAGCGTCACGTGTGCTAAATGTATTTGATTGGTTTAAAACATAAAGTGTTATAACGGCTTTATGGGAAGTCGGTTATAATAGCTTTATGTGGATAAGCAAATACTTTGTGGTTTTAAAGGCAACCGATTTGAATAATAAGCGGCTTGACATGTGTTAATAAAGAACTTGAAGTATTTCAAAAGATTTATGAATCGCTTTGAAAGAATGAGTATTACTTGGGTTTTGAAAGCTTAAGAGTTATACTAGCTTTATGGGAAGTTAGGTATAACGGCTTAAGAATGTTTTACTGATTTCGGAAATCAGAATGCGTATCGACAAACCACTGCAGCGTTAATAACAGGAAAATGTATTGACTAAAGAAGTATTAAAACCAGTAGAAACCTCCATCTGCATAGAAGCTAAGATGAGACAAAATGATATTACATTTCCTAGATCATGGCTGCTTAATAAGATTGATTATAAACAAGAATAACCTACTCACATATAAGACATATGTTTCTCAAAACGTTTAAAGGAGAATTATGTTTTAAAGGATTAAAACTACGAACTACGAAACCTTTTCTAAAAATGAGAAACTTGAGCATTTGTAATTAGGCAAACCGGAACTTTAGGAAAAGAATGTTGGTACTTGAGTTTAAAAAGAAAGTGTTCTGGTTTACTTAATAATGTGAATCACTCTAGTTTTATACTACGGGTATCGGGTGACTTTTATAAAAGGAATGTATCTCTTTTAAAAGGACTTAACGTATGTAGTACTTTAGGGTTAAAACCCGGACTTTGACATAAAATGGAAGTACCTTGAGTTGTGTGTAACTTGCTTATGCTTGATTGTTATGAAACTTGACCATGTTACGTGTGATAGCCTTGTTGTGCAAATCGTGTTCACTCGACTACCGTTCATCCGGAAATGTATTTCATTTGATTCTGGGTTCATCCGAATGTATCTCACTTGACTACCGGTTCATCCGAATGTATTTCACTTGACTCTAGGTTCATCCGGAATGTATTCCACACGTTTCTATATTGGGTCCATAAGATGGGCGAGACACGTTATCGTATCACATGATTTATACCTAGATATGGCGGTGAGGAAGGAGTTCCACGGGCATGAGGATGACTTTGAGGCGTGAGTCCACGACTTGACATATGCTTTTATGTTGTGAATCGTAGTTTGGTTATCATACATGTCTCCCGCTTTATATAGACTATTATGATTTCATTTACTGATGTTTCTGATTTCACATACTTGGTACTGTTGTCTTGACCTCGCCCGAAGGCGTATAAAGAGGCGAGCCTCTCACTCGAAACGAGCGGCCGTGGCTCTCCGTATGGCACGTCCGAGAAGGCCGTTGGGCATGCCTCGAGGATCGCAAGCGGCCGGTACACTTTGTAGGTCGCCGAGAAGGTTAATGCCTCGGCGGCCGGCGATTACAAAGTGGTATCGAGCGATTAGTCCTCGGAAAGTGTCTGACCGTGTCTAGTAAGTCTTGATTATCGGTGTGTTGTGCACCACATCTATAATCGTGAGGCTATAGGACATTTAGGATTGGTTTCCATTCTTCTCATTACGAGATCGTGCCTTAGAGTCGTGTGATAAATTGGACCCTCGGCGTATTCCTTTCCTTTACGATTATGCCTCGCGTAAAACCCAGCCCGGATGGGCAAGACGATCGAGGAGATTGGCGAGATACAGAGAAATGAGGCGAAGGCGGTCGATACGAGGCGATGCTTAACGACGGCGGAGTTTCGCGACGCCGCCCGGCACAGTGAGTTTAGAGCGCGGCGGTGGCTGCGAGACTACGATACTGAGCCTCCAGTCCGCGGCACAGGCCGATGAGATAAGTACAAGGAGATGGCGATTCTTGGCGAGTCGTGGCGGATATGAGGATAAGAATCTGGCCGATTCCAGCCCAATAGCACCCGTAGTTCACCCCGGCGAGCGGTTTGAGGCTACGTGACTTTACGAGTTGTAGCCCGGTGTTCTATGGATCGAGCGAGGCGACCCTCGAGAGTTTATCAAGCAACTCTGACGGATCGTAGGAGTGATAAGAGTCTCGAGCGAGTCGGTGGTATTGGGTTCGCATCACTGCGTAATACCGCGATTGGTGGTTTGGTCGTGGGAGTTGTCCGGAAGAGCATGCACTTCCAGCCGTATGGGGCGAGTTCTCAAGGGCTTTTCTTGCACATTTCTTGCCCCAGGCTTTATGAGGAGGCTCGGGCCAGATTTTTGACGTTGAGCGGGGCAGGCGGGCGGTTAGAGTACAATGTGAGTTCGACTCATTAGCTTCGGTATGCCCCGTAGTAGCCGATATGGAGGGCCAGTACACCGCCACGTCACGGGCCGGATGAGTACTTAGCGAGGCTTGTTGGTGTAGCCCTTCACCGGAGCATGGACATTGCCCGCATGCGAGCTCATGCACTAGGATGTGAGGCACGGAGAGATCGACGGAATGGCCGAGATCGCCAGAAGAGGGCGGGGCGGCAGGTCCTTTGGTAACTTTCAAGGCGGACCGCCAAGAAGCTAGTTATGTACCTCCGCCAAGACGGAGTGGTCCCCGCGATCGTCGGGGCGTTGTGGTATTCGGGAGTGGTCGAGCTCGGGGCTTAGTTCACGAGATATACATGGGTTCTAGCCAACAGATTCACGTCCCTCCGGTGTGCGATGTGGCAAACATCATCCGGGAATGTCGTCTTTTCTTGGTGCTTGCTTCACGCTGCGGCCGTCGAGGCCATGACGAAGACGTGCTTATAGGAGGTAATGCCGGCAGCGCGACCTTACGGATCGATGGCGTTCATCGCCTTCTATTATGCGCCTGCAGTGGACTTACGATTAGAGTGGGCGGTAGCTTGGTATATCCTTAAACCTCTGAGGCTTGTATGTTTTGATGTTATGTTAATGTGTTAGGTGTTATGTTCGGATAGCTTTGTGCTAAAATGTGATTTAGGAACTCTTTGGGAAAAAGGGTAAGCACAGGGTGAGGAATGATGAACCTTAGAATATTACGGTTGAGACCTTAGATGTAAGTGCTTGGGTACAAGATTTTTGCGAGTGATCCTTGTGAGTGCATTTTATGCCTAGAAAGTATTGTGTGATAAGTCCCTGGTTGGGTAAATGAAAGTGGTATCTTCCATGATGTGATTTAGCAAGATTGTTCGTGTCGGCGAGCAAGAGTTGGCGCGACGATGGAGTCGGGTTGGGGCCATGTTACGCCAACCCGCACTGCTGTTCGGTGGGGTCAGCTCTGGGTGGTCCCGCCAGGTGGTAGGGTCACGAGGGAGCTAGGCCCAAGTTTTGGTAACCATCGTATGAGTTCGTAGATATGTTCGACCAGAAGCAGATCGTGAAGGCCGGGAATGGCCTTAAGGAAGATTGAGGCTAGTAGATGACCAAGTTTGGAGGTGGTGACTCCAAAGTTTTGGAAACTAAAGCGATGACTGGAGTATGGTGAGAATACTAGAAGAGTTCAAGTGATCGAGGAGGGCACGACGAGTAAGGAAGGAAGAGAACGTGTGTTATGTTTGTGGCCATGTGTGGCAGTGGAAACTTGTTAAAAGAACTTCATCTTTATCCGCCTTGAGAAGGAACATTCGGGACGAATGTTTCTAAGGAGGGGAGAATGTTATACCCCGTATTTCCAGAGTATGTACGTGAGGGCGTACGTATTAAATTTTGCCTTAAGAATTGGCTAGACCAATTTTGGGCACAAGTGCGATTTGAGTCGTTTTTAAAAGCGTTTCCACGCCTACGTTGGGAAAATTCCGGCTATGTCATTTACTATTTTTGCGGATTTTTCCGAGAGGCGAAACATTTTGGACCAACGGGAGGGTGACACTTGTCACCCTCATGGTGGACGGATTGGTGGCCGATTGGCTCACGTTTTTGTGCCTTATTGGTGCCTTGTTTTGTGCCTTGTTTTGGCCTTGTTTTGTGCATTGTTTTGTGCCATGTTTTGTGGAGTAGGGGTTAGGGTGCACTTGGCTTGATCAAGGCCTTACACTTGCCTTGCACATGGCTTGATCTTGTCCATTGGTTGGCCCTTGGCTTCCCTATAAATACCCCTCCCTTTGTTGAAGACTTCATCATCCAAATGTGTTCTAAGTCTTGCAATCCTTCCCCTCTCCTCTTGTTGCTCTCGTCCTAAGCCTCCCCCCCTCCCCCTTTGAGTGGCCTAGTGGCCGAGAGTTCCCCCTCCCTTGTCAAGGCCCTTTGGCCGAGAACCCCCCCCCCCATCTTGGAGTGTTTTCGTGAGGTACCCCCCCCTTGTGGTATTGAAATACTCTCCAAGTATTGTTATAATGCCCAAAATACCTTGGCCTCATATCTTGTAGTATTCCAAAGTTACCTCTATCGTAGAGCAGGAAATACTACCTTTTGTCCTTTAAGTCTCAAACCAAAACCCTAAGGAAATCTTCATAGTTGGTTGAAGTATTTAAGTAGAAGTTGGTTAGAACTTCTAAGGGTTGTTTGGAGCGCACGGAGTAGGAGCTAAACCTTGCTCAGGATCGACTTTTATCTCGGATAATTTTGGGCTTATCGAGGTAAATAATCTTGTCCCCCTTTTGTAATTGGAAATTACATGTTGTTGTATTATATAGTTGAAGTATACTATATATAGAATTAAGTTTAGTACTGCGGCAATGTCTTTTGACTTAAGCCTGAATTTAAAGAAAGAATCAATCAGAACTACATGGGTGTATTCAGATGAGACTTGTGTAGCTTATTGTGTAGTAGAAATTGTACACGCCCGGTTAGACGTATAAAACCCCCCCTGGTTGGCTTGGTAGCCGACCTCAATAGAGGAGGAGATTTACGCTGTTGCGGGGGGGGGGGAGGTGCTGCCGAATTTTCTGTAGAAAGATGGGAACTTGTGTTTAAGATTTAAATAGACGTTTGTGGCCTTTATAGGTGAAAGTACTAAGAGTAGCGTATTCTACTCGAGGAGTGGAAAGGGCTAGCAAGGTTGTAGTACTTGGAGCTTTTTGCTTATTGTCGATAATCGTCGCGAGGTATGTGAACCTCTTCCTATCTCTTCTAGCATGATATGTGTGAACTATGTAGTACGGTAGACGTACATGTGCTAAATGTATTTGATTGGTTTAAAACATAAAGTGTTATAACGGCTTTATGGGAAGTCGGTTATAATAGCTTTATGTGGATAAGCAAATACTTTGTGGTTTTTAAAAGGTAACTGATTTGAATAATAACTGGCTTGATATGTGTTAATAAAGAACTTGAAGTATTTCAAAAGATTTATGAATCGTTTTGAAAGAATGAGTATTACTTGGGTTTTGAAAGCTTAAGAGTTATACTAGCTTTATGGGAAGTTAGGTATAACGGCTTAAGAATGTTTTACTGATTTCGGAAATCAGAATGCGTATCGACAAACCACTGCAGCGTTAATAACAGGAAAATGTATTGACTAAAGAAGTATTAAAACCAGTAGAAACCTCCATCTGCATAGAAGCTAAGATGAGACAAAATGATATTACATTTCCTAGATCATGGCTGCTTAATAAGATTGATTATAAACAAGAATAACCTACTCACATATAAGACATATGTTTCTCAAAACGTTTAAAGGAGAATTATGTTTTAAAGGATTAAAACTACGAACTACGAAACCTTTTCTAAAAATGAGAAACTTGAGCATTTGTAATTAGGCAAACCGGAACTTTAGGAAAAGAATGTTGGTACTTGAGTTTAAAAAGAAAGTGTTCGTTTACTTAATAATGTGAATCACTCTAGTTTTATACTACGGTATCGGGTGACTTTTATAAAAGGAATGTATCTCTTTTAAAAGGACTTAACGTATGTAGTACTTTAGGTTAAAACCCGACTTTGACATAAAATGGAAGTACCTTGAGTTGTGTGTAACTTGCTTATGCTTGATTGTTATGAAACTTGACCATGTTACGTGTGATAGCCTTGTTGTGCAAGTCGTGTTCACTCGACCTACGGTTCATCCTAAATGTATTTCACTTGATTACCGGTTCATCCGAATGTATCTCACTTGACTACCGTTCATCCGGAATGTATTTCACTTGACTACCGTTCATCCGGAATGTATTCCACACGTTTCTATATTGGGTCCATAAGATGGGCGAGACTCGTTATACGTATCACATGATTTATACCTAGGCTGGCGGTGAGGAAGGAGTTCCACGGGCATGAGGATGACTTTGAGGCGTGAGTCACGACTTGACATGATCGCTTATGTTGTGAATCGTAGTTTGGTTATCATACATGTCTCCGCTTTATATAGACTATTATGATTTCATTTACGATGTTTCTGATTTCACATACTTGGTACTGTTGTGACCTCTCCGGAAGTGCGTTCATCTGCCAGTAAAGGTACATCGACTGTCGATCCTCGCTTATAGGATCACATTCAGCGTGTTGGAAAGCTCCGTTTCTCCGGAGGCTCATCTTTTGGTATGTGTTCCCTGAGTTGTAGGTTCTTGTACATTCAGGGGTATGGCGGGGCCCTGTCCCGTCATAGTTGTTGTAAATCTTAAGTGCATCAAGCTGTTTTGGGCAGGTTGTAAAAGGATTAAAGCGTTGGGTTTTATGTATATCAAGGCAACTGTTTTGGTTGGCCTGTTTATTTATTATATCTCTTGTTTCATGATTCATGTTTTATTTTCCGCTGGTTTTCTCTGATGTTGTATCACTAGGGTGCCCGGGGTAAGGCACCAGTAACGGGCCCGGGTTCGGGGCGTTACACTTTTAAATCAATTCATTTCTTCCTTTAAGAATCAAGTCCCATAACTTGAAAAATAAAGTCCCTTAACCTTTTAAAAATTTGAGGTTCATAGTCTTAAAACTTCATACGTAAATTCTTATAAATTAAGTAACATATACTTTGGTGCGTTGTGATTAAGTTATACTTATTTATAATGATCTTAATCGAGTAGCCATGATCTAGAAAATGTAATACAATTTTGTCTTATCTTAGCTTCTATGCAGATGGAGAATTCTACTCATTTTAACTTAATTGATTGTCATTACATTTTCCTTTATTAACGTTGCAGTGGCTTGTTCGATTCTTATTCTCATTTGTGCCGTAACTTAGCCAAGTCAACTTGGATCCAAATACCTCCTAACGACTCTTACCAACATCCCCCATAAGACTTGGTAATAACTTAGGATAACTTAGACATAACCTTTACGTAGAGTAAATCAACATACATACCTCTTAACTTCTAAGAGTAGAAGGAATCATGAAATAGTACTACATGTATATTCTATACATAGAATCATGTCAAAAGAAGGAAGAGGTTCACATACCTCGCGACGATTATCGACAAATAGCAAAATGCTCCAAAGTACTTCAACCTTGATAGCTATTCCATCCTTCAAGTAGAATACACTATACTTAGTACTTCAACCTATAATGGCCATAATACGTCCATTAACCTTTAGCTTCGAACGTAGAATATTCTAAGTGCAAAGTCACTAAATTCTACGGAAAATCGGACAGCACTTCCTTTGTTTCTACATACTTTGCCACCTTTTTCAAGGCCGAATTCAATAACCAAACACGCCACATTTAAGGCCCAACAATTCAGCTAACCAAAGGGGATTACACGCCTTAACAGGATGTGTAAAATTCTGCCCCAAAACCATACCAAAACAGCCCCTAAAACAGTCTATAATTACTATAACGAGGGTGGAATGTGAGGCCTTTCAACGCCTTTCCACACCCTTATTCCTTCGGGGTTTTCATTAGCAATCTACTACATTAAACATGAAATATAGGGGCTGATTTTCCAGCATACAACACGTCTAAAGCAGTCCCTAAAAACTGCACGACAATATCCAACAGTTTTATAGATTCTACGGCAACAACTAAAATCCGATAACTCTTTCCTTAATCCTTTTTATTCCAATTCGAGTTCCAAAACATCTACATAAGTTATAACAACTTATTAACAACAATATTAATCCATTATAACATGCAATAGGTGAAGATAACAACGACAATAACCAACGAATTCCATTTACACCAAATCTGTCCCAAATCGGTTTTAGCCCCAAAAAATGGCTCAAACGCTTTTTATTCTTCATTATTTTTAACACAAGTTCATCCATACATTATAACAATAAGTAATATCCAATTACTTTAAAAGAAGAAGGACTTTTACCTCATATTTTGCCTTAAACTCCCCAAAACAGTCCGGTCTTTATTGGTCCGCAGTTTTCGTTTCGCTCCACTTCTTCAAGTTCCAATCACATATATGTATCCCCTACAACCTTAGGATCAACTTCTCTTCACGTTTCGCTTCCAAAAAGTCGACGGAAAACCCCTAGGGTTTCATTCTATTTTCGGCCCAACCTAGATTTAGGGGTTAAGGGTGCTTAATCTTGGAAAGAAAATACTTTGATCTTGATCTTGTCTTTGGATATGGGGATTTCGAATTGCTCTAGGTTTTTGGATAGATGAGGGTTTGTATGGATGAATATCTTTTGTTCTAAGTCTTCAAGACTTATCTATATAAAGGTGTGTGGAGTCTTCACAAGACAAGTGGGGAGGGCACTTGCTAACCTCCTATTGGCCAAGTATTTCTTCACAAAATATTTCATCCACACTTAGTTATTTTTCATCCCATTTCGATGGACATGTAACATAGTATACCAAGACTTAATAAGTCCACTAAGTCCATAATTCTAATGAAAAATAATTCCATTACAAGAATTAATTCTTGTCATCACATTAAACTCGAAAATTTTCCGTATAAGGAAATGTAAAAATCCTTTCCTTTTGACATTCCAATCTTAATTCTATAATCATGTTCTTGAATTACGGGGTGTAACATTCTTCCCCCCTTAGAAACATTCGTCCCCGAATGTTCTTTCGGAGTCCAATTTAATTAGATAGCGACATAGTCTCCCTTTACTACACCCTTCATACAACATATGCCACCCATGGCCACATAACAATACTTATACTAAAATGTCAACCTTGGCACTCACGAAACCAACTAGCCCATACTCATAATGACCTCAAAGTCTGTCATAATCCTCTCTACTAGGTCTACTAGTGGTCGACGATGTATCATCAGGAAAATCTCATATTCCGCTCATACACCCCACACACTCACGAGTGTAGTTACCTCGAAAGGTTCTTATGGATTCAGGCTCTATTCCTTTACACTTGGTTGTTATATTTCTTACCGGTCGTACTCTTTCCGTACTTCCAACTCATACTAGCATACATACATAACTTCCATACCGATTCTGGCCTCTAATCTTTGGAGTCACTCTTTTAAACAACATAAGGCCATTTCGACTCACGACTGGTTAGGTGGAACGCGTCCACGAACCCGTAAAACAATTAACTACACTTGGGACTTGCACCCTCGTGACCCTATCACGTAGCGGAACTACTACCAACCGATCCCACTCCATTTCAAACTATGAGGCGACCGTAATAGGTCCTCAACCGACTCGCGTCGCACAACTCTTATCCTTGGTCCGACTTAAAATCTTATTGCGAGAAAGCCTTATATATCTAAGGTCTCGGCGATTATCAATATTCTTAGGCTCGCACTCATGCTCCAAGCCTACCTTACGTCCCCGTGCGGGTACAATAACTTCTCACAATACCATAATTTTGTCGTCTTGATCGCCTGACCCACTTACTTACTCTCGGATCTCATCCGCATAATCCTCTTACGCACACCACGTAGCTTAATCTATTAACACGACATTCCATTAAGTTTCTTAACATGACTTCTTAAGGGTCCACTGCCTTATCAGACAGTTCATCCTTTCCCAATTATCCCAAAATAAAACATAAGACCATGGCGAGAATTCATTAACTGTTCCATACCTTCCCGGTATCTAGTTAGTCTTTACCAACTCGTGGTAATCTAAAATCATTCTAGGCAACACGCGTCTGACCCTCATACATAACTCCGTATAGATGTATGTCACAATGCCAACTATACTATAATCATTACCAATCTGGATACACAATCCACATAGTCCATCCTGGGTCACTGCTGCCTTTATCGTAGCTGCAATCAACATAACTCGTTAGGGAGAGACGACCCTAACAACACAGCTCTATCGCACGATCTCAGAGTGAGAAGAATGGAAACCAATCCTAAATGCCTGCGACCTCACGATTATAGATGTGGTGCACAACACACCGATAATCAAGACTCTACTAGACACGGTCTGTAGATAATTTCCGAGGACTAACTACTCTGATACCACTTTTGTCACGACCCGACCCCGGGCCGCGACTGGTGCCCTACCTGGGCACCCTTATACTCATACAACATAATAAACTGCGGAAGATAAATAACACTTTTTTTTTTTAAAACTAAGGCCGAGCCGATAAGGCTGCCATAACATAAAAATTACGAAAGTGCACCATTTAACAATGTAAAAACAACTCTGCTTGATCCATCCTACGATGAATACAGACCTCTAAGATTTGGACCAATGCTATGACGGGACAGGGCCCGCCGTACCCCTGAATATACATAACCATGACGACAAGCTCCGGAACATTGGAGCCATCTCAAAATCTTTGAGCGGGATCCTAAGCTCGCGGATCCACAATCGTAATACCTAAACTGCGGACATGAACGCAGCCCCGAAGAATTCGATTACAATAGGTACGAATATGGAGCGAAAAATAAGGTACGATAACAAATCATAACCGTACAAAAGAATGGCGGGGCAAGTATAAAGAAAGGGTAAATACCGGATCCTACCGTGTCATTTCCATCTCGTGAACTTAATCGTACCTTATTATCTTTTCCCATTTTTCCATAAGAGTATAGTCAAATTCTTACGTCATACTTAAGAAAACTCATCAAGTTCATAAACATATAACTTACGTATCTTGCGTAACCTAATCCGTCCCTTTATGGAGGAACGCCTATCTTGTCGGCCCAATGGGGCGCGATAAGTCACATAAGTCGCCCATAAAGGTATCTTGCCCGACCCAACTGGGACGCGATAAAATCACATAAGTCTGCCCATAAAGGTATCTGCATAAAAATAGGAGCTCATGATCAAAGCAGGTCCTCGCCTTGTAGTATCGATAAGCAATCCTACTCGCGGGACTATTTCACCCGCATATGTCTGTGGACCCGCATGGTATTCCTCGCATAGGTTTGTACCGCCGCGTGGGACTATTTCACCGCATAAGCCCGTAAGGACTCGCGTGAGGTATTCCTCGCATCATGGGTAGCAAATCCACGAATGTGGTATAACATCTTGGGGTTACCGCCGTTTATACTCTTACCACGAAGAAGGTGGTATAACGTCTTGGGGTTTACCCTCATTTATACTCTTACTGGAGAAGGTGGTATAACGTCTTGGGGTTTACCTCATTTATATTCTTACCTCGAGAAGGTGGTATAACGTCTTGGGGTTTACCCGCCATTTATACTCTTACCACTAACTCAATGGCCATCATACATAACATAAGCCCTACCTGGCATCATACATAACATAAGCACTACTGACTTATCATACATAACATAAGCACTACCGACTTATCATACATAACATAAGCACCACCATACATAACATAAGCACCACCGGCTTATCATACATTACATAAGCAAGTTAAGAAATCCCCTAACTTCTTATTAGCTTGTTCATATACACTCTCATTTTTGTTTACTTAAGGCACTAACATGTCATTATAAAATCCGAGAATTTAACCCAACGTACTACGTGCCTCTACTCCTTTAAAATAATTCTCTTTCAAATAAAACTTCCAAGATACTAATAACCGTAGTATCAAGTCATATCTACTTTTCAAGACAAGTCACAATACCTTTTAGAAATACATTTATAGGCTTCTAAATCAAGTGACTTCTTTCTTTAAAACCTTAAGCAATTGGTACCTTTAAAACAATTTACCCTTCTTTATTTCAAATCATTTCTTTTCTTACATTACTGAAGAAAACCATTCTTTTAATCTTCCATAAAGTTGTTATAACCAACTTCCCATAAAGCCGTTATAACTCTTTATGTCTTAGACAAATTCATTCCTTTTATGACCAAGAAACTTATACTTTCAATTCAAATCACATAGCTTTCAAAATACTTCATACGTAAATTCTTATAAATTAAGTAACATATACTTTGGTGCGTTGTGATTAAGTTATACTTATTTATAACGATCTTAATCGAGTAGCCATGATCTAGAAAATGTAATACAATTTTGTCTTATCTTAGCTTCTATGCGGATGGAGAATTCTACTCATTTTAACAATTGATTGTCATTACATTTTCCTTTATTAACGTTGCGGTGGCTTGTTCGATTCTTATTCTCATTTGTCGTAACTTAGCCAAGTCAACTTGGCTCCAAATACCTCCTAACGACTCTTACCAACGTCCCATAAGACTTGGTAGAACTTGGGATAACTTAGACATAACCTTTACGTAGAGTAAATCAACATACATACCTCTTAACTTCTAAGAGTAGAAGGATTCATGAAATAGTACTACATGTATATTCTATACATAGAACCATGTCAAAAGAAGGAAGAGGTTCACATACCTCATGACGATTATCGACAAATAGCAAAATGCTCCAAAGTACTTCAACCTTGATAGCTATTCCATCCTTCAAGTAGAATACGCTATACTTAGTACTTCAACCTATAATGGCCATATCGTCCATTAACCTTTAGCTTGAGCGTAGAATATTCTAAGTGCAAAGTCACTAAATTCTCTACGGAAAATCGGACAACACTTCCTTTGTTTCTACATACTTTGCCACCTTTTCAAGGCGAATTCAATAACCAAACACGCCACATTTAAGGCCCAACAATTCAGCTAACCAAAGGGGATTACACGCCTTAACAGGCGTGTAAAATTCTGCCCCAAAACCATACCAAAACAGCCCCTAAAGCAGTCCATAATTACTATAACGAGTGGAATGCGAGGCCTTTCAACGCCTTTCCACACCCTTATTCCTTCGGGTTTTCATTAGCAATCTACTACATTAAACATGAAATATAGGGGCTGATTTTCCAGCATACAACACGTCTAAAGCAGTCCTAAAACTGCACGACAATATCAACGAGTTTATAGATTCTACGGCAACAACTAAAATCCGATAACTATTTCCTTAATCCTTTTTATTCCAATTCGAGTTCCAAAACATCTACATAAGTTATAACAACTTATTAACAACAATATTAATCCATTATAACATGCAATAAGTGAAGATAACAACGACAATAACCAACGAATTCCATTTACACCAAATCTGTCCAAAATCGGTTTTAGCCCCAAAAAATGGCTCAAACGCTTTTTATTCTTCATTATTTTTAACACAAGTTCATCCATACATTATAACAATAAGTAATATCCAATTACTTTAAAAGAAGAAGGACTTTTACCTCATTTTTGCCCAAAAATGCCCCAAAACAGTCCGGTCTTTATTGGTCCGCAATTTTCGTTTCGCTCCACTTCTTCAAGTTCCAATCACATATATGTATCCCCTACAACCTTAGGATCAACTTCTCTTCACGTTTCGCTTCCAAAAAGTCGACGGAAAACCCCTAGGGTTTCATTCTATTTTCGGCCCAACCTAGATTTAGGGGTTAAGGGTGCTTAATCTTGGAAAGAAAATACTTTGATCTTGATCTTGTCTTTGGATATGGGGATTTCGAATTGCTCTAGGTTTTTGGAGAGATGAGGGTTTGTATGGATGAATATCTTTTGTTCTAAGTCTTCAATACTTATCTATATAAAGGTGTGTGGAGTCTTCACAAGACAAGTGGGAGGCACTTGCTAACCTCCTATTGGCCAAGTATTTCTTCACAAAATATTTCATCCACACTTAGTTATTTTTCATCCCATTTCGATGGACATGTAACATAGTATACCAAGACTTAATAAGTCCACTAAGTCAATAATTCTAATGAAAAATAATTCCATTACAAGAATTAATTCTTGTCATCACATTAAACTTCGAAAATTTTCCGTATAAGGAAATGTAAAAATCCTTTCCTTTTGACATTCCAATCTTAATTCTATAATCATGTTCTTGAATTACGAGTGTAACGGTAAGAATCAAGACTTGAAAATTGAGTGCGAAAGAAAGAATTGTTTCTGACGGAAAATCTTAGAAACGCAGGAAAGGAAAAATGTTCGTTGTTGAGAATTGGATTCTCAAAATGCATTATTTAAAGAGTATGGAACTTATTAACATTATGGAAATTTATTTTTACGGATTTGGTCACGTGGGGCCCAGAAATTTTACATTTGTGGGGCCATGAGTTCTAATTTTATGGGACGAATGGGAGGCGACACGTGGCACCTCCCCACTGTTGGGCGAAAAATTGCAAGGGTATAATGGTCATTGACCATGGTAGAAGATCAAGTCTTGCGAAGTCGAGCTTGACATAGTTGACTAAGTCAAAGAGCCCAACTTGGCTTGATATTTAATTCCATTCATCCAAGCCACCCATATGTTTAAATCTAGACCTCCAATGTTTTATATATTCATCCACATTGCAAGACAAGTTCCATACTTAGAAAAATTTCCAAGAATATTGTGCTACACCTTAAGGTGCTCTCGTGCTCACTCCAAGAAGAAAAAATTTCGTTTATGGTTCAATAATCCCCACACTTTAAACCAAGGTTCCTAAGGGTATTGTAAGGGTATCTCAATAGAAAGATCCCGGAAAAATATTGTTTTCGTATTAGTCGCAAGGTGAAAACCTAGTTGCTTTCCTAGGTTTTGATTGGAAGTTTTAAGGGAAGTTGTTTGGGATATTCTAGGGGTCTCAAGTGGCGGATTGAAGTGTCAAGAAGAGGCTCTAAGTTACTAAGGAGCGACTTTGGATTTGAAGTTGGATTAAGACTCGTTGAGGTAACAATCTTGTCCTCTTAAAGTGTTACAAGATTATATATTGTTGTTAGCCTTAGATTTTACTAGCATGAAGTATGTGTTATGAATATTGATAAGTGTTATGGATTGTTGTAGCCTAAATCCGAAATGACATATAAGCCATTTGAAGTTGGATCACTATGTGGTTGTTAATTAGAATTGTCGCATGTTACCTACTTGAGGATTATAGTAGTTATAATCGATTGCGACTTGATATCATGTCATGCTAACAACTTGGATTGAAAAGGAAATTGGGTAAGAATTGGTATTGTTGTATCCCAAGATTGCCGGATTTACACTTGTTGTTGTATTAGTTTGATATCAATTGTGGGGCGGAATTTTACACGTATAGTAGGCGTGTAATCCCCTATTGTTAATTGCATTGTTGGACCTTAAATGTGGCGTGTTTGGTTATTGAATTCGGCCTTGAAAAAGGTGGCAAAGTATGTAGAAACAAAGGAAGTGCTGTCCGATTTTCCGTAGAATTTAGTGACTTAGCACCTAGAATATTCTACGTTTGAAGTAAGAAGTTAATGGACGTATTATGGCCATTATAGGTTGAAGTACTACGAGTAGCGTATTCTACTTGAAGGGGTGGAAAAGCTAGCAAGGATAAAGTAATTGGTAGCATTTTGCAACTTGTCGCTAGTCGTCGCGAGGTATGTGAACCTCTTCCTTCTTTGGCATGATCCTACGTATGAAATAGCCATGTGATAGTATTTCATGATTCCTTCCACTCTTAGAAGTTAAGAAGTGTCCAAGTTGTTGATTCTAAGTTCAAAATATGTCTAATGTTGTCCTAAGTCCTTACCAAGTCTTATGGGAGATGTTGGTAATAATGGTTAGGAAGTTATGAGATTTGATTTAAAGCTATGTGTCTTGATTTATTTAAAGTAAGCAAGTTGATTTTATGTTTAAAAATGACTTGAGTTTATATGGGAAAAAGGGGATTGATTTTTAAAGTGGAGGTTATATGGTTTTAAAGAGAATAAGTTACTTGGTTTTGGAAGTGTATGAAACTTTATTTTTTTAAGTTATGGGACTTGATTTCTAAAGTGTAGATGATACAATTTTATAAGTATAAGTAAATGGACTTTAAAGAATGTATGTTATGAAGTTTTAAGACTACGAACTTTGATTGTCTTTTAAGGATTTTGAAGTTTTAAGCGATATGATTCTAAAGAATGTATACTACGAGGGGTTAATACTATAAGCCTGGATTTTATGAGTGGAAATGACTAACTTTAAAAAGTATGTCTTCTTAATTTATTTCAAAAGTTAAGAAGATGGTTTCCAAAAGAGTGTGTGACTTGAGCTTTAAAAAGAAAGGAGTTTTATGATTCTTTTTAAGTATGTATGTACGTAGTATTTTTGGGTCTAGTTTTCCTAATGTTGTAAGAATAAAAGTGTCTTAAGTTCTCTAAAATGAATGGTTGTTATAATAGCTTTATGGGAAGTTGTTATGACGACTTAAGAAGAAGTGAAAATATGGTTTAAAAATGTTATGTAAGGAAAAATCACACCGAGCCTACAAATAGGCCGGATTACGTTATGAAATTAAAGGAGCCTACAAATAGGCGGATACGTTATGAGATACAGAGCCTACACATAGGCGGATTCGCCATATTACCACGAGCCTACACATAAAGCCGGGTTACGTCATCTTACACCGAGCTCGCGGCGGGCGGATTATGCTACATGATTCCACATTACGAGCTCCACAGCGGGCGGATTATGCTACATGATTCCACAGTACACCCAGCACCACAGGCGGGCCGGATTATCCTACATGATTCCACGATGCAGGCGGGCGGGCGGATTATGTCACATGATTCATCGACACCGTGTCCCGCAAATGGGCGGATGCGTTATCACGTTGATAATCAAAGTAAGCTCCCAAATAATAAGTCCTCCATAACGGGCGGATTATGTTATGTAAGATATGTAAGTTATGTGGAAAAACTTGATTAAATCCTTAAGTAATGCGTAAGAATATGTTGTTAATTCTCACCGAAAGAGGAAAAGAAGCGGTTAATATACGATTGATTTCGCGAGTTAAAATGGCAGTAGGATCGGTATTTCATTTTTATACTTGCCTGTCATTTCTTTTATACGATTATGATTTGGTTATTGTACCTTGTTTACATTCCATACTGTACTGTTGTCTTGACCCGCCAGGCTGCGTTCATGCCCGCAGTGTTAGGTACCGATTTGGTGATCTGCAGTGTAGGACCGCCTTTCGAGTTTTGGATAGCTCCATACATTCGGGAGTTTATCTTTTTGGTATAGATCCTTGATGTGCTTTATGCAGTTATGGGTACTGGCGGGGCCTTGTCCGTCATTAGATCGATAAAACTCTGAAGTGCAGTATTCATATGTGGGATTGGACTCGTATGCAGTGTAGTGTCTTTTATTATGTATATTATATGGCGGCTGATGGCTTTGCCCTTACGTATGTTGGTTTTTTTAAAAAAATGAGGTGTTATTTAAATTCGCGATTTACTTGTGTTGTTAAGGTAGTAGGGTTCCCGGTAGGGCACGATCACGGGCCGGGGTTGGGCGTGGAGTGGTATCGAAGCGATCGATCCTCGGAATGTTTCTGACCGTGTCTAGTAGAGTCTTGATTATCGGTGTGTTGCGCCACACCCATAAACAGGAGGCTACAGGATATTTAGGAGTTGGTTTCTATTTTTCTCACTCTAAGATCGTGCCATAGAGCTGTGTTAGTAAGATAATTCCTCTCTGACGTATTTTTGTGTTACATCCATGCCTCCAAGGAGGGCAACAGTCGCCCAGAGGGGCAAAGGGGTAGCAGGAGCTACTAGTCAGACTCAGAGAGTTGATAGGGCTTATGCGAGTATCTGGATGTTGTCTGCCGATCGGCGAGTTCTTACGTGCCACGTTTGAGGCCCAGCACGAGCCTCCGGTTCTCGATTAGGAGAAGACTATAAGTCAGGAAACAATTATGTTATTGACCAAGATAGCTGTTGTAAGTGATAGTACCCCCAGCGGTAGGAATACTTTGATTAGTAAAGTGAAAAGTTAAGAATGTTGACAAGAATGGTAAGTGAACTGAGACTATAGTTGTGGAGAGTTCACGACTTGTAATTGCCCATAAGTGTAAGGCCGATAGGGAAGAATGTCTGATAGAAATACTTTGGCTTATGTGTGAACCTCTAGTGAATAGTTGGATAGGGTAAGAAGTACCTTGAGATAAGAGAAAGATTTATTTGGACTAAGAATGAGAAGTTAAGTATGACGATAGTCGGGTTATGGACTCATTTCGGGTCACGGTAATGAAATGGGGTGATGTCGATTAGAAACGGTTCCGCTATGTGATAGGGTCACGAGGATGCAAGGCCCAAGTCTAGTTGATCGTTGTACGAGTTTGTCGACGCGTTCCACCGGAAGCAGGTCGTAAGGACCGAGAAGAGCCTTAGCGGAAATTCAAGTAGTATATGGCCAAGTTTGGTTAGTAACTCCAAGGATTGGAGGACAGAAGCAATATTTGAAATTTTGTACGTATGCTAAATAAGTTTGGAGGTACGAGAAAGTATGACAAGTAAGAAAATAAAGGAACCTCCAAGGATCCCGTGTTTGAGAAGACTGTAACCTTCGAGTATTGTGATAAGGGGCCACAGACGGAAGGTCCATTATTATGTTTACGTATGTTATGTGGTGGCCATGTGTGGCATCGTTAGTCTTGTGGAGTATTAATAGGCATAGTAAAGAGACTGTGCCGGAGTTTGTATAGCTTGACAACCGACTAAGAACATTCGGGGACGAATGTTTCTAAGGGGGGAAGAATGTTACACCAGTAAGTCGGGACATGTCTAAGAGAATGTATGTAAGTGTCACGACCGACCAGGGCATGATCGGTGCCCTACAGGCACCCTTATACTCATACAACATAATAAATGCGGAAGATAAATAACACTTTTTTAAAAAACTAAGGCCAAGATAAAGTGCCATAACATAAAAATTACCGAAAGGGTCTACAACATTTAACAATGTAAAAACAACTCTAGCGATCCACCTACGGATGAATACAGACCTCTAAGATTTGGACCAATGCTATGGCGGACGACAGGCCCCGTACCACGAATATACATAACCATGACAAGCTCGGAACATTGGAGCCGTCTCGAAATCTGAGCAGGATCCTAAGCTCGCGGATCCACAGCGTAATACCTAAACTGCGGACATGAGCGGCCCGAGAAGAATTCGATGCAACAGGTACCGAATATGGAACGAAAAATAAGGTACAGTAACAAATCATAACTGTACAAAAGAATGACAGGGGCAAGTATAAAGAAAGGGTAAATACCAGATCCTACCGTGTCATTTCCATCTCGTGAACTTAATCGTACCTTATTATCTTTTCCCATTTTTCCATAAGAGTATAGTCAAATTCTTACGTACATACTTAAGAAAACTCATCAAGTTCATAAACATATAACTTACGTATCTTGCATAACCTAATCCGTCCCTTTATGGAGGAACGCCTATACTGTCGGCCCAATCTGGGACGCGATAGAGTCACATAAGTCTGCCCATAAAGGTATACTGCCCGGCCCAATCTGGGACGCGATAAAATCACATAAGTCTGCCCATAAAGGTATACTGCATAAAAATAGGAGGCTCATGATCAAAGCAGGGTCCCTCGCCCGTAGTATCGATAAGCAATCCTACTCCTGGGACTATTTCACCCGCATAGGTCCTGTGGACCCGCATGAGGTATTCCTCGCATAGGTTGTACCCGCCCGCATGGGACTATTTCACCCGCATAAGCCCGTAAGTACTCGCATGAGGTATTCCTCGCATCATGGGTAGCAAATCCACGGAACAGGTGGTATAACATCTTGGGGGTTTACCCCTCATTTATACTCTTACCCTGAAGCAGGTGGTATAACGTCTTGGGGGTTTACCCCTCATTTATACTCTTACCCTGGAGAAGGTGGTATAACGTCTTGGGGGTTTACCCCTCATTTATACTCTTACCCTGGAGAAGGTGGTATAACGTCTTGGGGTTTACCTCATTTATACTCTTACCCTAACTCAATGGCCATCATACATAACATAAGCCCTACCTACTTATCATACATAACATAAGCACTCTGACTTATCATACATAACATAAGCACTACCGACTTATCATACATAACATAAGCACCACCGCACCATACATAACATAAGCACCGCTTATCATACATTACATAAGCAAGTTAAGAAATCCCTAACTTCTTATTAGCTTGTTCATATACACTCTCATTTTGTTTACTTAAGGCACTAACATGTCATTATAAAATCCGAGAATTTAACCCAACGTACTCGTGCCTCTACTCCTTTAAAATAATTCTCTTTCAAATAAAACTTCCAAGATACTAATAACCGTAGTATCAAGTCATATCTACTTTTCAAGACAAGTCACAATACCTTTTAGAAATACATTTATAGGCTTCTAAATCAAGTGACTTCTTTCTTTAAAACCTTAAGCAATTGGTACCTTTAAAACAATTTACCCTTCTTTATTTCAAATCATTTCTTTTCTTACATTACTGAAGAAAACCATTCTTTTAATCTTCCATAAAGTTGTTATAACCAACTTCCCATAAAGCCGTTATAACTCTTTATGTCTTAGACAAATTCATTCCTTTTATGACCAAGAAACTTATACTTTCAATTCAAATCACATAGCTTTCAAAATACTTCAAGTCTCTTAACTTTTAAGAAAACAAGTTTCTTAACTTTAGAATGGCAAGAAAATCAATACTTTCCAAATCAAGTATTCTATACTTTTAAATCAATTCATTTCTTACTTTAAGAATCAAGTCCCATAACTTGAAAAATAAAGTCCCTTAACCTTTTAAAAATTTGAGGTTCATAGTTTTAAAACTTCATACGTAAATTCTTATAAATTAAGTAACATATACTTTGGTGCGTTGTGATTAAGTTATACTTATTTATAACGATCTTAATCGAGTAGCCATGATCTAGAAAATGTAATACAATTTTGTCTTATCTTAGCTTCTATGCAGATGGAGAATTCTACTCATTTTAACTTAATTGATTGTCATTACATTTTCCTTTATTAACGTTGCAGTGGCTTGTTCGATTCTTATTCTCATTTGTGCCGTAACTTAGCCAAGTCAACTTGGCTCCAAATACCTCTGCGACTCTTACCAACGTCCCCATAAGACTTGGTAAGAACTTAGGATAACTTAGACATAACCTTTACGTAGAGTAAATCAACATACATACCTCTTAACTTCTAAGAGTAGAAGGAATCATGAAATAGTACTACATGTATATTCTATACATAGAACCATGTCAAAAGAAGGAAGAGGTTCACATACCTGACGATTATCGACAAATAGCAAAATGCTCCAAAGTACTTCAACCTTGATAGCTATTCCATCCTTCAAGTAGAATACGCTATACTTAGTACTTCAACCTATAATGGCCATAATACGTCCATTAACCTTTAGCTTCGAACGTAGAATATTCTAAGTGCAAAGTCACTAAATTCTACGGAAAATCGGACAACACTTCCTTTGTTTCTACATACTTTGCCACCTTTTTCAAGGCGAATTCAATAACCAAACACGCCACATTTAAGGCCCAACAATTCAGCTAACCAAAGGGATTACACGCCTTAACAGGACGTGTAAAATTCTGCCCCAAAACCATACCAAAACAGCCCCTAAAACAGTCCATAATTACTATAACGAGAGTGGAATGTGAGGCCTTTCAACGCCTTTCCACACCCTTATTCCTTCGGGGTTTTCATTAGCAATCTACTACAATAAACATGAAATATAGGGGCTGATTTTCCAGCATACAACACGTCTAAAGCAGTCCCTAAAAACTGCACGACAATATCCAACAGTTTTATAGATTCTCTGCAACAACTAAAATCCGATAACTATTTCATTAATCCTTTTTATTCCAATTAGATTTCCAAAACATATACATAAGTTATAACAACTTATTAACAAAAATATTAATCCATTATAACATGCAATAGGTGAAGATAACAACGACAATAACCAACGAATTCCATTTACACCAAATCTGTCCCAAATCGGTTTTAGCCCCAAAAAATGGCTCAAACGCTTTTTATTCTTCATTATTTTTAACACAAGTTCATCCATACATTATAACAATAAGTAATATCCAATTACTTTAAAAGAAGAAGGACTTTTACCTCATTTTTTGCCCAAAAACGCCCCAAAACAGTCCGGTCTTTATTGGTCCGCTGTTTTCGTTTCGCTCCACTTCTTCAAGTTCCAATCACATATATGTATCCCGTACAACTTTAGGAGCAACTTCTCTTCACGTTTCGCTTCCAAAAGTCGACGGAAAACCCTAGGGTTTCATTCTATTTTCGCCCAACCTAGATTTAGGGGTTAAGGGTGCTTAATCTTGGAAAGAAAATACTTTGATCTTGATTTTGTCTTTGGATATGGGGATTTCAATTGCTCTAGGTTTTGGAGAGATGAGGGTTTGTATGGATGAATATCTTTTGTTCTAAGTCTTCAAGACTTATCTATATAAAGGTGTGTGGAGTCTTCATAAGACAAGTGGGAGGGCACTTGCTAACCTCCTATTGGCCAAGTATTTCTTCACAAAATATTTCATCCACACTTAGTTATTTTTCATCCCATTTCGATGGACATGTAACATCGTATACCAAGACTTAATAAGTCCACTAAGTCAATAATTCTAATGAAAAATAATTCCAGTACAAGAATTAATTCTTGTCATCACATGAAACTCGAAAATTTTCCGTATAAGGAAATGTAAAATCCTTTCCTTTTGACATTCCAATCTTAATTCTATAATCATGTTCTTGAATTACGAGGTGTAGCAGTGAGAATCAAGACTTGAAAATTAGTGCGAAAGAAAGAATTGTTTCTGACGGAAAATCTTAGAAACAGGAAAGGAAAAATGTTCGTTGTTGAGAATTGGATTCTCAAAATGCATTATTTAAAGAGTATGGAACTTATTAACATTATGGAAATTTATTTTTTTACGGATTTGGTCACGTGGGGCCCACAGAAATTTTACATTTGTGGGGCCCACGAGGTTCTGAATTTTATGGACGAATGGGAGGGCGACACGTGGCACCTCCCCCACTTGGTGTTGGACGAAAAATTGCAAGGGTATAATGGTCATTGACCATGGTAGAAGATCAAGTCTTGCAAAGTCCAAGCTTGACATAGTTGACTAAGTCAAAGAGCGACTTGGCGATATTTAATTCCATTCATCCAAGCCACCCATATGTTTAAATCTAGACCCTCCAATGTTTTATATATTCATCCACATTGCAAGACAAGTTCCATACTTAGAAAAATTTCCAAGAATATTGTGCTACACCTTAGGGTGCTCTCGGCCAAGCTCACCTCCAAGAAGAAAAAAATTTCGTTTATGGTTCAATAATCCCCACACTTTAAACCAAGGTTCCTAAGGGTATTGTAAGGGTATCTCAATAGAAAGATCCCGGAAAAATATTGTTTTCGTATTAGTCGCAAGGTGAAAACCTAGTTGCTTTCCTAGGTTTTGATTGGAAGTTTTAAGGGAAGTTGTTTGGGATATTCTAGGGGTCTCAAGTGGCGGATTGAAGTGTCAAGAAGAGGCTCTAAGTTACTAAGGAGCGACTTTGGATTTGAAGTTGGATTAAGACTCGTTGAGGTAACAATCTTGTCCTCTTAAAGTGTTACAAGATTATATATTGTTGTTAGCCTTAGATTTTACTAGCATGAAGTATGTGTTATGAATATTGATAAGTGTTATGGATTGTTGTAGCCTAAATCCGAAATGACATATAAGCCATTTGAAGTTGGATCACTATGTGGTTGTTAATTAGAATTGTCGCATGTTACCTACTTGAGGATTATAATAGTTATAATCGATTGCGACTTGATATCATGTCATGCTAACAACTTGGATTGAAAAGGAAATTGGGTAAGAATTGGTATTGTTGTATCCCAAGATTGCCGGATTTACACATTTTTTTTTTTTTTTTTTTTTTTTTTTAGGTAAATGCAAATTTTATTACTAGAAACAGAAAGAAAATTGGCTACAATCAATCATTGAGGGTTCTCAGTCCTCAACGTAATGCAAAGAAGAAGCAGGGGAGTAAGGAGTTGTCACTCGAAGGTGCCATTACAAGAAGGGATAAAATCATAGAGTACTCTATAAGATGTTGTTTTAATCTTAGTAATAACCTCAAATCTGCAGATTAAGCTTTGCCTTCAAGAGCATTGTGTTCCTTGTCCTCCAAATCTCATAGACCATAATGCAGAAGGCAATTAAGGTTGCTTTTGCTCGGATGCCTGTCCCGCGGTGATCTTTTTTAATCCATTTGAGAGAACTTTCAACAGTGGTCATTTCTCTCCTAATTTCCAACCAATCTCTTATGCTCTTCCAAATCAAACGGGTGTAGGGGCATGTGAAGAAGAGGTGCTCCCTTGTTTCATTTGCTTGCTTGCAGAACCCACAAGACTTATCCTCCAAGTTAAGATAGGAAAGAGTGTCCTTTGTAGCTAACCGCTTTCTACAATTTAGCCACATGGTGAGCGAGAACTTAGGGGAATGAACCCTTTCCAGTTGTGACATCAGGCTTTTATCTTGCTTAGTGCGCAAGATCTCATATATCTGAGCTTGAATCAAATTTACCGTTGGTACAACACTTTGCTAATCCGCAATTGCAACTCCTTGGCTACCAAAGATGGAAACAAGTTTGTCGCGTATCCATGAAATCTTTACGAATAGGGAGTCTCTAGGACGTACCTCATAGTCCCAAAAAGAACCACCTCTCAAAAAAAAGCTGTTGATCCATTGGACCCAAAGAGAGTTTACCTCGGTGTGGGTTTGCCAAATTGTCTGGGATAGCAGGGCGTGGTTCCATTCCTTGATATTCATAAGGCCCAAGCCTCATTCAGTTGAGGTAGGCAAATGGCCTCCGGCGACTCTTGGTTTTTCCTCCCATAAGAAGCGGATACTGAGCAGACCTTACCTTGTTGAGTACTGGCGGAATAGGAAGGGCCGGAACCAAAGCTCTCAACACCTTGGATGACCGACACGATAAGCTCGGCTTGCCCGCAGAAGAAAGCGGCTGGTGTCCCCCTGTCTGACTGTAATTCGAGATAGCACGAGTGCAAGGAGCAAATTGGTCCACCGAGACTGAAATTGGGGACAAAGGAATCCCCAATCTGCGTCTTGAAAGCTACGATGCCGAATCCAACTCGCCAAGATCAAGTCTCGTACCTCATGTACTCGCTAAGTAGACGGAGGATTTGGATGGGTTAAGAGTTAACCCAGAGACAGCCTCCAATTCCTCCAGACAATTCATAAGAATCCCAACCGAAGACATATCACCTTTGGCAAAGAGCATGAGGTCGTCCGCAAAAGCAAGATGAGTAATACCCAACCTTTTACACTTCGGATAATAAGAGAAAGCTCTAGCCTCAGTCTTCAATTTCAGCATCCTCGAAAGGTAATCCATACACAAGATAAAGAGCGAAGGGGACATAGGATCACCTTGTCTAAGGCCTCGCTTACCCTTGAAGTAACCATGTAATTCACCATTGATAGAAAGAGAGAAGGAGGTTGAGCAAACACACTCCATGATCCATCTAACAAATGCATGCGGAAAGTTGAGGCCTCTTAATATCGAATCAAGGAAACTCCAAGAGACCGTGTCAAAAGCTTTCCTAAGATCCACCATGAGCATACACCTTGGTGAGACTCTGGCTCTATTAAATCCTCTCACAAGCTCTTGTGCTACATAGATATTGTCCATCATACTTCTCCCTTTCACAAAAGCCCCTTGTGATTTGTCAACGAGAGAAGGAAGAACCTGTGCCATTCTGGTAGCTAGAATCTTTGTAATGATCTTATAGACCACATTAGTCAATCCAATAGGCCTAAAATCAGTTACCTTAGGATCCCGATCGGTCTTGGGTAGTAAGGCAATGATGGTATGATTTAGTTGTTTCAAAAGAACCCCTGTAGAGAAGAACTCTTGAACGCTTCTTACTACATCATGTCCCACATCTCTCCATCTATTCTTGAAGAAGGCTGCCGAATACCCATCCGGTCCAGGAGCCTTATCATTTCCAATATCAGAAAGAGCTTCCCAAATCTCCTTTGGGGATATGAAGTGCAAAAGTTGTAGACTATCCTCTTCACTTAGCTTCGGGCCAAAGTTGCACACTTCAGGATTAAAATTTGATGTGAATCGGGATGTGCCTAGAAGATCCTTGTAGAATTCCTCAAGAAGCTTTCTTACCTCCCCTGGTGATGTAGTGATAACACCATTAGATTTGACAAGAAAGTTGATGGAGTTTTTAACATTACTTCTCTTGATCAAGCTATGGAAGTATTTGGAGCATTTATCACTTCCAATCAAGTGTTTCTGTCTTGACTTTTGCCTTATGAAATGTCTCTCGGCTTCCATTAAGGTGTTAGCTTTAACTCTTGAGGACTTAACCTTGGATTTAAGCTCCTCATCAAAGGGGTTTTCCATGTGCGCACTGATAGCCTCCTTAAACTCCATGTTAGCCTCCTTTGCTCTTTGATCAATACTGCCAAACTCACTAATATTCAATGCCCTCAGAGGTTGTTTCAGGGCTTTCGGTTCGATGCTAGAGCAATTGGCGATTCCCAAAATGTCTTGTCTCCGGCGAAGTCATAATGTTGTCAAATCACGCGGTGAGATAGCCACATATTCATGAACTTGAAAGGCCGCTTCCCAACATTATAGGATGCAATAACCGTAGCCATCACGGGACAGTGGTCAGAGACAGGTTCCATAGGCATGAAATTGGCCGTGCATTCCAAGGTCAAATCGCTCCAATTTTGATTCATCATTACTCTGTCAAGCTTGGACCAAATCGAACCATTTGTCCAAGTGTAGAAAGAACCGGAAGAAGGAGTGTCTTCTAGTCCATGAGCATTCCTGAAATCTCCGAGATCCTTAAGTGCATAAGGCGTAAGTGGAGGGCCCCCCGCCTTATCTTGAGGGTAGCAGTAAGTGTTGAAATCTCCCATAATCATCCAAGGCCTAGTGATGCCAATGCCCAAGTGAGTAAGGTGATGCCAAAGCACCCTCCTATCCGTGATGCTATAAACCGGATACACAAATGTGGCAAGAAAGGACACTTGAGTAATCTTACAACTTGCCTGAACATGGATATGTTGAGAATCCATTTCAAGCATTTCACAACAGACCCTTGAGGGATCCCACAAGAGTAGCATTCTTCCACCGTCGATGAATTCTAGATTTGAGCAAAAATTCCAAGCTTTGAATCTTTTGGTAGAGAAAGACTCAATCCTTTCCTTAGAGAGTTTTGTTTCCAAAAGACAAATCAATGTCACGTCATGCTTTTTAGTGAGACTACACACTAGAGCTTGCGTGGCGGCCCTGTCCCTTAGTCCGCAAAGACCGCGTACATTCCAACAAAGTATTTTCATCAGGAAACAAAGGAGGTTTTATTAGCACCTCCGCGCTTTGCTGCCTTAGTCTTCCCACTGCCTTTTGATATGAACTTCTTTGGCATAACTTCCTTCCAGCCATCATCATTCCTGCCGGAAGCCATAGCGTGTGTTTCAGCCAAGCTATGCTCCCCGCATTCCAAGGTAACACTCCTAGATGCCATCAACGACACTCCCGTTACACCCGTGTTAGTACCTTTATCCAAAGAAGGTTGCGGGTTCATAGGAAATTCAGGATCAGATGGCATAGACTCATGCGCATCCTATCGGGTTGTGCGCCATCCGTGAATTGGGCCTAGAGGCATAGCTTGAGATTTCCGCAAAGATCTTTGGGCGGGATTACCCAAAACCGAAGAACCGCGGAATCGAGGCTTTACGTGCTGGCAAGGACGAGGAGGTGTTGTTTGCTTATTAACTTCAATGTCCATCAAGTTGTCAGCATCTGCGGGATGTTGAGAGGTTGGTGGATAAGATGGGGGGCATGGAACCATCCGTACCTCTGACGGCATTAGCACAAGTAGAATCCTCATTATTGTGAGGAGGAACCACTGAATTGCGCTTTTTAGGAGCAGCTTCCATGTTGGCATCATATCCCAGAATCTTACACTTCGTGTGGTTGTGTCCAAAAGCGCACAATGAAAGCAAAGTCGGATAATTTTCATAGTTAACCCTTTGAGTGTACCTTCGCCATCGGGAAGATTGACAATAAACTCGCATAGGCTCACGACATTCACTTCCACAAGAACTCTAGCATAGTTCATTTTAGATCGTTCCTTAGTAAATTGGTCCGTGTAAAGAGGTATTCCTACACGGGAAGCAATCTTACTAAGGCCCGTTGCACTCCAGATGGAAAGGGGAATGTCCGGAAAAGTGACCCAAATAGGAATGTCCATAAATAACTCATCCGTTATAAGAACTCATTTATTGATAGCTTTGAGCATCATAGTCTTCCCGTAGACCATATAAGGGCCACCATGAAGTACATTAGTGCGCTCTTCCTCAGTCATGAATTTGAACAACATCAACCTTTGCCATATGGTATGATCGACATTTCACTCCCATCCCTTCACAATGGTATTCAATGCCTCTCTTCCGGGAAGGGACAGTGAAACAACCAATTAAGCAATAACCCCAAGTTTCTATGAATGGGACCTCATCCTACACTTCAATGTCTACTTCCGTCCCTTGCTTTTCAATACATTGCAAATTCATTCCTTTTGCTTCAATCCTAGTACCCAAAGACTCTGCGTAAGTCTTTTTTGGAGGGGTGGGACCTTTGCCATGCTCCGGGGGGTGGTTCTTAGGAGTAGTATCCGTGGGTGGGATTTGATATTGTTTTGAAGGAGCATTTGTGTGTAAATCATTGGGAGGCATTTTTGGAGATATAGACAGAGGGGGGTGGGTAGAAGGATTTGTGCTTGGGCCCGCAATAGAAGAAAGAATTCGCGTGCCATTTGGTAGGGTAGGGAATGTGTCTTGGGTTTTGGTAGGTAAAGAAGGAAGGGAAGAAAGAAGAGGTGAGGTGTTGTGTAAATCAGGGAGTAGTGAGGGGGTATTGGTTGAGAGAGGGTGTTTGTTTAAGTCTATGTTCGTGCTCGGGGCGAGTTAAAGGCGAACGGTTTATTTATGTTCTTGATAATTGCTCCTTCAAGCACATTTCTTAAAGAGGGAAAGGCATCATTAGTTACACTTAGAGAGTTCCGGGGTTGGTGTCTAACTACACGAGAGGGCAAGTTGGATCCCGTGACATTAAATTCAGACCCCTTGGCTTCCGCGTTATTAATGGACTTGTAGTTCCTAGGCTCCTTGGAAATAGAATTCGTTTTGTTTCGCTCAACTGACTTTGATCCATGTATAACAGGAAAAGTAAATGACCCTTGGGCACCCTCCTGACCCGCCTTGGCAATCTGATCGTCATTAAGACCCGTCTTTGAGAGAGACCCTTGGGTACCCGCAGCCTTAAAGTTTGACGCCTCAGCTCCCACAATATTAATGCAAGGCTCCTTTCCCACAACTGACTTCTCTCCTTGAATAACGGGGGTAATCAATGTTCCCTGGGTGCCCTCCTGACCCGCCTTGGTAATCTGATCATCATAAAGATCCGTAATTGAAAGAGGCTCGTTGGTACCCGCAGCCATTAATTGAGACGCCTCGGCACCCGCAGAATTAATGCTTTGCTCTTCGGGGATGGAGACTTCCTTGAGCCTAGCATCAGACCTCGATCTTAACATTCTGGGAGTAAACTCAGATGTATGGACTACCGTCATACCCGCCTTAGCATTATGACCCACGCCCAGGCCGGAATGGGAGGTCACGTGTTTTAGGGGCTTTAATGTAGGGAGCCTTGACTCCCGTGACTGATTCTTTGGGAATGGGAGTATCATCAATGCTATCCACTGACTTGGAATTATGCAAAACGTGAATAGCCTCAGACCCATTGACATCCTCCTGACCCGTCTTGTACTTCTGACCCGCGCCCATACCCGGTTCTGACCCGAGTAGACCATCACTCCTTTGTGCATCAATCACGTTGTCTGGCCCAAAAATTATCCCTTTTCCGGAATGCCTGAGCAAATTGTCAGGTAGTGTTGGGGTACTAAAGATGCCATGACTGCCTAGTTCTTCCGTGGTAATCCCGGAATCCACCAGTTGACCCGTGATAGGATCAACCACCATAGTAGCAAGTAGTTTTCCGCCTTCAAATACCCTAATATCCAAGTTCTCGGTATCAATGCTTTTGCCCCATTCATGAATCTTCTGAAGAGTAGCATCATCTATTACATTGTCTAGAGGGATACGTGAGTCTGGCTTGACATGGACCAACACGAAAAGTGCAAGTCGCGGAATGAGATTTTCTTCGGCAATTATAGGACTGCCTCCATTCTTTTTCTTTTTCCTTGTTCTAGCCTTCGTCGAACTTCCTGAACCTCCTGAATCATTGTTGGAACGTGTGTAACGTTTAGATTTCTTCATATTAAGAACGGAAAACTTCAAACCATGAGGGTACAATCGTTAAACATAGAGGAGGAAGAACAACCGAAGGAGCAACTAAGGCAAAACGTTGAGAGCGTTTTCCTTAGTGAGAGAAACTTCTCTCTAACTCCTTTTTTGCCGGATTTACACTTGTTGTTGTATTAGTTTGATATCAATTGTGGGGCGGAATTTTACACGTCTAGTAGGCGTGTAATCCCCTATTGTTAATTGCATTGTTGGGCCTTAAATGTGGCGTGTTTGGTTATTGAATTCGGCCTTGAAAAAGGTGGAAAAGTATGTAGAAACAAAGGAAGTGCTGTCCGATTTTCCGTAGAATTTAGTGACTTAGCACCTAGAATATTCTACGTTTGAAGTAAGAAGTTAATGGACGTATTATGGCCATTATAGGTTGAAGTACTACGAGTAGCGTATTCTACTTGAAGAGGTGGAAAAGCTAGTAAGGATAAAGTACTTGGGAGCATTTTGCAACTTGTCGCTAGTCGTCGCGAGGTATGTGAACCTCTTCCTTCTTTGGCATGATCCTACGTATGAAATAGCCATGTGATAGTATTTCATGATTCCTTCCACTCTTAGAAGTTAAGAAGTGTCCAAGTTGTTGATTCTAAGTTCAAAATATGTCTAATGTTGTCCTAAGTCCTTACCAAGTCTTATGGGAGATGTTGGTAAGAATGGTTAGGAAGTTATGAGACTTGATTTAAAGCTATGTGTCTTGATTTATTTAAAGTAAGCAAGTTGATTTTATGTTTAAAAATGACTTGAGTTTATATGGGAAAAAGGGGATTGATTTTTAAAGTGGAGGTTATATGGTTTTAAAGAGAATAAGTTACTTGGTTTTGGAAGTGTATGAAACTTTATTTTTTAAGTTATGGGACTTGATTTCTAAAGTGTAGATGATACGATTTTATAAGTATAAGTAAGTGGACTTTAAAGAATGTATGTTATGAAGTTTTAAGACTACGAACTTTGATTGTCTTTTAAGGATTTTGAAGTTTTAAGCGATATGATTCTAAAGAATGTATACTACGAGGGGTTAATACTATAAGCTGGATTTTATGAGTGGAAATGACTAACTTTAAAAGTATGGCTTAATTTATTTCAAAAGTTAAGAAGATGGTTTCCAAAAGTGTGTGTGACTTGAGCTTTAAAAAGAAAGGAGTTTTATGATTCTTTTTAAGTATGTATGTACGTAGTATTTTTGGGTCTAGTTTTCCTAATGTTGTAAGAATAAAAGTGTCTTAAGTTCTCTAAAATGAATGGTTGTTATAATAGATTTATGGGAAGTTGTTATGACGACTTAAGAAGAAGTGAAATGATGGTGTAAAAATGTTATGTAAGGAAAAATCACACCGACCCTACAAATAGGAAGTATTACGTTATGAAATACACCTAGCCTAAAAATAGGCGGATACGTTATGATATACAGGAGTCTACACATAGGCGGATTACGCCATATTACCCGAGCCTACACATAGGGTTACGTCATCTTACACCGAGCTCGCAGCGGGCGGATTATGCTACATGATTCCACAGTACACCGAGCTTCACAGGCGGGCCGGATTATGCTACATGATTCCACAGTACACCGAGCTCCACAGGCGGGCGGATTATGCAACATGATTCCACGATACGAGCCCATGGCGGGCGGATTATGTCACATGATTCATCGATGCACCGTGTCGCAAATGGGCGGATGCGTTATCACGTCGGATAATCAAAGTAAGCTCCCAAATAAGAAGTCCTCCATGCGGGCGGATTATGTTATCTAAGATATGTAAGTTATGTGGAAAAACTTGATTAAATCCTTAAGTAAGTACGTAAGAATATGTTGTTAATTCTCATTGAAAGAGAGAAAAGAACGGTTAATATACGATTGATTTCAGGAGTTAAAATGGCACGGTAGAATCTGGTATTTCATTTTTATACTTGCCCCTGTCATTTCTTTTATACAGTTATGATTTGGTTATTGTACCTTGTTTCTGTTCCATACTCGAAATTTTTGTTATGCGGACCCCGAGAGGCTGCGTTAAATGCCGCGAGTGTTAGGTCTGTGATTTGGTGATCTGCAGGTGTAGGACCCTGCTCAGGGTTTTTGGATAGCTCCATCTGTTCAGGAGTTTATCTTTTTGGTATAGATCCTTCAGTACATGCTTTTGTACAGTTATGGGTACGGCGGGGCCTTGTCCCGTCATTAGATCAGTAAAACTCTAGAGGTTTGTATTCATATGTGGGATTGGACTCATGTACAGTGTAGTGTCTTTTATTATATATATTATATGGCAGCCTGGTCGGCTTTCCCTTGCACGTATGTTGGTTTTTTTTTTAAAAAATGAGGTGTTATTTAAATTCCGCAGTTTACTTGGGTTGTTAAGGTAGTAGGGTGCCCAGGTACGACACCAGTCACGGGCCCGGGGTTCGGGGCGTGACAAGGTTGCTGATCCTCGCTCTTAGTATCACTGTCCAGCTGTTGAGAAGCTCCTTTATTCCGGAGGCTTATCCCTGGTATTGTCGGTTGTTGTACATTCGGGGTATGGCGGGGCCACTGTCACTTGAGTTGTTATTCTTAAGTGCGTAGTCACATTGTGGTTTGGGTTGTAAAGGAAAAAAATGTATTGTTTTATTTGTATAGTTTACGGAAGGTGGCCTTATCGGCTAGCCTGTTGCTATTTTATGTTTAAGCATTTTATCAGTTGTGTATGTTCCGCTGCTATTCTCTGATGTTTCACAGAAAGGGTGCCCGGGTAGGGCACGATGCGAGCAGGGTCGGTCGTGACAAAAGTGGTATCAGAGCAGTTAGTCCTCGGAAAGTGTCTACTGACCGTGTCTAGTAGAGTCTTGATTATCGGTGTGTTGTGCACCACATCTATAATGTCGGAGAGGTGCGAGACATTTAGGATTGGTTTTCATTCTTCTCACTCTACGATCGTGCGATAAATTTGTATGGTTAAGTCGTCTCTCCCTAACAAGTTATGATTGTTTGCAGCTACGAGAAAGGCAGCAGTGACCCAGGAAAGATTATGTGGATTGCGTATCCAGGTTGGTAATGTTTATAGTTGGTATTGTGACATACAACTATACGGATTTATGTATGAGGGTTAGACGCGTGTTGCCTAGAATGATTTTAGATTACCAGGATTTGGTAAGGACTAAATGAATACCGGGAAGGTATGAACAGTTAAGGAACTCTCATCAAGGTTTTACGTGCTAATTTGAGATAATTAGGTGATGATGAGTTGTGTGAGAATGTAATGGACCCTTAAGAAGTTATTATTAAGGAAATTAATGGAAGACTATGTTAATAGATTGAGCTACGTTGTAGGATTTCGAGAATGGTATGGGTGAGATCCGTATGGAGTAAGTATGGTTGTTGTGGTCAAGACAGCACGATTATGGTATTACGATAAGTTTTGTACCCGTTTACGGGGGGACTGATAAGGTAGGCATGGAGCATGGAAATTGCGAGCCTAAGAATGTGATAACCACCGGAACCTTAGGTATATAGGGCCTTCTCGGGTAGTAAAGAGTTAAGTACGACGCCGAGTCGGGTTGGGGACCTATTAAGGGTCGCCCCATAGCTTGAAATGAAATGGGATCAGTTGGTAGTAGTCCCGCTACGTGACAAGGTCACGAGGGTGCAAGGCCCAAGTTTAGTTAATCATTTTACGGGTTCGTGGACGTGTTCCACCGGAGTTACGAGCGGAATGGGCCTTATATTGTTTAATTTAGTAACTCCAAAGAGTGGAGGCGATTAGTATGGAATTTATGTGCGTATGCTAGTATAAGTTTGGAAATGCGGGAAGAGTATGACCGATGAAGAGAGCAACCAAGTGTAAAGAAATGGATCCTGAATCCATGAGGACCTTTCGAGTGACTACACCGTGAGTGTTGGGTGGTAGTGGCGGGTAGAAATTGTCGATAACGATCGATCGTTGTGTTATACCGTATTTTTGGTATGCGTGGGGCGTGCGTAGAAAATTTGAAACTTGTACTAAGGCTTGGCGAATTAATTTTGTTCACAACACCGTTTAGAGTCGTTTTTCGGAAAGCGTTTTCCACGACTTTCGTAGGGAATTTCCGGCTATGTCATTTTTAATTTTTGCGGATTTTTCCGAGAGACGAAGCGTGTTGGGCCAACAAAGAGGCGCCACTTGGCACCCTCCCATTAGCGGGCGTGAGAGCTCGGTTGTGGCCGATTGGAATGGCTTTAGTTGGTAGGATATTTGTGTGTTAGTTGGTTAAGGGCACTTGGCAAGATCTTGGCCTACACTTGCCTTGCACTTGGCAAGATCTTGGCCATTGGTTGGCCATTGGTTGGCCTATAAATACCACCTATGTTGAAGACTTTCTTCATCCTAAAATCTTCTAAGTGTTAAAATCCCTCCTCTCCTTCTTGTGGTTCTCGTCCAAAGCCTTCCCCTCCCCTTGAGAGTTCCCCCACAGTGGGGTAGTAGAGGTATACACCCTCCTTGGGGTCTTGGGGTACCCCACTAGCCTAGTTGTTTTCGTATAATACCCACTCAGGTAGAAATACTCTCAAAAGTATTGTTATAATGCCCAAATTACCTTAGTATACCTTGTTGTATTCTAACGTTTTACCTATACAAAAATCCCAGAACAACTATTATACTTCCGTCCCTCACAAAACCGAAACCCTAGTAAAATCTCCATAGTCCGTTGGATTATTGTGTAGAAGTTGGTTAGAACTTCTAAGGGTGGTTTAGAATGGGTTGGGCGCTCGGAGTTGGAGCTAAGCGATTGCCCGGGATCGACTTTAACTATGATAATTATGGTCTTATCGATGTAATTATCTTGTCCATATATTGTACTTGTAAATTACATATTGTTAGAAGATATAGTTGAAGTATACTATATATAGTAGTGGTCGTAGTTATCGGCAATGTCTTTTGACTTAAGCCTGATTTTAAAAGAAGAATACTGAACTGTAATTACATAGGGATGTATTACAGTAGACTTGTGTAGTAGTACCGTGGAGTAGAATTGTACCGTTAGGGTTAGGCGTCTCTTGGTTGGCTTGGTAGCCGGCCTCGATAGAGGAGGAGATTTCTGTTGTTGCGGGAGAGTCTTTGCCGAATTTTCGGTAGAATATTCTACGATGAGATCTAAATATTAATAAAGCGCCTTGTGGCCTTATAGGTTGAGTACTACGGCGTGGCGCGATCTACTTGGCAAGGAGTAGCCAGCGATTGGAGGTACTTGGAGGCGTTTTGCTATTAGTCGATACTCGTCGCGAGGTATGTGAACCTCTTCCTATCTCTTCTAGCATGATATGTGTGAACTATGTGATGCGGTGAGCGTCGTGTGCTAAATGTATTTGATTGGTTTAAAACATAAAGTGTTATAACGGCTTTATGGGAAGTTGGTTATAACGACTTTATGTTGGTAGAAAATACTTGTGGTTTTAAAAGGTAAGCGATTTGAACTATAAGCGGCTTGTTATGTGTTAATAAAGAACTTGAAGTTTTCAAAAGATTTTGAATCATTTGAAAGAAGTAATACTTGGTTTTGAAAAACTTAAGAGTTATACTAGCTTTATGGGAAGTTAGGTATAACGGCTTAAGAATGTTTCTTGATTTGAAATCGAATGTGTATCGACAAACCAACTGCGGCGTTAATAAAGGAAATGTTTGTGATTAAGTATTATTAAAAACAGTAGAAACTTCCATCTGCATAGAAGCTAAGATGAGACAAAATGATATTTCCTAGATCATGACTGCTGTAATAAGATTGTTATAAACAAGAATATCCTACTCACATATAAGGCTTATGTTTCTCGAGATAGTTTAAAGAGAATTATATTCTTAAATGAATAAGACTATGAACTACTAAACCTTTCTAAAGTAAGAAAGCGTGAACATTTGAAATTAGGCAAACTTGGGCGTTTGAGAAATAATGTTGTTACTTGATTTTACAAAGAGAAGTGTTTTGCTTTACTTCAAAAGATAATCACTCTATTTTCATATACTACGGGTATTGTATGACTTTTGTGAAAGTAACGTATCTTTTAAAAAGTTAATGTATGAAGTACTTTGGGGATAGAAACCCGAACATGTTGACACATAGTAGAAAGTACCTTATGGGTGAATAACTTGATTGTATTGGTTTGTGATAGCCTTGTAATACCTTCGTGTTGATTTGATAAGTAATCATATTAGGATGCTACGTGTGTTAGTATTCTGTGATGTTTGTGTAAAGGGGTTTTTCCCTTGATTGTACTTATGATGTTTAAACGATAAACTGTTATGTTGGTATTATACCACTCACCGTGTTTCCGGGGGTTAAGCTGCCCTCCGATGCGGGGTAGACTCGGTGATGCAGGACCGTGATTCGAGAATACCTCATGCGGGTCACGGGGGCCTATCGCGAGCTACGAGAGTTCGAGTTAGTGTGCGGCCTTTATGGTCATGCGGTCTGTGGCGTGCGGTGCGAGTCGGGGCGATCTTGGGAGTAGCTACCCTCGATGCGGGGTTATACCTCATGCGGGCCTATGAGATTGGCCTATGCGGGTGCGGGAGTTCGAGGCTAGGCGCGCACATTTGATATTGCGAGCGGCGACCGGCTTTGATCATGTGACGGTCTAGCAGATCTTATGATCTGATTCATGACCTTGTTGATGCGTAGGTTTTTAGTAGTCGGCTAGGCCTTCGTACTTACCCGTCTGAGTTTTATTATGACACAGTGGGACACGGTGTTCATGTGTGTTCCTTGGTACTTTTATATCATAGGCTATGGCGGTGAGGAAGGTATTCCACGGGCATGATTGATGTTGTGGGCACGAGACCCATTGTTATACTTGAGTGATGACTTGAGGCGTGAGTCACGACTTGACATGGCGCTTTGTTGTAAAGCGTAGTTTGGTTATCATACATGTCTCCGCTTTATATGGCTATGATTTCATTTCTGATGTTATTTTGATTTCACATGCTCGGTACTGTTATCGACCTCGCCGAAGCTGCGTTCATGCCGCGGTAAAGTACACCGATCGTTGATCCTCGCTCTTAGGGTCACGATTCGGCGTTTGAAAGCTCCGTTCCTCGGAGGCTTATCTTGGTATAGTCCCTGTTGTTGTAGGTGCTTACATTCGGGGTATGGCGAACCTGTCCGTCGTTGTTGTCATATCATTCGTAAGTGCAGTAATCTTGTTGTGGCGGGGTTTGTAAAAGGATTAAAGCGTTCATGTTGAAAAAGATGTCATTTTTATATATCCGAAAAGCAAGTTTTCTCAGTTATTGTTTCATATTTCATAATATGTCTTGTATCGTTTATGTTAGTTGATTACTCGATGTTGTATCACTAGGGTGCGAGGTAAGGCACGATCACGGGCGGAATCGGGTGACGACACGTTGACCTAGCGGACCTAGCGTAGTTTGTGACGTCGAGGTCATTATGAGTGCAGGTTAGTTGGCCTCTTGTTATGCCAATGTTGATCGCAGAGAGATTGGCTCGATTCGATTTACGTAGTGATTATCCGATTGTAAAGGAAGAGAAGTGGTAGTAACGATGAATTATCCTTCCTTCTTTGGCATCATTGTTTTCTTTTTAAGTCTGTGTGACTTGTTCACTGAGGTAAATTGATGCGAAAGTAAGTAATAATTGAGTTTGAAGGAATTTATGTTAAGTCCCTTGGAGGTACTTGGAGTTAGTTTGGTGTGGCGGTCGGGGCCACGACCTTGGATAATTTCGGGGAAAATGTACAAGGCGAGAATAAATAAGTCACGAGTCTTTGCCATGAAAGTGAGAGGCATTTTGGTAGGTTGGAAAATCTACGAACTTAAAGGCGGTGCGTGATGATTAGATAATTCTTGGACGCAAGAGGACCACTGTGATTATGGTTGTGACTCGAGAAAGTTTAAGAAAGGAGATAAGTTCTCTTCCCACGTAAAGGGCGATTTCGTATTATGGAGTGCGTGTACCCATGTTGTTAGGCGAGGATATGAGGCTGTAAGGTCTTACGTATCGTCATGCCATAGGTTCTGATTGTAGATAGCAGTGGGAAAAGTGTTGTGTTGGGGTAATTAAGAGCAGCGTGAATTGGTGAGGAAGTATCGTAAAGATATAAATGCAGGTTATGCGCATGTATGAAGCTGCGATTATGAATCAAGATAGAAATACTTTGGCTAATAATAAGCCTAAGGTAAGGATATGGCGAATGATAAAGAAGAATCGACTATGGTTATGTAAGTTGCACGAGATATGACTACCCGGACTAGTGTAAAGACCATTAGTAAATAATGGGAAGTAAGAACATTTCGAGAAATGTGGTAACACCTAGCTATAGGCTCTACAAAGCGGGAAAGGAAAATCGGGTTACTACTTTCTGAGATCAAGGAAATCCCCCACTAAATTGTGATTGTGAGAAGTCTTAACCATGGGGCAAGCAAAGGAATCAAATCTAAATTTAGTGACCAAGTTTGGTTCATGAGAGAAAGGAAAGCAGGAACCATGATTGAGGTTAAGGATACGAATATTTCGCAAGAAAGAAAGGTTTCAGTTATTGGAAGATAAGTTGACTCGACTACAGTTCTAACTCCTCACGAAAGACTAGAGGTTAGGTTATTATGATAACACGTTGGGTGTTGGGCTAGGTTGTGTCTTGTACGACCTTGGATGAGGATAGAGCCTATGTTTTCCGGTAGTTAGGGAAGCGGGAAAGGAAATTACGCCACTTAGATTTAGAGTTGGCGATTAAATCATGCCGGAAGATTTGGGGCATGGCGTATATATAGACTTCATGTGGATATTTGTGCGGACCACAAAAGCCTCGGTATATCTGCGGTGGCGATGGAAATTTGCGACAACGGCGGTGGTTAGAGTTATTCAAGGATTGTGATATCGATATCTATACCACCGAGGAAAGCCAAGAAAGTTAAAGATACTCTTAGTCGCGGATCTGGGTAGTATGCGAATGGGCAGCGGATAGGCGGGCGTGGTCCGTGAGATTCTTCGATTCACAGGAGCCTAGGGGTTCGATTATTTGTTTCAAGGTTAATGAAGTTTAGATCAGAGAGGTTGCCGAGTCTTCCGTCGTTGAGAGGTAAAGAGCGGCGATATGAGGATCGATTATGATCTGATGTATCGAGATCGGCTCTCGAGAAGAGAAGAGCTGTTTGAGTAGCACCGGATGAGTCTTTGTGATATGAGGATAGATTGTGTGTACCGGTCTTTGCAGGCTAGTCAGGAGTTTTAGGGAGGCATCTGGTGCTTATTGCTCAAATTGTTGAGTCGACTAAGTTGTGTCGTGACCTCGGAGGTATGTATGGGTAAGATGACCAGGAAAAGGGGCGTGCGAGTTGTTGCTTAATATCCGAATTAGTAGCAGTCATGGTTGAACACGAAGCCAGATGGGCTATTACAGAGATTTAGACCCGACTTAGACATGGGAGGTATTTAAAATGGATCTTGTTAGAGGGTGGCATCGTACTCAGAGGAAGTGCGACTCCACAGGGTCATGGTAAATAAGTGAAACCAGCCGTGTTCTTAGGTTAGGACCACTTACTCGGTGAGGTTAGTGCTAGCTTTTATAGCGAAGTTGTGAGGCTGCACGGGGTTCCTACGTTTATGATGTCGAGCAGATGAGCTCGATTACAGATAACCAGAGGTTTTTGAAGGGTTTTAGGGACACGAGTGAGTCTCGGTGTTGCATTACACCCTCGGACCGGCGACGGGCGAGCGTACTATCGAGCACGCGAGATAGGTTCTTGCTTTGTGTTCTTGATTTCGAAATAGCGGGAGGTTAATTGCCTCTTGTTGTGTTACGTACGATAACAGATACCCTTCCAGTATTCAGATGGCCCTGTATGAGGCCTTGTATGTAAGAAAGTGTATATCGCCAGTTGGATGGTTCGACATAGGCGAGGTTTAGTTATTTGGTCTAGACTTGATTCAACGGGCTGTGGATAAGGCGAAGCTTATCCGTGAAAGATTATTAGTAAGCTTAGAGTCAGCAGAAGCTTTATGCAGATAACCGACGTTGACACATGGGGTTCAGCTTGACATTTTTAGTAAGAGTATTGTTGTGTGGCCTCGTGTGGTATTATTGGTATGTAGGGGTTGTAAAAGAAGACTATGTCGCTATCTTTAAGTTTGACTCCCGAAAGAACATTCGGGGACGAATGTTTCTAAGGGGGGAAGAATGTTACACCCCGGAATTTCAGGATATGTTTATAAGAATATACGTAAGAACTCAAAATGTTAAGATTTGGAGACGAGTAAAAATTTATCGGAATTTTTGGAATTTTGTCGGAAAACGAAATATTGCGACGAATGGGAGGGCAACACTTGTCACCCCCTTATTGGCCTTGGACGAATTGGGGCTTGGATATAATGGTCATTTGACCACTAATGAGATGATCAAGTCTTGTAAAGACTTTGGCTTGATAAGTTTGACTAAGTCGAAGTCAATAACGAGATAATTGACCACGTCTTGACCTTCCATTTGGATGAATCCTAGCCCTTGTTTTATTTATTTATACCACTACTAGTGCAAGACTAGTCTCCATACTTAGAAATTTTTCAAGAGTTGAGAAAAACATTGTGAGGCTCACGGTTTTTAGCAAGGGTTTGAAGAAATTTTTCAATTGTTGTCCGATAATTCCCATACTTTAAACCAAGGTTCTAAGAGTATTGTAAGTGTAACTCAATAGAAAGATCCGGAAAATGGTGTTTTCGTATTAGTCATGGCGAAAACCTAAGGGTTCTTGACTTTGAAGTTGGAACTTGAAGAGAAGTTCTTCATAAGCTTCTATGGGTTGCTTGGAATGGTTTGGAACGTCGAAAGGAGGAACTAAAGTTGCTAAGGATCGACTTGCAATCTTGGATCATATTTGGGCTAAATAAGTGTCACGACCCAAACCCGGGCCCGTGACTGGTGCCTTACCCCGGGCACCCTAGTGATACAACATCAGAGAAAATCAGCGGAAATAAAAAAACTTAGAAATGAAACAAGATATATGATAAGAACAGGCTAACCAAAACGGTCACCTTCCAATAAAATATATATACAAATCTTTCAAACCAGACGGTTTAATCCTTTTTACAAACCACACTTACAAGTACTACAAACCTCTAAGAGATTTTATACAACATGAAGGTGGGCCGCCATACCCACGAATGTACAAGTACCTACAGTGAGGACTATACCAAAGATAAGCCTCGGAGAAATGGAGCTTCCCAATCGCTGACGTGACCTACGGCGAGGATCAACGGCGGGTGTACCTCTACTGCGGCGTGACGCGGCCCGAAGGAGGTCGATTACAGTACCAAGTATGTGGCCGAAAATCGTAAATGAAATCATAGTAGTCTATATAAAGCGGGAGACATGTATGATAACCAAACTACGATCCATAATAAATAGCGATCATGTAAGTCGAGGACTCACGCCTCAAAGTCATCACTCAAATATAACTATGGGTCTCACGCCCTCAGCATCAATCATGCCGTGGAATACCTTCCTCATGCGGCGATATGATATAATAACACCAAAGTACATATGAACACCAAGTCCTTCACGAGTCATAAAAGCATGCGGGGCAAATCTGAGCTAACTACGAGATACCAAAGTCGCATCATCAACTGGCCAGGCAATCGAAATCCAACTACCGAATACCAAAGTCGTACTAACAATACTATACAATCAAACCACGGAGCGTCACGGGGCAATCACAGCCAACTACGGATACGGCCGTGTCACGTGGTGGCCAGGGCAAATCTGAGCTAACTACGGATACCAGTAGTATCACGAGACTCGCCACGAAGCGAATCTGAGGCAAATGCGAAAGCCAACTACGGATACCAAGGCGTGTCACGTAGCTGGCCGGGGCAAATCTGAGCTAACTACGGATACGGCGTATCACGAGACTTCGCCACTAAAGCGAGCAGGGCAAGTCACGAAGGCTAACTACCAGTACCAAGGCCGAATCGGCCGCGAGGCGGGGCAAGTCGAAAGCCAACCACGGATACCAAGGCGATTCGGTAAAACCTCATGGAGAGCTAGTCCGTGGAATAACACTATCAGCGGGCGTGCGGTGGAATTCTCGTCACATCGATGCGTCGAGTAATATCATAACAAATCGTAGCCCTCCATTGAGAGCAGCGGTGGTATAGAGATACAATACTAGCGACAAGGCTATCACACGCAAACATAGGCAAGTTACACACAACTCGAGGTACTTTCATTTTATGCCAAAGTCGGGTTTTAACCCCAAAGTACTACATCGTTAAATTCTTTTAAAAGATCCATTTCTTTTACAAAGGTCACCCGATGCGTATTATAAAAATAGAGTGACTAACATTTTTAAGTAAACCAAAACAACTTCCATACTTTCCTTTTTAAACCAAAACACTTCTCCTTTTAAAATCAAGTTACAACATTCTTTTCCAAAGTTCAAGTTTGCCTAATTTCAAATATTCACGTCTCTTATTTCGAAAGATTTCATAGTTCATAGTCTTAATCATTTAATAACGTAATTCTCTTTTAAAACAATTTGAGCAACATATGCCTTATGTGGGAGTAGGTTATTCTTGCTTATAACAATCTTATTAAAGCAGCCATGATCTAGGAAATGTAATACGATTTTGTCTTATCTTAGCTTATGCGGATGGAGGTTTCTCTGGTTTTAATATAATTACTTATTTGTCAATACATTTTCCTTTATTATAGCAATGCGATGGTTCGTTCGATACTTATTCTCATTTCCGAAATCAGTAAAACATTATTCTTTAAAACCAAGTACTCATTACTTACGAATGAGGTTTCACACTTTTTAACAACTTTCATATTAATTCAATTAAGTCAAGTCTATTATCTTTTAAGATCAAGTCTCTTAACTTCTAAAATCAATAAACCATTCTTTTATCTTTCTTAAGTCGTTATACCTAACTTCCCATAAAGCTAGTATAACTCTTAAGCTTTTAAAACCAAGTATTACTCTTAACAAAAGCGATTCTTAATTCTTTTGAAATACTTAAGATTCTTATTATTTAAAACTCAAGTCAAAGACATCGGAGTAAAACCACGTTCGATTAACACGTCGTCTACCGTACTATATATATTCTTTTTAAAATATCATGCTCAAGAGGATAGGAAGAATCACATACCTCGCGACGATTATCATTATTAGCAAATAGCTCCAATCTTGTAATCCTGCTAGCCTTTTCCACCGCCGAGTAGAATCGCTACTCGCGATGCTTCAACCTATAACGGTCATATAAGTCTATTAACGTCTAGACTACTCTGTAGAATATTTCTAGATCTGATTCCTTTATTCTACGGAAAATTGGCGTGACTTCCCTGCAGCAATTACAAGTCTCTTGTAAATGATCTATGTAAATCTGATTCGGTCTTCTTCTTTAATATTCTTACGATGTGATTTCAATTCAATTCTCTTCTTTTATACCATCCTTCTATCGTCTTATAGTCATTTCTATACTACTACGTATGTAATTTCCAATTACAATAGAAGGACAATAGTATTTACCTCGATAAGCCCAAAATTATCCAAGTTTATATGTCGATCTGAGCAACGTTTAGCTCTACTGCAGGCGCTCCAACCGCTCCAAACAACCCTTAGAAGTTCTATAACTTCTTAATACTTGACCAGTATGAAGATTTTCCTTAGGGTTTCGTTTAGTGGCTAAAGGAAGTATAATAGTATTTACGGGCTTTTAGTATAGGTGTAACCTTGGAATACTACAAGGTATTTGGGCAGGTATTTTGGAATAGTAACAATACTTGAGAGTATTTTCTACCAAGGGGGTATTTCTACGAGACAACACTCGAGAGGGGATGTTTCGGCCAAGGCTCTCGAGGGGAGGAGGATTTTTAAGACTTAGAAGTCATTTGAGGATGAAGAAATCCTTGACTAAGGGGTATTTATAGGGCCTTCAATGACCAAGATTAAGCCAAGTGGTGGGCAAGTGTAGGGTGAAGATTTGGACATGTGTGTGTGGGTCCCACTTGCTCATCAACTACACAAAATATCACAAAATATCCTACCAACTCCTTGACAAAAATTGAAGGCAAAAACGTGCCCAAGTCGTCCCACATTACCGCCCACTTGTCACCCTCTCGTTGGTCCAAAATATTTTATCTCTCGGAAAAATCCGCAAAAATTATAAACGTTGCAACCGTATTTTTCCCTTCGCAAAGTCCGGAAAACGTTTCATCGGAAAACGATTATTTTCGCTAGTTGTGCACAAATTTTCGTCCCTTGCATAACTTAAGGCTAAAAACTTTTGTACGTACGCCCTCACGTACATACTCTGGAAATACGGGGTATAACAATGAGGTATAATCTTCGTCTTACTTTTGTAATTGAAGATTCCATGTTATTATAAGCTAGAAATGATCATGTGATATGTGTTATGAAGTTTGAAAAGTGTTATGGAAATTTGGAAGCTCAAATCCGAAAATGACATGTTGAGTCATTTGAAATTGAATTACAATTTGGTCGTTAACTAGAATTGTCGCATGTTAGCTACTTGAAGATTATAGTTGTTATAATCAATTGCGGCCTTATAACATGTTTTGCTAACAACTTGGATTGAAATGGAAATTGGATAAGAATTGGTGTTATTGTACTCAATGTGGCCGAATTGGACTAGTAGTTTGTATTAGTTTGATATCTTTTTGTGGGGCAGAATTTTACACGTCTAGTAGGCGTGTAATCCCCTATTGTTAATTGCATTGTTGGGCCTTAAATGTGGCGTGTTTGGTTATTGAATTCGGCCTTGAAAAAGGTGGCAAAGTATGTAGAAACAAAGGAAGTGTTGTCCGATTTTCCGTAGAATTTAGTGACTTTGCACTTGGAATATTCTACGTTTGAAGTAAGAAGTTAATAGACGTACTATGGTCATTATAGGTTGACATACTACGTACGGCGAATTGGACTTAGCAAGTGGATTAAACCGAAGAGGTATGTGGAACTTTCTTATCTCTTGAGCATGAATAAGTTGTAAATGTATAGTATGCGGTGAGCGTCTGAGATTTTGACAATCTAGGTCCATTTGATATCCTTGGCCTATTTTAAGAATGTATAAGTTGATTGAGTTAGGAAATTAACTCACTTGTTTAAATATTAAGGATATCTTGGTTTTCAAAAGGTAAGAGACATTAAGTACGTTGAAAGTATTATTGATACTTGTTTTGTTGGAAAGTTTAAGTCTCTTGGTTATAAAGAAGTATGTAAGTTGCTAATGTATAAAGCTAGTATAACGGCTTTATGGGAAGTTGGTTATAATAGCTTTATGGAAAGTAAAAAAGAGTGGTTTACTCTAAGTAATTTAAGTATGTTAAATGACTTGAAATAACGAAAGACAAATTGATTTAAAGGCATCAATTGCTTAAGGTTTTAAAAGAAAGAAGGCACTTAATTTAGAAGCCCGAAAATGTATTTTTTTCTAAAAAGGTATTGTGACTTATCTTAAAATGTAGTTATGACTTGATACTACGGTTATTAGTATCTTGGAAGTTTTATATGAAAATGAGTCATTTTAAAAGATTAGAAGTACGTAGTACTTTGGGTTAAACTCCCGGATTTATAATGACATGTTAGTGCCTTAAGTAAACTAAAATGAGTGTATATGATTAAGGCTAATAAGAAGTTAGGAGGATTTCTTAACTTGCTTATTTATTGTATGATAAGCCGGTAGTGCTTATGTTATGTATGATAAGCCGGTAGGGCTTATGTTATGTATGATGGCCAGTTGAGATAGGGTAAGAGTATATCTGAGGTGTAAATCCCCAAGATCGTTATACCACCTTCTTCAGGGTAAGAGTATATCTGAGGGGTAAATCCCCAAGATCGTTATACCACCTGTTTCAGGGTAAGAGTATAAATGAGGGGTAAATCCCAGATCGTTATACCACTGTTTAGTGGATTTGCTACCCATGATGCGAGGAATACCTCATGCGAGTCCTTATGGGCTTATGCGGGTGAAATAGTCCCGTGCGCATGTACGACCTATCACGAGAATACCTCATGCGGGTCCACACGACCTATCACGGGTGAAATAGTCCCACGAGTAGGATTGCTTAATGATCTGCGGGCGGGTGGTCTGCTTTGATCGCAACTTCTATTTTTATGTTGTAAGTATACTCTTGATTACTCATTGTTAGTAAGGCCTTGTGTCTTTGTTAATTGAGTTATCATACACATCTCGATTTATTATAGACTTATGATTTCATTCTGATGCTGATTTCACATATTTGGTACATGTTGTCGACCTCCTTGAGGCTGCGTTAAATGCGCAGTAGAGTACATGTTGATGATCCTCACTCTTAGGATCTCTGTCCAGCTGTTGAGAAGCTCCTTTATTCCGGAGGCTTATCCCTGGTATTGTCGGTTGTTGTACATTCAGGGGTATGGCGGGGCCCTATCCCGTCAGAGTTGTTATTCTTAGAGGTATGTAGTCACATTGTGGTTTGGGTTGTAAAGGAAAAAAAATGTACTATTTTATTTGTATAGTTTACGGAAGGTGGCCTTATCGGCTAGCATGTTGCTATTTTATGTTTAAGCATTTTATCAATTGGGTATGTTCCGCTGCTATTCTCTGATGTTTACCGAAAGGGGTGCCCAGGTAGGGCACCAGTCGCGGGTCCGGGGTCGGGTCGTGATAAAAGTGGTATCAGAGCAGTTAGTCCTCGGAAAGTGTCTACAGACCGTGTCTAGTAGAGTCTTGATTATCGGTGTGTTGTGCACCACATCTATAATCGGAGGTGCGGGACATTTAGGATTAGTTTCCATTCTTCTCACTCTAAGATCGTGCGATAGATTTGTATGGTTAGTCGTCTCTCACTAACAAGTTATGATTGTTTGCACTACGAGAAAGCGGCGATGACCGGAAAGATTATGTGGATTGTGTATCGGGTTGGTAATGTTTGTAGTTGGTATTGTGACATACAACTATACGGATTTATGTATGAAATTGAGCGTGTTGCCTAGAATGATTTTAGATTACCAGGATTTGGTAAGTACTAAATGAATACCGGGAAGGTATGAACAGTTAAGGAACTCTCATCAAGGTTTTACGTGCTAATTTGAGATAATTAGGTGATGATGAGTTGTGTGAGAATGTAATGGACCCTTAAGAAGTTATTATTAAGGGAATTAATGGAAGAATATGTTAATAGATTGAGCTACGTAGTAGGAGTTCGAGAATGGTACGGGTGAGATCCGTATGGAGTAAGTATGGTTGTTGTGGTCAAGAAAACACGATTATGGTATTACGATAAGTTTTGTACCCGTTTACGGGGGGAATGATAAGGTAGGCATGGAGCATGGAAATTGCGAGCCTAAGAATGTGATAACCACCGGAACCTTAGGTATATAGGGCCTTCTCGGGTAGTAAAGAGTTAAATCTGGCCTTGAAGTGGGTTGGGGACCTATTAAGGGTGCGCCCAGCTTGAAATGAAATGGGATCAGTTGGTAGTAGTCCGCTCGTGGCAGTCATGAGGGTGCAAGGCCCAAGTTTAGTTAATCATTTTACGGGTTCGTGGACGTGTTCCACCGGAACCAGGTTGTGAGAGCCGGAATGGGCCTTATATTGTTTAATTTAGTAACTCCAAAGAGTGGAGGCGAATTAGTATGGAATTTATGTCGTATGCTAGTATAAGTTTGGAAATGCGGGAAGAAATGCGACCCGATGAAGAAAGAGCAACCAAGTGTAAAGAAATGGATCACGAATCCATGAGGACCTTTCGAGTGACTACACGTGAGTGTTGGGTGGTAGGCGGCGGGTAGAAATTACAGATAACGATACGATCGTTGGACCCTAGCAGACCTAGCAGAGTTGTTATGACAGACATAGAGGTCATTATGAGTACGGGTTAGTTGGCCTCTTGTTATGCCAACATTGACTGCAGAGAGAGATTGGCTCGATTCCAGTTTTCTGGTAAGCTGATTATCCAGTGTAAAGGAAGAGAAGTGGTAGTAACCAGTGAATTATCCTTCCTTCTTTGGCATCATTGTTTTTCTTTTTAAGTCTGTGTGACTTGTTCACTTGAGGTAAATTGACGCAGAAAGTAAGTAATAATTGAGTTTGAAGGAATTTATGTTAAGTGCCCTTGGAGGTACTTGGAGTTAGTTTGGTGTGGCGGTCAGGGCCACGACCTTCCGGATAATTTCAGGAAAATGTACAAGGCAAGAATAAATAAGTACGTGTCTTTGCCGTGGAAAGTGAGGCATTTTTGGTAGGTTGGAAAATCTGCGAATTTAAAGGCGGTGCGTGATGATTAGATAATTCTTTGGACCGAGAGGACCACTGTGATTATGGTTGTGACTCGAGAAAGTTTAAGAAAGGAGATAAGTTCTCTTCCCACGTAAAAGGGCGGTTTCGTATTATGGAGTTGCGTGTACCCATGTTGTTAGGCGAGGATATGAGGCGTAAAGGTCTTAGTGTCGTCGTGCCATAGGATTCTGATTGTAGATAAGCAGTGGGAAAAGTGTTGTGTTGGGGTAATTAAGAGCAGCGTGCGAATTGGTCGAGGAAGTATCGTAAAGATATAAATGCGGGTTATGCGCATGTATGAAAGCTGCGATTATGAATCAAGATAGAAATACTTTGGCTAATAATAAGCCTAAGGTAAGGATATGGCGAGAATGATAAAGAAGAATACGACTATGGTTATGTAAGTTGCACGAGATATGACTACCCCAGACTAGTGTAAAGATCATTAGTAAATAATGGGAAGTAAGAACATTTAGAAATGTGGTAACACCTAGCTATAGGCTCTACAAAGCGGGAAAGGAAAATCGGGTTACTACTTTCTGAGATCAAATCCCCTAAATTGTGATTGTGGGAAGTCTTAGGCAAGGGGCAAGCACTGGAATCAAATCTAAGTTTAGTGACCAAGTTTGGTTGCAACAGAGAAAGGGAAACAGGAACCATGATTGAGGTTAAGGATACCCGAATATTTCGCAAGAATGAGAAAGGTTTCCAGTTATTGGAAGATAAGTTGACTCGACTACAGTTCTAACTCCTCCTGAAAGACTAAAGTGTTAGGTTATTATGATAACACGTTGGGTGTTAGGCTAGGTTGTGTCTTGTGCAACCCGATGAGGATAGAGCCTATGTTTTCCAGTAGTTAGGGAAGCGGGAAAGGAAATTACGCCACTTAGATTTAGAGCGGAAGTTAAATCATGCAGAAGATTTGGGGGCATGACGTATATATAGACTTCATGTGGATATTTGTGCAGACCACAAAAGCCTCCGGTATATCTGCAGACTGAGGCAGTAAAATTTGCGACATCGACGGTGGTTAGAGTTATTCAAGGATTGTGATATCGATATCTATACCACCGAGGAAAGCGAGCGATTAAAGATACTCTTAGTCGCGGATCTAAGGGTAGTATGCGGATGGGCAGCGGATAGGCGGGCGTGGTCCGTGAGATTATTCGATTCACGAGCCTAGGGGTTCGATTATTTGTTTCAAGGTTAATGAAGTTTAGATCGAGAGGTTGCGAGTCTTCCGTCGTTGAGGAGATAAAGAGCGGCAGTATGAGGATCGATTATGATACGGTATCGAGATACGGCTTTCCGAGAAGAGAAGAGCTTGTTTGAGTAGCACCGGATGAGGTGCTGTGATATGAGGATAGATTGTGTGTACCCGGTGTTGCAGGGCTAGTCAGCAGGTTTTAGGGGAGGCATACAGTGCTTATTGCTCAAATTGTTCGGGGTCGACTAAGTTGTGTCGTGACCTCAGAGGTATGTATGGGTAAGATGACCGGAAAAGGGACGTAACAGAGTTGTTGCTTAATATCTGAATTAGTAGCAGGTCATGGTTGAACACCAGAAGCCCAGTGGGCTATTACCGGAGATTTAGACCCCGACTTAGACATGAGAGGTATTTAAAATGGATCTTGTTACAGGGTGGCATCGTACTCAGAGGAAGTGCGACTCCCTGGGGGTCATGGTAAATAGGTTGACAAAACCAGCCGTGTTCTTCCGGTTAGGACCACTTACTCGGCTGAGGTTCGTTCTAGCTTTTATAGCAGGGGGGAATATGAGACTGCACGGGGTTCCTACGTTTATGATGTCAGACAGATGAGCTCGATTACAGATAACTTCTGGAGGTTTTTCAGAAGGGTTTTAGGGACACAGGTGAGTCTCAGTGTTGCATTACACCCTCAGACCGACGGACATGCAGAGCGTACTATCCAGGAACTTGAGGATAGGTTGCGGGCATGTGTTCTTGATTTCAGAAATAGCCGGGAGGGTTAATTGCCTCTTGTTGTGTTACGTACGATAACAGATACCCTTCCAGTATTCAGATGGCCCTGTATGAGGCCTTGTATGTAAGAAAGTGTAGATCGCCGGTTGGATGGTTCGACATAGGCGAGGTTCAGTTATTTGGTCTAGACTTGATTCAACGGGCTGTGGATAAGGCGAAGCTTATCCAGGAAAGATTATTAGTAAGCTTTGAGTCGTGAAGCTTTATCACGGATAACAAGCGTTGACACATGGGGTTCATCTTGACATTTTTAGTATGAGTATTGTTGTGTGGCCTCGTGTGGTATTATTGGTATGTAGGGGTTGTAAAAGAAGACTATGTCGCTATCTTTAAGTTTGACTCCCGAAAGAACATTCGGGGACGAATGTTTCTAAGGGGGGAAGAATGTTACACCGGAATTTGAGGATATGTTTATAAGAACATACGTAAGAACTCAAAATGTTAAGATTTGGAGACGAGTAAAAATTTATCGGAATTTTTGGAATTTTGTCGGAAAACGAAATATTGCGATGAATGGGAGGGCGACACGTGTCACCCCCTTATTGGCCTTGGACGAATTGGGGCTTGGATATAATGGTCATTAGACCACTAATGAGATGATCAAGTCTTGCAAAGACTTTGGCTTGATAAGTTTGACTAAGTCAAGAAGTCAATATCTTGAGATAGTTGACCACATCTTGACCTTCCATTTGGATGAATCCTAGACCTTGTTTTATTTATTTATACCACTACTAGTGCAAGACTAGTCTCCATACTTAGAAAAAAATTCAAGAGTTGAGAGAAAAATATTGTGAGGCTCACGGTTTTTAGCAAGGGTTTGAAGAGAAAATTTTCAATTGTTGTCCAATAATTCCCATACTTTAAACCAAGGTTCCTAAGAGTATTGTAAGTGTAACTCAATAGAAAGATCCCGGAAAATGGTGTTTTCGTATTAGTAAGGCGAAAACCTAAGGGGTTCTTGACTTTGAAGTTGGAACTTGAAGAGAAGTTCTTCATAAGCTTCTAAGGGTTGCTTGGAATGGTTTGGAACGTCTAAAGGAGGAGATAAAGTTGCTAAGGATCGACTTGCAATCTTGGATCATATTTGGGCTAAATGAGGTATAATCTTCGTCTTACTTTTGTAATTGAAGATTCCATGTTATTATAAGCTAGAAATGATCATGTGATATGTGTTATGAAGTTTAAAAAGTGTTATGGAAATTTGGAAGCTCAAATCCGAAAATGACATGTTGAGTCATTTGAAATTGAATTACAATTTGGTCGTTAACTAGAATTGTCGCATGTTAGCTACTTGAAGATTATAGTTGTTATAATCAATTACGGCCTTATAACATGTTATGCTAACAACTTGGATTGAAATGGAAATTGGATAAGAATTGGTGTTATTGTACTCAATGTGGCCGAATTGGACTAGTAGTTAGTATTAGTTTGATATCTTTTTGTGGGGCGGAATTTTACACGTCTAGTAGGCGTGTAATCCCCTATTGTTAATTGCATTGTTGGGCCTTAAATGTGGCGTGTTTGGTTATTGAATTCGGCCTTGAAAAAGGTGGCAAAGTATGTAGAAACAAAGGAAGTGTTGTCCGATTTTCCGTAAAATTTAGTGACTTCGCACTTGGAATATTCTACGTTTGAAGTAAGAAGTTAATAGACGTACTATGGTCATTATAGGTTGACATACTACGTCTGGTGGACTTAGCAAGTGGATTAAGCCGAAGAGGTATGTGGAACTTTCTTATCTCTTGAGCATGAATAAGTTGTAAATGTATAGTGCGGTGAGCGTCTGAGATTTTGACAATCTAGGTCCATTTGATATCCTTGGCCTATTTTAAGAATGTCCAAGTTGATTGAGTTAGAAAATTAACTCACTTGTTTAAATATTAAGGATATCTTGGTTTTCAAAAGTTAAGAGACATTAAGTATGTTGAAAGTATTATTGATACTTGTTTTGTTGGAAAGTTTAAGTCTCTTGGTTATAAAGAAGTATGTAAGTTGCTAATGTATAAATCTAGTATAACGGCTTTATGGGAAGTTGGTTATAATAGCTTTATGGAAAGTTAAAAAGAGTGGTTTACTCTAAGTAATTTAAGTATGTTAAATGACTTGAAATAACGAAAGACAAATTGATTTAAAGGCATCAATTGCTTAAGGTTTTAAAAGAAAGAAGCCACTTAATTTAGAAGCCCGAAAATGTATTTTTTCTAAAAAGGTATTGTGACTTGTCTTAAAATGTAGTTATGGCTTGATACTACGGTTATTAGTATCTTGGAAGTTTTATATGAAAATGAGTCATTTTAAAAGAATAGAAGTACGTAGTACTTTGGGTTAAACTCCCGGATTTATAATGACATGTTAGTGCCTTAAGTAAACTAAAATGAGAGTGTATATGAATAAGGCTAATAAGAAGTTAGAGGGATTTCTTAACTTGCTTATTTATTGTATGATAAGCCGGTAGTGCTTATGTTATGTTTGATAAACCGGTAGGGCTTATGTTATGTATGATGGCCAGTTGAGATAGGGTAAGAGTATATCTGAGGTGTAAATCCCCAAGATCGTTATACCACCTTCTTCAGGGTAAGAGTATATCTGAGGGGTAAATCCCCAAGATCGTTATACCACCTGTTTCAGGGTAAGAGTATAAATGAGGGGTAAATCCCCAAGATCGTTATACCACCTGTTTCCGTGGATTTGCTACCCATGATGCGAGGAATACCTCATGCGAGTCCTTATGGGCTTATGCGGGTGAAATAGTCCCATGCGGTAGTCTGACTATCGAGAATACCTCATGCGGGGCCACGACTATCACGGGTGAAATAGTCCCGAGTAGGATTGTAATGATCTGCGGGCGGGTGGTCTAACTTTGATCATGGCTTCATATTTTTATGTTATAAGTATACTCTTGATTACTCTCATTGTTAGTAAGGCCTGTATCTTTATTAATTGAGTTATCATACATCTCGATTTTATTATAGACTTATGATTTCATTCTGATACTTTCGATTTCACATATTTGGTACATGTTGTCTTGACCTCCTTGAAGTGCGTTAAATGCGCGGTAGAGTATAGGTTCTTGATCCTCGCTCTTGGGATCATTGTCGGTGTTGAGAAACTCCTTTATTCGGAGGCTTATCACTGGTATTGTCGGTTGTTGTACATTCGGGGTATGGCGGGGCCTGTCACTTGAGTTGTTATTCTTAAGTGCAGTAGTCACATTGTGGTTTGGGTTGTAAAGGAAAAAAATGTACTGTTTTGTTTGTATAGTTTACGGAAGGTGGCCTTATCGGCTAGACTGTTGCTATTTTATGTTTAAGCATTTTATCAGTTGGGTATGTTCCGCTGCTATTCTCTGATGTTTACCGAAAGGGGTGCCCAGGTAGGGCACGATCGCGGCAGGTCGGGTCGTGATAAAAGTGGTATCAGGCGATTAGTCCTCGGAAAGTGTCTGACCGTGTCTAGTAGAGTCTTGATTATCGGTGTGTTGTGCACCACGTCTATAATCGAGGAGGCTGCGGACATTTAGGATTAGTTTCCATTCTTCTCACTCTAAGATCGTTCGATGAAATTTGTATGGTTAGGGTCGTCTCTCCTAACAAGTTATGATTGTTTGCGACTACGAGAAAGCGCGATGACCGGGAAAGATTATGTGGATTGCGTATCGGGTTGGTAATGTTTGTAGTTGGTATTGTGACATACAACTATACGGATTTATGTATGAGGGTCAGACGCGTGTTGCCTAGAATGATTTTAGATTACCAGGATTTGGTAAGGACTAAATGAATACCGAGAAGGTATGAACAGTTAAGGAACTCTCATCACGGTTTTACGTGCTAATTTGAGATAATTAGGTGATGATGAGTTGTGTGAGAATGTAATGGACCCTTAAGAAGTTATTATTAAGGGAATTAATGGAAGACTATGTTAATAGATTGAGCTACGTAGTAGGATTTCGAGAATGGTACGGGTGAGATCCGTATGAAGTAATTATGGTTGTTGTGGTCAAGACAACACGATTATGGTATTACGATAAGTTTTGTACCCGTTTACGGGGGGCTGATAAGGTAGGCATGGAGCATGGAAATTGCGAGCCTAAGAATGTGATAACCACCGGAACCTTAGGTATATAGGGCCTTCTCGGGTAGTAAAGAGTTAAGTACGACGCCGAGTCGGGTTGGGGACCTATTAAGGGTCGCCCCATAGCTTGAAATGAAATGGGATCAGTTGGTAGTAGTCCTCTGCGTGTGGTCACGGTGCAAGGCCCAAGTTTAGTTAATCATTTACGGGTTCGTGGGCGTGTTCCACCGGAACCGAGTTGTGAGCGGAATGGGCCTTATATTGTTTAATTTAGTAACTCAAAGAGTGGAGGCGAATTAGTATGGAATTTATATGTATGCTAGTATAAGTTTGGAAATGCGGAAGAATGCGGCCAGGTAAGAAAGAGAGCAACCAAGTGTAAAGAAATGGATCCTGAATCCATAAGGACCTTCGAGGTGACTACACGTGAGTGTTGGGTGGTAGGCGGCGGGTAGAAATTGCTGCGATAACGATCGATCGTTGGACCCTAGCAGACCTAGCGGTATTATGACGCATCGAGGTCATTATGAGTGCAGGTTAGTTGGCCTCTTGTTATGCCAGCGTTATGCGAAGAGAGATTGGCTCGATTCGGTTTTACGGTAGTGATTATCGGTGTAAAGGAAGAGAAGTGGTAGTAACCAGTGAATTATCCTTCCTTCTTTGGCATCATTGTTTTTCTTTTTAAGTCTGTGTGACTTGTTCACTTGAGGTAAATTGACGCAGAAAGTAAGTAATAATTTAGTTTGAAGGAATTTATGTTAAGTGCCCTTGGAGGTACTTGGAGTTAGTTTGGTGTGGCGGTCAGGGCCACGACGCCTGGATAATTTCAGGAAAATATACAAGGCGAGAATAAATAAATGCGAGTCTTTTGGCGGAAAGGCGAGGGCATTTTTGGTAGGTTGGAAAATCTACGAACTTAAAGCGGTGCGTGATGATTAGATAATTCTTTGGACCGCAAGAGGACCTGTGATTATGGTTGTGACTCGAGGAAAGTTTAAGAAAGGAGATAAGTTCTCTTTCCCACGTAAAAGGACAGTTTTACGTATTATGGAGTTGCGTGTACCCATGTTGTTAGACGCAGGATATGAGACTGGTAAGGTCTTCCGTATCGTCATGCCATAGGTTCTGATTGTAGATAGCAGTGGGAAAAGTGTTGTGTTGGGGTAATTAAGAGCGGCGTCTTAATTGGTCGAGGAAGTATCGTAAAGATATAAATGCGGGTTATGCGCGTGTATGAAGCTATGCGATTATGAATCAAGATAGAAATACTTTGGCTAATAATAAGCCTAAGGTAAGGATATGGCGAATGATAAAGAAGAATACGACTATGGTTATGTAAGTTGCACGAGATATGACTACCCGGACTAGTGTAAAGACCATTAGTAAATAATGGGAAGTAAGAACATTTAGGAAATGTGGTAACACCTAGCTATAGGCTCTACAAGTAGGAAAGGAAAATCGGGTTACTACTTTACGAGATCGAAATCCCCTAAATTGTGATTGTGAGAAGTCTTAGCCATGGGGCAAGCAAAGGAATCAAATCTAAGTTTAGTGACCAAGTTTGGTTACATGAGAGAAAGGAAAGCAGGAACCATGATTGAGGTTAAGGATACCGAATATTTACTTAAGAATGAGAAAGGTTTCGATTATTGGAAGATAAGTTGACTCGACTACTGATTCTAACTCCTCACGAAAGACTAGAGGTTAGGTTATTATGATAACACGTTGGGTGTTGGGCTAGGTTGTGTGTTGCGCAACCGATGAGGATAGAGCCTATGTTTTCCCGGTAGTTAGGGAAGCGGGGAAAGGAAATTACGCCACTTCTGATTTAGAGCTGGCGGAAGTTAAATCATGCCTTGAAGATTTGGGGGCATGACGTATATATAAACTTCATATGGATAATTGTACAGACCACAAGAGCCTCCGGTATATCTTCAGACAGAGGAAGTTGAATTTGCGACAGAGACGGTGGTTAGAGTTACTCAAGGATTGTGATATTGATATCCTATACCATCCGGGGAAAGCCAAGCGATTCTGGATACTCTTAGTCGTGGATCTATGGGTAGTGCATCGGATGGGCAACGGATAGACTGGACGTGGTTCGTGAGATTCATCAGCTTCCGAGCCGAGGGGTTCGATTATTTGTTTCCAAGGTTAATGAAGTTAGATCCGAGAGGTTGCCGAGTCTTCCGTCGTTGATGAGGTAAAGAGGCGACAGTATGAGGATCCAGTTATGATACGGTATCGAGTTACGGCTCTCCTAGAAGAGAAAAACCTGTTTGAGTAGCACCGGATGAGTCTTTGTGATATGAGATAAATTGTGTGTACCGGTCTTTGCGGGAGGCTAGTCGATGGGTTTTAGGGAGGCATACGGTGCTTATTGCTCAAATTGTTAGGGTCGACTAAGTTGTGTCGTGACCTCAGGTATGTATGGGTAAGATGGCCAGGAAAAGGGCGTAGCAGAGTTGTTGTAATATCGAATTAGTAGCAGGTCATGGTTGAACACCAGAAGCCAGTGGGCTATTACAGGTGATTTAGACCCCGACATAGACATGGGCGGTATTTTAAATGGATCTTGTTACAGGGTGGCATCGTACTCGGAGGAAGTGCGACTCTCTGGGGGTCATGGTAAATAGTGTGAAACCAGCCGTGTTCTTCGGTTAGGACCACTTACTCAGTGAGGTTCGTGCTAGCTTTTATAGCGAGGATTGTGAGGCGCACGGGGTTCCTACGTTTATGATGTCGAGACGGATGAGCTCGATTACAGATAACTTCGGAGGTTTTTCGAAGGGTTTTAGGGACCGGTGAGTCTCGGTGTTGCATTACACCCTCATCGACGGACAGGCGAGCGTACTATCCGAGGCACGAGGATAGGTTGCGGGCTGTGTTCTTGATTTCGAAATAGCGGGAGGTTAATTGCCTCTTGTTGTGTTACGTGCGATAACATATACCCTTCCGGTATTCGAATGGCCTGTATGAGGCCTTGTATGTAGAAAGTGTAGATCGCGGTTGGATGGTTCGACATAGCGAGGTTCGATTATTTAGTCGGACTTGATTCAGCGGTGTGGATAAGCGAAGCTTATCCAGGAAAGATTATTAGTAATCTTAGAGTCGTGAAGCTTTATGCGAATAACCAAGCGTTGACACATGGGGTTCAGCTTGACATTTTTAGTATGAGTATTGTTGTGTGGCCTCGTGTGGTATTATTGGTATGTAGGGGTTGTAAAAGAAGACTATGTCGCTATCTTTAAGTTTGACTCCCGAAAGAACATTCGGGGACGAATGTTTCTAAGGGGGGAAGAATGTTACACCCCGGAATTTCAGGATATGTTTATAAGAACATACGTAAGAACTCAAAATGTTAAGATTTGGAGACGAGTAAAAATTTATCGGAATTTTTGGAATTTTGTCGGAAAACGAAATATTGCGACGAATGGGAGGGCGACACGTGTCACCCCCCTTATTGGCCTTGGACGAATTGGGGCTTGGATATAATGGTCATTTGACCACTAATGAGATGATCAAGTCTTGCAAAGACTTTGGCTTGATAAGTTTGACTAAGTCAAGAAGTCAATAGCTTGAGATAATTGACCACATATTGACCTTCCATTTGGATGAATCCTAGCCCTTGTTTTATCTATTTATACCACTACTAGTGCAAGACTAGTCTCCATACTTAGAAAAATTTTCGAGAGTTGAGAGAAAAACATTGTAGAGGCTCGCGGTTTTTAGCAAGGGTTTGAAGAAATTTTTCAATTGTTGTCCAATAATTCCCATACTTTAAACCAAGGTTCTAAGAGTATTGTAGGTGTATCTCGATAGAAAGATCCGGAAAAATGGTGTTTTCGTATTAGTGCAAGCGAAAACCTAAGGGTTCTTCAACTTTGACGTTGGAACTTGAAGAAGTTCTTCATAAACTTCTAAGGGTTGCTTGGAATGGTTTGGAGCGCCGAAGGAGGAGCTAAAGTTGCTAAGGACCGACTTGCAATCTTGGATCATATTTGGGCTAAATGAGGTATAATCTTCGTCTTACTTTTGTAATTGAAGATTCCATGTTATTATAAGCTAGAAATGATCATGTGATATGTGTTATGAAGTTTGAAAAGTGTTATGAAAATTTGGAAGCTCAAATCCGAAAATGACATGTTGAGTCATTTGAAATTGAATTACAATTTGGTCGTTAACTAGAATTGTCGCATGTTAGCCACTTGAAGATTACAGTTGTTATAATCAATTGCGGCCTTATAACATGTTATGCTAACAACTTGGATTGAAATGGAAATTGGATAAGAATTGGTGTTATTGTACTCAATGTGGCCGAATTGGACTAGTAGTTTGTATTAGTTTGATATCTTTTTGTGCGGCGGAATTTTACACGTCTAGTAGGCGTGTAATCCCCTATTGTTAATTGCATTGTTGGGCCTTAAATGTGGCGTGTTTGGTTATTGAATTCGGCCTTGAAAAAGGTGGCAAAGTATGTAGAAACAAAGGAAGTGCTGTCCGATTTTCCGTAGAATTTAGTGACTTTGCACTTGGAATATTCTACGTTTGAAGTAAGAAGTTAGTAGACGTACTATGGTCATTATAGGTTGACATAATACGCACGGCGAATTGGACTTAGCAAGTGGATTAAACCGAAGAGGTATGTGGAACTTTCTTATCTCTTGAGCATGAATAAGTTGTAAATGTATAGTACGGTGAGCGTACAAGATTTTGACAATCTAGGTCCATTTGATATCCTTGGCCTATTTTAAGAATGTCCAAGTTGATTGAGTTAGGAAATTAACTCACTTGTTTAAATATTAAGGATATCTTGGTTTTCAAAAGTTAAGAGACATTAAGTATGTTGAAAGTATTATTGATACTTGTTTTGTTGGAAATTTTAAGTCTCTTGGTTATAAAGAAGTATGTAAGTTGCTAATGTATAAAGCTAGTATAACGGCTTTATGGGAAGTTGGTTATAATAGCTTTATGGAAAGTTAAAAAGAGTGGTTTACTCTAAGTAATTTAAGTATGTTAAATGACTTGAAATAACGAAAGGCAAATTGATTTAAAGGCATCAATTGCTTAAGGTTTTAAAAGAAAGAAGTCACTTGATTTAGAAGCCCGAAAATGTATTTTTTCTAAAAAGGTATTGTGACTTGTCTTAAAATGTAGTTATGACTTGATACTACGGTTATTAGTATCTTGGAAGTTTTATATGAAAATGAGTCATTTTAAAAGAATAGAAGTACGTAGTACTTTGGGTTAAACTCCCGGATTTATAATGACATGTTAGTGCCTTAAGTAAACTAAAATGAGAGTGTATATGAATAAGGCTAATAAGAAGTTAGGGGGATTTCTTAACTTGCTTATTTATTGTATGATAAGCCGGTAGTGCTTATGTTATGTATGATAAGCCGGTAGGGCTTATGTTATGTATGATGGCCGGTTGAGATAGGGTAAGAGTATATCTGAGGGGTAAATCCCCAAGATCGTTATACCACCTTCTTCAGGGTAAGAGTATATCTGAGGGGTAAATCCCCAAGATCGTTATACCACTTGTTTCAGGGTAAGAGTATAAATGAGGGGTAAATCCCCAAGATCGTTATACCACCTGTTTCTGTGGATTTGCTACCCATGATGCGAGGAATACCTCATGCGAGTTCTTATGGGCTTATGCGGGTGAAATAGTCCCACGTGCGGTAGTACACTATCACGAGAATACCTCATGCGGGTCCACACGACCTATGCGGGTGAAATAGTCCGGAGTAGGATTGCTTAATGATCTGCGGGCGGGTGGTCTCTTTGATCGCAGCTTCCTATTTTTATGTTGTAAGTATACTCTTGATTACTCTCATTGTTAGTAAGGCCTTTGTCTTCGTTAATTGAGTTATCATACATCTCCGATTTTATTATAGACTTATGATTTCATTACTGATGCATTTCACATATTTGGTAATGTTATGCTCGACCTCCTTGGGCTGCGTTCATCCGCAGTGAAGTCTGATTCTTGATCCTCGCTCTTAGGATCATCGCGGTGCTGAGACGCTCCTTTTTCCGGAGGCTTATCCTCGGTATTGTCGGTTGTTGTACATTCAGGGGTATGGCGGAACCCGTCCGCCATAGTTATTCTTAGGTGCAGTAGTCACATTGTGGTTTGGGTTGTAAAGGAAAAAAATGTACTGTTTTATTTGTATAGTTTACGGAAGGTGGCCTTATCGGCTAGCCTGTTGCTATTTTATGTTTAAGCATTTTATCAGTTGTGTATGTTCCGCTACTATTCTCTGATGTTTACCGAAAGGGGTGCCCAGGTAGGGCACCAGTCGCGGGGTCGGGGTCGGGTCGTGACAGGCAACGTGTGGCATTATTGGTATGTAGGGGTTGTAAGAAGACTATGCCGCTACCTTTAAGTTTGACTCCCAAAAGAACATTCGGGGACGAATGTTTCTAAGGGGGGAAGAATGTTACACCCCGGAATTCCAAGATATGTTTATAAGAACGTGCGTAAGAACAAAAAAATGTTAAGATTGGAGACGAGTAAAAATTTATCGAAATTGTGGAATTGTCGAAAAACGAAATATTGCGACGAACGGAAGGGCGACACGTGTCACCCCCTAGTGGTCTTGGTCGAATTTGTGCATGGGTAGAATGGTCATTTGACCATAATATTCATGAAAGTCTTGCTAGGCTAAGAGCTTGACAACATTACTGTCACGACCCGAACCCGGGCCCGTGACTGGTGCCTTACCCCGGGCACCCTAGTGATACAACATCAGAGAAAACCAGCGGAAATAAAAACTTTAACCATATAAATAGATAAGGATCAAGATGAAAGAAAATAGGCCAACCCAAAACGGTTGCCTTTCAACATATATATATATAAAAACATTTGAACAGTTACAATTCTTACAACCACCCGCCCCAACAAAGGCTACGGACCTCTAAGATTTTACAACGACTATGGACGGACAGGGCCCGCCATACCCCGAACGTCTAAGAACTTACAGACTCGTGGTAACATACCAAAGATAAGCCTCGAAGAACGAGCTTCCCAAGACGCTGAAAGGTGATCCTAAAGCGGGGATCGACATCCGATGTACCTCTACTGCGGCATGAGCGCAGCCCGGAGGAGGTCGATGACAACGTACCAAGTATGTGAAAGCGTAAAATCAGTAAATGAAATCATAGCGATCAGATAAATCGAGACATGTATGATAACCAAACTACAGTACACACATATAATAGTTATATCAAGTCAGGGTCTCACGCCCTCCACATCAGTCATGCCCGTGGAATACCTTCCTCACCACGCGATCTATGATATGATAACACCAGAAGTACACACGAACACCAAGTCCTACCGATGCCAAAGTCGTACTAACAATCCAAATGGAAGCATACCCGTGCGCTACGCATCGTGTCAGGATGTCCAAAAAGGAAACAACAAGGCAGAATCAAAATGGAAGCATACCCGCGCTACGCATGTCGGTCGATATGTCCAAAAGGAAACAATAAGACAGCAATCCAAAATGGAAACAATAAGACAGCAATCCAAAATGGAAACATACCCGTGCGCTACGCATCGTGTCAGTATGTCCAAAAAGGAACAACCAGACAGCAATCAAAATGGAAGCATACCCGTGCGCTACGCATCGTGTCAGTATGTCCAAAAAGGAACAACCAGACAGCAATCAAAATGGAAGCATACCCGTGCGCTACGCATCGTGTCAGTATGTCCAAAGCGATTAGCAAAATAACACTATCAAGAGGCGCACTGCGGAATTTCTCCGTCGCAAGACGCGTCCAATAAGTTCTCAACAAGTCAACCGGCCCTCCATCGAGAGACGCGGTAGTATAGAAACACAATTCTTGCACAACAAAGGCTATCACAACAAGCATAGGCAAGTTTCACAACAACAAGCATAGGCAAGTTATACTTAACTCAAGGTACTTTCATTTTATATCAAAGTCCGGGTTTTAACCCTAAAGTACTACGTACGTTAAATTCCTTTTAAAGAGATCCATTCCTTTTATAAAAGTCACCTGATACCCGTAGTATAAAAATAGAGTGACTCACATTTTTAGGTAAACCAAAACACTTCTCCTTTTAAAGTCGAGTTACCATATTAAAACCAATGATAAAACCCTTCTTTGTTTTCATAAAGTCATTATAATTCAACTTCCCATAAAGTCATTATAACACTTTATGTTTTAAACCATTTTAAGACAAAACAATGCCTTCCTTTTCCCTAGAGTTCGGTTTGCCTAATTCCAATTACTCGATCTCTTTATTTTAGAAAAGTTTCATAGTTCATAGTCTTAATCATTTAAGAATATAATTCCTTTTTATACAATCTGAGAAACATATGCCTTATATGAGTGTAGGTTATTCTTGTTCATAATCAATCTTATTAAGCAGCCATGATCTAGGAAATGTAATATCATTTTGTCTCATCTTAGCTTCTATGCAGATGGAGGTTTCTACTGGTTTTAATAGTACTTCATTATTCAATACATTTTCCTTTATTAACGCTGCAGTGGTTTGTCGATACACATTCTGATTTCCGAAATCAGTAAAACATTATTCCCTTTAAAAACCAAGTACTCATTACTCACGAATGAGGTTTCACACAAAATTCATATTAATTCATTTAAGTTAAGTCTCTTATCTAATAAGATCAAGTCTCTTAACTTCTAACATCAGTAAACCATTTTCTTTACCTCTCTTAAGACGTTATACCTAACTCCCCATAAAGCTAGTATAACTCTTTTTAAAACCTTTAAAACCAAGTGTTACTCTTCTTTCAAAAATGGTTTCTTAACTCTTTTGACATACTCCAAGTTTCTTATTATTCAGGCTTAAGTCAAAAGACATTGCCGTACAACTACGTTCAATTAGCACACGTACGTCTACCGTACTATATATTATTCAGGCTTAAGTCAAAAGACATTGCCGCATAACCACGTTCAATTAGCACACGTCGCTCACCGTACTATATATTATTCAGGCTTAAGTCAAAATACATTGCCGTACAACTACGTTCAATTAGCACACGTACGTCTACCGTACTATATATAATTCAGGCTTAAGTCAAAAGACATTGCCGTACAACTACGTTCAATTAGCACACGTACGTCTACCGTACTATAAATATCTTCCTTTAAAATATCATGCTCAAGAGTATAGGAAGAATCACATACCTCGCGACGATTATCGACTATAAGCAAAACGCTCCACGGCTATAACCTGGCTAGCCTTGTCCACCTTCTAAGTAGCACATTCTACTTGCAGAACATTCAACCAATAAAGGTTTATCACCATCTGAATACGTCTACATGTAAGTATGCTTAACTTCTACTTATATTCTTCAAGTGATTTGATTCAATCCTTTTCTGTAATATCCTTATATTACGTTCAAATCTCTTCTATGAATCTTATATTCATTTCTATACTACTACGATGTAATTTCCAATTACAAATAGAAGGATGATAGTATTTACTTTGATGAGCCCAAAATTATCCGAGTTTAAAGTCGCTCCTGAGCAACGCTTAGCTCCTACTCCGAGTGCTCCAACCCGCTCCAAACAACCCTTAGAAGTTCTAACCAACTTCTACTCAAATACTTCAACTATCAATGAAGATTTCCTTGTGGTTTCGTTTTGTGGATCGAGGAAGTATAATAGTATTTCGGCTTTTGTATAAGTGTAACCTTGGGAATACTACAAGGTATTTGGGCCAAGGTATTTGGGCATTACAACAATACTAGGAGAGTATTTCTATACCACAACAAGGGGTATTATACGAAATCAACTAGGCTAGGGGGGGGGGAAGACCCTCTCGGCCAAGCTTCTAAAAGGGGGCTTGGGCGAATTCAACAACAAAGGGAAGGGATTTCAAGACTTTGGAAAATGATTTTAGGATGAAGAAGTTCATCACTTAGGGGTATTTATAGGTCAAGAAATGGCCAACCAATGGCCAAGATTCATCCAAGTGTTAGGCAAGTGTAGGGCTAGGATTAAGCCATGTGCACCTTATCCATCTACCACACCAACTTGCACAAAATATCCTACCTAACCATGCCACCTTGTTCGTCCCTTTTGCCGCCCACTCAAGCCCAATGTGAGGGTGACACTTGTCACCCTCCCGTTGGTCCAACATGTTTCGTCTCTCGGAAAAATCCGCAAAAATTATAAATGACATAGCCGGAATTTTCCCTTCGCAAGTTTAGTAAAACGTTTCGTCGAAAAACGATTCTTTTCGGCACTTGTGCCCAAATTTCGAACTTGCCAAATCTTTAATGTCACGACCCGTTCCGGGGCCCGTGACTGGTGCCTTACCCCGGGCACCCTAGTGACACAACATCAGAGTAATCAGCGGAACATAAAACACATACATGAAACAAGTGAAGTACAAAACAATAGTCTGAGGAAAACTTGCCTTTCGGCATATAAAATTAACAACTTTTACAAATGAACAGTTTAATCCTTTTTACAAACCCTGCCCACAACAGTACTACAGACCTCTAAGAAAAGATACGACAACAACGACGGGACAGGGCCCCGTCATACCCCTGAATGTAAGCACTTACAACAACAGGGGACTATACCAAGATAAGCCTCCGGAGAAACGGAGCTTCCCAAAAGCTGAACTGTGACCCTAAGAGCGAGGATCAACGACTGGTGTACCTCAACCTGCGGCATGAACGCAGCCCCCCGAAGGAGGTCGATAACAGTGCAGTATGTGAAACTAAAAATTCTGTAAATTAAATCATAAAAGTCTATAAAGCATGAGACAAGTATGATAACAAAAAAACAGTTCACAACAAATAAACGAATATGTCAAGTCGTGACTCACGCCTCAAAGTTATCACCATAAAACCGTACGGGGAAGGTACGAAGGCAGATGCGACTACTAAGACCCACAGTAGCAAAAATACCACAAACTGTATTCCGAGGTCTTTCTAGACCGCACCACATGATCGAAGCTGGCCACTCGCCCGCAATATCAATGTGCGCGTCTATCCCTGGAACTCTCGCAGCTCCGCATAGGTCACACACGGACCCGCATGAGGTATTCCTCGAATCATGGTCCCAGACCGCCTGAGGTATACCCCGCATCGAAGGCAGCTAACCCTCGGTATCCGCCTAGGCTCCCGCAACCCGCATAGTCTCAAAAGACCGCATAGTCTCAACAGACCGCATAGGGAATCCCGCGTCGTGCTAAACACCCGGAATGATCAATCCTGGAGCTACCGCACTCCGCATAGTCACGAGGACCGCATAGGCCGTAAAGACCCGCATCAAGGGTGGCAAGCCCTCGGTATAATAAGTCAAAGGGGTATGTGATACAATAACAGTACAACGGGCTTAACGTTTAACAACGTAAGCACAACAAGAATGACCCCCTTACATCATGATCACACAAGATACTAACACACGTAGCATCCTAACATGTTTACTTATCAATCAACAAGAAAGTATTACAAGGCTATCACAAACCAACACAATCAAGTTATACACACAAGGTACTTTAAGCTAACAAGTTCGGGTATCTACCCCTAAAGTACTTCATACATTAAATCTTTTAAAAGATCCGTTGCTTTCACATAAGTCACACAATACCCGTAGTATAAAATAGAGTGACTGTCTTTTTAAATAAACCAAAACACTTACCTTCGTAAAATCAAGTATTACTTCTTCTTTCAAAATGATTCAAAAATCTTTTGAAATACTTCAAGTTCTTTATTAACACATAACAAGCCAGTTATAGTTCTAATCAGTTACCTTTTAAAAACCACATGTATTTTCTTACCAACATAAAGCTGTTATAACCAACTTCCCATAAAGCCGTTATAACACTTTATGTTTCAAACTAATCAAATACATTAAACATACGTATAGATCTCCGTACTACATAGTTACACATATCATGCTAGAAGAGATAGGAAAGAGAGGTTCACATACCGACAGCATCGACTAATAGCAAGCTCAAGTACTTCCAACCGTCGCTACTCTTAAGTCAGTAGATCGCGCCACACGTAGTACATCAACCTATAAGGCCACGCGCGCATTAACATTTAGATCTCATCGTAGAATATTCTCACGAAAATTCACAGACTTCCCCCATGACAGCGTAAATCTCCTCTATCGAGTGCGAGCCAACCAAGTGCCAGGGGTTATACATCTAACCCGCAGTACAATTCTACTCACGGTACTACACAAGTCTCATGTCTAATACGACCTATGTAATTACGATTCGGTACCTTCTTTAAATTCGGGCTTAAGTGCAAGACATTGCTAAGTTTTATTCAGGCTTAAGTCAAAAGACATTCACGATAACTACGTTCGATTCTATTATATAGTATACTTCAACTATATATTCAATCATGTAATTTCCAATTACAATAGAGGACAAGATAATTACCTCGATAAGCCCATAATTATCCTAGTTAAAGTCGATCCGGGCAATCGTTTAGCTCGACCCCGTGCGCTCCAACCCGCTCTAAACCACCCTTAGAAGTTCTAACCAACTTCTACACAATACTCCAACGGACTATGGAGATTTTCCTAGGGTTTTCGGTTTGTGGTAGCGGAAGTATAATAGTATTTTCCGGGCTTTTCAGATAGGTATAACCTTAGAATACAACAAGGTATATGGCTAAGGTAAATTGGGCATTATAACAATACTTTTGAGAGTATTTCTACACCACAAAGGGGGGTATTATACGAAAGCAACAAGGCTAGGGGGGGGGTACCCCACGGCCACACTACTAGGAGGGGGGGGGCGCTACTCTCGGCCAAGGGGGCCTCACGAAATGGGGAGGGACGAGAACAATAGAGGAGGAGAGTCTTTCAAGACTTAGAGATTTTTAGGATGAATAAGTCTTCCAAAGAGGTGGGTATTTATAGGACAAGCCAAGGCCAACCAATGGCCAAGATCTTGCCAAGTGCATAGCAAGTGTAGGGCCAAGATCTTGCCAAGTGCACCCTAACCAACTAACACAAAAATATCCTACCAACCCTTGACTATTTCAACCACACTTTCGGCCAAGCCCTTTACCGTCCAAGCCTAACCAATGAGAGGGTGACAAGTGTCGCCCTCTTGTTGGTCCAAAATGTTTCGTCTCTCGGAAAAATCCGCAAAAATTAAAAATGTCATAGCCGTAAATTCCCCTACGAAAGCTGTGAAAACGTTTCGTCTAAAAACGACTCTAAACGGGTGTTGTGAACAAATTTAATTCGGCCAAGCCACTTTGCCTACTCAAGGCTTTAAACTTTTATACGTACGCCCTCACGTACATACTCTGGAAATACGGGGTATAACATTCTCCTCTCAGAAACATTCGTCCGAATGTTCTTTCTAAGTCTCAAAACAAACGCGCGCCAGTATAGTCTTCACTACTATACTTACGAGAACAATCCTTGCCACACATGGCCACAGAAACAACTTGCGCAAAAAGCTCACATCCAAGTCCACGAGGAAACACCTCTAACATCACCATAACACCTCTCACCGGGGTCTAAAATATACTTCCTTCGCACCTACTTTACACAAAAAGAAAATGATCACATCAATGCTCGCGATACCACTGATACCACTTTTGTCACTTTGCCGCGAGGTTCTGGTGTCACTCGCGACCAACAAATGGCACCATTGCATGCGATCCCGGAGGAGGTCGTACACTCGAACTCTTACCACATTCTGATACGGCTTCAGTTTCCAAAACTCGGGGTTACTATCCCTAACGTGGTCATCATTAACTGGGAACACTCTGGATGGATCTCCGATACTTTCCCGATCATATCAATACGAAAGACCGGACGTACTGCCTCCTAAGTCGGACGGCAATTGCTAACATATAGGCAACCTGGCCTATTCTTCACATGAACTCAAAAGGGCCCAAAGTAACTCGGGCTAAGTTTTCCTCTGCTTTCCAAAACTCGTCACACCCAAACCGGGGTGGTACCTTCAAGAAGACCGACTGTCAACCTGAACTCTAAGCGTCGTCGCCGATTATCCGCACGATTTCTCTGAGCCGCGTAACCTCTTCTAGACAAGCTTCACCCTATCCACATCCTGCTGAACACGTATCAACCAATTTTCTGAACCTTGCCAACATCGAACCAATCGACCGGCAACTTACCCTTCCGCCCCCACAAGGCTTCATAAGGCGACATCCGAACATTGAAATGGTAGCTTAAACACTACATCCACAGGAGACAACAATCCCCACAACTATCCCTGAAATCCAAACACTGGCCCGAGGGCGAATGCGATTCTGAGACTCACTTGAGTTCTTAACACATGCCTGGTAAAACTTCCAGAAACAAAAACAGCCATAACCTGGGCTCCACTGTCTGCCATAAGGTGAAGGTAGGCACCCCGTGCAGCCTTACAACCTTTCTGATAACTCAACACAGCCAAGTAAACGGTCCTGACCGAAGAACACGATGGGCTGCCCCCATCGGCCCGACCACTGGTCGAACGCATCCACGAGTTCGTACGCTGGTTAACTAAACTTGGGCCTAACACCTCACAACCCTAACACAAGGCGGGACCACCACAACCCGACCCCACCAAAACTACCGCGGGTTGACCCGCAACGGGGCCTCAACCCGACCCGGCAACGCGCACAAAACTAGCTCCCCGATCCGGAACAATCTTACTAATCACGTTTCGAAAACCTAGCGGTCTTCTTAGCTCAACTAACCTCTTTCATATCACGCTACTCAGGGACTTATCCCACAACCATAGCCCACGTGCACCATGCACTCTGATAAGGATCAAACATAACACTACACCTATACTCGAGATGGCCTTACCTCTAAGGTATCTACGTAAAACATTCTAAGGCTCACACCTTATCTATCCCCCAAAATCTTACTCGGTTAACCCACCATGATTTCTAAACACAACTAACACACCGCTATCAGAACATAGCACTTAAGGTATACTCACCTTATCACACATACTGATCTCTACAGGGTTAAAGATATATCTATATCTACTGCTTCACTCCCCTTAGTCGTTCTTAATCAAACTCGCTCGTAGGCGCATAGCTAGGAAGATGACGAGCCCACCGATCTCAAGGCTAAGTCCTCCTTCAAGGACACTCTATCGACATCAGACCCTGACGGTCGTAGGTACAACAAGTACTAACTAAAAGACGACATTCCCCGGGATGACGTGCATCGCAATGACGGAAGCCCGGAGTTCGACCAACTCCTGCATACTCGAACATCCCGATATCCGTGGAAGACCACTCATCGTGGACGGCGTAATCAAATCTTTGGTGAGGTGACTCGCCTCGAAAGTTACCAAAGGACCTTGCTGCTCTGGCCTTCTTCTGCTGTCCTTGGTTAACCCGTCGATCTCTACGCTTCTCGGCCTGCTGCGCATAAGCCCGTACACAGGCCATGCTCAAGCCCAACTAAAGAATTACTCTTGCACAACCTTTTCTTAGGTAGTCATCAAGACTCGCGATACATCGGTATACTCTCTGGTAGTCAAATCCATAGTTAATGTGGTCGCCTCCTTGAAATCTATATTCACTGCTCGATCGTGGGCGAAGGTTCAAATGTCATGGCCGCAGTAGGAACTGCCGCCGCCGTGCTAAACTCTGCTGGGGTTAGTGACGTCGCAAAACTCCCCGAATGAAGCACCACCCCAGGTGATGTTTGGGCCTGTGCCCACGTAACCCTCTGTACTCTACTCGCAGCTCCCTCGGCTGCCTTGCCCTCCTGGGCCCGGGTTGCCCTACGCGGAGGCATAACGATAAGGGAAATAATTTCGTCAGAGGGTCCAACTTACAACACAGCTCTAAGGCACGATCTCAGAGTGAGAAGAATAGAAACCAATCCTAAATACCCTATAGCCTCCTGATTATTGGTGTGGTGCACAACACACCGATAATCAAGACTCTACTGGATACGGTCTGTAGACACTTTCCGAGGATTAACTGCTCTGATACCACTTTTGTCACGACCCGTTCCGGGGCCCGTGACTGGTGCCTTACCCCGGGCACCCTAGTGACACAACATCAGAGTAATCAGCGGAACATAAAACACATACATGAAACAAGTGAAGTACAAAACAATAGTCTGAGGAAAACTTGCCTTTCGGCATATAAAATTAACAACTTTTACAAATGAACAGTTTAATCCTTTTTACAAACCCTGCCCACAAGATTACTGCACTTCTAAGAAAAGATACGACAACAACGACGGGACAGGGCCCCGTCATACCCCTGAATGTAAGCACTTACAACAACAGGGGACTATACCAAGATAAGCCTCCGGAGAAACGGAGCTTCCCAAAAGCTGAACTGTGACCCTAAGAGCGAGGATCAACGACTGGTGTACCTCAACCTGCGGCATGAACGCAGCCCCCCGAAGGAGTCGATAACAACAGTACGGTATGTGAAACTAAAAATCATAAATGAAATCATAATAGTCTATAAAGCGAGAGACATGTATGATAAGCAAACTACGATTCACAACAAATAAACAAATATGTCAAGTCGAGGACTCACGCCTCAAAGTTATCACAATAAAACCGTGCGGGGCAAGTGCGAAGGCATAGCCGACTACTAAGACCCACGCACCAAAAATACCACAAAGCGTATCCGAGGTCTTTCTGCACCGCACCACATGATCGGGCCGCCACTCGCCGCAATATCAATGTCGCGTCTATCCTGGAACTCGCGACTCGCATAGGTCACACGGACCGCGTGAGGTATTCCTCGAATCATGGTCCTGCATCACCGAGGTATACCCGCATCGGCGGCTAACCCTCGGTATCCGCCTAGGCTCCGCAACCCGCATAGTCTCAAAAGACCGCATAGTCTCAACGGATCGCATAGGAATCCCGCGTCGTGCTAAACACCGGAATGATCAATCCGGAGCTACCGCGCTCCGCATAGTCACGAGGACCGCATAGCCGTAAAGACCGCATCAAGGGTGGCAAGCCCTCGGTATAATAAGTCAAAGGGGTATGTGATACAATAACAGTACAACGGGCTTAACGTTTAACAACGTAAGCACAACAAGAATGACCCCCTTACATCATGATCACACAAGATACTAACACACGTAGCATCCTAACATGTTTACTTATCAATCAACAAGAAAGTATTACAAGGCTATCACAAACCAACACAATCAAGTTATACACACAAGGTACTTTAAGCTAACAAGTTCGTGTATCTACCCCTAAAGTACTTCATACATTAAATCTTTTAAAAGATCCGTTGCTTTCACATAAGTCACACAATACCCGTAGTATAAAATAGAGTGACTGTCTTTTTAAATAAACCAAAACACTTACCTTTGTAAAATCAAGTATTACTTCTTCTTTCAAAATGATTCAGAAATCTTTTGAAATACTTCAAGTTCTTTATTAACACATAACAAGCCAGTTATAGTTCTCATCAGTTACCTTTTAAAAACCACATGTATTTTCTTACCAACTTAAAGCTGTTATACCCAACTTCCCATAAAGCCGTTATAACACTTTATGTTTCATACTAATCAAATACATTAAACACGTACGCTCACCGTACTACATAGTTACACACATATCATGCTAGAAGAGATAGGAAGAGGTTCACATACCTCGCGACGAGTATCAACTAATAGCAAAACGCTCCAAGTACTTCCAACAGTCGGCTACTCCTTAAGTCAGTAGATCGCGCCACACGTAGTACATCAACCTATAAGGCCACAAGGCGCTTATTAACATTTAGATCTCATCGTAGAATATTCTACCGAAAATTGGCAAGACCTCCCCGCAACAGTAAATCTCCTCTCTATCGGTAGGCCACTGAGCCAACCAGTGGGTTATACATCTAACCTCAGTACAATTCTACTCCACTGCACTACTACACAAGTTCATCAGAATACAGCCCTATGTAATTACATGTACTCTTCTTTAAATTCAAAGCTTAAGTCGCAAGACATCGCTGTAAGTTTTATTAAAGCTTAAGTCAAAAGACATCACGATAACTACGTTCTACATTATATAGTATACTTCAACTATATATTCAATCATGTAATTTCCAATTACAATGAGGACAAGATAATTACCTCGATAAGCCCATAATTATCCTAGTTAAAGTCGATCCCGGCAATCGTTTAGCTCCAACCCCGTGCGCTCAACCGCTCTAAACCACCCTTAGAAGTTCTAACCAACTTCTACACAATACTCCAACGGACTATGGAGATTTTCCTAGGGTTTCGGTTTTGTGACTGTAAGTATAATAGTATTTTCTCGGGCTTTTCAGATAGTATAATCTTAGAATACAACAAGGTATATGGCTAAGGTAAATTGGGCATTATAACAATACTTTTGAGAGTATTTCTACACCACAAAGGGGGGTATTATACGAAAGCAACAAGGCTAGGGGGGGGGGTACCCCACGGCCACACTACTAGGAGGGGGGGGGGCGCTACTCTCGGCCAAGGGGGCCTCACGAAATGGGGAGGGACGAGAACAATAGAGGGAGGGGGGGAGAGTCTTTCAAGACTTAGAGATTTTAGGATGAATAAGTCTTCCAAAGAGGTGGGTATTTATAGGACAAGCCAAGGCCAACCAATGGCCAAGATCTTGCCAAGTGCATAGCAAGTGTAGGGCCAAGATCTTGCCAAGTGCACCCTAACCAACTAACACAAAAATATCCTACCAACCCTTGACTATTTCAACCACACTTTCGGCCAAGCCCTTTACCGTCCAAGCCGAACCACTGAGAGGGGGACACGTGTCGCCTCTTGTTGATCCAAAATGTTTCTCTCGGAAAATCCGCAAAATTAAAAATGTCATAGCCGAAATTCCCTACGAAAGTCAGAAAACGCGTTTAAAAACGACTCTAAACGGGTGTTGTGAACAAATTTAATTCGGCCAAGCCACTTTGCCTACTCAAGGCTTTAAACTTTTATACGTACGCCCTCACGTACATACTCTGGAAATACGGGGTATAACATTTAAGGCTCAAATTTTATACGTACGCCCTTACGTACATACTCTGGAAATACGGGGTATAACAATTACCAAGTCAATGAGCCCACATAGCATGATATTTAAATAAAATGCATCCAAGCCACCCAGTTGTTTTAATCTAGACCTTCCATTTGGTTATATAAGCTTCCTTAGTAGCAAGACAAGGCTTAACACTTAGAAAAAAATTCAAGAATTTGAAGAACACTATGTGAGGCTCTCGGGTTTGGGGTTCAAAGAGCAAGAAAAAATTTCGTTTGTTGTCCAATAATCCCCATACTTTTGGCACGCCCCAAATCCCGGGCCCGTGACTGGTGCCCCTACCTGGGCACCCTTCTACCCATACAACATAAATAAACCGCGGAAGATAAATAGCACTTTTTTTTTAAACAAAGGCAAAGCCGGAAAGGCTTCCGTATAAATATAAATCACCCGAAAGGGTCTACGCTGTACAACAACGTAAATACAACTTACACCAGTCCAACCCACATATGAATACAGACCTCTAAGAAGGTGACAACAACTATGACGGGACAAGGCCCCGCCGTACCCCTGAATATACCTAGCCATAATGACAAACTCCGGAACTTGGAGCCATCTCAAAATGTTGAACAAGGATCCTAAGCTCATGATTCACAATCGTACCTGCGGACATGAGCAACGCAGCTAAAGGGTATAACAAGTACTAAGTATGGAACGGAAATAAAGTACATTAAACAAGATCATAACTGTACAAAAGAATGACAGGGGCAAGTATAAAAATTAAAATACCAGATCCTACCGTGCCATTTTAACTCATGAAATCAATCGTACATTAATCATTCTTTTCCTTCTTTCAATAAGAATTAGCATCATATTCTTACATACATACTTAAGAATTCAATCAAGTTTTTCCACATAACTTACATGTTATACCCCGTATTTCCAGAGTATGTACGTGAGGACGTACGTAGAAAAGTTTTGAGCCTTAAAGTAGGCAAGGGCCGAAAATTTTGTTCACAACTACCGAAAGGAATCGTTTTTCGACGAAACGTTTTACAAAACTTGCGAAGGGAAAATTCCGGCTATGTCATTTATAATTTTTGCGGATTTTTCCGAGAGATGAAATATTTTGGACCAACGGGAGGGTGACACTTGTCACCCTCAAAGTGGACGTTACTTTGGGCGTTGGTTGGACGATTGCAAGTCAAGGGTTGGTAGGATATTTTGTTGATATTTTGTGTGGAAGATGAGCAAGTGGGACCCACACACACTTGTCCAAATCCTCACCCTACACTTTCCCACCACTTGGCTTAATCTTGGCCTTTGATTTCCCTATAAATACCCCTTGTGAAGACTTCTTCATCCACAAAATCCCTAAGTCTTGAAAACCCTCTCCTCCCTCTCTATGGTTCGCCCAAGCCTTCCTCCCCTTCGAGTAGGCCCTTGGCAGGTACACCCTCCTAGTGGCCTTGGCCGAGTACCCCCTTGGTAGAAAAGTATTCTCCAAGTATTGTTACTATTCCAAAATACCTTGGTCCAAATACCTTGTAGTATTCCAAGGTTACACTTATACTAAAAGCCCAAAAATACTATGATACGTCCCGTCAGTCACTAAACGAACCCCTAAGGACAATCGTCCCAGGTGGTTGAAGTATAAGGAAGAAGGTTCAGAGAACTTCTAAGGGTTGTTTGGAGCGGGTTGGAGCACCCGGAGGAGGAGCTAAACGTTGCTCGTGATCGACATTAAACTTGGATAATTTTGGGCTTACCGAGGTAAATAATCCTATCATTCTATTGTAATTGGAAATTACATCATAGTTGTATAGAAATGAATATAAGATTCATAGAAGAGAATTGAATCGTAATAGAAGGATATTACGTAAAAGACTTGAATCAAATCACATCGTAAGAATATTAATGTAGAAGTTGATAGACTTATATAACCTTTATAGGTTGAATGTTCGCGAGTAGCATGTTCTACTTGGAAGGTGGACAAGGCTAGCCGTTATAGCCGTGGAGCGTTTTGCTAATAGTCGATAATCGTCGCGAGGTATGTGATTCTTCCTAGCCTCTTGAGCAGAGGAGGCCACCCCCACCTCGGTGTGGCCGTTGTGGTAAGTGTCATTGTGGGGAGTGTCGTACTTCTTCGACAGCTTGTTATGCTTTTGCACAGGCGGGATTGATTGGAGCAGCAGGGTAGTGAAGCAGTAGATACAGGTGAATCCTTAACCCTCTAGAGATTGTATGAGTGATAAGATAAGTATATCTTAAGTGTTACGTTCAGTTAACATTGTGTAAATTGTGAATAGAAATCATGGTTAGTTAACCAGATAAGATTGGGGGATAGAGGAAGTGTCACGACCCGATCCCGGGCCCGTGACTGGTGCCTTACCCCGGGCACCCTAGTGATACAACATCAGAGAAAACCAGCGGAAATAAAAACATAAACATGAACATGAGACAAGATAATAAAACAGGCCAACCAAACGGTTACCTTCCATTAAAATATATATAAACAACTCTTTCAAAACGAACAGTTTAATCCTTTTACAAAACCACCGCCTCTACAAAGGACCTCTAAGATTTACAACAACTATGACGACAGGGCCGCCATACCCCGAATGTACAAGAACCTACAACTCGGGAACACATACCAAAAGATAAGCCTCCAAGGAACGGAGCTTCCCAACACGAAAGGTGATCCTAATAGCGGGGATCGACTAACGATGTACTTACTGCGGCGTGAACGGCCTCAGAGGTCAAGATAACAGTACCAAGTATGTGAAATCAGAATATCAGTAAATGAAATCATAATAGTCTATATAAAGCAGAGACATGTATGATGACCAAACTACGAGACATAACATATAACTAGTTACATCAAGTCGTGGACTCACGCTCCAAATTATCACTCGTGCCCGTGGAATTTCTTCCTCACTGCCGGCAGTTTATGATATGACAATACCAAGGAGTATGCATGAACACCAGGTCCCACCTGTGTCATAAAAACCGTATAGGACAAGTATAACTACCAGATCCGACCGTACCAATAATATAATGCAACAAAACACGGCCGACACGGGCAAGTGCGAGAGCCGACTCATCGGATACCAAGGCCGGCCACGTAGTGGCCGACGGCAAGTACGAGGGCTGACCACCGGGACCAAGGTCGTATCACGAGACTTCGCTACTACATCGAACGGGGCAAGTCGAGGTGACTCACGGTACAAGGCGAATCAGCCATGAGACGGCAAGTACGAGCCGACCACCGGGGACCAAGGCGAGCGAAGAAACCTCATGGAGAGCTAGTCCATAAAATAACCATTCTTGCACAACCAAGGCTATCACCACAAGCATAAGCAAGTTACGCAACAACAAGCATAGGCAAGTTACACAACACAAGCATAGGCAAGTTACACAACAACCAGTATAGGCAAGTTACACAACACAAGCATAGGCAAGTTACACAACTCAGGTTACTTTCATTTTATGCCAAAGTCCGGGTTTTTAACCTTAAAGTACTACGTACGTTAAATTCCTTTTAAAGAGATCCATTCCTTTTATAAAAGTCACCCGATGTCCGTAGTATAAAAAATAGAGTGACGAGCATTGTTAAATAAACAAAATGCTTTCCTTTGTAAAATCAAGTAACAACCTTATTTTCCAAACGTTCAAGTTTGCCTAATTTCAAATGCTCAAGTTTCTCATTTTTAGAAAAGGTTTCGTAGTTCATAGTTTTAATCCTTTAAAACATAATTCTCCTTTAATGATTTGAGAAACATATGCCTTATATGTGAGTAGTTTATTCTTGTTTATAATCGATCTTATTAAGCAGCCATGATCTAGGGTATGTAATATCATTTTGTCTCATCTTAGCTTCTCTGCGGATGGACGTTTCTACGGTTTTAATACAATACTTCATTATTCAATACATTTTCCTTTATTAACGCCGCAGTGGTCCTGTCGATACACATTACGATTTCCAAATCAAGAAACCTTATCCCATTAAATAAAACCAAGTACTCATTACTCACGAATGAGGTTTCACACAAGCATCCACATTAAAACAAATAAGTTAAGTCTCTTATCTTATAAGATCAAGTCTTTTAACTTCTAACATCAGTAAACCATTTTCTTTACCTTTCTTAAGACATTATACCTAACTTCCCATAAGCTAGTATAACTCTTTTTAAAACCTTTAAAACCAAGTGTTAGTCTCCCTTCAAAACGATTTATAAATCTTTTGAAATACATCAAGTTCTTTATTATAACTAGCCGCTTATAATTCACATCGCTACCTTTAAAACCACAAAGTATTTTCTTATTTACATAAAGTCATATAACCAACTTCCCATAAAGCCGTTATAACACTTTATGTTTTAAAAACAATCAAACACAGTTAACACATGTACGTCTACCGTACTACATAGTTCACACATATCATGCTAGAAGAGATAGGAAGAGGTTCACATACCTCGCGACGAGTGCCGACTAATAGCAAAACGCTCCAAGTACTTCAAACCGTCGGCCACTCCTTAAGCCACGTAGATCGCACCACACGTAGTACTTCAACCTATAAGGCCAAGGCGCTTATTAACATCTAGATCTCATCGCTCCATATTCTACGTAAAATTAGCGACCTCCCCATGCAGCGTAAATCGCCGCCTCTATCGCGGCCGGCTACCACCCCAACCCGGGGGGGGGGGGGGTTAACACGTCTAACCGGACGTGTACAATACTACTACAAGTAATGTTACACAAGTCTCAGAATACACCCTATGTAATTACGATTCGCTTCTCTTCTTTAAATTGGGCTTAAGTCGCAAGACATTGCCGTAAGTATTATTCAGGCTTAAGTCAAAAGACATTGCCGCAATTATAATCAGTTCTATATATAGTATACATCAACTATATATTCCTACAACATGTAATTCCCAATTACAATAGAAGGTCAAGAGTGTTTACCTCGATAAGCCCAAAATTATCCGAGTTTATATGTCGATCCTGAGCAAGGTTTAGCTCTACTCCGGCGCTCAATCCGCTCCAACAACCCTTAGAAGTTCTAACCAACTTCTACTTATAACTTCAACTACGGGTGAAGATTTACTTAGGGTTTCGTTTTTGGTGAGGAAGTATAATAGTATTTCCTGCTCTACGATAGAGGTAACTTTGGAAGTACTATAAGGTATATGGGCTAGAGTATTTTGGGCATTATAACAATACTAGGAGAGTATTTCTATACCACAAAAGGGGGTATTATACGAAACAACTAGGCTAGTGGGTACCCCACAAACACCACAAAGGGAGAGGGGGTGGCTCTCGGCCAAGGGCTCACAAAGGGGGAGGTGATTTGGACGAGAACTACACTTAAGGGGGGGGAGAGATTTTAACACTTAGAAAGGATTTTTGGATGAAGAAGTTCATCAACATAAGAGGGGTATTTATAGGTCAAGGGATGGCCAACCAATGGCCAAGATTATGCCAAGTGCAAGGCAAGTGTAAGGCCAAGATTTGGGCAAGTGTCCTAAGCCAACTTGCACACAAAATATCCTACCAACTCCAATACAAAACAAGCAACCTAGTTCGTCCTTTTGCCGCTCCACTCAAGGCGATGTGAGGGTGACACTTGTCACCCTCCCGTTGGTCCAAAATGTTTCGTCTCTCGGAAAAATCCGCAAAAATTAAAAATGACATAGCCGGAATTTTCCCTACAAAAGCTGTGGAAACGTTTCGTCAGAAAACGACTCTTTTCGGCACTTGTGCACAAATTTCGAAACTAGCCAACTTTAAGGCTCAAATTATTATACGTACGCCCTCACGTACATACTCTGGAAATACGGGGTATAACATTCTCCCCTCCTTAGAAACATTCGTCCCGAATGTTCCTTCTCAAGACGGATAACGATAAAGTTCTTCTAATAAGTTGCCAACGCCACAACTGGCCACGAAACAACACCTGCACGCAAATACTTATATCCAAGTCCACGAGGAAACACCTCTAACATCACAACTTTTGTCACTTTGCCGCGAGGTTCTAGTGTCACTCCGGCGACCCAACAAATGGTACCGGACTGCATGCGATCCCTGAGGTCTAAAATATACATCCTTCGCACCTTCTCTCTTTACAAGAAATGATCATATCTATGCTCGCAATACATGCCCGTCTCTACTCTTACTCGTCGTACTCTTCTCGAACACCTGAACTCTTCTAGTATACGTACCATACTTCAGTTTCCAAAACTTTGGAGTCACTACCCCCAAACTTGGTCATCTTACTAGCCTCGATCTTCCTTAAGGCCATTCCCGGCCTTCACGATCTACTGCTGGTCGAAACACCCACGAACTCATACGGTGGTCAACTAAACTTGGGCCTAGCACCCTCGTGACCCTACCACCTGGCGGGACCACCCAGGGCTGACCCCACTTTGAAACCGGCCGCGGGTTGGCCCTCAACATGGCCCCAACCCGATCCACTAACGCATCACGCTCTTGTTCCCCTACCCGGAACAATCTTACCTCAACAGGTCATGAAAGCTACCACTTCCATTCAACACTACTCAAGGAAATTATCACACAACACATTCTAGGCATAAAATGTATTCCGACAAGGATCACTTGAAAAATCTGGTACTCAAGACGACCTTACATCTAAGGTCTCAACATGAAATATTCTAAAGTTCACACTTTCCATGCCCTCATACAAATCCTTTCAACTAGCCAAGCTTTCTAACTCATAACCATCATAACGCTATCCGAACGTAGCACACAATAATAAGGTCATCATATCATGCATACAAATCTTTAAAGGGTTAAGGATATACCTGAAAATAGGCGGTTCAAAGGACCGCTAAAACTGGGAACTTCCACCGCGACCTCTACCGGGGCCTGCCGGTGTACGAACATCCTGCCTGGCTATGGAAGGTGAAGAACCCGCAACTGCTCTAGTAGTCCATGCTATCCTGCCAGTGCTACCCACAGTGGACAGCTCTTCCGGATGGCCTGTTGACCGCAAAAATAACAATCTCGAGTTAGTACGACACTCTCCCTTATGAAGCTGTCCACCACGGCCACACGGAGACAAGGGCAACCTCATCCGGCGAGCACTCCTGCTCCTCTGAGAATCTGAAACACAGGAGCCCCGACTCGCCTCGAATATCTCGGCGTCCCGGCGCCGCGAGACCACTCAGATCGCGAGGCGCATAATCGCTCACGTGGCGGTCCGCCTCGAAAGTCACCAAAGGACCCTGCTGCTCGCCCTCTTCTCACGACTGGTCATTCCGCTGATTTATCCTCTCCTCACATCCCAGCATAAGCTCGCATGCGGCAATGTCCATGCCCTACAAGAGCTACACCAACAACTCTCGCTAGGTGATCATCGAGCCTCAGAACAAATCGGTGCACTCGATCCTCCATACTAGCTACCAACGCGGACGCACGCCAATGAGTCGAACTCCACATTGTACTCCCGAACCGCACGCCTGCTCGCCAGAACACCAAAAACTGTCGCCCGAGCCCTCCTCATCCGCGAGGCAAGAAATGTGCAAGAAAGGCCTCGAGAATTGGTCCCATAAAGCCGGAAGTGCATGCTCTCCCGACAGCTCCCACGAATCAAACCACGATCATGCGGTATCACGCACTGATGCGAACCTAGACCACCGACTCGGTCTCCGTGCCTTGATCACTCACGATCCGTCAGAATCGCTTGATGAACTCCTCGCGATTATCCTCGTGCCTCGACCCATAAAACTCGCGCCTACAACTCGGAAAATCCCGTAGCCTCGAACTATCTCGATCTAGGGTGAACCACGGTGCATCGAACCGCCGCCCACTTATCCTCAAGTCCGCCACAACTCGCCATCAATCGCCTACTTGTAACTCATCTCCTCTCGCCTGCATCGCGGATCGAGGCTCGTGTATCAGGCCTCGCCGCCGCTTCTACTCGCAGCCTCCTCTCACGCTTGCCCTTCGGGCCCGGTTGCCTTACGCGAGGCATCACCGTAAAAACGAAGTATGTCGGAGGGTCCAATCTTATCACACACCTCTAAGGCACGATCTCGTAATGAGAAGAATGGAAACCAATCCTAAATGTCCTATAGCCTCTTGATTATAGATGTGGTACAACACATCGATAATCAAGACTTACTAGACACGGTTCAGACACTTTCCGAGGATTAACTTCTGCGATACCACTTTTGTCACGACCGATCCTGCCCGTGGATCGTGCCTTACCCCGCACCCTAGTGATACAACATCGAGAAAACCAATGAAATAAAAACATAAACATGAACATGAGACAAGATAATAAAACAAAGCCAACCAAACGGTTACCTTCCATTAAAATATATATAAACAACTCTTTCAAAACGAACGTTTAATCCTTTTACAAAACCCCGCCCACACAAAGGCTGCACTCTAAGATTTACAACAACTATGACGGACAGGGCCCCGCCATACCTCGAATGTACAAGAACCTACAACTCGGGAAGACATACCAAAAGATAAGAATCCTAAGGAACGTAGCTTCCCAATACGCTGTAAGGTTATCCTAATAGCGGGATCGACACCAATGTACTTCTACTGCAGATGAACGCAGCCCCGGGCGAGGTCGATAACAGTACCAAGTATGTGAAATCAGAATATCAGAATGAAATCATAATAATCTATATAAAGCAGAGACATGTATGATGACCAAACTACGACATAACATATAACTAGTTACATCAAGTCGTGACTCACGCTCCAAATTATCACTCGTGCGTGGAATTTCTTCCTCATCACGGCAGCTTATGATATGACAATACCAAGGAGTATGCATGAACACCGTGTCCCACTGTGTCATAAAACCGTATAGGACAAGTATAACTACCGATCCGACCGTACCAATAATATAATGCAACCAAAACACGGCCGACACGGCAAGTGCGAGAGCCGATCATCGGATATCAAGGCCGGCCACGAGTCGACCGGGGCAAGTACGAGGGTCGACCACCAGGACCAAGGTCAGATCACGAGACTTCGTCACTACTGACCGAACGGGCAAGTGTGAGGGTCGACTACCGTACCAAGGCCGAATCACCATGAGATCTGGGCAAGTACGAGCCGACCACCAGGGACCAAGGCCGAACAGTAAGAAACCTCATGGAGAGCTAGTCCATAAAATAACCATTCTTGCACAACCAAGGCTATCACCACAAGCATAAGCAAGTTACGCAACAACAAGCATATGCAAGTTACACAACACAAGCATAGGCAAGTTACACAACAACCAGTATAGGCAAGTTACACAACACAAGCATAGTGTTACACAACTCAAAGTTACTTTCATTTTATGCCAAAGTCCGGTTTTTAACTCCTAAAGTACTACGTGACGTTAAATTCCTTTTAAAGAGATCCATTCCTTTATAAAGTCACCCGATGTCCGTAGTATAAAAAATAGAGTGACGAGCATTGTTAAATAAACAAAATGCTTTCCTTTGTAAAATCAAGTAACAACCTTATTTTCCAAACGCTCAAGTTTGCCTAATTTCAAATGCTCAAGTTTCTCATTTTAGAAAAGGTTTCGTAGTTCATAGTTTTAATCCTTTAAAACATAATTCTCCTTTAATGATTTGAGAAACATATGCCTTATATGTGAGTAGTTTATTCTTGTTTATAATCGATCTTATTAAGCAAACATGATCTAGGGTATGTAATATCATTTTGTCTCATCTTAGCTTCATGCAGATGGAGGTTTCTACCGTTTTAATACAATACTTCATTATTCAATACATTTTCCTTTATTAACGCTGTTGGTCCTGTCGATACACATTCTCGATTTCCAAATCGTGAAACCTTATCCCATTAAATAAAACCAAGTACTCATTACTCACGAATGAGGTTTCACACAAGCATCCACATTTAAACAAATAAGTTAAGTCTCTTATCTTATAAGATCAAGTCTTTTAACTTCTAACATCAGTAAACCATTTTCTTTACCTTTCTTAAGACATTATACCTAACTTCCCATAAGCTAGTATAACTCTTTTTAAAACCTTTAAAACCAAGTGTTACTCTCCCTTCAAAACGATTTATAAATCTTTTGAAATACATCAAGTTCTTTATTATAACTAGCCAGTTATAATTCACATCAGTTACCTTTTAAAACCACAAAGTATTTTCTTATTTACATAAAGTCGTTATAACCAACTTCCCATAAAGCCGTTATAACACTTTATGTTTTAAAACAATCAAACACAAGTTAACACATGACGCTCACCGCACTACATAGTTCACACATATCATGCTAGAAGAGATAGGAAGAGGTTCACGCGACGAGTGCCGACTAATAGCAAAACGCCCAAGTACTTCAAACCGCTCGGCTACTCCTTAAGCCACGTAGATCGCACCACACGTAGTACTTCAACCTATAAGGCCACAAGGCGCTATTAACATCTAGATCTCATCGCTCCATATTCTACGTAAAATTCGGAAGACCTCCCCGCAAACAGAAATCTCCTCTCTATCGAGGCCGCTACCAAGCCAACCGTGGGTTAACACGCCTAACCTGACGTACAATTCTACTACAAGTAATGTTACACAAGTCATCAGAATACACCTATGTAATTACGCTGATTTCTCTTCTTTAAATTCAGCTTAAGTCGCAAGACATTGCCGTAAGTATTATTCAGCTTAAGTCAAAAGACATTGCCGCAATTATAATCAGTTCTATATATAGTATACATCAACTATATATTCCTACAACATGTAATTCCCAATTACAACAGAAGGTCAAGAGTGTTTACCTCGATAAGCCCAAAATTATCCGAGTTTATATGTCGATCCCGAGCAAGGTTTAGCTCCTACTCCGGCGCCCAATCCGCCTCCAAACAACCCTTAAGTTCTAACCAACTTCTACTTATAATTTCAACTACGTGAAGATTTACTTAGGGTTTCGCTTTTGATCGAGGAAGTATAATAGTATTTCCTGCTCTACGATAGAGGTAACTTTGGAAGTACTATAAGGTATATGGGCTAGAGTATTTTGGGCATTATAACAATACTAGAGAGTATTTCTATACCACAAAAGGGGGTATTATACGAAACAACTAGGCAGTGGGTACCCACGGCCAAACACCACAAAGTGGAGGGGTGGCTCTCGCCAAGGGCTCACAAAGGAGGTGATTTGGACGAGAACTACACTTAAGGGGGGGGAGAGATTTTAACATTTAGAAAGGATTTTTGGATGAAGAAGTTCATCAACATAAGAGGGGTATTTATAGGTCAAGGGATGGCCAACCAATGGCCAAGATTATGCCAAGTGCAAGGCAAGTGTAAGGCCAAGATTTGGGCAAGTGTCCTAAGCCAACTTGCACACAAAATATCCTACCAACTCCAAGACAAAACAAGCAACATTGTTCGTCCCTTTTGCCGCCCACTCAGTGCAATGCGAGGTGACACTTGTCACCCTCCCGTTGGTCCAAAATGTTTCGCCTCTCGGAAAAATCCGCAAAAATTAAAAATGACATAGCCGAATTTTCCTACAAAAGTCGTGGAAACGCTTTCACGTAAAACGACTCTTTTCGGCACTTGTGCACAAATTTCGAAACTAGCCAACTTTAAGGCTCAAATTATTATACGTACGCCCTCACGTACATACTCTGGAAATACGGGGTATAACAGGAAGTGTGAGCCTTAGAGTTTTATGCGTAGAGACCTTAGAGGTGAGGCCATCTCGAGTAAAAGATGTATTTTTATGTCTGACCCTTATCAGAGTGCATAGTACACGTGAGATATGTTTGTGTGATAAATCCCTGAGTGGTATGAAATGAAAGAGGGTAGTTGAGCTAAGAAGACCACTAGGTTTTTTCGTGACTTGATTAGTGAGATTGTTCCGGATCGGGGAACAAGAGTTTGGCACGATAGCGGGTCGGGTTGAGGACCAATCGCGGGTCAACCCGCGGCCTGTTTTGTGGCGGGGTCAGTTTGTGGTGGTCCCTCTTGGTGATAGGGTCATGAGGGTGTTAGGCCCAAGTTTAGTTAACCATCGTATGAGTTCGTAGATGCGTTCGACCAGTAGTCGGGCCGATGAGGTCAGCCCATCTTGTCCTTCAGTCAGGACCGTTTACTCGGCAGTGATGATATATCAGAAAGGTTGTAAGGCTGCGCGAGGTGCCTACTTTCCCCTTATGGCGGTGCAAGCCTGTGTTACGCTATTTCTCGTCAAAGTTTTACTGCAGCAGGTTAGGAACTCAGTAGTCTCAGATTGCATTCACCTCGCTGCGGTGTTTGGATTTGTGGTAGTGAGGATTGTTGTCTCTTGTTGAAGGAGTGTTTTATAGCTACCATTTTAGTATTCGGATGTCGCTTACAAGCCTCAGAGGGCGGAAGTGTAAGTTGCCGGTCGATTGGTTCGATGTTGGCAAGGTTCAGATTGTTGGTTCATACCTGTTTCAGCAGAATGTGGTTAGGGTGTGACGAGTTTTGGAAAACAGAGGAAACTTAGCCTGAGGTACTTGGAGCGTTTTCAGATCCTTTGGAGGATAGGCCAGGTTGCCTATAGTTGGCATTGCCGTCCAACGTGGGAGGCAGTGCGTCCAGTCTTTCGTGTTGTTATGTTCGGGAAAGTATCGGAGATCCATCCAGAGTGTTCCCAGTTAATGATGACCAAGTTGGAGATAGTAACCCCGAGATTTTGGAAACTGAAGCAGTAGCGAAAATGTGGTAAGTTATGAGAAAGAGTTCGAGTGTACGAGAAGGGTACGACGAGTAAGAGAATAGAAGTGATCATTTCGTTTGTAAAGAGAAGGTGCGAAGGGAGTATCTTTTAGCCTCAGCGGAGTTTTGTAGTGATGGAGGTGATTCCTCGGACTTGGATGTAAGTATTTGCGTGTTGTATTGTGGCGCGTGTGGCTTGATTGTTTTCGTAAGTATAGCGGAAGACTATATCGCGCATGTTTGTTTTGAGACTCTGAAGGAACATTCGGGATGAATGTTTCTGCGAGGAGAATGTTATACCCGTATTTCCAGTATGTACGCGGGACGACGAGAAAAGTTTTGAGCCTTAAAGTAGGCAAGTACAAAATTTTGTTCACAACTACCGAAAGGAATCGCTTTTCGACTAAACGCTTTACAAAACTTGGGCGGAAAATTCGAATATGTCATTTATAATTTTATGATTTTTCCGAGAGATGAAATATTTTGGACCACCGGGAGGGTGACACTTGTCACCCTCAAAGTGGACGTTACTTTGGGCGTTGGTTGGATGATTGCAAGTCAAGGGTTGGTAGGATATTTTGTTGATATTTTGTGTGGAAGATGAGCAAGTGGGACCCACACACACTTGTCCAAATCCTCACCCTACACTTGCCCACCACTTGGCTTAATCTTGGCCTTTGATTTCCCTATAAATACCCCCCCTTTGTGAAGACTTCTTCATCCACAAAAATCCCTAAGTCTTGAAAACCCTCTCCTCCTCTCTCTATGGTTCGCCCAAGCCTTCCTCCCCTTCGAGTAGGCCCTCGCCGAGGGGTACACCCCTCCTAGTGGCCTCGCCGAGTACCCCCTTGGTAGAAAAGTATTCTCCAAGTATTGTTACTATTCCAAAATACCTTGGCCCAAATACCTTGTAGTATTCCAAGGTTACACTTATACTAAAAGCCCGTAAATACTATTATACTTCCTTCACTACTAAACGAAACCCTAAGGAAAATCTTCACATTGGTTGAAGTATTAGGAAGAAGTTTCGTAGAACTTCTAAGGGTTGTTTGGAGCGGTCGAGCACCCGGAGTAGAGCTAAACGTTGCTCAGATCGACATTAAACTTGGATAATTTTGGGCTTACCGAGGTAAATAATCCGATCATTCTATTGTAATTGGAAATTACATATCAGAGTTGTATAGAAATGAATATAAGATTCATGTAAGAGAATTGAACTGTAATGAAGGATATTACGTAAAGAATCAAATCGCATCGTAAGAATATTAATGTAGAAGTTGATAGACTTATATAACCTTTATAGGTTGAATGTTCTGCGAGTAGCATGTTCTACTTGGAAGGTGGACAAGGCTAGCCGGGTTATAGACGTGGAGCATTTTGCTAATAGTCGATAATCGTCGCGAGGTATGTGATTCTTCCTATCCTCTTGAGCATGATATTTTAAAAGAATATATATAGTACGGTAGACGTACGTGTGTTAACTGAACGTAGTTTTACAGCAATGTCTTTTGACTTAAGCCTGAATAATAAGAATCTTGAAGTATTTCAAAAGAATTAAGAAACCTTTTTGAAAGAAGAGTAATGCTTGGTTTTAAAAGCTTAAGAGTTATACTAGCTTTATGGGAAGTTAGGTATAACGACTTAAGAGAGATAAAAAGAATGGTTTATTAATTTTAGAAGTTAAGAGACTTAATCTTAAAAGATAAGAGACTTGACTTAAATGAATTAATATGAATTTTGTGTGAAACCTCATTCGTGAGTAATGAGTACTTGGTTTTAAAAGGAATAATGTTTCATCGATTTGAAATCGTAATAAGTATCGAACAAACCACTGCAGCGTTAATAAAGGGAAATGTTTTGACTAATTAAGTATTATTAAACCAAGAGAAACCTCCATCCGCATAAGCTAAGATGAGACAAAATGATATTAAATTTCCTAGATCATGGCAGCAGTAACAATATTGTTATGAACAAGAATAACCTACTCACACATAAGGCATATGTTTCTCAATTGGTTTTAAAAGAGAATTATATTATTAAGTGATTAAGACTACGAACTACTAAACCTTTCAAAATGAGAAACTTGAGCATTTGAAATTAGGCAAACTTGAACGCTTGGAAAATAATGTTGTTACTTGATTTTACAAAAGGAAGTGTTTTGGTTTACTTAAAAGATAGTCACTCTATTTTTATACTACGTATTGTGTGACTTTTGTGAAAGAATCGGATCTTTTAAAGAGTTAATGTATGAAGTACTTTGGGGATAAAAACCCGAACTTGTTAACATAAAGTAGAAAGTACCTTGTGTGATTAACTTGATTGTGTTGGTTTGTGATAGCCTTGTAATACTTTCTTGTTGATTTGATAAGTAAACATGTTAGGATGCTACGTGTGTTAGTATCTTGTGATGTTGTAAAGGGGTTATTCTTGTTGTTTACGTTGTTAAACGTTAAGCCCGTTGCATCGTTATTATATCACATACCCTCGACTTGTTATACCGAGGGCTTGCCACCCTGATGCGGTCTATACGGCCCATGCAAGTGTGACTATGCGAGCAACGGTATGCTCGTGATTGATCATTCCGGTGTTTTATCCCGACGCGGATGCCCTACGCGGTCGCGTGACTATGCGGTCTATGAGACTATGCGATCGCGGAGTCCGCGAGTACCAGGGTTAGTGCCCCCGCGCGAGGAATACCTCACGCGGCCTATGTGGCGCTTTATCACGAGCAGGGTATGCTCCGTGATTAGACGCGCATATCATACCGAGGTGAGTGGCGGCCGATCATGTGTGCGGTCTAGAAAGACCTCGTGATACGCTTTATGGCATTGTTGGTAATCGTGGTCTTAGTAGTCGGCTATGCCTTCGCACTTACCCGCACGGTTTTATTATGACACAGTGGCGTGAGACCCATAGTTATATTTGAGTGATTACTTTGAGGCGCGAGTCCACGACTTGACATGGCTATTTATTATGAATCGTAGTTTGGTTATCATACATGTCTCCCGCTTTATATAGACTACTATGATTTCATTTACGATTTTCGTTTTCACATACTTGGTACCTGTATCGACCTCCGGGCCTGCGTTCACGCCGCAGGTAGGTACACCGATCGCCGATCCTCGCCATAGGTCACAATTCGCGTTGGAAGCTCCGTCACGAGGCTTATCAGTGGTATAGTCCGTCGTTGTAGGTACTTACATTCAGGTATGGCGGGCCCCGCCCCGCCATTATTGTCATATCATTCTTAGGTGCAGGATCGCCAAGCGTAGTAAAAGTGGATGTAACTATTCTAGTTGTTATATATATATATGCCGAAGACAAGTTTTCTCGGATGAATCGTTTATATTTCATATTATGTCATGTCTTGTTTTATATTCCGATTACTCGATGTATGTCTACTTGGGTGCCCGTAAGGCACTATCCACGCCCGTTCGGTCGTGACATTACATATCTTACATAACATATTCGCCCTTTTGGGAGGACTTATTTGGGAGCTTACTTTGATTATCCATACGTGATAACGTAATCCGCCCATTTGCGGGACACGCAATCATGAATCATGTGGCATAATCCGCCCGCCCATGGGCTCGGTGCATCGTGGAATCATGTAGCATAATCCCGCCCGCTCGCCTTCTTGTGGAATCATGTAGCATAATCCGGCCCGCCGTGGAGCCTCGGTGTCTTGTGGAATCATGTAGCATAATCCGCCCGCCGTGGAGCTCGATGTAAGATGACGTAACCCGCCATGTAGGCTCGGGGTAATATGGCGTAATCCGCCTATTTGTAGGATCGGTGTATCTCATAACCTAATCCGGTCTATTTGTAGGCCTCAGATTCGCGTGATCCGTACCTATTTGTAGGCTCCTGTGATTTTCCTTACATAACATTTTAACCACCCTTTCACTTCTTTCTTAAGTCGTTATAACAACTTCCCATAAAGCTATTATAACAACCTTTCATTTTAGAGAACTTAAGGCACTTTTATTTCTTATCACATTGGGAAACTAAACCCAAAAGTACTACGTACATACATACTTAAAAAGAATCATAAAACTCCTTCTCTTTAAATCAATAAACGATACTTTTAAAACTCAAGTCACATACTCTTTCAAATCAAGCCTCTTAACTTTAGAAGTAAATCAAGTAACCCATATCTTGAAAAATAAAGTCTCATAACTTGTAAAGAAATCAAGTCTCATAACTTTAAATCAAATCTCTTAACTTTAGAAATCAAGTCCATATCTTGAAAAATAAAGTCTCATAACTTGTAAAGAAATCAAGTCTCATAACTTTAAATCAAATCTCTTAACTTTAGAAATCAAGTCCCATATCTTGAAAAATAAAGTCTCATAACTTGTAAAGAAATCAAGTCTCATAACTTTAAATCAAATCTCTTAACTTTAGAAATCAAGTCCATATCTTGAAAAATAAAGTCTCATAACTTGTAAAGAAATCAAGTCTCATAACTTTAAATCAAATCTCTTAACTTTAGAAATCAAGTCCCATATCTTGAAAAATAAAGTCTCATAACTTGTAAAGAAATCAAGTCTCATAACTTTAAATCAAATCTCTTAACTTTAGAAATCAAGTCTCATATCTTGAAAAATAAAGTCTCATAACTTGTAAAGAAATCAAGTCTCATAACTTTAAATAAAATCTCTTAACTTTAGAAATCAAGTCCCATTTATTGAAAAATAAAGTCTCATAACTTGTAAAGAAATCAAGTCTCTAATCCTTAAATCAAATCTCTTAACTTTAAAGTACTTCACGTAACTTATACAATTTTGACTAAGCCACTCATACTTTCCTAATCAAGACTCATATATTTCCAAAATGGACTTACTTCAAATGAATTAAGTCGCATAGACTTACCAAATCAAGTCACATAGACTCACTAAAATTTAGTCACATAGAATTACCAAATAATCATGTCAAAGGAAGGAAGAAGTTCACATACCTCGTTGGCGACTAACCCAAACGACAAGTAGCAATACGCTCCAATGTACTTCAACCTTATTGGCTATTCCACAAGCCAAGTAGAATGTTCTACACGTAGTACTTCAACCTAAAATGACAATAGCACTTCTATCAACTACAAGCTATCAAGTGTAGGACTTATACCAAATAATGGCCCTCTAATTCTATGGAAAATTGGACAGCACTTCCTTTGTTTCTACGCATTTTTCCACCTTTCCAAGGCCCGTATTCATCAACCAACAAGCCACATTTAAGGCACAACCAACAGTTAGCCAAAGGGGATTACATGCCTAATCGACGTGTAAAATTCTGCCCTACGCTTATACAAAACAGTCCACAAATCAGCCCATAAAAATAGTCCGCAATCCAACCATAACGAGGGTAAAATGTGAGGCCTTTTAACGCCTTTCCACACCCTTATTCCCTTAGGACTTTAATTAGCAACTACTACACTTAAACATGCATAACAACAACTAAATTTCCAGCATTTAATACCTCAAAACAGTCCACTAAACGACACAACTACGCCTACGTTTTGGCCGGGCTTCACCACAACAACTACAACCCGATAACTCGTTCCTTAATCCATTTTATTCCAATTCGAGTTCCAAAACTTCTACATAAGTTATAACAACTTATTAACAACAATATTAATCCATTATAACATGCAATAGGTGAAGATAACAACGACAATAACCAACGAATTCCATTTGCACCAAATCTGTCCCAAATCGGTTTTAGCCCCAAAAATGGCTCAAACGCTTTTTATTCTTCATTATTTTCTAACACAAGTTCATCCATACATAATAACAATAAGTAATATCCAATTACTTTAAAAGAAGAAGGACTTTTACCTCATTTATTGCCCAAAATGCCCCAAAACAGTCCGGTCTTTATTGGTGCGCAGCTGCTTTCGCTCCACTTCTTCAAGTTCCAATCACATATATGTACCCCTACAACCTTAGGAGCAACTTCTCTTTGAATCTCACTTCCAAAAGTCGACGGAACCCCTAGGGTTTTGGCATCAACTTTCGCCAAGACAAGTAAAAACGTGTAGAATAATAATCTAGGCTTAGCACTTGGTTTAAGGGCTTAATCTTGGAGAAATAAATTGATCAACAATGGTTGTTCTTAGCCAAGGGGCTCTCGAAATTATGGAGCTAAAGGGGAGAAGATGAGAGCTTATTTTTTTGTCTAAGTGTAAAGTGATCCAAGTCTTGCAAGACTTGGATATGTATAGCCAAGTGGAGTGGGACCCATGTCCACTTGTCCCCTCTCAAAATATCTATTTTGTTGTCATCTTAACAAGACAAGTGGAGGGGTGCCACGTGTCACCCTCCGATTGGTCCAAAATATTATAAAATTTTCGAAGGTCCCCGCAAAATTGTGAAATTCTCGGCGGACCCCATATTATCAATTCCAACACCTTATAATCCAATACTAAGTCCATAAATCCAATTAGAAGTATTATACTCCAAGTTAATAATTTTCCCGTCGTCACATTTTTTCCGAAATTTTCCTTAAGAAAATGTAATTATTCTTTCCTTCCAAAATTCAAATCTTAAATCCTTAATCACGTTCTCAATTAGTAGCCCTGGTATTACGGGGTGTAACAACTTTAAACCAAGGTTCCTAAGAGTATTGTAAGGATATCTCAATAGAAAGATCCCGGAAAATGGGCGTTTTCGTATTAGTCGCAAGGCGAAAACCTAAGGAGTTCTTCAACTTTGAAGTTGGAACTTGAAGAGGAGTTCTTCATAAGCTTCTAAGGGTTGATTAGAGTGGATTGGAACGTCAAAAAGAGGAGCTAAAGTTGCTAAGGATCGACTTGTAATCTTGGATCATATTTGGGCTAAATGAGGTATAATCTTCGTCTTACTTTTGTAATTGAAGATTCCATGTTATGATAAGTTAGAAATGATCATGTGATATGAAGATTGATAAGTGTTATGGAAATTTAGAAGCTCAAATCCGAAAATGACATGTTGAGTCATTTGAAATTGAATTACAATTTGATCGTTAATTAGAATCGTCGCATGTTTACCTACTTGAGGATTGTAGTAGTTATAATCAATTGCGGCTAGATAACATGTTATATTAAACCACTTGGATTGAAAAGGGATTGGAAACGAATTTGTATTGTTGTCCCTATTTTGCCGAATGGACATTATATGTTGGACTAGTTTGATATTTATCATGTGCGGAATTTTACACGCCTTGATTAAGCGTGTAATCCCCTATTGTTAACTACTTTGTTGAGCCTTAAATGTGGCGTGTTTGGTTATTGAATTCGCCTTGAAAAAGTGGCAAAGTATGTAGAAACAAAGAAAGTCTTTGTCGATTTTCCGTAGAATTTAGTGACTTTGCACTTGGAATATTCTACGTTTGAAGAAAGAAGTTAATAGACGTACTATGGTCATTATAGGTTGACATACTACGTACGGCGTATTGGACTTAGCAAGTGGATTAAACCGAAGAGGTATGTGGAACTTTCTTATCTCTTGAGCATGAATAAGTTGTAAATGTATAGTCATGAGACGTCAATATTTTGACAATCTAGTCCATTTAATATCCTTGGTTTATTTTAAGAATGTCCAAGTTGGTTGAGTTAGGGAATTAACTCACTTGTTTAAATATTAAGGATATCTTGGTTTTCAAAAGTTAAGAGACTTTAAGTATGTTGAAAGTATTTTTGATACTTGTTTTGTTGGAAAGTTTAAGTCTCTTGGTTATAAAGAAGAATGTAAGTTTCTAAGGTATAAAGCTAGTATAACGACTTTATGGGAAGTTGGTTATAATAGCTTTATGGAAGGTTAAAAAGAGTGATTTACTCTAAGTAATTTAAGTATGATAAATGACTTGAAATAATGAAAGACAAATTGATTTAAAGGCATCAATTGCTTAAAGTTTTAAAAGAAAGAAGTCACTTGATTTAGAAGCCTATAATTGTATTTCTAAAAGGTATTGTGACTTGTCTTGAAAAGTAGTTATGACTTGATACTATAGTTATTAGTATCTTGGAAGTTTTGTATGAAAAAGAGTCATTTTAAAAGAGTAGAAGTACGTAGTACTTTGGGTTAAATTCCCGGATTTTTATAATGACATGTTAGTGCCTTAAGTAAACTAAAATGAGAGTGTACATGTATAAGACTAATAAGAAGTTAGGGGATTTCTTAACTTGCTTATATATGGTATGATGCGTAGTGCTTATGTTATGTATGATAATCCCAGAGTGCTTATGTTATGTGTGATAGCCGTTTGTGCTAGTGGTATGTTATTCATTACGGTCATTCCCGGGTTTGTGGCATTTGCATATTCGTGGATTTGCTACCCATGATGCGAGGAATACCTACGCGGTCCGTAAGGACTTATACGGTGAAATAGTCCCACGCGGGCGGATCAGTCCTATGCGAGGAATACCTCATGCGGTCTACACGACCTATGCGCGGATACGCTATGCGAGAATACCATGCGGTCCACACGACCCTTGCGGTGAAATAGTCCCGAGTAGGATTGCTTAATGATATTGCGGGCGCGGGTGGTCCGCTTTGATCGTGAGCTTCCTATTTTTATGTTGTAAGTATACTCTTATTTACTCTCATTGTTAGTAAGGCACAAAGCATCGTTAATTGAGCTATCATACATGTCTCCGCTTTATTATAGACTTATGATTTCATTACAAGATTTCTGGCCACATATTTGGTACATGTTGTATCGACCTCCCGGGCCGTTCATGCCGCAGTAGAGTATCTGAGTCTTGATCCTCACTATTAGGATCACCGATTCAAATGTTGAGAAGCTCCATTACTCGGAGGCTTATCCTGGTATTGTCGGTTGTTGTACATTCGGGTATGACGGGGCCATTCCGTCACCGTTATTATTCTTAAGTGCGTGAGTCATGTCTAGTGGTTTGGGTGTAAGAAAGAATTGTATCGATGTTTATTTTATTATGTATGTTTTACGGAAGGTGGTTGTCACGACCGACCCGGATGGCGATCGGTGCCCTACACAGGCACCCTGCTCAGTATACATCGAGAGAATAGCAATGAACATACACAACATACAACATTTAGACAATAATAACACAGGCTAGCCGATAAGGCCGCCTTCCATAAAATATGCATAATCCAAGAAAATTGTACAACTCAGTTCTTACAGCCCCAAACCACAACATGTGACTACAGACCTCTAGGAATAACAACAGTGGCGGGACAGGGCCCCGCCATACCCCTGAATGTACATAAATCTACAACATCAGGGAAAGACTATACCAAAAAGACAAGCCTCCGGAGAAATGGAGCTTCTGACGTCTGATAAGTGATCCTAAGTATGAGGATCCACCACCTGCTTACCCCTACCTGCGGCATGAACGCAGCCCCGAGAAGGGGTCGTTACACAATATGTACTAAGTATGTAAACGGAAAAATCAGAATTACATCATAGGTTTAAAACAAAGCCGGAGACATGTATGATAATCAAATTACAGTACACTGTGCCTTACTAACAATGAGAGTAAATAGTAGGATACTTACAATATAAAATAGGAAGCTCACGATCAAAGAAGGACCACCCGCCCGCAGTATCATTAAGCAATCCTACTCCTGGGACTATTTCACCAGCATAGGTCGCGTGGACCCGCATGAGGTATTCCTCGCATGGGACTATTTCACCCGAATAAGCCCTTACGACTCATGAGGTATTCCTCGCATAGGCTGTATCCGCCCGCATGGGACTATTTCACCCGCATAAGCCCTTGCGGACTCGCATGAGGTATTCCTCGCATCGTGGGTAGCAAATCCACGGAATATGCAAATGCCACAAACCCGGGGAATGACCCCGTAATGAATAATGTACCACTAGCACAAAACCGTCTATCATACAATATATAAGCAAGTTAAGAATCCCCCTAACTTCTTATTATTCTTGTTCACCTACACTCTCATTTTAGTTTACTTAAGGCACTAACATATCTTTTATAAAAATCCGGGAATTTAACCCAAGTACTACATACTTCTACTCTTTAAAACAAATGACTCTTTTTAGTATAAAACTTCCAAGATACTATTAACCATAGTATCAAGTCAAAATTACTTTTCAGGACAAGTCACAATACCTTTAGAAATAAAGTTTGGTTTCTAAATCAAGTGACTCATTTTCTTATAAAACCTTAGGCAATTGATGCCTTAAAATCAAATTGCCTTTTCATTACCATCAAGTCATTTATCTTTCCATAAAGCAAATATAACCAACTCCCCATAAAGTCGTTATATTCACTTTATACTTTATCCAAATACAATTTCCTATCCAAGGGACTTATACGTTTAAAACGGAACAAGTATCACATACTTTAAAACTCTTCAAGTCCCTTAACTTTAATAAAACTTAAGACATCCTTAATACTTTCAAAGAAGCGAGTTAATCTCCTAACTCACCCGACTTGACCATTCATAAAACTAGTAAAGGATATCAAGATTCAGACGCTCACCGTACTATATACGTGTAACTAGTCATACTCAAAAGATAGGAAAAGTTCTACATACCTCTTCGGGTCAAACCACTTGCCAAGTACAATGTCCCGCCCATAGTATGTCAACCTATAATATCCACAATATGTCTATTAACGCCTTACTTCAAACGTAGGATATTACAAGTGTAAAGTCTCTAAATTCTACGGAAAATCGGACAACACCTCCTTTGTTTCTACTTACTTTGCCACCTTTTTCAAGGCCGAATACAATAACCAAACATGCCACATTTAAGGCCCAATCAATGCAATCAACAATAGGGGATTACACGCCTACTAGACGTGTAAAATTCCTCCCCACAATAGATATCAAACTAACACAACTACTAGTCCAATTTCGGCCATATAGAGTACAACAATACCAATTCTTATCCAATTTCCATTTCAATCCAAATCGTTAGCATAACATGATATCAAGTCGCAATCGATTATACTACTATAATCTTCAAGTAAGTAACATGCGATGATTCTAGTAAGCGACCAAATTGTAATCCAACTTCACATGGCTTACATTACATTTCGGATTTTTAAGGCTACAAGCAATCCATAATACTTATAAACTTCAACATATCAACTTCATGCTAGCAACATGTAAAGCTAAAAACAAACGATATATATATATGATCTTGTAACACTTTTAAGAGACAAGATTATACCTTAACGAATCTTAATCCAACTCCAAGCCCGAAGTCGCTCCTTAGCAACTTAGAGCCTCTTCAAGACACTTAAATCCGCTAGTTGAGACCCTTAGAACAACACCAACAAATTTCCTTCAAACTTCCAAACAAAACCTAGAAAGCAACTAGGTTTTCACCTTGCGACTAATACGAAAACTATCTTTTTTCGAGATTTTTCTATTGAGATACACTTACAATACACTCAAGAACCTTGGTTTAAAGTGGGGAGCTTAATGAACAAGAAATTTTTTTTTTTATTTTTCTTAGAGAGTGAACCCGAGAGCTAGTAGCTCTTGCTCTTCAAATTTCTTGAAAATTTTCTAAGTATTGGACTCACTCTTGCTATTACTAGTATTATATAGCACAATGGAGGGTCAAGATGCAACCAAATGGGTGGCTTGGATGAGGTCTTACTAAATATCAAGACTTTGTGGACCCTTTGACTTAGTCAAAATTCTCAAGCTCACTACTTGCAAGACTTTCCATCTAAGACTATGGTCAATGACCATTTTGGCCATGACATTTTCGTCCAAGGCAACAATAAGGGGGTGACACGTGTCGCCCTCCCATTCGCCACAATATTCGTTTTCCGACAATTTCATAATTTTGATAAATTTTTACAAGCCTCAAATCTTAACACTTGTGAGTTCTTACGTACGTTCTTAAAATATGTCCTGTTAAAATACGGGGTGTAACATTCTTCCCCCCTTAGAAACATTCGTCCCCGAATGTTCTTTCGGAGTCAAACTTATAATTAGCGACATAGTTTCCTTTCACAACCCCGACATACCAAAAATGCCACACATGGCCACATAATAGCATTTACACAAAACAAATACTTCGATTAAAACTTGACAGGTAGGGGAAAAGAATTACCTGAAGGTGTAGGGAATAAGTGAGGATACTTCCTCAACATGTCCTCCACCGCTTCCCAAGTCATCTCCTCCCGGTTATCATTCCTTCACAAGACTTTGACGGAAGCCACATCCTTGGTCCGCAGTCGCCTGACCTGGCGATCGAGTATCGCTATGGGACTCTCCTCATACGATAACCCCTCTGTCACCTGGACCTCACTAGCAGGGAAAACTCTCGCTGGATCTCCGATACACTTCCGCAACATAGAAACATGGAAGACCGGATGTACCGCCTCTAACTCTGAAGGCAGATCCAACTCATAGACAACCTTGCCTACTCGACGGACGATCTAGTAGGGCCCAATGTACCTTGGGTTGAGTTTCCCCTTCTTACCGAATCTCATCACACCCTTCATGGGTGACACCTTCAAGAAGACCCAATCGTCTACCTGAAACTCCAAATGCCGACGCCGATTATCCGCATATGACTTCTGCCGACTCTGAGCTGCTAACAGTCTCTCCTGGATAAGCTTCACCTTATGGACAGCCTGCTGAACCAAGTCTGGGCCAACTAACTACACCTCGCCCACGTCGAACCAACCAATCGGCGATCTACATTTCCGCCATATAAAGCCTCGTATGGCGCCATCAGATATCGGAATGGTAGCATTGTTATAAGCAAACTCCACAAGAGGCAAATGATCCTCCAGCTACCACGAAATCAATCACGCAGCTCGCAAAGATATCCTCGTTGTACGGATAGTACGCTTGCTCGCCTGCCGAGCATGAGGATGAAATGTCAGATCGAGACTCACTGTGTCCCTAAACCCTTCCGAAAGACCTCCGTAAGTTAGCCAGAACAGGCTCCCCTATCGGATATAATCGACACCTGGACACCGTGCAGCCTCACAATCTCTCTGATGTACAATCTGGCATAGTCCTCAGCCGAAAACGTCGTCCTGACTGGAAGGAAATGGGCTGATTTCACACCACAACAATAACCCAAATGGAGTCGCTTTCTCGAGTGCGAGGTAACCACAGAACAAAGTCCATGTTGATCACCTCCCACTTCCAAGTCGGAATCTCAATAGCCGCAATAATCCACCGGGCCTCGTGCTCAACTTGACTCCGGGCAATTAGGACATCAGGCAACAAAACCTGCCACGTCCCTCTTCAGGCCATCCCACCAATACAAACATCTGAGGTCATGGTACATCTTGGTCGACCCCGGATGAATATAATAACGAGCACTGTGTGCCTCTCCCAAAATCTGCTGACGAAGTCCTTTCACTTCGGGAACACACAACCGGCCCTCTAATCTTAGCACCCCATCAGGCGCTACCTCGAATAGACTCCTCTCCTCCCGAAGAGCTGCATCTCGATACCGTACCAACACTGGGTCCTCCAACTATCGCCTCTTCACCTCATCAACGATGGAAGACTCGGCAACCTCACGAACCCGTCCCCCACTATCATCGGTGTATCGATCAATCGAACCCCAAGGCTCGCTAATCGGTGGATTCGACGGACCATGTCCTGTCTCTCGTCGCACTCTCCGACGGGCTCCCATCGATCTACGACTCAAGGCATCGAAACTACGTTGGCCTTCCGGATGGTATAAAATATCAACATCATAATCTTTCAAAGAACTCTAACCACCGCCTCGCCGCAAGTTCACTCCTGCACTGAAGATATACCGAGGCTCTTGTGGTCGTATAAATATCCACATGAACCCCATACAAATAATGTCTCCAAATCTTCAAGGCATGAATGATCGCGCCAACTCTAAGTCGCGGTAGGGTAATTCTCATGCTTCAATCGCCGAAGCATAGGCTATAACCTTGCCGTCTGCATCAAAACACACCCTAACCCGATACCAGAGGCATCACAATAGATCACGCACTGGCCTAACCCCTCGTGAAGAATAAGAACCGAGTCGTAGTCAACCTTTCCTTCAAAGAATCGAAACCCTTCTCGCAAGCTCTCATCCATGGAACTTGGCCGCCACGAGTCCCTAGTCAGCGGTCTTGAAATCGGCAAAGCGCTCTACAAACCTACGATAATAACTTGCACTACTAAGAAATCTGCGCACCTCGGTCGGAGTAGTAGGTCTCGGCCAAGACTGATCGCCAATCTTTGTCGTATCCACCCAACACCATCAGCCCCAATAATATGCCCTGGGAATGCCATCGAGGCCAACCAAAACTCACACTTGGAGAACTTGGCGACAATCGCCGGCCCGAGGACCCAATCGCATACTCGTGATCTGCGTGCTCTCGCTCGTCGCGAATAAACCAGGATGTCATCAATGAATACTATCACAAATGTATCCAAAAATGGCTTGAACACCCGGTTCATCAAATCCATAAATACCGCTGGAGCGTTGGTCAAACCGAAAGACATAACCCTGAACTCATAGTGCCCATACCGGGTCCTGAATGCAGTCTTTGGGATATCTGCCTCTCGAACTCGAACCTGATGATAACCATCGCAGTCTATCTTGAGAAACACCTCGCACCGCAATCGGGTCAAACAAATCATCAATCCCGGGAGGGTACCTATTCTTGATGGTTACCTTATTCAGCTGCCTGTAATCAACACACATACGCAGCGTCCCATCCTTCTTCTTCACAAACAAAACCGGCGCTCCCCAGGGAGATACACTAGGCCTGATGAAACCTTTTTCCAGCAAATCTTTCAGCTGGTCCTTCAGCTCCCTCAACTCAGCAGGTGCCATCCTGTATGGCGGAATGGAAATAGGTCGAGTGTCTGGCAACGTGTCAATACAAAACTCAATCTCCCTCTCAGGAGGGATACCCGGAAGATTGTCTGGGAACACATCTGGAAACTCCCTAACCACGGCATCGATCAAGAATCGCACTCACCTCATCAAATACCCGAACCGGATGATAGATGTACCCTTTCGCACCATCTTCCTAGCCGAGGTAAGAAATAAACCTACCCGCGGCGACGATGTGTTGCCCGTCCACTCGATAACTGGCTCGCCAGGAAACTGGAATCGAACCAACCTGTCCCTACAGTCAACGTTGGCATAATAAGAAGCCAACCAGTCCATACCCATAATGACATCAAAATCTGTCATCTCCAACTCTATCAAGTCTGCAAGGGTCTGACGACTGTAAATAAATACCGGACAACCTCTATACACCCGCTCATCTAACACCGAATCACCCACTAGCGTAGCTACCTCAAAAGGCTCTATCGACTCCGGCTCTATCCCGATTCTACCCGCAATAAGAGGGGACACATAGGACAAGGTAGAACCTGGATCTATCAAAGCATAAACGCGTACAACATGAAATCAATAATGTACTGCAGACGGCGTGGGAAGCCTCACGATCTGGCGGTGGCTAATAAATATATGCGATTACGTGGACTAGAATCGAACCACCACCGACCTCTACCGCGGCTGCCGGCGTGAGTACTCGCCCCGGCGCATAACCACAGAAGGAGAGGAAGACCCAAAGAATCGATCCTCGCCGGCTGCACCGTACCACCCATGCTGCCTCTCGACGGACAATCTCTTCAAATGGCCCACCGCCAAGAGTAACAAGCTCCTGCAGGAACACGATACTCGCCCGGGTGAGATCTACCGCATCGAGCACACCGAGATGTGGGTGGTCTCGATCGGCGACGATCTATGCCTCCCTCAACCGAAGTCCTGAGCCACGACTGCTCCTGAATAACCTGGCTGATCAGACCTCCTGCCAGAAAACCGTGACGGAGCACTCTGTGCTGGCTGGAATGTGGAGCTAGTCTGCTGCTGAGGCTGTCCGCCTCGAAAACTGCCCTGAGACCCTTGTTATACCCCGTATTTCCAGAGTATGTACGTGAGGGCGTATGTATTAAATTTTTGCCTTAAGAATTGACAAGTTTCGAAATTTGTACACAAGTGCCAAAAAGAGTCGTTTTTCGACGAAACGTTTCCACAACTTTCGTAGGGAAAATTCCGGCTATGTCATTAATAATTTTTGCGGATTTTTCCGAGAGACGAAACATTTTGGACCAACGGGAGGGGGACAAGTGTCACCCTCCCATTGGAAGCAAGTGGGCAAGGCGACCATCGCACGTTTTGGTGTTGAAATTTTGGTCAAGGGTTAGGTAGGATATTTTGTGTAGATGGATAAGGTAGCACATGGCTAAATCTTGGCCTTACACTTGCTATGCACTTGTCTTCATCTTGGCCATTGGTTGGCCTTCACTTGACCTATAAATACCTCTCTAGTTGAAGACATTCTTCATCCAAAACTTGAGCAATCTATCTAAGTCTCAAAATACTCCCTCCCACTTGTTTGCTTCGTCCAAAGCCCCTCCCCCCTCCCTTGAGAAGCTTTGGCCGAGAGGGCCTCCCCCTCCCCCTTTGTAGAGGCTTGGCCGTGGGGTACACCCCCCCCCTAGCCTAGTTGTTTTCGTATAATACCCATTTTTGTGGTATAGAAATACTCTCCTAGTATTGTTATAATGCCCAAATACTTTAGCCCATATACCTTGTAGTACTTTCCAAAGTACCCTTTTTATACAAAAGCCCAGAAAATACTATTATACTTCCTCTTAGCCTCTAAACGAAACCCTAAGGAAATCTTCATTGTTAGTTGAAGTATTTAAGTAGAAGTTGGTTAGAACTTCTAGGGGTTGGTTGGAGCGGGTTGGAGCGCGCGGAGTAGGAGCTAAACCTTGCTCAGGATCGACATATAAACTCGGATAATTTTGGGCTTATCGAGGTAAACACTCTTGACCTTCTATGGTAATTGGAAATTACATGTTGTAGGAATATATAGTTGAAGTATACTATATATAGAACTGAACATTATAATTGTGCGCAATGTCTTTTGACTTAAGCTCGAATAATACTTACGGCAATGTCTTGCGACTTAAGCTGAATTTTAAGAAGTGAATCGAACAGTAATTACATAGGATCGTATTCTGAGGCATGTAGTATTCCGTGAGTTGAATTGTACACGTCCGGTTAGACGTGCAAACCCCCCCCCCTGGTTGGCTTGGTGGCCGGCCTCGATAGAGGAGGAGATTTACGCTGGTGTGGGGAGAGTCTTGCCAATTTTACGTAAGATATTCTACATTGAGATCTAAGATGTTAATAGCGCCTTGTGGCCTCTATAGGTTGAAATACTACGTGTGGCGTGGTGCGCAGCTTAAGGTGTAGCCGACGGTTTGAGGTACTTGGAGCGCTTTGCTTTTAGTCGGTAATCGTCGCGAGGTATGTGAACCTCTTCTTATCTGTTCTAGCATGATATGTGTATAACTATGTAGTACGGTAGACGTACATGTGTTAAATGTATTTGATTGTTTTTAAACATAAAGTGTTATAACAGCTCTATGTAAATGAGAAATGCTTTGTGGTTTCTTTTTAAAAGGATAACTGATTTGACTTATAACCGACTTGATGTGTGATAATAAAGAACCTCGAAGTATTCTAAAAGATTAAGAAACCTTTTTGGAAGAAGTGTATACTTGGTTTGAAAACATAAGAGTTATACCAGCTTTATGAGAAGTTAGGTGTAACGTCTTAAGAGCGATAAAAAGAATGGTTTAATGGTTTAGAAGTTAAGAGACTTATTCTTAAAAGATAAGAGACTTGACTTAATATGGATGTTTGTGTGAAACCTCATTCGTGAGTAATGAGTACTTGGTTTTTGAAAAGAATAATGTTTTACTGATTTCGGAAATCAGAATGTGTACCGACAAACCACTGCAGCGTTAATAAAGGAAAATGTATTGAATAATTAAGTATTATTAAAACCAGTAGAAACCTCCATCTGCATAGAAGCTAAGATGAGACAAAATGATATTACATTTCCTAGATCATGGCTGTTTTAATAAGATTGATTATGAACAAGAAAAACCTACTCACATATAAGACATATGTTTCTCAAATTGTTTAAAAGAGATTAAGGCATTGAACTATGAAACTTTTCAAAAAGAGACTTGTGTAATTGAAATTAGGCAAACTGGAACTTTAGGGAAAAGAAAGGCATTGTGTTATCTTAAAATGGTTTAAAACATAAGGTGTTATAACAGCTTTATGGGAAGTTGGTTATAACGACCTTATGAAAACAAAAGAAAGGTTTTATCATCGGTTTTAATGTGGTAACTTGACTTTAAAAAGAGAAGTGTTTTGGTCAAAAAAGAAAGCATGGTGTTGCCTTAATCTGGTTTTAAAAAAAGAAAGAATGGAAGTTGTTTTGGTTTACTTAAAAGATATAAGTCACTCTATTTTTTTATACTACGGGTATCGGGTGACTTTTATAAAAGGAATAGATCTCTTTAAAAGGAATTTAACGTACGTAGTACTTTAGGGTTAAAACCCGGGCTTGGGCATAAAATGAAAGTACTTCGAGTTGTGTAGAAACTTGCCTATGCTTGTTGTGGTGAAACTTGCCTATGCTTGTTGTTGTGAAACTTGCCTATGCTTGTTGTTGTGAAACTTGCCTATGCTTGTTGTTGTGAAAACTTGCCTATGCTTGTTGTGATAGCCTTTGTTGTGCAAGAATTGTGTTTCTATACTACCGCGTCTCTCGATGGAGGGTCGGTTGACTTGTTGAGAACTTACTTGGACGTGACCGGCAGTGACGGATAAATTCCAGATGCGTTCTGTTGATAGTGTTACTTTTATGTCGCTTTGGACATATCGACACGATCGCGTAGCGGGTATGCTTCACTTTGATTACCGCTTGTTGTCTTATTGTTTCCCTTTGGACATCTTGACACGATGCGTGCGTAGCGCGGGTATGCTTCCATTTGGAATCTTTGTCTTATTATTTCCCCTTTGGACCTCTTGACCGCGATGCGTGGCGCGGGTATGCTTCCATTTGGAATGTTGTCTTATTTGTTCCCTTTGGACATATCGACACGATCGTAGCGCGCAGGTATGCTCCCACTTGGATTGATGTCTTGTTGTTATCATATCATCATAGATTGCCGCGCGATGAGAAGGTACTCATGGCGAGGATTGATGTTGTGGGCGTGAGACCACGAATTGATATAAGCATTATGTGTGTATCTTGTAGTTTGGTTATCATACATCTCACCTTTTATAGACTATTATGATTTCATTCTGATATTTTCTGATTTCACATACTTGGTACTGTTATCGACCTCCGGGTTTGCGTTCATCTGCCGCGGTAAGTACATCTTTGTTGATCCCCGCGTTTAGGATCTCATTTCAAGTGTTTTGGGAAGCTCAGTTTGCGTGAGGCTTATCTTTGGTATGTTACCACAGTCGAGTGTAAGTTCTGCGTTCGGGGATATGGCGGGGCCACATCCCGTCATAGTTGTTGTATAAATCTTAGAGTGCATATGCTTGTTGTGGGCGAGTGTAAGGATTATGCTTATTCAAATGTTTATATATACATGTTGGAAGGCAAGCTTTGGTTGGCCTATTTGCTTTTATTTATCATGTCTCGTTTCATATTTATGCTTTATGTTCCGCTGATTTTCTCGATGTTGTATCACTAGGGTGCGGTAAGGCACCGATCCGGGCCGGTTGGGTCGTGACAAAAGTGGTATCGAGCGATTAATCCTCGGAAAGTGTCTGAGCAGTGTCTAGTAGAGTCTTGATTATCGGTGTGTTGTGCACCACATCTATAATCGAGGCTATAGGACATTTAGGATTGGTTTCCATTCTTCTCATTCCGAGATCGTGCCCTGAGGCGTGTGATAAGTTGGACCCCTCTGACGTATTCCTTTCCTTTACCAGTTATGCCTCCGCGTAAGGCAACCCAGGCCCAGATGGGCAAGGCAGTCGAAGGAGTTGTTAGTAGGATACTGAGTACGAGAGCGCGAGCGATCGATACACGAGCAGTGCTTAACGACGAGTTTTGCGACGCCGCCCGACCAATGAGTTTAGACGCAGCGGTGGCTGCCGAGACTACGCACGAGCCTCGGTCCGGCTGAGCGAGAGCGAATAAGATGGGTACAAGAGATGGCGATTCTGCGGCGAGTGGTCGTGGCAGATATGAGGATAAGTGGGCCGCAGCAGTTCCGTAGCACCATGGTTCACCTAGATCGAGATAGTTTGAGGCTACAGGACTTCTGAGATGTAGCCGCGAGTTCTACGGTCGAGGCACGAGGATGATCCGCGAGTTCATCCGGCGATTCGTGGATCGATGAGTGATCAAGGCTTCGGAGACCGAGTCGGTGGTCTAGGTTGCATCGCCGCGTGATACCCGATCGTTTGATCGTGGGAGGTCCCGGAGAGAATGCACTACCGGCTATTTGGGACGAGTTCGCAAGGGCATTTCTTGCACATTTCTTGCCTCGCAGATGAGGAGGGCTCGGAACAAATTTTTGGTGTTATGCGTAACTACCGTCTGGTTGAGTACTGATGTGAGTTCGACTCATTGGCGATGCGTCCTCGTTAGTAGCTAGTATGGAGGATCGAGTCCACCGATATGTTCTGAGGCTCGATGATTACCTAGCAGAGAGTTGTTGGTGTAGCTCTTGTAGAGCATGGACATTACGCATGCGAGCTTATGCACTTAGGTGAGGCGGAAAATCGACGGAATGACCAAAGTCGGCGAAGAGGCGAGCAGAGGTCCTTTGGTGATTTTCGAGGCGCGCCTCGACAATGAACTAGTTATGCGCCTCACTTGATCTGAGTGGTCTCTACAATCTTGAGCGTCGAGTTTTGGGGAGCGAGTCGTGGCTCCAAGGTTCGATTTTCGGGAGCGAGGGTGTTAATGTCACGACCCGTTCGGGGCCGTGGCCTGTGCCTTAAGGGCACCCAAGTAGTCATACATCAGAGTAATCGGAAATATAAAGCAAGACATGAAACAGATTTATAAAATGAGACACGCTTTATGTGAGAAAACATCGCCTTCAGCGTATATATATAAAATCATGGTTTAGCGATTACATCCACAATGCATAACATTGACTGACCTCTGAGAAATATACAACTATGGCGGGACAGGGCCCCGCCATACCACTATCGTACAAAACTATCTACAACAGGAGATCATACCAAAAGTAGAGCCTCGGAAGAGATGGAGCTCGACACCAACGTAGAGATCCTAAGAATGCGGATCTAGCACTGCTTGCCCTTACTGCGGCATGAACGCAGCCCCAGAAAGTCGGTCAACAGTACTAAGTATGCGAATCAAAATACTTAAATGAAAACATATCATTTTAAAACCAGTTTACAAATATGTGTGAAACAACCAAGGAAACCGCACGTAGTGCTACATCCAAAACAAGAGCAATAGGTAATAATAATAGGTCTTGTCTAGGCTGCGAATGATCGAAACAGGCCACTCGCTCATCATTCTCGCAAGCCTAATCCTGAACTCCGAGTCCGCATAGCCACTCGCGTGGGCCCGCATGAGGTATAACCCCGCATCGAGGGTAGCTACTCGGCGTAAATCGCCCCGACTCGCCGTCCGCATGCCACTGCATCGCGTGAGGGCATAACCCCGCATACTAACCTCGAACTCTCGTAGCTCGCATAGGCCCTGGACCCGCATGAGGTATTCTCGAATCATGGTCCTGCATCGCGAGTCTACCGCGTCGGAGGCGGCTTAACCCGTATCATCTCAAGAGGTGAGTGATAGTATACTAACATAACAACTTATCTTTAAACAACATAAGCACAACAAGGATACTCACCTATACAAGCGTACAAGATACTAACACACATAGCATCATATCATGTCTATTTATCAAACCATCTTTATTATTCTTTTCACAATACAAGTCCATTATAAACACATAGGCAAACTTGTTTCTTTTATAAATCTTAAGTGGTTATACTTACTTCCCATAAAAGTGGTATAACTCTTAAGCTTCGCTTTAAAACCAATTAGTTCTCTTCATTAATATGATTGATAGTCTTTTGAAATGTTTTGATTCTTTATTATTCGTGCTTAAGCGTGAGGCATTGCCGTAAGTATTATTCGAGCTTAAGCCGTGAGGCATTCCGTAAGTATTATTCGAGCTTAAGTCAAAGACATTGCCGTAGTTATATTGTAAAATATCATGCTTTAGGAAGAATCACATACCTTCCAGTGAAAACCACGCCAAGTTGAATATGTCACAGAGAGTCAGCCTATAATAGTCACAGATATCTATTAAAGACTACTCTGAAGGTCATTCTAAACAGGGGGTTCATAATTCTATGGTAAGTCGGGCAGCACTTCCCTACCCGGTGAGCTATATAAGTTCATCTGTGAAAACAGTCCTATGTAATCTGATTTGATTATTCTTTTAAACCCTTCTAAGTGATTAATACTTCAATTCTATTACGTGATATACTTCTAAGTATTTATACTTATCCTTATACTACAACAAAGATATATTTTCTAATTCAAAAGAGGTTAGGATTAGTTACCTCGGTAAGCCCAATAATATCCTAGAAAAAGTCGCGCCTGAGCAAGGTTTTGCTCCTAAGTTGTATGCTCCAAGAACCCTAGAAGTTCTTCACAACTTCTACTAAGTACTAAGGTATTTGGGCTAGGGTATTTTTGGCCTTATAACGATACACGAAGGTAACTTTTCTACCAAGGGAGGGGTAGATTTTTGGCTAGGGGGGGGCCTCGGCCAAACTACTAGGCTAGAGGGGGGGGGGGTATTCGGCCAAGGGCCTTCACAAGGGGAGGGGGAGGTGTTTTGGACGAGAAGACTACAAAGGGAGAGGAGAGGATTTTTCAAGACTTGGAAGATTTGTGGATGAAGAACTCTTCATCTCTAAGGGGGGTATTTATAGGTCAAGCCTTGGCCAACCAATGGCCAAGATGAAGACAAGTGCAAGGCAAGTGTAGGGTGAGGATTAACTAAACACAAATATCCTACCAACCCTTGACTTGTGCACAAGGCACAAAAAACGTGCCTTGGCTCTCCAATTTCGTCCATGGACGATTCAAGTCCATCAATGGGAGGGTGCCAAGTGTTGCCCTCCCGTTGGTCCAAAATGTTTCGTCACTCGGAAAAATCCGCAAAAATAAGAAATGGCATAGCCGGAATTTACTCTACGAAAGCTGTGGAAACGTTTCGTCGGAAAACGATTCTTTTAGTGAGTTGTGTACAAAATAAAACGTCCAAGGCTTATCTTTAAGGCAAGACTTTCGTACGTATTTCCTTACGTACATACTCTGGAAATACCGGGTATAACATTCTCCCCTCTTAGAAACATTCGTCGAATGTTCCTTCCCAAAGCGATTATCGAAGAAGCTTAAACAGGTGTAAATGCCACACACGACCACAGAGCAACACATAGGCAGAAACGATAACGAAAATTTACAAGTAGGAAAGTGAATTTACTCGAGGTGTGGGAATAGGTGAGGATACTTCCGCCTCATGTCCTCCTCGGCTTCCCATGTCATCTCTCCTCGAGCTCGTTCGCCACAAGACTTTGTGGAAGCCACGCCCTTCGTCCGCAGACGCTAACTCGACGATCGACTATCGCTATGGGAATCTCCTCATACGATAACCCTCACACTGGACATCGTCAATCGGTGCACCCTAGATGGATCCGATACATCTCCTCAAAGATAGATACATGAAACAGGATGCACCGCTGCCTCGGATCGGACGGCAGATCCAACTCGTAGGCAACCTTGCCTACCTGCGACAATCTGAAACGGCCCGATGTACTGGGCCGAGCCCCTTCTTCCCGAATCTCATCACACCCTTCACGGTGACACCTTTAGGAAAACCCAATCATGAACCTCGAACTCAAGATGTCGACGACGATGATCTGCATACGACTTCGCCGACTGAGTGTCGATAGCCGCTCTCGGATAAGTTTCACTTATCCATCGTCACTGTACCAAATCTGGTCCCACTAGCCGCCGCCCACATCGAACCAACCTATAGGCGATCTGCACTTCCTTCCATACAAGGCCTCATAAGGCGCCATCCGAATCTGGAGTGGTAGCTATTATTATATGCGAACTCAACTAGAGGCAAATGATCCTCCCAACTACCACTAAAGTCGAATACGGGCTCGCGGATATCCTCAAGAGTGCGGATAGTGCGCTCTGCTGTCCGTCTGCGTGGATGAAATGCGACTCGAGGCTCACTGCGCCCCTAAACCCCTCTGGAAGGACCTCCGAAGTTAGCCGTAACCGGGCTCTGCATGCGATATGATCAGTAGGGACTCATGCGATCGGCGATCTCTCGGATGTAAAGTCCGCATAATCCTCACTAGAAAAGTCGTCACGGGAAGAAAGTGGGCTGATTTCGCACCGTCGACGATAACCCATATAGAATCATGTCTCCTCCGAAAGCGAGGTAATCCCGTGATGAAGTCCATGTTGATTACCTCCCACTTCCGTGTCGGGATCTCAATGCGTCAGAACAAACCACCGGGCCTCGTGCTCTACCTTCACTGCGACAACACGCACCGAGCTACGAACTCGCAACGTCCCTCTTCAAGCCATCCCACCAATACACGGATCTAAGGTCGTGGTACATCTTGGTCGACCCGATGGATGGAGTAACGCGCTGTGTGCTTCCCCAAGAACTCACATTAAGTCCTGAAACATCCGAACACACAATCTGCCCTCAAACCTTAGCACCCCATCGGTGCTACCTCAGGACCCTTGCCCTCACGAAGAGTCGTATCACGATATCGAATCAAAGCCGATCCTCGAATTGCCTCTTCACCTCCTCGACGATGGAAGACTCGGCAACCTCACGAACTCTAACCCCACCGCTATCGAATCAATCAAGCGGACACCAAGGCTCGCTAACCGATGCAAATCACGAACCATGTCCCTCCTCTCTAGCTGCACATCCGATAGGCTCCCATCGACCTACGACTAAGGCATACGCCCAACGCGTTGGCCTTCCCGGTGGTATAGGATATCAACATCGTAATCCTTAAGCAACTCTAACCACCGTCTTCGCCGTAAGTTCGACTCCTCTGGTGAAGATATCTTGGAGGCTCTTGTGGTGCGTATAAATATCCACGTGAACCCCATACAAATAGTGCCTCCAGATCTTCAAAGCGTGAATCACTACGCCAACTCCAAATCATGGGTGGGGTAGTTCCTCCGTGTTTCTTCACCGCCGACGCATATGCTATAACCCCGCCATGCTGCATCAATACACATCCCAACCCGATGCACGACGTCACAATACGACATAACCATCCGACCCTCCGGAAGAGTAAGAACGGGCGGTCGTCGGCCTCTTTTCAAGAATCGAAACCCCGCCACAAGCATCAGTCCATCAAACTTGGCTGCCTTCCGAGTCGCCTAGTCAATGGTGCGAGATAGAAGCAAACTTCTCCACGAACCGCCGATAATAACTGCAAGGCCCGAAATCGCGAACCTCTGCCGGAGTAGTAGGTCTCGCCAAGTCTGATCGCCTCGATCTTGGCCGTATCAACTCGAATGCCATCACCGACAATATGCCCAAGAAACGCCATCAAGTCAACCAAAACTCACATTTGGAAAACTTGGCGTATAACCGCTGTCTCGAGAATCACAAGATAGCCTCAAATGCTCCGCGTGCTCTCGCCTGGCGAATAAACCAAGATATCATCAATGAACACTATCACAAACGTGTCCAAAAATGGTTTGAACACTCGGTTCATCAAATCCATGAATACACGAGCATTGGTCAACCAAAGACATGACTGAACTCATAATGCCCGTCGGGTCCGAATGCGATCCTGGGACATCCACCTCTCTCGACTACACTGATGATAGCGATCGCAGATCAATCTTGAGAAACATCTCGCACTCGCAATCGGTCGAACAAATCATCAATCACGGGAGGGTATCTCTTAATGGTCACCTTGTTCACCGCAGTAATCAACACACATGCGCAGGCCCCGTCCTTCTTCTTCACGAACAATAGGCGCCCTGGAGAAACACTGGGCCTAATGAAGCCCTTCTCTAGCAAATCCCTAGGTGATCCTTCACTCTCTCAACTCGACAGTGCCATTCGTATGGCGGAATGGAAATAAGCCGAGTATCGGCAATATGTCAATACAAAACTCAATCTCCTCTCGGGAGGATACCCGAGGTCATCCGGGAACACGTCGGGAACTCGCGTGACTACGGAATCGATCAAAATGCGTACCGCACCTCGATCAAACACCCGAACTAGATGGTAGATATACCCTTCTCGCACCATCTTCCTAGCCTCGAGGTAGAAATAAACCTACCCTCGGCGATACCGTGCTCCTCCCACTCAACAACCGGCTCCTCAGAAATGGAACTGCATTACTCTCTCTGCGGTCTACATTGGCATAGCAGAAGCTAGCCAATCCATCCCCATAATCACGTCGAAGTCAATCATCTCCAACTCTATCAAGTCGGCTGGTCCGACGATCAGAATGGTCACAGACAAGCCCTATATACCCGCCGAGCTACCACCGAATCACCATGGCGTAGCTACCTCGAAGGGTCTATGGACTCGTGCTCTATCTCTATCCTACTAGCAACAAGGGGAGATATATAGACGCAGTAGAACCCGGATCTATCAAGGCATAAACATCAAACCGAACCGATAAGGTACCGCGGCGACATCAGTGAGGCCTCACGATCCCGCTGGACAAAGCATAAATGCGGTTCAAGACCGCTAGAATCGGGACACGAGCCACGACCGCCGCGACTGGCCGACCTACGAGCACCCGCCTCGGGCGATAATCGTAGGAGATGATGAAGCCGCCACGTAACTCGGCGTGGGCCCTACCACCGCCACGCTTCGCCGGACGATCCGCAAAGTGACCTGCCGCCACAATCGTAACAAGATCCATAAGTAGTACCACACTTCCGTAATGGGATCTACCGTCGGCCACACTGGGGTGGTCCCGATCGCCGATCACTTCGCTACTCTGGGCGTGCAAGCCTGGGGCCCGGCCCGCCAAAACTCGGGCCGGGCTGAGGGCGGTGCAGAGTGCTCGAGCTGGCCGCGTGGTGCGATCTAGATCGCCGAGGCCGCCACCACGATAACCACCGAAGACCCTCCCGCCCCGCCTTCTTCTCGCCCTGTCGCCCACTCGTCGACCTCTGCGCCTCGCATCCAAGGGCGTGAGCTGCATGCGGGTAATGTCCATACCCGGTGGAGAGAAACCCCGCACATGACTCGCCATATAGTCGTCTAGCGGTGACATAGCGGTGCACCCTATCCTCCATATCTGCTACAATCTTTGGGACATATCGAGCCAAAGAATCAAACTCGACATTGTACTCCCGGCGGCCCTCTCGCCTCCAGTAAAAATCTATCACCACGCCTCTCATCCGTGGAGGCAAAAAGTGAGTGAGGAAAGCCTCGAGAACTCATCCCAGTAAATGGGGCGCGTGCTCTCCCGATAACTCCCGTGAATCAAACCAATCGATCGGTATCACGCACCTATGTGAACCAAAGATCACGGACTCGGTCTCCGACGCCCGATCACTCTCAAAATCCTCAAGTGACGGATGAACTCCTGCGGATCATCCTCGGCCTCGACCCATAAAACTCCGTGCGGCTACAACTCGAAGTCTCGTAGCCTCAAACTCTCTCGCCTCGGGTGTACCACGGTGCGATCGAGCCGAGCTGAACTGAACCGCCGCATCCAATCTCTCGTGACGGGCCACAACTTTAGCAAAGTGGGCCATCTCCTTGTAGCCTAACTCTCCGCCTGCCGTGGGGACAGAGGTGTGGGTACCGTGGTCTCGCTGGGCTGGCGGCGTCATAGAACTCGCCGTCTGGTATAGATCGGGCACGAGCCCTCGTGACTGGGTGTCTCGCTAGCGACTCCTACGCTTTGCCCTTCGCCCGGGTTGCCTTACGTGGAGGCATAATCACAGAAAGGAATACGTTAGAGGGTCCAACCTATAACATGGCTCTAAAGCACGATCTCGGAATGAGAAGAATGGAAACCAATCCTAAATATCCTATAGCCTCACGACATTGGTGTGGTGCACAACACACCGATAATCAAGACTCTACTAGATACGATGCGTAGACACTTTCCGAGGATTAATCGCTCGATACCACTTTTGTCACGACTGCCGTTCGGGGCCGTGGTCGTGCCTTACCGGGCACCCAAGTAGTCATACATCGAGTAATCGGAAATATAAAGCAAGACATGAAACAGTTTATAAAATGAGACACGATTTATGTGAGAAAACATCGCCTTCACGTATATATATAAAATCATGGTTTATGATTACATCCGACAACGCATAACATGACTACAGACCTCTAAGGAAATATACAACTATGGCGGACGGGGCCCCGCCATACCTCGATCAGACAAAACTATCTACAACAGGAGATCATACCAAAAGTAGAGCCTCGGAAGAGATGGAGCTCCCGACACCAACGTAGATCCTAAGAATGCGGATCTAGCACCGCTGCCCTTACTGCGGCATGAACGCAGCCCCAAGGAGGTCAAGCAACAGTACTAAGTATGCGAAATCAGAAATACTTAAATGAAAACATATCATTTTAAAACCGGTTTACAAATATGTGTGAAACAACCAAGAAACCGCACGTAGTGCCACATCACAAACAAGAGCAACAATAGGTAATCGTAATAGGTCTTGTCTAGGCCGCGAATGATCGAAACAGGCCACTCGCCCCATCATCATTCCGCAAGCCTAATCTGAACTCGAGTCCGCATAGGCCACTCACGGGCCCGCATGAGGTATAACCCCGCATCGAGGTGCTACTCCTCGGCATCGTCCCGACTCGCGCGCATGGCCACAGACCGCATGAGGCATAACCCCGCATACTAACTCGAACTCTCGTAGCTCCGCATAGGCCCCGGACCCGCATGAGGTATTCTCGAATCATGGTCCTGCATCGCCTGAGTCTACCCGCGTCGGAGGGCGACTTAACCCCTATCATCTCAAGAGGTGAGTGATAGTATACTAACATAACAACTTATCTTTAAACAACATAAGCACAACAAGGATACTCACCTATACAAGCGTTACAAGATACTAACACACATAGCATCATATCATGTCTATTTATCAAACCATCTTTATTATTCTTTCACAATACAAGTCCGTTATAAACACATAGGCAAACTTGTTTCTTTTATAAATCTTAAGTGGTTATACTTACTTCCCATAAAGTGGTATAACTCTTAAGCTTCGCTTTAAAACCAATTAGTTCTCTTCATAATATGATTCAGTAGTCTTTGAAATGTTTTCGCTTCTTTATTATTCAGCTTAAGCGTGAGGCATTGCGTAAGTATTATTCGAGCTTAAGCCGTGAGGCATTGCCGTAAGTATTATTCAGGCTTAAGTCAAAGACATTGCAGTAGTTATATTGTAAAATATCATGCTTTAGGAAGAATCACATACCTTCTCAGCGAAAACCACCTGCCAAGTTGAATATGTCGCGCGCAGAGAGTCAGCCTATAATAGTCACAGATATCCATTAAAGACTACTCTGAAGGTCATTCTAAACAGGGGTTTCATAATTCTAAGGTAAGTCGGGCAGACTTCCTACCCGTGAGCTATATAAGTCTCATCAGAAAATAGTCTATGTAAGACAAATTTGATTATTCTTCTTTTAAACCCTTCTAAGTGATTAATACTTCAATTCTATTCTGTGATATACTTCTAAGTATTTATACTTATCCTTATACTACAACAGTATATATTTTCTAATTCAAAAGAGGGGGAGGTGTTTTTGGACGAGAAGACTACAAAGGGAGAGGAGAGGATTTTTCAAGACTTGGAAGATTTGTGGATGAAGAACTCTTCATCTCTAAGGGGGTATTTATAGGTCAAGCCTTGGCCAACCAATGGCCAAGATGAAGACAAGTGCAAGGCAAGTGTAGGGTGAGGATTAACTAAACACAAATATCCTACCAACCCTTGACTTGTGCACAAGACACAAAAAACGTGCCTTGGCTCTCCAATTTCGTCCATGGACGATTCAAGTCCATCAATGGGAGGGTGCCAAGTGTTGCCCTCCCGTTGGTCCAAAATGTTTCGTCACTCGGAAAAATCCGCAAAAATAAGAAATGGCATAGCCGGAATTTACTCTACGAAAGTTGTGGAAACGTTTCGTCGGAAAACGATTCTTTTAGTGAGTTGTGTACAAAATAAAACGTCCAAGGCTTATCTTTAAGGCAAGACTTTTCACGTATTTCACGTGCATACTGGAAATACCGGTATAATAGCTTAACCGGTGAAGCCACCCATACCTCGTTGTGACTGGCGGGTAGACTCCACAAGAGGAGTGTCGTGCTAGTCCTGAGTTTGTTTTACATGCGACAGGCCATTTTGGGAGAAACTGTCCGACTGTGGGTAGCGCTGGTAGGATAGCAGACTACGGATCTGTTGCGGGTTCTTCACCTTCCATAGTCGAGCAGATGTTCATACACCGGCGGGCCACGGTAAGAGGTCGCGGTGGAAGTTCCCGATTTTAGCGGTCCTCAATCGCCTATTTTCGTGTATATCCTTAACCTCTAGAGTTTTGTATGTATTGATGATGTGATGATGTGTTAAGTGTTATGATCGGATAACTTTGTGCTAAAACGTGATGTAGAACCTGGTTGTGAGAAGGGTAAGCTTGAGGGTGAGAAAATGATGAACCTTAGAATATTACAGTTGAGACCTTAGATGTAAGGCCGTCTTGAGTACCAGATTTTGCAAGTGATCCTTGTCGGAGTGCATTTTTATGCCTAGAACGTTTTATGTGATAAAGTCCCTGGGTAGTGTGCAATGGAAGTGGTAGCTTTCATGACCTGTAGAGGTAAGATTGTTCCGGATCGGGGAACAAGAGCGTGATGCGTTAAGTGGGTCGGTCAGCCATGTTGAGGGCCAACCCGCGGCCTGTTTCGATGTGGGGTCAGCTCTGGGTGATCCCGCCAGGTGGTAAGGTCACGAGGGTGCTAGGCCTAAGTTTAGATGACCATCGTATGAGTTTGTGGATATGTTCGACCAGAATCGGTTCGTGAAGGCCGGGAATGGCCTTAGAGGAAATAAAGCTAGTAAGATGACTAAATTTGGAGGTTGTGACTCCAAAGTATTGGAAAGCAAGCAATGATCAAGTATGGTGCGTTTACTAGAAGAGTTCAAGTGTTCGAGGAGGCACGACGAGTAAGAAAGGAAGAGAACGTGTGTTAGTTCGTGGCGTGGCGTTGGCAACTTGTTGAAGATCTTCAGTAATCCACCTTGAGAAGGAACATTCGACGAATGTTTCTAAGGAGGAGAATGTTATACCCTCGTATTTCCGTGAGTATGTGCGTGAGGCGTCGATAAATTTTGCCTTAAGAATTGACAAGTTTCAAATTTGTACACAAGTGCCAAAAGAGTCGTTTTTAAACGTTTCCACACTTTCGTAGGGAAAATTCGCTATGTCATTAATAATTTTTGCGGATTTTTCCGAGAGAAAACATTTTGGACCAACGAGAGGACAAGTGTCACCTCCCATTGGAAGCAAGTGGACGGCAAGCTTGACCATTGGCACGTTTTTGGTGTTGAAATTTTGGTCAAGGGTTAGGTAGGATATTTTGTGTAGATGGATAAGGTAGCACATGGCTAAATCTTGGCCTTACACTTTCTATGCACTTGTCTTCATCTTGGCCATTGGTTGGCCTTCACTTGACCTATAAATACCTCTCTAGTTGAAGACATTCTTCATCTAAAACTTGAGCAATCTATCTAAGTCTCAAAATACTCCCTCCCACTTGTTTGCTTCGTCCAAAACCCTCCCCTCCCTTGAGAAGCTTTGGCAGGGCCTCCTCCCCTTTCAGAGGCTTGGCCGTGGGGTACACCCCCCCCCCTAGCCTAGTTGTTTTCGTATAATACCCATTTTTGTGGTATAGAAATACTCTCCTAGTATTGTTATAATGCCCAAATACTTTAGCCCATATACCTTGTAGTACTTTCCAAAGTACCCTTTTTATACAAAAGCCCAGAAAATACTATTATACTTCCTCTTAGCCTCTAAACGAAACCCTAAGGAAATCTTCATTGTTAGTTGAAGTATTTAAGTAGAAGTTGGTTAGAACTTCTAGGGGTTGGTTGGAGCGGGTTGGAGCGCGCGGAGTAGGAGCTAAACCTTGCTCAGGATCGACATATAAACTCGGATAATTTTGGGCTTATCGAGGTAAACACTCTTGACCTTCTATGGTAATTGGAAATTACATGTTGTAGGAATATATAGTTGAAGTATACTATATATAGAACTGAACATTATAATTGTGCGGCAATGTCTTTTGACTTAAGCCTGAATAATACTTACGGCAATGTCTTGCGACTTAAGCCTGAATTTTAAGAAGTGAATCAATCAGTAATTACATAGACCGTATTCTGATGAGTTTGTGTAGTATCGTGAGTTGAATTGTACACGTCCGTTAGGCGTGCAAACCCCCGTTGGCTTGGTGGCCTACTCGATAGAGGAGGAGATTTACGCTGTCATGTGGGGAGGTCTTTGTCAATTTTCTCAGAAGATATTCTACATTGAGATCTAAGATGTTAATAGGCGCCGTGGGGCCTCTATAGGTTGAAATACTACGTGTGGCGTGGTCTGCTTGGCTTAAGGTGTAGCCGACGGTTTGAGGTACTTGGAGCGCTTTGCTTTTAGTCGGAATCGTCGCAGGTATGTGAACCTCTTCTTATCTGTTCTAGCATGATATGTGTATAACTATGTAGTATGGTAGACGCATACGTGTTAAATGTATTTGATTGTTTTTAAACATAAAGTGTTATAATGACTCTATGTAAATGAGAAATGCTTTGTGGTTTCTTTTTAAAAGGATAACTGATTTGACTTATAACCGACTTGATGTGTGATAATAAAGAACCTCGAAGTATTCTAAAAGATTAAGAAACCTTTTTGGAAGAAGTGTATACTTGGTTTGAAAACATAAGAGTTATACCAGCTTTATGAGAAGTTAGGTGTAACGTCTTAAGAGCGATAAAAAGAATGGTTTAATGGTTTAGAAGTTAAGAGACTTATTCTTAAAAGATAAGAGACTTGACTTAATATGGATGTTTGTGTGAAACCTCATTCGTGAGTAATGAGTACTTGGTTTTTGAAAAGAATAATGTTTTACTGATTTCGAAATCGGTGTACCGACAAACCACTGCAGCGTTAATAAAGGAAAATGTATTGAATAATTAAGTATTATTAAAACCAGTAGAAACCTCCATCTGCATAGAAGCTAAGATGAGACAAAATGATATTACATTTCCTAGATCATGGCTGTTTTCTGTAAGATATTCTATAAGATATTCTACATTGAGATCTAAGATGTTAATAGGCGCCTTGTGGCCTCTATAGGTTGAAATACTACGTGTGGCGTGGTCTGCTTGGCTTAAGGTGTAGCCGACGGTTTGAGGTACTTGGAGCGCTTTTCTTTTAGTCGGTAATCGTCGCGAGGTATGTGAACCTCTTCTTATCTGTTCTAGCATGATATGTGTATAACTATGTAGTATGGTAGACGTACATGTGTTAAATGTATTTGATTGTTTTTAAACATAAAGTGTTATAACAGCTCTATGTAAATGAGAAATGCTTTGTGGTTTCTTTTTAAAAGGATAACTGATTTGACTTATAACCGACTTGATGTGTGATAATAAAGAACCTCGAAGTATTCTAAAAGATTAAGAAACCTTTTTGGAAGAAGTGTATACTTGGTTTGAAAACATAAGAGTTATACCAGCTTTATGAGAAGTTAGGTGTAACGTCTTAAGAGCGATAAAAAGAATGGTTTAATGGTTTAGAAGTTAAGAGACTTATTCTTAAAAGATAAGAGACTTGACTTAATATGGATGTTTGTGTGAAACCTCATTCGTGAGTAATGAGTACTTGGTTTTTGAAAAGAATAATGTTTTACTGATTTCGGAAATCAGAATGTGTCAAACAAACCACCGCAGCGTTAATAAAGGAAAATGTATTGAATAATTAAGTATTATTAAAACCAAGAAAACCTCCATCCGCATAAGCTAAGATGAGACAAAATGATATTACATTTCCTAGATCATGGCTGTTTTAATAAGATTGATTATGAACAAGAAAAACCTACTCACATATAAGACATATGTTTCTCAAATTGTTTAAAAGAGATTAAGGCATTGAACTATGAAACTTTTCAAAAAGAGACTTGTGTAATTGAAATTAGGCAAACTGGAACTTTAGGGAAAAGAAAGACATTGTGTTATCTTAAAATGGTTTAAAACATAAGGTGTTATAACAGCTTTATGGGAAGTTGGTTATAACGACCTTATGAAAACAAAAGAAAGGTTTTATCATCGGTTTTAATGTGGTAACTTGACTTTAAAAAGAGAAGTGTTTTGGTCAAAAAAGAAAGCATGGTGTTGCCTTAATCTGGTTTTAAAAAAAAAGAAAGAATGGAAGTTGTTTTGGTTTACTTAAAAGATATAAGTCACTCTATTTTTTTATACTACGGGTATCGGGTGACTTTTATAAAAGGAATAGATCTCTTTAAAAGGAATTTAACGTACGTAGTACTTTAGGGTTAAAACCCGCTTGGGCATAAAATGAAAGTACTTGAGTTGTAGAAACTTGCCTATGCTTGTTGTGGTGAAACTTGCCTATGCTTGTTGTTGTGAAACTTGCCTATGCTTGTTGTTGTGAAACTTGCCTATGCTTGTTGTGAAAACTTGCCTACGCTTGTTGTGATAGCCTTTGTTGTGCAAGAATTGTGTTTCTATACTACCGCGTCTCGATGGAGGGTCGGTTGACTTGTTGAGAACTTACTGGGCGTGGCCGCAAAGTGACGGATAAATTCCACGCACGCCTCGCTGATAGTGTTACTTTTGTAATCGCTGGACATACCGACACGACGCGTGGCGCACGGTATGCTTCCACTTTGATTACGCTGTTGTCTTATTGTTTCCTTTGGACATACCGACACGATGCGTAGCGCATCGCATGCTTCCATTTGGAATGCCGTCTTATTATTTCCCTTCGACTCATCGACACGACGCGTAGCGCGCGGGTATGCTTCCATTTGGAATGTTGTCTTATTTGTTCCTTTGGACATATCGACACGATGCGTAGCGCACGTATGCTCCCACTTGGATTGATGTCTTGTTGTTATCATATCATGATCACGCAGCCGGCGGAAGCGTACTCCACGCGTGATTGATGTTGGCGTGAGACCGAATTGATATAATCAAGTATGTGTATCGTAGTTTGGTTATCATACCGCCTCTCGCTTTATAGACTATTATGATTTCATTTACGTATTTTACGCCACATACTTGGTACCATTGTATCGACCTCCTTCTGGGCCGCGTTCATGCCGCAGAAGTACATCGTCCGCCGATCCCCGCGTTTAGGATCTCATTTCGCTTTTGGGAAGCTCCGCTTCGTCGGAGGCTTATCTTTCGTATGTTACCCGAGTCCGTAAGTTGTTGTACGTTCGGGGATATGGCGGGCCCCGCCCGCCGTCATAGTTGTCAGATAAATCTTAGAGGTGCAGTAATCGCTGTGGCGGTGTAAGGATTGTAAATCGCTCAAATGTTTATATATATACGCTGGAAGGCAAATCGCTTTGGTTGGCCTATTTGCTTTTATTTATCATGTCTCTCGCTTCATATTTATGCTTTATGTTCCGCTGATTTTCTCGATGTTGTATCACTAGGGTGCCCGGTAAGGCACCACGCGCCCCGGTTCGGTCGTGACAAAAGTGGTATCGTGAGCGCTTAATCCTCGGAAAGTGTCTCAGCATCGTGTCTAGTAGAGTCTTGATTATCGTGTGTTGTGCACCACATCTATAATCGTGAGGCTATAGGACATTTAGGATTGGTGTCCATTCTTCTCATTCCGAGATCGTGCCACTGAGCCGTGTGATAAGTTGGACCCTCCGACGTATTCCTTTCCTTTACCGCTATGCCTCCGTAGGCAACCTGTGCCCGATGGCAAGGCGGGCGAGTCGTTAGTAGGATACGAGGAGCAGGGCGCAGTCCCGGCCAAGATTGAGACAGCTTCCGACGACGAAGTTTCGCGACGCCAAAGACCAAAGAGAGTTTAGAGCCGCAGCAGTTGGTCGCCGAGACTACAAGACTGAGCCTCCGGCCCCACACCGAGCAGATAAGATGGGGTACAAGGAGATGGCCCGCCATCGCCGTGGTCGTGGCCGATATGAGGATAGCCGGACGCAGCAGCCCAAAGAGCACCAGTGGTTCACCCTAGATCGGATAGTTTGAGGCTACTGTGACTTCCGAGACGTAGCCCGCCAGAGTTCTACTGGTCGAGGCACGAGGATGATCCACAGGAGTTCATCCGAGCGATGCAATGATCACGAGAGTGATCAAGGCTTCGAGACCGAGTCGGTGGTCCTAGGTTCGCATCGGCCGCGTGATACCGCAGCCGATCGTTTGATTCGCGGAGCTGTCCCGGGAGAGAATGCACTACCGCCTATTTGGGACGAGTTCGCGCGGCATTTTTGCACATTTCTTGCCTCCACGTATGGCGAGGGCTCGCCGACAAATTTTTGGTGTTGCGCAACGCCGACGTTCGGGAGTACAATGTGAGTTCGACTCATCGCCCTGACGCCCCCGCGTTAGTAGCTAGTATGGAGGATCGAGTCCACCGACATGTTACAGGCTCGATGATTACCTAGCAGAGTTGTTCGTGTAGCTCTTCACCGCATGGACATTGCCGCACGCAGCTTATGCACTGAGGCGAGAGCGAGAAATCGACGGAATGACCAAAGTCGCCAGAGGGCCGAATCGCAGGTCCTTTGGTGATTTTCGAGGCGCACCGCCTCGGAATGCACTAGTTATGCGCCTCGCCAAGATGAGTGGTCCTCTACAATCTTCAGAGCGTCCAGAGTTTTCAGGAGCAGGTCAGGGCTCCAAGGGTTCAGATTTTCGGGAGAGCAGGGGTGTTAACCAGCTGAAGCCACCCATACCTCGTTGTGACCGCTGTGGTAGACTCCACAGTGGGGAGTGTCGTGCTAGTCCGGGAGTTTGTTTTACATGCGGCCAGCAGGGCCATTTTGGGAGAAACTGTCCGACCAGGGGTAGCGCTGGTAGGATAGCACGCCTACGGATCTGCGGGTTCTTCACCTTCCATAGTCGCAGATGTTCATACACCGGAGCCACGTAGGTCGCGGTGGAAGTTCCCGCTTTAGCGGTCCTCTGAATCGCCTATTTTCAGGTATATCCTTAACCCTCTAGAGTTTTGTATGTATTGATGATGTGATGATGTGTTTAGTGTTATGTTCGGATAACTTTGTGTTAAAACGTGATGTAGAACCTGGTTGTGAGAAGGGTAAGCTTGAGGGTGAGAAAATGATGAACCTTAGAGTATTACAGTTGAGACCTTAGATGTAAGGCCGTCTTGAGTACCAGATTTTGCAAGTGATCCTTGTCGGAGTGCATTTTTATGCCTAGAACGTTTTGTGTGATAAAGTCCCTGGGTAGTGTGCAGTGGAAGTGGTAGCTTTCATGACCTGTAGAGGTAAGATTGTTCCGGATCGGGGAACAAGAGCGTGATGCGTTAAGTGGGTCGGGGTCGGCCACGTTGAGGCCAACCCGCGGCCTGTTTCGAGGTGGGGTCAGCTCTGGGTGATCCCGCCAGGTGGTAAGGTCACGAGGGTGCTAGGCCCAAGTTTAGATGACCATCGTATGAGTTTGTGGATATGTTCGACCAGAATCGGTTCGTGAAGGCCGGGAATGGCCTTAGAGGAAATAAAGCTAGTAAGATGACCAAGTTGGAGGTTGTGACTCCAAAGTATTGGAAATCAAGCAATGATCAAGTATGGTGCGTTTACTAGAAGAGTTCAAGTGTTCGGCGAGGCACGACGAGTAAGAAAGGAAGAGAACGTGTGTTAGTTCGTGGCCAGGCGTGGCGTTGGCAACTTGTTAGAAGATCTTCTTCGTAATCCACCTTGAGAAGGAACATTCGGGACGAATGTTTCTAAGGAGGGGAGAATGTTATACCCCGTATTTCCAGAGTATGTACGTGAGGGCGTACGTATTAAATTTTTGCCTTAAGAATTGACAAGTTTCGAAATTTGTACACAAGTGCCAAAAAGAGTCGTTTTTCGACGAAACGTTTCCACAGCTTTCGTAGGGAAAATTCCGGCTATGTCATTAATAATTTTTGCGGATTTTTCCGAGAGACGAAACATTTTGGACCAACGGGAGGGGGACAAGTGTCACCCTCCCATTGGAAGCAAGTGGACGACAAGCTTGACCATTGGCACGTTTTTGGTGTTGAAATTTTGGTCAAGGGTTAGGTAGGATATTTTGTGTAGATGGATAAGGTAGCACATGGCTAAATCTTGGCCTTACACTTGCTATGCACTTGTCTTCATCTTGGCCATTGGTTGGCCTTCACTTGACCTATAAATACCTCTCTAGTTGAAGACATTCTTCATCCAAAACTTGAGCAATCTATCTAAGTCTCAAAATACTCCCTCCCACTTGTTTGCTTCGTCCAAAGCCCCTCCCCCCTCCCTTGAGAAGCTTTGGCGGAGGCCTCCCTCCCCTCAGAGGCTCGCCGTGGGTACACCCCCGAGCCTAGTTGTTGTCGGATAATACCCATTTTTGTGGTATCGACATACTCTCCTAGTATTGTTATAATGCCCAAATACTTTAGCCCATATACCTTGTAGTACTTGCCAAAGTACCCTTTTATACAAAAGCCCTAAAATACTATTATACTTCCTCTTAGCCTCTAAACGAAACCCAAGGAAATCTTCATTGTTAGTTGAAGTATTTAAGTAGAAGTTGGTTAGAACTTCTAGGGTTGGTTGGAGCGGGTTGGAGCATGAGTAGGAGCTAAACCTTGCTCGGGATCGACATATAAACTCGGATAACTTTTGGCTTATCGAGGTAAACACTCTTGACCTTCTATGGTAATTGGAAATTACATGTTGTAGGAATATATAGTTGAAGTATACTATATATAGAACTGAACATTATAATTGTGCGGCAATGTCTTTTGACTTAAGCTCGAATAATACTTACGCAATGTCTTGCGACTTAAGCCCAATTTTAAGAAACCGAATCTGTAATTACATAGATCAGACAAAGAGGCTGTAGTATTACTATGAAGTTGAATTGTACACGTCCGTTAGGCGTGAAACCCCCGGTTGGCTTGGTGGCCGCCTCGATAGAGGAGAGATTTACGCTGTTATGTGGGGAGGTGCCGAATTTTCTCGTAAGATATTCTACATTGAGATCTAAGATGTTAATAGCGCCTGCGCCTCTATAGGTTGAAATACTACGTGTGGCGTGGTCCGCTTGGCTTAAGGTGTAGCCGACGGTTTGAGGTACTGAGCGCTTTGCTTTTAGTCCAGAATCGTCGCGAGGTATGTGAACCTCTTCTTATCTTTCTAGCATGATATGTGTATAACTATGTAGTATGGTAGACGCATACGTGTTAAATGTATTTGATTGTTTTTAAACATAAAGTGTTATAACAGCTCTATGTAAATGAGAAATGCTTTGTGGTTTCTTTTTAAAAGGATAACTGATTTGACGTATAACCGACTTGATGTGTGATAATAAAGAACCTCGAAGTATTCTAAAAGATTAAGAAACCTTTTGGAAGAAGTGTATACTTGGTTTGAAAACATAAGAGTTATACCACTTTATGAGAAGTTAGGTGTAACGCCTAAGAGCGATAAAAGAATGGTTTAATGGTTTAGAAGTTAAGAGACTTATTCTTAAAAGATAAAGAGACTTGACTTAATATGGATGTTTGTGTGAAACCTCATTCGTGAGTAATGAGTACTTGGTTTTGAAAAGAATAATGTTTTACCGATTTCGAAATCGAATGTGTAGCAAAACCATCGCAGCGTTAATAAAGGAAAATGTATTGAATAATTAAGTATTATTAAAACCAAGAGAAACCTCCATCCGCATGTAAGCTAAGATGAGACAAAATGATATTACATTTTCTAGATCATGGCTGCTTAATAAGATTGATTATGAACAAGAATAACCTATTCACTATGGCATATGTTACTCAATTGTTTTAAAAGAGATTAAGGCATTGAACTATGAAACTTTTCAAAAGAGACTTGTAATGAAATTAGGCAAACCGGAACTTTAGGGAAAAGAAAGACATTGTGTTATCTTAAAATGGTTTAAAACATAAGGTGTTATAATGACTTTATGGGAAGTTGGTTATAACGACCTTATGAAAACAAAAGAAAGGTTTTATCATCGGTTTTAATGTGGTAACTTGACTTTAAAAAGAGAAGTGTTTTGGTCAAAAAAGAAAGCATGGTGTTGCCTTAATCTGGTTTTAAAAAAAAAGAAAGAATGGAAGTTGTTTTGGTTTACTTAAAAGATATAAGTCACTCTATTTTATACTACGGGTATCGGGTGACTTTTATAAAAGGAATAGATCTCTTTAAAAGGAATTTAACGTACGTAGTACTTTAGGGTTAAAACCCGGGCTTGGGCATAAAATGAAAGTACTTCGAGTTGTGTAGAAACTTGCCTATGCTTGTTGTGGTGAAACTTGCCTATGCTTGTTGTTGTGAAACTTGCCTATGCTTGTTGTTGTGAAACTTGCCTATGCTTGTTGTTGTGAAAACTTGCCTATGCTTGTTGTGATAGCCTTTGTTGTGCAAGAATTGTGTTTCTATACTACCGCGTCTCTCGATGGAGGGTCGGTTGACTTGTTGAGAACTTACTTGGACGTGGCCGTGAGCGACGATAAATTCCACGCACGCTCTCGTTGATAGTGTTACTTTTGTAATCGCTTTGGACATACCGACACGATCGCGTGGCGCACGTATGCTTCCACTTTGATTACCGCCTTGTTGTCTTATTGTTTCCTTGGACATACCGACACGATGCGTGGCGCATCGCATGCTTCCATTTGGAATGTTGTCTTATTATTTCCTCGACTCATCGACACGACGCGTAGCGCACGTATGCTTCCATTTGGAATGTTGTCTTATTTGTTCCTTTCGACATACCGACACGATGCGTAGCGCACGTATGCTCCCACTTGGATTGTTGTCTTGTTGTTATCATATCATAGATTACGCGGTGAGGAAGGTACTCCAGGCGGGATTGATGTTGTGGGCGTGAGACCAATTGATATAATCAAGCATGTGTGTATCGTAGTTTGGTTATCATACCGCCTCCGCTTTTATAGACTATTATGATTTCATTTACGTGATTTTACGCTTCACATACTTGGTACTGTTGATCGACTCATTCGGGGCTGCGTTCATGCCGCAGTGAAGTACATCTACCGCCGATCCGCGCTAGGATCTCATTTCAGTTGGGAAGCTCCGTTTCGCCGGAGGCTTATCTTTGGTATGTTACCCCCGAGTCCGTAAGTTCTTGACGCTCGTGGTATGGCGGCCCCGTCCCGCCATAGTTGTTGTATAAATCTTAGAGGTGCAGTAGACCGCCACAAGCGTGGTGTAAGGATTGTAAATCGCTCAAATGTTTATATATACGCTGGAAGGCAACCGCTTTGGTCGCCTATTTGCTTTTATTTATCATGTCTCTCGTTTCATATTTATGCTTTATGTTCCGCTGATTTTCTCTGATGTTGTATCACTAGGGTGCCCGGTAAGGCACGATCACGGCCCCGTTCGGTCGTGACAACCCCGCCCCGCCCTTCTGGCCGCCTGAGTCAATCTGGTCCTCCCTCTCTCTATCCTCTATCCCCTGCGCATAGGCCTGCATCCTGGCAATGTCCATACCGGGCTGAAGAGCCACCCCCAAGCAGGCAGTAATCATATGACGGTCTAGCCCCATCACATAACGATGAACTCTATCCGCCATGTCAGCTACAATGGTGTGCGCATGCCTGGCCAAGGAGTCAAACTCCAGGCTATACTCCCTGATAGTCCTCTCATTCTGCCTCAAGGTCAAGAATCTATCTACACGGGCTCTCCTCATCTCAGGAGGCAAAAAGTGATCCATGAAGGCCTCTGTGAACTCCTCCCAAACAGCTGGAAGAGTATCCTCACCTCTCGATAGCTCCCAGGACTCAAACCAGTTCAACGCAATATCGCAGAACCCGGTAGAGGCTAGAATAACGAACTCTCTCAAGCTCTAAGAACTCGCATAGTCCGTAGAGGCCGAATGAACTCACGCGATCCTCCTCAGACCTCGAACCAGAAAACTCGGGCGGATGACAACCCAGAAAATCCCGAATCCGCAAACTGTCGGCTCTAGGGTTAATGCCGCTCGCCCTTCTGCCTGCTCGCTACTATATCGTCAATAACCGACCGCTCCCCATAGTCTCTATACTCGATCCCGATCGCTGGATCGAGGCTCGCACGGAACCTGCGGAGCTCCGCCGCTCGGCTCCTCTAATCTGCCGCGTGGCTGAACTCGCGACCACTTACTACCTCGTGCATAGTCAGGCTCGAGTCAGAATTCCTCTGAGTTCGACTAGCGCCTCGCCGCTCTTGCCCTTCTCGGGCCTGAGTCGCCATGAGGCATATGTCACGACCCGATCCCGGGCCCGTGACTGGTGCCTTACCCCGGGCACCCTAGTGATACAACATCAGAGAAAATCAGTGGAAATAAAAACTTAAACATGAAACAAGAGATATGATAATAAAACAGGCCAACCAAATGGTTACCTTCGCATATATATAACTAAAAACTTGAGCGATTACATCCTTACAAACCCCGCCCACAACAAGACTACGGACCTAAGAGTTTTTATACAACATGGCGACAGGCTCGCCATACCCCGAATGTACAAGTACCTACAAAGTGATGGGGACTATACGAAAGATAAGCCTCCGAGAAACGGAGCTTCCCAACGAATCTGCGATCCTATGAGCGAGGATCAACAATCGTGTACCTACCGCGGCATGAACGCAGCCCCGGAGGTCGACAACGGTACCAAGTATGTGAAATCAAAATATCAAATGAAATCATAGTAGTCTATATAAAGCGGAGACATGTATGATAACCAAACTACAATCTGATAAATAAGCAAATATGTCAAGTCGTGACTCACGCCTCAAAGTCATCACTCAAATATAACTATGGGTCTCACGCCACAACATCAATCATGCGTGGAATACCTTTCCTCATCGCCATGCTATGATATAATAACACCAAGGAGTACACATAAACACCGTGTCCCACGAGTCATAAAACCGTCACGGCAAATACGGCTAACTACTGGATACCAAAGCCGCATCATCAATCGACCGGCAAGTCGAAGCCAACTACGGATACCAAAGCCGTACTAACAATACTATACAACCAAACCACGAAGGCGATACGGCAAGTCGAAAGCCAACTACGGATACCAAAGCCGTATCACGAATGACCGGGCAAGTACGAGGCTAACTACGGATACCAAGGCCGTATCACGAGACTTCGCCACTAAACTGAACGGGGCAAGTACGAAGGCTAACTCCCAGATACCAAAGCCGAATAAGCCACGACTTCGGGGCCAGTACGAGAGCCAACTACCAGATACCCAAGCCGAATCGGTATAACCTCGCGGAGAGCTAGTCCATGGAATAACACTATCAGCGAAGCGTGCACGTGGAATCCTCCACATCGCCACAAGGCGTCCAAGTAAGATCATAACAAATCAATGCCCCTCCATTGAGAGACGAGGTGGTATAGAAATACAATACTAGCACGACAAGGCTATCACACGCAAACATAGGCAAGTTACACACAACTCAAGGTACTTTCATTTTATGCCAAAGTCCAGGTTTTAACCCCAAAGTACTACGTACATTAAATTCTTTTTAAAGGATCCATTTCTTTTACAAAGGTCACCGATACGTAGTATTAAAATAGAAGGACTAACATTTTTAAGTAAACCAACACACTTCCATACTTTCCTTTTTAAACCAAATTAAGACAATACCATGCCTTCTTTTTTAGACCAAAACACTTCTCCTTTTAAAGTCAAGTTACAACATTCTTTTCCAAAGTTCAAGTTTGCCTAATTTCAAATATTCACGTCTCTTATTTTTGAAAGGTTTCGTAGTTCATAGTCTTAATCACTTAATAACATAATTCTCTTTTAAAACAATTTGAGTAACATATGCCTTAATTGTGAGTAGGTTAATCTTGTTTATAACAATCTTATTAAAGCAGCCATGATATAGGAAATGTAATACAATCTTGTCTTATCTTAGCTTCTATGCAGATGGAGGTTTCTACTGGTTTTAATATAATTACTTAATTGTCAATACATTTTACTTTATTAACGCTGCAGTGGTTCGTTCGATACTTATTCTCATTTCCGAAATCAGTAAAGCATTATTCTTTTAAAGACCAAATACTCATTACTCACGAATGAGGTTTCACACTTTTTAATAAAATTCATATCAATTCAATTAAGTCAAGTCTCTTATCTTTTAAGATCAATAAACCATTATTTTTATCTCTCTTAAGACGTTATACCTAACTTCCCATAAAGCTAGTATAACTCTTAAGCTTTCAAAACCAAGTATTACTCTTCTTTCAAAAACGATTCTTAATTCTTTTGAAATACTTCAAGATTCTTTATTATTTAAAACTCAAGTCAAAAGACATCGAAGTAAAACCACGTTCAGTTAACACACGTACGTCTACCGTACTATATATATTCTTTTAAAATATCATGCTCGAGAGGATGGAAGAATCACATACCTCGCGACGACATCGACGATTAGCAAATAGCTCCAAAAATCAGAATCCGCTAGCCTTTTCCACCCTTCGAGTAGAATACGCTCTTGCGATTTCAACCTATAACGGTCATATAAGTCTATCAGCGTCTAGACTACTCTGTAGAATGATGCTAGATACAAGATTCCTTATTCTATGGAAAATTGGGCGTGACTTCCTACCCACAAACTACACAAGTCTCAGAATACGATTCATGTAAGTACAGTTGATTCTCTTCTTTTATACCATCCTTATACGTCTTATACTCAATTCTATACTCCTCCAGTATGTAATTTCCAATTACACTAGAAGGGTCAGAGTCTTTACCTCGATAATCCCAAAATTATCCCAGTTAAAAAGTCGATCCTGAGCAAGGTTTAGCTCTATTGCATGCGCTCCAATACGCTCCAAGAAACCCTTAGAAGTTCTACACAACTTACTTAATACTTCAACCTACTATGAAGATTTTTCCCCAGGGTTTCATTTAGTGACTAAAGGAAGTATAGTAGTATTTTCCGGGCTTTTAGTATAGAGGTACCATTGGGAATACTACCCGGTCTTTGGGGCAAGGTATTTTGGCTTAGAAACACCCCTGGGAGAATACTTCACGCCCAAGGGGGGGGGGGTATTTCACGAGATCAACTCAAGGAAAGGGGGTTTCGTAGGCCTCAAAGGGGATGGGGACTTTGGACGAAAACTACACTAAGGGGAGAGGATTTTTGCCTTGGAATTTATCAAGTGAGGATGAAGAATAAGTCTTGCACTTGAGGGTATTTATAGAAACCGATGGCCAAGATTAAGGCAAGTGGAGGCAAGTGGAGGTGGAGATTTGGACAAGTGTGTGTGGGTCCCACCTTATCTATCTACCACACAAATATCACAAAAATATCCTACCTAACCTGACCAAAGCTTTAGGCCAAAAACGTGCCATCTTTCGTCCACCATCCCGCCCACAGGGTGACAAGTGTAAGCGCCTCTCGGTGGTCCACAATATATTATCTCTCGGAAAATCCGCAAAAATAATAAATGTCTCAACCATAATTTTCCTTGCAAGGTCCGAAAACGTTTCGTGGAAAACAATTCTTTTAAGCTAGTTGTGAACAAATTTCGTCCTTTGCCTACTTAAGGCTTAAACTTTGTCGACGCCCTCACGCATATACTGGAAATACGGTATAACATTCTTCCTCCTTAGAAACATTCGTCCCGAATGTTCCTTCTCAAGACGGATAACGATAAAGTTCCCCTTAACTTAAACAAGTTTCCAATGCCACACCTGGCCACAGAATAACACACGCGCAAATACTTAACCCAAGTCAATCGAGGAATTACTCCTACATCACAAAAGCTTCCACCCTGGTCTAAAGGATACTCCCTTCGCATCTTCACTTCACAACAAAATGATCTCTTTTATTCTGCTAACACACGTTCACTTCTTTCCTTACTCATCGTACCCTTCTCGTACACCCGAACTCTCTCCCTAGTACACATTCCATACTCCAGTCATCGCTTCAGTTTCCAAAACTTTGGGGTCACCACCTGTCACGACCCGTTCCGGGGCCCGTGACTGGTGCCTTACCCGGGCACCCAAGTAGTCATACATCAGAGAAAATCAGCGGAAATAAAACATAAATATGAAACAAGAGATATGATAAATAAACAGGCCAACCAAAACAGTTGCCTTCTGTATATATGCATAAAAACCCGAACAGTTATCCTTTTTACAACTCTGCCCACATGATTACTGACTCTAAGAGTTTTACAACAACAACTATGGCGGACGGGGCCCCGCCATACCTGAATGCATAAGAACCTATAGACTCGGGGTAGCATGCAAAGATAAGCCTCGAGAAACGAGGCTTCCCAATATTGAATCAGTGATCCTATGAGCGAGGATCCTGGCCGATGTACCTCTGCGGCGCATGACGCGGCCGAAGGAGGTCGATCTGTACCAAGTATGTGGCCCGAAAAATCGTAAATGAAATCATAACGATCTATATAAAGCAGAGACATGTATGATAAGCAAACTACGATTCATAACATAAAGCGATCCGCGTCAAGTCGGGACTCACGCCCTCAAGTCATCCCTCACGCGTGGAACTCCTTCCTCACTCTGGCGATGCGGATATAAGCCGTATTATACGTCAACATGTCTCGGCTCATCCCGTGGGGATAGAGGTGGAATCGTGTGGTGTACATGTCCCGGCCCATCCCGTGGGACTCGGTGAAGTATGGAATACATGTCGGCCCGTCCAGGACTCGGTAAAAATCGGATGAAATCGTGTCGGCCCATCTCGTGGGACTCGGTAAGAAATCGGATGACATCGTGTCGGCCCGTCATGGGACTCGGTGAAGAATCGGATGAAATCGTGTCGGCCCGTCGTAGGACTCGGTGAAGAATCAGATGAAATACGTGTCCCGGCCCATCTCATGGGACTCGGTGAAGAATCAGATGAAATACGTGTCCCGGCCCATCTCATGGGACTCGGTGAAGAATCGTTCATAACAATCAGCCGGCCCTCCATCGAGAGACGCGGTGGTATAGAAATATAGTACTTGCACAACAAGGCTATCAAACACAAACATAGGCAAGTTACACACAACTCAAGGTTATTTTATGCCAAAGTCCAGGTTCTGACCCCAAAGTATTACGTACGTTAAATTCTTTTTAAAAGATCCATTTCTTTTATAAAGGTCACCCGATACCCGTAGTATTAAAATAGAGTGACTCACATTTTTAGGTAACCAAAAACACTTTCCTTTTTAACATCAAGTAACAACATTCTTTTCTATAAGTTCAAGTTTGCCTAATTTCAAGTACTTAAGTCTCTTATTTTAGAAAGGTTTCGTAGTTCATAGTCTTAATCACTTAAGAATATAATTCTCTTTTAAACAATTTGAGAAACATATGCCTTATATGTGAGTAGGTTATTCTTGTTCATAATCAATCTTATTAAAGCGGCCGTGATCTAGAAATGTAATATCATTTTGTCTCATCTTAGCTTCATGCGGATGGAGGTTTCTCGGTTTTAATAATACTTAATTAGTCAATACATTTCCCTTTATTAATTTGCGATGGTTCGTTCGATACTTATTCTGATTTCCGAAATCAGTAAAACATGATTCCTTTTAAAAAACCAAGTACTCATTACTCACGAATGAGGTTTCACACTTTTTAACAAAATTCATGTAAATTCAAAATAAATCAAGTCTCTTATCTTTTAAGAATCAAGTCTCTTAACTTCTAAAATCAATAAACCATTCTTTTTATCTCTCTTAAGTCATTATACCTAACTTCCCATAAAGCTAGTATAACTCTTAAGCTTTTAAAACTTTTAAAACCAAGTGTTACTCTTCTTTCAAAAAGGTTTCTTCACTCTTTTGAAATACTTCAAGATTCTTATTATTCAGGCTTAAGTCAAAAGACATTGCCGTAAAACTACGTTCGATTAACACACGTCGTCACCGTACTATATATATATTCTTTTAAAATATCATGCTCGAGAGGATAGGAAGAATCACATACCTCATGACGATTTATCGACTATTAGCAAATAGCTCAATCGTAATCCTGCTAGCCTTTTCCACCCTTCGAGTAGAATACGCTACTTGCGATTTCAACCTATAACGGTCATACAAGTCTATTAACTTCTAGATACGATTCCTTATTCTACGGAAAATTGGGCAAGACTTCCTACCACAAACTACATGATTCTCAGTAAATACTGATTCTATGTAAATCTGATTCGATCTTCTTTATACCATCCTTATATGAATCTTATATTCATTTCTATACTACTACGATATGTAATTTCCAATTACAATAGAAGGACAATAGTATTTACCTCGATAAGCCCAAAATTATCCAAGTTTATATATCGATCTGACGACGTTTAGCTCTACTCAGGCGCTCAACCCGCTCAAACAACCCTTGAAGTTCTACGCTTTACTTAACACTTCAACCGACTGAAGGTTTTCCTTAGGGTTTCGTTTTTGTGACTTAAGGGAATATAGTAGTATTTTCGGGCTCTACGTATAGAGGTAACTTTGGAAAGTACTACAAGGTATTTGGGCTAAAGTATTTTGGTATAGTAACAATACTTGGAGAGTATTTTCTACCAAGAGGGGGGGGGTATTTTACGAGAACAACTTTAGGTAGGGGGGGGGTAGTCTCGGCTAGAACACTACAAAGAGGGAGGGGTGCTCTCGGCCAAGGCCTTCTCAAGGGGGAGGGGTGTTGTGGACGAGAACTCTCAAAGGGGGAGAGGGGTTTCAAGACTTGGAAAATGTCTAGGTGTGGATGAAATAACTCATCAACTAAAAGGGTATTTATAGGCCAACCAATGGCCAAGATGAAGCCAAGTGGTAGGCAAGTGTAGGGCTAGGATTTGGCAAGTGTACCTTATCCATCTACCACCAAAATATCCTACCTAACCCTTGACCAAAAACAAGGCCAAAAAAACGCCCAAATCGTCCACTTTGAGGGTGACACATGTCACCCTCCCGTTGGTCCAAAATATTTCGTCTCTCGGAAAAATCCGCAAAAATAATAAATGACATAGCCGTATTTTTCCCTTCGCAAAGTCCGGAAAACGTTTCGTCGGAAAACGACTCTTTTCGCTAGTTGTGTACAAATTTCGTCCTTGCCTAACTTTAAGGCTCAAACTTTTCTACGTACGTCCTCACGTACATACTCTGGAAATACGGGGTATAACACCACCTCCAAACTTGGTCATCTTACTAGCCTCGAATTCCTTCAAGGCCATTCCGACGCTTCGCGATCCGGTCTGGTGAACATATCCACGAACTCATCGATGGTTACCTAAACTGGGCCTAGCACCCTCGTGACCCTACCACCGTGGCGGACCACTCGAATCGACCCCACCCCAAACCGGGCTGCGGGTTGACCGCGAATGGTCCTCGGCCCGACCCATGTCGCGCCAAACTCTTGTTCCCGATCGGAACAATCTTACCTATTCAAGTCCCGAAAGCTACCACTTTCATCTTACACAACCCATGGAATTATCCCACAATACATTTTCACGCATACAGTATTTTGACAAAGACTAACCGTAAAATCTTTTATTCAAGACGGCCTTACATCTAAGGTCTCAACGTGTAATATTCTAAGGTCCATACCTTCCCTGTCCCCATACTTATCCTTTCAACTAACCATGTCTCTAAACCACAATATACACAATGCTATATGTACATAGCACTCAACATGTAATCATCGTATCACGCATACTAATCTCTAGAGGGTTAAGGATATACCTGAAAATCAAATAGGCGGTTCAAAGGACCGCTAAAACTGGGAACTTCCACCGCGACCTCTGGTGGCTCTTGCAGATATGAACATCTGCCTAGCTATGGAAGGTGAAGAACCCGCGATGGCCCGATCGTAGTCATGCTATCCACGCTACCTACAGTGGAATGATCTCTCGCCAAATGGCCTGTTGGCGAAGCATAACAATCTCCTAAATTAGTCTGACACTCACCCTTATGAATTTTTCCACAACAGCCACTGTGAGACAAGGGTGGCCTCGTCCGCGACACTTTCCCTCAAAAATCTGAAACACAGGAGCCTTGACTGCTCCTGAATATCCGAATGTCGAAGGCGCGGAGGACCACTCTGTCTTTGGCGGAGGTACATATGTCTCTTCTTGAGCGAGTCCGCCTCGAAAGTCGCCAAAAGACCTGTCACTGGCCTCTTACGGTGATCCAGTCATTCCGCCCGACCTCTCCGCTCCTCGCCCCAGTGCCTAAGCTGCGTGCGGGCAATGTCCATGCGGTGAAGAGCTACACCGAACAAGCCTCTGCCAAGTAGTCATCGAGCCGGTGGCGTGGCGGTGCCTCTGTCCCCATGTCGGCTACTAATGCGGGGGCGTCTGAATAGTGAGCCAAACTACATTGTACTCCCGAACCGCATGCGCGATCACGCCTCAATATCAAAAATCGGCCAGTGCCCTCCTCATCTGCGGAGGCAAGAAGTGGTGAAAATGCCTCAGAACTCGTCCCCGAATATTTAGGCGCATGCTCCCCGGGGCGGCTCGCGAATCAAACGATCGCTGCGGTATCACGCGGCCGATGTGAACCTAAGACCACCGACTCGGTCTCGAAGCCTTGATCACTCTCATGATCGGCTGAATCGCCGGATGAACTCCTGCGGATCATCCTCGGGCCTCGATCCATAAAACCTTTGGCGGCTGCGGCTCGAAAGTTCGCGATCTCAAACTATCGCTCTCGGGTGAACTACGGGTACTCTGCGTGTCGGAATCGGCGCATCGGCTTATCTCGTGCCTTGCCACTATCACGGCCAATAAGCGGGCCATCTCTTTGTACCCGACTCCTGCTCCCGGTGTGGGGTGAGGCTCGAGTCTTATGGTCTCATCGACCATTGCGGCTCTAAACTCTGTTGGAAGTGGCGGCGTGCAAAACTCACCGTCTGAAGCGCTATCTCAGGTAATGACCGGGCCTGCGCCATCGTACTCCTATGTATCCTACTAGCAGCTTCCTCGGCTGCCTTGCCCATCTGGGCCCGGGTTTCACTGCGCGAGGCAAAGCGGTAAAAGCGAAATACGTCGAGAGGTCGACTTATAACACGGCTCTAAGGCACGATCTCGGAATGAGAAGAATGGAAACCAATCCTAAATGTCCTGCGACCTCACGATTATAGATGTAGTGCGACACATCGATAATCAATACTACTAGACGCAGTGCGTAGAACGCACCGAGATTAAGCTGCTCAATACCACTCTTGTCACGACCGATCCGGACGTGGTGCCTTACCCCGGGCACCCTAGTGATACAACATCAGAGAAAATCAGTGGAAATAAAAACTTAAACATGAAACAAGAGATATGATAATAAAACAGGCCAACCAAATGGTTACCTTCTTGCATATATATAACTAAAAACTTGAGCGATTCGTCGCACAAACCCCGCGCGATTACTACGGACTCTAAGAGTTTTTATACAACATGATGGGACGGGCGCCATACCCACAGATGTACAAGTACCTACATGTGAGGACTATACCAAGATAAGCCTCGGGAAGCGGGCTTCCCAACGCTGAGCTGATCCTGAGCGAGGATCGACAAGCGTGTACCTCTAGTCCATGGAGTAATAATCGTACATAACATGGTCGCGTGCCGGAATCCTCATCGTATAAGCATGGCCATGGGGTAATGTCGTATATAACATAGTCGCGTGCCCGAATCCTAAATCGTATAAGCATGGCCGTGGGGTAATAAAACAAATCAGGGAATCTAACTTGCCTCACGGTTGCGTGCCAGGAATCCCACGTCGTATAAGCGTGTCGAGTAATAAAACAATTCGGGAATCTAACCGCATCACGGTCGCATGCCGGAATCCTACATCGTATAAGCATGTCAGGATCAATCACAATGGAAGCATACGATGGAAGCCTCGTCAGCGTCGATGCGTCCAAGTAAATTCACAACAAGACGGTAGACCCTCGCGAGAGAGTCACGGCGGTATAAACATATAATACTTGCACTCGAGGCTATCACAAGCAAGCATAGACAAGTTCATAAAATCTTTAGACTTTCATTTTTATATACTCGAGGCACCTTTCGTTTTACATAAAAATCCAGAATTTAACCCAGTACTACGTGCTTCCATTCTTTCAAAAGGATCCTTTTCATATAAAATCCCAAGATACTAACACCGTAGTATCAAGGCACCACATTTCAACAAGTCACTACATTTTTAGAAATACATTTCTAAACTTCTAAATCAAGTGACCACTTATTTTAAAACTTTAAGCCAGTGATACCTTTAAATCAAATTGCCGCTTCCTTATTTCAAGTCATTTCTTTGTTTACATTACTAGAAAACCATTCTCTTAACCTTAATAAAGTTATTATAACTTGACTTCCCATAAAGTCGTTATACTAACTTTATGCCTTAGACTAATTCATTCTTTTTATAACGAGACTTATACTTTCAAAACAAGTTACATAACTTTTAAAATACTTCAAGTCTCTTAACTTTAGAAATCAAGTTTCTTAACTTAGAATTTCAAGTCTCTTATCTTTAGAATGTCAAGAAATCCATACTTTCCAAATCAAGTATTCTATACTTTTAAATAAAGTCATTTCTTCCTTTAAGAATCAAGTCTCATAACTTGAAAAATAAAGTTTCTTAACCTTTTAAGAATTTAAGGTTCATAGTCTTAAAACTTCATAATGTAAACTCTTTAAATTAAGCAACATATACTTTTGGTGCGTTTTGAATAGGTTATACTTGTTTATAACGATCTTATTAAGGCAACCATGATCTAGAAAATGTAATACAATTTTGTCTTATCGTAGTTTCTATGCAGATGGAGAATTCTACTCATTTAATATAATTGATTGTCGCTACATTTTCTTTTATTAGCAGCTGCATTGGCTTGTTCGATACTTGTTCTCGTTAAATGCGATAAATTAGCAAGTCAACTCGACTCTAAATACTTCCTAACGACTCTTACCAACATCCCCATAAGACTTGGTAAGAACTTAGGATAACTTAGACATAACTTTCACATAGAGTAAATCAACATACATAACTCTTAACTTCTAAGAGTAGAAGGAATCATGAAATAACACCACATGTATATTTCATACATAGAATCATGCCCAAAAGGAGGAAGAGGTTCACGTACCTCGCGGCGATTATCGACAAGTAACCAAAAGCGCTCCAAAGTACTTCAACCTTGATAGCTATTCCATCCTTTAAGTAGAATCGCTACTCGTAGTACTTCAACCAATATTAATCATAACATGTCTATCAACTCCTCCTTTTAAGCGTAGAATCATACTAAGTATAAGGACTCTTATTCTACGGAAAATCGGGCGCACCTCCTTTGTTTCTCGTGCTTTACCTTTTTCAAGACGTAAATCAATAACCAAGCGCCATTTAAGGCCCAACAATTCAGCAAATACAAAGGGGATTACCGCCTAATAGGGCGTGTAAAATTCTGCCACAATCAATATAAAAATGTCCAATAATTCCAAGCCCTATTACGTTTACAATGTCACAACAATTATCAATTTCCTTTCAATTCCTTTTTTTCAATCCAAGTTGTTATTCCAACATGTTATATACATAATAACAATTACAACAACTATAAATCCTTTATTCCTTAACATGCGACGATTGTAACTACCGTCCAAATTAATTACAACATTAATGGCTAACTTGTCCATTTTTCGGTTTTAACATGTCGACATGATCCAAATCTTTTCAAACTTCAATATATATACCACATGCTCATTTCTTAACTACTATAACATTTAATCTTCAATTATATTAAGAAGGTGAAGATTTTTACCTCAATAAGCCCTAATAATGTCCAAGCGTAAAAGTCGATCCTTAACAACTTTTAGCTCCTCTTCTTATGTTCCAATCCGATCCAAGCACTCCTTAGAAGCTCATGAAGAACTCCTCTTCAAGTTCCATCTTCAAAGTTGAAGAACACCTTAGGGTTTCGCCTTGCGACTAACGTAAAAACATCGTTTTTCCGGGATCTTTCTATTGAGATATCCTTACAATACCTGTTATACCCCGTACTTCAAGAATAGGTGCGAGGACGTACGTACGATTATTCAAGCCCTAATTAGGTTAAGAATGAACTTGTAAGCTTTCGACGGAAAAGATTCCGAACCTTGTGAAGGAAATTCTACGTTTTAATATTTTTAACAGATTCTGATTTTTAGAGGCGAAATATTTTGGACCATTAGGAGGCGACGTGTGTCACCCTTAGTTGGCTTTAGTTGGAAGAATTGGGGGCCTAGTGGGCAAGTCAATTGGTCAGTCTTGCAAGTTGATTTTGTGTGAGTGGGAGTAGGTGGAAGTGGGCGATTTTTGTGAGATAGTGGAGGCCACGTGGCTCGTTGTTGTGGTGGGCATGTGTTCCAATATTGTGGTGGACATATGTCCAAATATTGTGGTAGACAACTTGGATTTGGAATACCTCGTCTTTCACATGGATCCTAATCCCAACCCTCCATTTGTTTTAATCTTGGCCTTTGAGGGCTCTATAAATACCCCCCCTTGTGTTGAAGACTTCTTCATCCACTCCACACTTTTATAAGTCTCAAAAATCCTTCCCCCTTTGTGTAGAAGTCTCGTCCAAACCCCCTTAACATAGTGGCTTTGGCGAAACCACATCTTTTGTAGAAGTTGCCTTCTAGTATAGTTACTATTCCAAAATACCCTAGCCCCAAATCCCTTATAGTATTTTAGTAGAAGTTGTTTAGAAACTTCTAAGGGTTTCTTGGAGCTATCGGAGAGTGCAAATTAGGAGCTAAACCTTGCTCAGGATCGACATTTAACTTGGATAATTTTGGGCTTATCGAGGTAAATACTTTTGTCCTTCTATTGTAATTGAAGATTACATATAAGAATAGTTAAGAGTTGAGTATAAGATATGAAGGATATAAAGAATAGGAATTGGTGTAATCACGATGAAGGGTATAAAGAAGAAGAAGAATTGGTACTTACATAAAGTGTATTCTGATGGACTTGAGTAGTTTGTGGTGAGAAATCTTGCCCAATTTTCCGTAGAATAGAGAACCCTCTGTTTAGAATATCCTCTGAGTAGTCTAGGCGTTGATAGGCGTGTTGACTATTATAGGTTGATACTCTGCTTGTGCGACATACTCGACTTGGCGGTGGATTTGCCGAGAAGGTATGTGATTCTTCCTATCCTCTTGAGCATGATATTTTAAAATATATATATATAGTGCGGTATCGTCGTGTGTTAAGCGAACATGGTTTTTCTTGGGCGTCTTTTGACTTGAGTATAAATAATAAGAACGCGAAGTATTTCAAAAGAATTATGAATCATTTACGAAAGAAGAGTAATACTTGATTTTTAAGCGAAAGCTTAAGAGTTATACTAGCTTTATGGGAAGTTAGGTATAACGACTTAAGAAAGATAAAAGGCGGTTTTACTTATTTGTTTATGAAAATCTTGTATTGATTTACGAAAAGTGTAGTAAGATAGTTTGATAAGTAAACATGTTATGATGCTACAGCGTGTTAGTGTTTTGTGATGTTGTGTAAAGGGGTTATTCTTGTTGTGCTTACGTTGTTAAATGTTAAGCTGTTGTCTTTGTTATTATATCACATACCCCTTGACTTGTTATCACAGGGCTTGCCACCGCCCGATGCGAGTCTATCGGCTATGTGATGCGTGTGACTATGCGGTGCGGGAGTTCGAGTTGATCATTAGGGTGTATTATCCGTCACGAGGAATGCCTTATGCGATGCAGTGTGACTATGCGGTCTATGTGACTATGCGGACTGCAGAGTCGAGGAGGATACGCGGGCTACTACCCGTCGAGAATACCTCGTGCGAGTGCGTGTGTGACTATCGCGGTTGCGGGAGTTCGAGATTAGGCTCGCATAATGATACTATGGGCGATTGGCCTTGCCCGATCATTAGCGGCCTAGAAAAGACCCGATTATGTTATATCTATTTTGCTTTTGGTTATGTTGTGGCACTATATGCGGTTACATTAGTTGTTTCGTACATATTTGTAAAATTGCTTTTAAAATGGTAGGATTTCATTTAAAGTACTTTCTGATTTCACATTCTTGGTACTGTTGTCTTGACCTCCTTGAGGCTGCGTTCATCTTGCATGAGTAAAGGAAGTAGGTAGCGGATCCTCGTTTTAGGATCTTTTCTTGGTGTCGAGAGCTCCGTCTTCTCGGAGGCCTCGACTTTTGGGTATGATCTCACATTTGTTGTAGATAGTTTTGTACATTCGAGGGTATGGCGGGGCCACTGTCCCGCCATAGTTGTTCTCCTTAGAAGTGCAGTAGTCTGTTATGCGGTTGGGATATAGCGCGGACTTAGTTTATATATATATATATAGAAAGGTGACTTTTCTCAAATAAAGCGTGTCTCATTTTACACTTGTTTCATGTCTTGTTTTTATATTCAGCTGATTTCTCTGATGTATGCCTACTTGGGTGCCCGGGTAAGGCACGATCAGGCGAGATCGGAGTCGTGACAAAAGTAATGCTCGAGCGATTAATCCTCGGAAAGTGTTTCTGAACCGTATCTAGTAGAGTCTTGATTATCGGTGTGTTGTGCACCACCAATGTCGGAGGCTATAGGATATTTAGGATTGGTTTCCATTCTTCTCACTCTGAGATCGTGTTGTGTTATAAGTTGGACCCCTCTAACGTATTTCCTTTCTTTAACAGTTATGCCTCCACGTAAGGCAACCCGGGCCCAGAAGGGCAAGGCAGCCGAGGGAGCTGCTAGTAGGACACAGAGGGCCACGAGGGCGAGCCAGTCTATGCAGCGATACCTCGGGCAGCGAGTTCCACAGCGCTTGGCCAGCGGATTTAGAAGCGCGGCGGTGGGCGATGAGACCACGATACTGCGCCTCGGTCCACGGCTGGAAGCGAGAGAGATGGAATTCTGAAGATGGCGATTCTCTGGTTGAGATCGTGGCGAGCATGAGATAAATTTGGGCCGGCGGTTCGATGCGCCGTGGTACATCTGTCGGACGACACGAGACTCACGGGATTTTACGAGTTGTAGCCGCGAGTTCTGGTGAGGCACGAGGATGATCGCGGAGTTCATCCGTCGATTCTGAAGGATCGTCACAGTGATCGAGGCTTGGAGGCCGTCAAGTGATCTTGATTCGCATCAGCTGCGTGATACGCGATCATTGGTTTGGTCGTGGGAGCTATCGGAGAACCTGCGCCTCCAACTATTTGGGGCGAGTTCTCGGAGGCTTTTCTCACTCACTTCTTGCCTCCGCGGATGAGAGAACGCGGGCGATAAGTTTTTGATCTTTGAGACAGAGGCGCCGTTAGGGAGTATAACGTTGAGTTCGATTCGTTGGCTCGATATGTCCACTGCGCTACTAGCGGATATGGAGGGCCAGGAGAGTGCACCGCTACGTCAGGTTAGATGATTATCGCGAGTCTTGCTCGGTGTAGCTCTTGACCGGGCATGGACATTGCCGCGTCTGAGCTCATGCACTTGGATGCGGGGCGTAAGGCGGCGAGTCGGCGGATCTCGGCGTGAGAAGAAGGCGGGGGCGGGGATCTTTTGGTAGCTCGGGGTGGGCGGCACCGTGCGGTCTAGATTTGCACCACGGCCGGCTCGAGCACTCCGACACCGTCTTGATGCGACCAGTATTCGAGCGGTCGGGGCCCGGGACTTGGACTTCGAGCGTGAGGTGCTAACGATCGAGTTAAGCTCGGTGTGTCGATGTGGTAGATTCCATTCGAGGAGTTGTGGTACTACTTACGGGAGTTTGCTATACTTGTGGCGGCCGGGTCACATGTCGAGCTGTCAGGCGAGCGCCGATGGGAGAAGTCGGCTACGAGTGCATTGCGGGTCTTCATCCCTACGATTACTCGCCCGGGCGAGGGTACTCGTGGACCAGCGGTCGCGGTAGAGTCGTGGCGTAGTCGATTCATGATCCTCGAGAACGCATTTATGCCTGTCCGGCCAGAGACCGAGGATCGTCACTGATGTCGTAAATCGCGGTACTTTATCAATTTCATGTTGTGGCGTGTATGCCTTGATAGATCGGGTTCTACTCTGTCCTATATCTCCCTTTATTGCTAGTAGGATATGGATAGAGCACGAGTCCATAGACCGCGGGGTAGCTACGCGATGGGTGATTCGGTGGTAGCTCGGCGAGTGTATAGGGCTTGCCCAGTGACTTTATGTAATCGTCGGACCACTAGCGACTTGATAGAGTTGGACATGGCCCGATTCGGCGTGATCGTGGGTATGGATTAGCTAACTTCACTCGCCATGTAGGCAGGGAGAGAGTGAGTGCAGTTCGGTTTCTGAGGCCGGTTGCTCAGTGGGAGGAACAACGTGTGTAGAGGGTAGGTTTATTTCTACCTCGAGGCCGGGGAAGATGGTGCGGAAGGGTATATCTACCGTCTACGTTCGGGTGTTTGATCACGAGTGCGGTGCGATTTTTGATCGATTCGATGGTCGAGTTCGGATGTGTTTCGGGCGACCTCCCGGTATCCCTCACGAGGAGATAAAGATTTTGTCGATGTCTTTGCGGACACTCGGCCTATTTCCATTCCGCCATAGAATGGCACTGCCAAAGTTGAGAGAGTTGAAGGACGGTGAGAGATTTCTTTGGAGAAGGGCCGTGAGCCTAGTGTTTCTCCACAGGAAGCGCGGTATTGTTCGTGAAGAAGAAGGATGGGGCTGCGCGTGTGTTGATTCTGACGGTGAGCGGGTGACTATTAAACGAATACCCCGCTTCCCGAGTTGATGATTTGTTCGACCCGGCGAGTGCGAGATGTTTCTCAGATTGATCTGCGATCGGGCTATCATCAGTGCGAGTTAGAGAGGCGGATATCCACTAGGGTGCATTCGGACCGATGCAGGCACTATGAGTTGAGTTATGTCTTTCGGTTTGACCAATGCTCGTGGTATTCATGGATTTGATGAACAGAGTTTTCAAGCCATTTTGGACACGTTTACGATAGTGTTCATTGATGACATCTTGGTTTATTCCTTTCGGGCGAGAGCATGCGGAGCATTTGAGGCTATGTTGAGAGTTCTCGGGACCAGTGATTATCGCCAAGTTTTCCAAATGTGAGTTTTGGTTGGCTTGGTGGCATTTCTTGGGCATATTGTAGGGGTGATGGTATTCGGGTGGATCTGGCGAGATCGGCGATCGGGACTTGGCCTGAACTCTACTCGGCCAGTGCGCAACTTTACGGGCCTCGCGGTTATGCTCGGTTCGTGGAGAAGTTTGCTTGATCTGCACCGTTGACTAAGTGACTCGGAAAGCGGCTAAGTTTGATGGTGATGCTTGTGGCGGGGTTTCGATTCTTGAAGGAGGCGGCGGCGCCCCGTTCTTACTCTTCGGAGGTCAGGGCGGCTATATCGTGTATTGTGATCGTCGGGCATCGGGTGGGATGTGTGTTGATCGGCGAGGAAGGTTATAAGCGTCACAGCGTCAGCGGCAAGAAGCATGAGAGGAACTACCCAGCGTGATTTGGAGTTAGCGCGGTGATTCACGCCTTGAAGATGCAGGCACTATTTGTATGGGGTTAAGTGTGGATATTTATCTGGACCACAGAGCCTCGGTATATCTTGACCGGAGGAGCTGAACTACGGCGAGAGGCGGTGGTTAGAGTTACTCGAGGATTACGATGTCGATATCTGTACCTGACCGGGAAGGCGATGTTGTGGCGGATGCTCTTAGTCGTAGGTCGATGGGAGTCTGCTCCGGATGTGCGGCGAGAGAGGAGGGCATGGTCGCGAGTTGCATCATTCGCGATCCTTGAAGTCGATTGATTGATTACGATAGCGGTGGGGTTCGAGTTTGAGAGGTTGCAGATGCTTCCGTCGTCGAGGTGAAGAAGCAACGATTTGAGGATCGGTTTGGCGATGCCGTAATCTGACTCTTCGTGAGGAAGAGTCCTTTTAAGTACTTGATGGGGTGCTAAGGTTGGCGAGGTTATGTGTTCGGATATTGCGAGGACTTGGCGGCGGAGTTCTAAAGGAAGCACCTGCGCCGTTACTCTATCCGTCGAAGTGCGACCAAGATGTACCACGACCTCGAATCGTGTATTGGTGGGATGGCGAAGAGGGGCGTTACGAGTTTGTGGCTCGGTGCGTGTTGTCGGCGGTGAAGGTAGAGCACCGGAGGCACGGTGGTTTATTGCGGACGATAGAGTTCGACCTAGAAGTGGGAGGTGATCAACATGGACTTTATCACGGGATTACCTCGCACTCGGAGGAGCGTGATTCTATGCAGGTTATCGTCGGCGGTGTGAAATCAGCCCACTTTCTTCCGTCGGGGCGACTTTTCGGTGAGGATTATGCCAAACTTTACATCAGAGATCGTCGGTGCGTGGGGTCCCTATTTCTATCATATCGGATAGAGAGCCCGGTTCACGGTAACGGAGAGTCCTTCCGAGAAGGGATTAGGGGCGAGTGAGCTTTGGAAATCGCATTCCATCCTCGAGCAGGCGGACGGCGGGCGCCTTATCCGGACTCTTGAGGATATCTTTGCGAGCTGTGTTATTGGCCGAGGGTAGTGGGAAGATCATTTGCCTCTAGTTGAGTTTGCGTATAATAATAGCTACCAGCTCAGGTATTCGGATGGCGCCTTATGAGGCCTTGTATGGGAGGAAGTGCAGATCGCGATAGGCTGGTTTGATGTAGGCGAGAGTGCGATTAGTAGGACGAGACCTGGTTGTGGCGATGGATAAGGTAAAGCTTATCCGGGGCGATTCTTGGCATTTCGAGTCGGCGAAGTCGTATGCACGGATCATCGTCGTCGGCATGCAGGTTTGAGGTTGATGATTGGGTTTTCTGAAGGTGTCACCCATGAAGGGTGTGATGAGATTCGGGAAGAAAGGAAACTTCGGCCAGTACATTGGGCGTATCAGTTGTCGCGAGATAGGAAAGGTTGCCTATGAGTTGGATCTGCCGTCGATCTTGAGGCGATCATCCGGTTTTCATGTTTCTATGATGAGGAGATGTATCGAGGATCCGTTTAGGAATTTACACCCGGTGTGATGTCGGTGGCCAGGAGTTATCGTGTAGGAGATTCCATGGCGATGTCGATGCGTCGGAGTTAAGCGTCTGCGGACCAGGGCGTGGCAGGTCAAAGTCTTGTGGCGAGCGAGCTCGAGGAGAGATGACGTGGGAAGGCGAGAGGACATGAGGCGATATCCTCGCTATTCACACCTCCGGGTAACTCACTTTCCTACTTGTAAATTTTCATTGACATATTTGCTTAAGTGTTGTATTGTGGCCATGTGTGGCATTTACAAGCTTTAAGTTATGAGGAACTTTATAGTTATACATGTCTTAGAAGGAACATTCGGGGCGAATGTTTCTAAGGAAGGAGAATGTTATACCGTACTTGAGAATAGGTGCGGGGCGTGCGTCGATTATTCAAGCCTAATTAGGTTAAGAATGAACATGTAAGCTTTGGCGGAAAAGATTGGAACCTTGTGAAGGAAATTCTCGTTTTAATATTTTTAGCAGATTACGGATTTTTAGAGAGACGAAATATTTTGGACCATTAGGAGGGCGACATGTGTCACCCTTAGTTGGCTTTGGTTGGAAGAATTGGGGGGCCTAGTGGGCAAGTGTCACGACCGTTAGGGCAGTGTTGGTGCTGGGGCACCCAGTAATCATACATCGAGTAACCGGCGGAAATATAAAACAAGACGAAGCATAGTAAGCAGCAGATTTATTTGATGAAAAGCTTGCCTTTCGGCGTAATATATATAACTCAAGTTTTGCGATTACATCCAGCTGTACAATAGTGCTACAGACCTCTAGGAAGTAAACAACTATGGCGGAGATGGGGCCCGCCATACCTGACTTGTGCAAAACTATCTGTCTACGGAGATCGTACCCAAAGGTAGAGCCTCGGAGAAGATGGAGCTCGACACGACGCAAAGATCCTAAGGATGTGGATCGCTTTGCTTGCACCACCTGCGGCATGAGCGCGCCCGAAGAGGTCGATTACGGTACCAAGTATGTGAAACTATAAAGTACTTTAAATGAAATCAAAGTATTTAAAACCTTTTCACAAATATAATCAATTCAATTGCACATAGTGCCGTATCTAAACAATACTTGATAATAGGAAAAGCGTAGCGGTCTAGTCTAGGCGCGAATGATGAAGCAAGGCCGATCGCCCATAGTATCGTTCTGCGTGCCTAGTCTGGACTTCCGCGCCGCATAGGTCACGCGGAACCGCGTGGTATTCCTCGCCGAGGCAGCCAAACCGGCGTCGCCTAGGCTCCAGCGACGCGCATAGCCTCGACCGCGTAGTCTCAGCGCACGCGCGAGAATCCCCGCGTCGGGCTAAACACCGGAATGATCAATCACGGAGCATACCGCTCGCGTAGTCTCGCGGACCGCGTGCCGTATAGACCAGCGTCGAGAGGGCAAGCCACCGATATAACGATCGAGGGTAGGTGATACAATAACGATTACAACGGACTTACGGTTAGCAGCGTAGCAGCAAGAATGACCCGCTTACGGCGTTTCAAGACACTAACACGGATAGCATCGTAATATGTCTACTTATCAAAGCAATCTTACTACTGACTTGAGAAATCAATACAAGACTTTTATAAACAAACAAGTAAGCAGTTCCTTTTTATCTTTCTTAAGTTGTTATACTAACTTCCATAAAGCTAGTATAACTCTTAGCTTTTGTTTTAAAACCAACTATTTATCTTACTGTTAAAACATGATCGATAGTTCTTTTGAAATGCATCGAGTTCTTATTATTGAGGCTTAAGTCAAAAGACATTGCATAGTAGTTATTAATGGGCTTAAGTCAAAAGACATTGTCGTAGTTATTATTCGATTAACACGTATACGTCTAGTACTATATATATATGTTAAAATATCATGCTTAGGAAGAATCACGTACATACCAATGAAAACCTCTGCCAAGTTGAATATGTCGGCGAGAGAATCAGCCTATAATAGTCACAGACATCTATCAAAGTCTAGACTACTATGAAGGTCATTCTAAGCAGAGGGTTCTCAATTCTCACGGAAAGTCGGGCGGCCTGACCACTACGGTGAGCTATATAAGTCTCTTGTGAAAGTCACATGTAAATCTGATTCAATTCTATTACGTAATATTCTTCTAAGTATTTAATACTTATTCTTATACTACTACAGTATGTATTCTCTAATTCAAAGAGGTTAGGATTAGTTACCTCGGTAAGCCCGATAATATCTAGATAAAGTCGCTGAGCAAGGTTTAGCTCTGAGTTATGCGCTCAGGTGGCTCGAAACCTTAGAAGTTCTTCACACTTCTACAAAGGACCCCAAGGGATTTGGGCTAGAATTATTTTGGGCATTATAGCAATACTAGAAGACAACTTTTCTACCAAGGGAGGGGGTAGATTTGGCTAGGCTGGGGAGGGTTGCCTCGGCCGAGCTCACGCAAAGGGGGTGTTGGACGAAAAAGACTACAAGGGAAAGGAGAGGATGTTCAAGACTTGGAAAGGAATTTGTGGATGAAGAACTCTTCATCTTAAGGGGTATTTATAGGTCGAGACAGCCAACGAAGGGCGAGATTTGGCCAGAAGTTCTAGGCGAGTGTAAGGTCGAGATTAGGGCAAGTGTCCTTGGCCAGCTTGCACATAAAATATCCCTACCTAATCCTTGACTTGTGCAAAGGCACAAAAAAGCGTGCGCCGTTGTCCAATTCGTCCAATGGGCGATTTCAAATCCACCAATTGGAGGGTGCCAAGTGTCGCCCTCCGTTGGTCCAAAATGTTTAGTCTCTCGGAAAAATCCATAAAATTAGAAATGGCATGGCGGAATTTTCCTACGAAGTGTGGAAGCGTTTGCGGAAAACGATTCTTTTAGCGAGTTGTGTACAATTTTGAACTTGGCTAACTTTAAGGCTAAACTTTTACGTCACGCCCTGGCGTACATACTCGGACATACTGGTATAACATTCTCCCTCGCCGAAACATTAGTCGAATGTTCCTTCTCAAACGATTATCGGTAAAGCAAGCGGTTGCAAGTGCCACGAATGGCCCGCGAACAACACGGCATAAGCGATAATGAAAATTTACAAGTAGGAAAGTGAATTACACGGAGGTGTGGGAAATAGGTGAGGATACTTACGCCTCATGTCCTCGCCGGCTTCCCGTCATCTCCTCCTAAGCTCGTTCCGACAAGACTTTGCGGAAGCCACGTCCGGTCGCGAGCGCCTAACGACGATCGACTATCGCTATGGGAATCTCCTCATCGATAACCCCTCGGTCACTGGACATCGTCAATCGGGTGCACCCTAGATGGATCCGTCGTCTCGCCGGCGTAGATCGTGAAAAAGCGGATGCATTTGCCTCCGGATCGGACGGCAGATCGACTCATAAGCAACCTTGCCTACCTGCGGACAATATGAAAGCGGCCCGATGTACCTTGAAACTGAGTTTCCCTTCCCGAATCTCATCACACCGCCATGGGTGGCGCCCGAGAAAACCCGATCATCATTGCGAACTCGGATCTGGCGGCGATGATCTGCGTCGACTTACAGCCGACTACGGTATCGATAGCCGCTCTCGGATAAGCCACCTTATCCACTGCTGCACCAAATCTGGTCCTACAGTGCACCTCGCCCACATCGAACCAACCTATAGGCGTCTGCACTTCCTCGTACAAGGCCTCATGGGCGCCGTCGAATCTTTGGGTGGTAGCTATTATTGTGCCTTGAACTCAAGCTAGAGGCAAATGATCCTCCCAACTACCACTGAAGTCAATAACCGGGCTCGTAGCATATCCTCGAGAGTCTGGATGGTGCGCTCTGCACATCCGTGCATGCGTGGATGAAATGCGATGCTCGAGCTCACTGCGTCCGCAAGCCCTCTGGAAGGACCTCCAGTTAGTAGTGGCTAGGCTCCTGCATGCGATATGATCGAGATAGGGACTCCATGCGATCGGCGATCTCTTGGATGTAAAAGTCTGGCATAATCCTCGGTAGAAAGTCGTCCTAACGGGAAGAAAGTGGGCTGATTTAGTCGACTGTCGGCGATAACCCGTATGGAATCATGTCTCCTGCAGTGCGAGGCAATCTGTGATGAAGTCCGTGTTGATCGCCTCCAGCTTCCGGTCGGGATCTCTATCGTGCATGCAAACCACGGGCCTGCGGTGCTCTGCCTTACTGCGACCTTACGGGCGCGAGCTACGAACTGCAGCGTCCTCTTGGCCGTCCCACGATACACGGATCTGGGTGGTGGTACATTTTGAGTGCGACCACTGGATGGATAAGTAGCCTTGTGTGTGCTTCCCGAGAACACTGCTGCGAAGTCACGAAACATCTGGAACACCTGCACGCCCTCAAACCTTAGCACCCCGTCAGGTGCTACCTCAGGACCCTTGCCTCGCGAAGAGGCGTATCGCGATATCGAATCAAGGCTGGATCCTCGAGCTGCCTCTTCGCCTCGCCGGCGATGGAAGACTCGGCAACCTCACGAACTCTAACCGCTTTGCTATCGAGAATCAAACAAGCGGACACCAAGGCTCGCTAAGCGATGCAAATCACGAACCATGTCCCTCCTCTCTAGCTGCACGTCGATGGGCTCCCGTGCGACCCTACGACTAAGGCGTACGCCTGGCGTTGGCCTTGGGTGGTGCGGGATATCAACATCGTAATCCTTAAGCAACTCTAACCACCGTCTGTCGTAAGTTTGGCTCCTGCTGGTGAAGATATCTGGAGGCTCTTGTGGTCTGTAAAAATATCACGTGAACCCCGTACAAATAGTGCCTCAGGATCTTGGCGTGAATCCACGGCCGACTCGAATCATGGGTGGGGTAGTTCCTCTCGTGTTTCTTGGTGTCGGGATGCATATGCTATAACCACGCCATGCTGCGTCAACACATCCCAACCCGATGCGGCGCATCACAATACCCGACATAACCATCTGGACCCTGCGGAAGTAGAGCGAGCGGTCGTCGATCTCTCTTTTCGCCAATGGAAACCACTGCTCATGGCATCGATCCTTTGAAACTTGGCGCCATACGAGTCGGCCTAGTCAATGGTGCGAAGATAAAGCAAACTTCTCCACGAACGCCCGATAATATCTGCAAGGCCCGACTGCGAACCTCAGCCGGAGTAGTAGGTCTAGGCCAAGTCTGGCTTGCCTCGATCTTGTTGTATCCACTCGAATGCCGTCAGCCCGACAATATGCCCAAAGCCATGAAGTCAGCCAAAACTCACGTTTGGAAAATTTGGCGTGCTGGCTGGTCTGGAAGCGGCCACGATCGCCAAATGCTCGCGTACTCTGCTCTGGCGAGAATAAACGAATATCATCGATGAACACTATCACAAGCGTGTCAAAATGGTTTGAACACTTTCGGTTCGTCAAATCCATGAATACCGCGGGCATTGGTCAACCAGACGCGACCCTGAACTCGCAATGCGTCTGGGTCTGAATGCGATCCTAGGGACATCGCCTCTCTCGACTACTTTGATGATAGCCGGCCGTAGATCAATCTTGGAGAAGCATCTGCGCCCTGCGGTGGTCGAACAAATCATCGATCACAGGAAGGGGGTATCGTTCTTAATGGTCACCTTGTTCGTTTGCACGTAATCAACACACATGCGCGGCGTCAGTCCTTCTTCTTCACGAACAATACGCGCTCCCGGGAGAAACACTAGGCGATGAAGCCGCTTCTCCAAATCTCTAAGTGATCCTTGACTCTCTCAACTCGGCGGTGCCGTTACGTATGGCGGAATGGAAATAGGCGAGTGTGCAGCATGCGATCTATACAAAACTCGATCTCCCTCTCGGGAGGATACCGAGGTCGTGCGGAAACACGTCTGCAGGAACTCGACCACTGGGCCCGGAAAATCTGGTACGCGACGAGTATCAAACACGAGCGAGATGGTAGATATACCCTTCGCACCATCTTCCTAGCCTTGGTGAAATAAACCTACCCCTCGGCGTCTGGTGCTCCTCCCACTCAACAACGGCCCCTCGAAGCGGAACCGTGCTACTCTCTGCGGTCTACATTGGCGTAGCGAAGCTAGCCAATCCGTCCCGTGATCACGTCGAAGTCGATCATCTCGACTCTGTCAAGTCGGCTGAGGTCCGGCGGCGTAAATAGTCGCAGGACAAGCTCTATATACCCATGAGCTACCACCGAATCACCTTTGGCGTAGCTACCTCGAAAGTCAATGGACTCGGGCTCATCCACTATCCTACTAGCAGCAAGGGAGATATATGGGGCCAGTAGAACCGGATCTATCAAAGCATACCACATCAAACCCGAAGCGATAAGGTACTGTGGCGACATCAGTGAGGCCTCACGATCATCGGTGGACAAAGCATAAATGCGGTTACGAGGACCGCTAGGCTGAGACTGCGCCACGACCTCTGCCGCGACCCGCTGGTCCATGAGTACCTTGCCTCAGGCGATGGCTGTCGAGGATGAAGAAGCGGCAGCAGACCACATGGTAGGCCTACTACAGCGCGCCCCGGTCGAACGGACTCTCGCGAAATGACCTGCGGCCACGCGTATAGCAAGCTCGGTCTGGCTCGAGAATGGTATCTACCGCAGCGGGCTGTGGCGGACCTCGAGCAGTTAGCACCCTGCTACCACAAATCAAGTCTGGGGCCACGACACGCCCACTCTTGCTGATGTGCGAAAATGATGTAGGAGTGCTCTGAGCCGGCTGTGGTGCAAATCTGGACTTCTGCTGATGCCGCCCACCACGAGAACCACCAAAAGAACCGCCGTCTTGGCGCCTGCTGGCGATGTCGCTCTGCCGGCGGTCTCTACGCTCCTCGCATCCTAGTGCATGAGCCTCCATACGGGTAATGTCCATGCCTGGCTGAAGGGACACACCCGCACAAGACTCGGCTATGTAATCATCTAGTCCAGTGACATAGCAATGCACCCGATCCTCCATATCTGCTACGGTCGCGAGGGCATGTCGAGCCAAAGAATCAAACTCGACATTGCTCCCTGGCATGCGTCCTCCTGTCTCGACAACAAGAATCTATCATCTCGTGCCCTCGCAAATGCGGAGGCAAGTAGTGTGTGAGAAAAGCCTCTTAAATCTCATCATTTTCTTCTGGAGGTTCATGCTCTCCGGGAAAGCTCCATGAATCAAACCGATCATTGCGGTATCCGCGGCCGATGCGACCGAATATCATAGCCTCGGTCTACGAAGCCTTGATCACCCGCGTGATCCTCTGCGGTGACGGATGAACTCCTGCGGATCATCCTCCGACCTCGACAGTAAAACTACGGCGGGCTACAACTAAGAAATCCAGTAGCCTCAGTATGCGCCCTCGGGTGCACTGGTCTTTGGGCCAGGCTACTGCGTCGGCTGTCCTCATGTCGGCCGCAATCCGAGCAAATAAGCCAGGCCGTCTCTGCCCCGTCTCCTCTGCTCCGGTGTGGGGTGGAGATGCAGTGCTGCGGTATCTCTTTGGGGCGGCGTCATGGAACTCGCCGTCTCGGGTATGGCGGGCACGAGCCCTCGTGACTCTGGGTGTCTGCTGGCGGCTCCTCAGTGCCTTGCCCCACCGGGCGGGTTGCCTTCGTGGAGGCATAGCTATTCGAGGAAGGAATACGTTAGAGGTCCAACCTATAACACCGTTCTAAAGCCGCGATCTCGAGTGAGAAGAATGAAACCAATCTAAATATCCTATAGCCTCACGATTATTGGTGTGGTGCACAACACACCGATAATCAAGACTCTACTAGATGCTGATGCAGACACTTTCCAGGATTAAGCGCTCACGATGCCACTTTTGTCACTTTGTCGCGAGCTAGCTCCGGCGACCCGACAAATGATAGTGCTGCTTGCGATCCACGAGGCATGCCCTGCGGCCCTTCTCGGGATGTGCCATACGGAGCCACGGTTAGTGTTCAGTGGTAGAGCTCACGGCCTCTTTATCTGGCTCGGCCCGAAGGAGTCGATTACAACGGTACCAAGTATGTGAAACTATAAAGTACTTTAAATGAAATCAAAGTATTTAAAACCTTTTCACAAATATAATCGGTTCAATTGCACATAGTGTCGTATCATGAACAATATGATAATAGGAAAAGCCATATGGTCTAGTCTAGGCGCGAATGATCGAAGCAAGGCGATCGCCCGTAGTATCGTGCGTGCCTAGTCACGAACTTCCGCGCGTAGGTCACACGGACCGCGTGGTATTACTCGCGTCGGGGCAGCCAACCGGCGTCGCCTAGGCTCCCGCACGCGTAGCCTCAGACGCGTAGTCTCAGCGCGCATGGGAATCCCGCGTCAGGCTAAACACCGGAATGATCAATCACCGGAGCATACGGCTGCTCGCGTAGTCTCACGAACCGCATAGGCGTATAGACCGCGTCGAGAAGCCACCGATATAATGATCGAGGGTAGGTGATACAATAGCGATACAGCGGACTTGCAGGTTAGCGTAAGTAAGCGGCAGAATGACCACTTTTACGGCGTTTCAGAACACGTAAGCGTCGTAATATGTCTACTTATCAAACAATCTTACTACACTTAGCAATCAATACAAGGCTTTTATAAACAAACAAGTAAACAATTCCTTTTTATCTTTCTTAAGTTGTTATACCTAACTTCCCGTAAAGCTAGTATAACTCTTAAGCTTTTGTTTTAAAACCAGCTATTTATCTTCTGTTAAAACATGATTCGATGTTCTTTTGAAATGCATCGAGTTCTTATTATTGGGCTTAAGTCAAAGACATTGCGTAGTTATTGTCAGGCTTAAGTCAAAAGACATTGCCGTAGTTATTATTCGATTAACACGTATGCGTCTACCGTACTATATATATATGTTAAAATATCATGCTTGGGAAGAATCACATGCATACCGCGAAAACCTCTGCCAAGTTGAATATGTCGTGTGAGAGAATCGACCTATAATAGTCACAGACATCTATCAAAGTCTAGACTACTATGAAGGTCATTCTAAGCAGAGGGTTCTCAATTCTACGGAAAGTGGGCATCACAACCCTGCAGGTGAGCTATATAAGTCTCTTTGTGAAAGCAGTCTATGTAAATGCAGTTCAATTCTATTACGTAATATTCTTCTAAGTATTTAATACTTATTCTTATACTACTACGATTATGTATTCTCTAATTCAAAAGAGGTTAGGATTAGTTACCTCGGTAAGCGATAATATCTAGATAAAGTCGCGCTGAGCAAGGTTTAGCTCTCTGAAGTTATGCGCTCGGTGGCTCGAGAAACCTTAGAAGTTCTTGTGACTTCTACAAAGGACTAAGGGATTTGGGCTAGGGTATTTTGGGCATTATAACAATACTAGAAGACAACTTTTCTACCAAGGGAGGGGGGGTAGATTTCGGCTAGGCTAGGGGGGGGTTGCCTCGGCCAAGCTCACTAAAGGGGGTGTTGGACGAAAAAGGCTGAGGAAAGGAGAGGATTTTCAAGACTTGGAAGGAATTTGTGGATGAAGAACTCTTCATCTTAAGAAGTATTTATAGGTCAAGACATGTGACCGAGGGCCAAGATTTGTAAGTGCTAGGCAAGTGTAAGGTCGAGATTAGGGCAAGTGTCCTTGGCAACTTGCACACAAAATATCTACCTAATCCTTGACTTGTGCAAAGGCACAAAAACGTGTACCGTTGTCAATTAGTCCAATGGGCGATTTCAATTCCACCGATTGGAGGTGCCAAGTGTAAGCCCTCCGTTGGTCCAAAATGTTTCTCTCGGAAAAATCCATAAAAATTAGAAATGGCATGGCGGAATTTTCCTACGAAGGCGTGGAAGCGTTTGGGAAAAGCGATTCTTTTAGCGAGTTGTGTACAATTTTCGAACTTGGCCTAACTTTAAGGCTAAACTTTCGTACGTACGCCCTCACGTACATACTCCGGACATACGGGGTATAACAGCAAGTCAATTGGTCAAGTCTTGCAAGTTGATTTTGTGTGAGTGGGAGTAGGTGGAAGTGGACGGTTTTTGTGAGATAGTGGAGGCCACATGGCTCATTGTTGTGGTGGGCATGTGTTCCAATATTGTGGTGGACATATGTCCAAATATTGTGGTAGACACTTGGTTGGAATACCTCGTCTTTCACATGGATCCTAATCCCAACCCTCCATTTGTTTTAATCTTGGCCTTTGAGGGCTCTATAAATACCCCCCCTTGTGTTGAAGACTTCTTCATCCACTCCACACTTTTCTAAGTCTCAAAAATCCTTCCCCCTTTGTGTAGAAGTCTCCAAACCCCCCCTTCTTCCTAGTGGCTTTGGCCGAAACCCCCACTCTTGGGTAGAAGTTGCCTTCTAGTATAGTTACTATTCCAAAATACCCTAGCCCCAAATCCCTTATAGTATTTTAGTAGAAGTTGTTTAGAAACTTCTAAGGGTTTCTTGGAGCTATCGGAGCGTGCAAATTAGGAGCTAAACCTTGCTCAGGATCGACATTTAACTTGGATAATTTTGGGCTTATCGAGGTAAATACTTTTGTCCTTCTATTGTAATTGAAGATTACATATAAGAATAGTTAAGAGTTGAGAATAAGATATAGAAGGATATAAAAAGAATAGAATTGGTGTAATCACGATGAAGGGTATAAAGAAGAAGAATTGAGCATGCTTACATAAGGTGTATTCTGATGAAGCTTGAGTAGTTTGTGGTAGGAAATGCTGCCCAATTTTCCGTAGAATAGAGAACCCTCTGTTTAGAATATCCTGCAGAGTAGTCTAGACGTTGATAGACGTATTTGACTGTTATAGGTTGATACTATGCGCGCGACATACTCGACTTGGCAGGTGGATTTCGCCGAGAAGGTATGTGATTCTTCCTATCCCCTTGGGCATGATATTTTAAAATATATATATAGTCGGTAGGCGTGCGTGTGTTAGCGAACATGGTTTTCTTGGGCGTCTTTTGACTTGAGTCTAAATAATAAGAACATGAAGTATTTCAAAAGAATTATGAATCATTTACGAAAGAAGAGTAATACTTGATTTTTAAGCAGGATGCTTAAGAGTTATACTAGCTTTATGGGAAGTTAGGTATAACGACTTAAGAAAGATAAAAGGCATTTTACTTATTTGTTTATGAAAATCTTGTATTGATTTACGAAAAGTGTAGTAAGATAATTTGATAAGTAAACATGTTATGATGCTACGGCGTGTTAGTGTTTTGTGATGTTGTGTAAGGGGTTATTCTTGTTGTGCTTACGTTGTTAAATGTTAAGCTGTTGTCTTGTTATTATATCACATACCCCCCGACTTGTTATCTGAGGGCTTGCCACCGCGATGCGGTCTATCGGCTATGCGATGCGTGTGACTATGCGGGCTGCGGGAGTTCGAGTTGATCATTCGGTGTATTATCCGTCACGAGGAATGCCTAATGCGATCTGTGTGACTATGCGGTCTATGTGACTATGCGGACTGCGAGTCGAGAGGATACATGGGCTAGCTACCCCGTCTGAGGAATACCTCATGCGGATGCATGTGTGACTATGCGGTGCGGGAGTTCGAGATTAGGCTCGCATAATGATACTATAGGCGATTGGCATTGCTTGATCATTAGCGGCCTAGAAAAGACGGTTATGTTATATCTATTTTGCTTTTGGTTATGTTGTGGCACTATGTGCGGTTACATTAGTTGTTTTACATATTTGTAAAATTGCTTTTAAAATGGTAGGATTTCATTTAAAGTACTTTCTGATTTCACATACTTGGTACTGTTGTCTTGACCTCCTTGAGGCTGCGTTAAATCTGCGAGTAAAGGAAGCGAGTAGCGGATCCTCGATTTTAGGATCTTTTCTTGGTGTCGGGAGCTCAATCTTCTCGGAGCTCGACTTTTGGGTATGATCTCCGCATGTTGTTGTAGATAGTTTTGTACATTCGGGGTATGGCGGGGCCTGTCCCATAGTTGTTTACTTCCTTAAGTGCAGTAGTCTGTTATGCGGTTGGGATGTAAGCGCGGACTTGGTTTATATATATATCTTGAAAGGTGACTTTTCTCAAATAAAGCGTGTCTCATTTTACACTTGTTTCATGTCTTATTTTATATTCGATTTCTCGATGTATGCCTACTTGGGTGCCCGGTAGGCACGATCCATGCGCAGGATCGGGTCGTGACAAAAGTAGTATCGAGCGATTAATCCTCGGAAAGTGTTCTGAGCCGTATCTAGTAAGTGCTTGATTATCGGTGTGTTGTGAACCACGCGATAATCGGAGGCTATAGGATATTTAGGATTGGTTTCCATTCTTCTCACTCTGAGATCGTGCCTTAGAAACGTGTTATAAGTTGGACCCCTAACGTATTTCCTTTCTTTATGATTATGCCTCAGGTAAAGGCAACGGGCCGAGAAGGGCAAGGCAGGAGGCTGCTAGTAGAACACGAGGAGCCACGAGGCGAGCCAGATCTATACAGCGATACCTCGAGGCGGCGAGTTCCACGGCCGCCCGGCCCAGCGAGGTTTAGAAACCACAGCGGTGGTGATGAGACCAGATACTGCGCCTCGGTCCACGGCACAAGCGAGAGAGATGGAATTCTGAAGATGGCCCGATTCTTGGCGAGATCGTGGCGAACGTGAGATAAGTGGGCCGGCCGATTCGATGGCACGTGATACGTCTAGATCGGACGACTGAGACTACGGGATTTTACGAGTTGTAGCCGCGAGTTCTACGGTCGAGGCACGAGGATGATCGCGAGTTCATCCGTCGATTCTGAGAAGGATCGTCACGAGTGATCGAGGCTTGAGGCGAGTCGTGATCTTGGTTCGCGTCGAGCTGCGTGATATCGCGATCGTGGTTTGATTCGTGGGAGCTATCCGGGAAACACGCGCCTCCGGCTATTTGGGGCGAGTTACGGGAGTCTTTTCTCACTCACTTCTTGCCTCCGCGAGATGAGGAGAACGCGGGCGATAAGTTTTGATCTTTGAGGCAGAGGCGCACCGTTAGGGAGTATAACGTTGAGTTCGATTCGTTGGCTCGATATGTCCCTGCGCTAGTAGCAGACATGGAGGACCGAGTGCACCGCTACGTCACTGGGTTAGATGATTATCTGGCGATCTTGCTCGGTATAGCTCTTGGCCGGGCATGGACATTGCGCGTGCGAGCTCATGCGCTTGGATGCGAGGCGTAGAGGCCGGCGGGTCGGCGGATATCGCAGCGAGAAGAAGGCGGGGCGGCGGGATCTTTTGGTAGCTCTCGGGGTGGGCGACCTCGGCGATCTAGATTTGCACCACGGCCCGGCTCGAGCACTCGACCGCCGTCTTGATGCAGCAGTATTCGAGGCGGTCGGGGCCCGGGACTTGGACTTCGAGGCGTGAGGTGCTAACGATCGAGTCGCTCGGTGTGTCGATGTGGTAGATTCCATTCGGGAGTTGTGGTACTACCGGGAGTTTGCTATACTTATGGCGGCGGGTCGCTATGCGAGCTGTCAGGCCGAGCGTGGCGATGGGAGGGTCGGCTACGAGTGCATTCTTGGGTCTTCATCCCTACGATTACTCGCCCGAAGGCGAGTACTCATGGACCAGCGGTGGCGAGGTCATGGCGCGAGTCGATTCTAGCGGTCCTCAGAACCATTTATGCCTTGTCCGGTAGGCGGGACGAGGATCGTCACGATGTCGTCACGGTACTTTATCGATTTCATGTTGTGGCGTGTATGCCTTGATAGATCCGGGTTCTACTGCATCTATATATCTCCCCTTATTGCTAGTAGGATAGGGATAGAGCACGAGTCCATAGACCACTTTGAGGTAGCTACGCGATGGGTGATTCGGTGGTAGCTCGGCGGGTGTATAGGAGCTTGCCAGTGACTTTATGTAGTCGTCGGACCACTGGCGACTTGATAGAGTTGGACATGGCCCGATTTCGATGTGATCATGGGTATGGATTGGCTAACTTCTTTTCGCCCGTAGGCGTAGGGAGAAAGTGAGTGCGGTTCGGTTTCTGAGGGAGCGTTTGCTCAGTGGGAGGAACAGCGTGTCGTAGAGGTAGGTTTATTTCTACCTCAAGGCCGGGAAGATGGTGCGAAGGGTATATCTACCATCTCATTCGGGTGTTTGATCACGAGGCTACGGTACCAGATTTTGATCGGTTCGGTAGTCGAGAGAGTTCCGGATGTGTTTCGGGCGACCTCGGGTATCCTCACGAGAGGAGATAGAGTTTTATGTCGATGTCTTTGCGGACACTGCGGCCTATTTCCATTCGCCATCTGAATGGCACTGCCGAGTTGAGAGAGTTGAAGGACCGGTGAGAGATTTCTTTGGAGAAGGGCTTCATCGGGCCTAGTGTTTCTCCGCAGGGAAGCGGTATTGTTCGTGAAGAAGAAGGATGGGGCAGCTGCGCATATGTGTTGATTCTGAGCGGTGAGCAGGTGACTATTAAACGGATACCCTTCCGAGATTGATGATTTGTTGACCAGTGCGAAGTGCGAGATGTTTCTCGAATTGATCTGCGATCGGGCTATCATCAGTGCGAGTTAGAGGCGGATATCCCTGGAGTGCGTTAGGACGTGCGGGCACTATGAGTTGAGGTTATGTCTTTCGGTTTGACGATACTCGTGGTATTCATGGATTTGATGAGCCGAGTTTTCAAGCCATTTTGAACACGTTTGTGATAGTGTTCATTGATGACATCTTTGTTTATTCAGCTCAGGCGGGGCGTGCGGAGCATTTGAGATTGTCTTTGAGAGTTCTCGAGACCAGCGATTATCGCCAAGTTTTCCAAATGTGAGTTTTGGTTGGCCGGTGGCATTTCTTGGGCATATTGTAGGGGTTGATGGTATTCGGGTGAATCGGCGAATCGAAGCGATCGAGGACTTGGCCTGAACTCTTACTCAAGAGGTGCGCGACTTTACGGGCCTCGCGAGTTATTATCGGTTCGTGGAGAAGTTTGCTTCTATCTGCACCATTGACTAGAGTGACTCGGAAGCGGCTAAGTTTGTGGTGATGCTTGTGGCGGGGTTTCGATTCTTGAAGGAGGCGGCGGCCGCCGTTCTTACTCTTCCGGAGGTCGAGCGGCTATGTCGTGTATTGTGATCGTCGGGCATCGATGCAGGATGTGTGTTGATGCGGCGGGGCAAGGTTATAAGCGTCTGCATCCAGGCAACTTAAGCATGAGGAACTACCTACGCGTGATTTGGGTTAGCGGTGATTCGCGCCTTGAAGATCTGGAGCACTATTTGTATGGGGTTCGTGTGGATATTTATCTGAGACCACGAGAGCCTCGGTATATCTTCGGCGAGGAGGTGAACTTACGGCGAGAGCGGTGGTTAGAGTTACTCGAGGATTACGATGTCGATATCACTGTACCACGGGAAGGCGATGTTGTGGCGGATGCTCTTAGTCGTGGGTCGATGAAGTCTATCGGATGTGCGGCGAGAGGAGGGCATGGTCGCGAGTTGCATCGGCTAGCGAGCCTTGGAGTCGATTGATTGATTACGATAGCGGTGGGGTTGAGTTCGAGAGGTTGCAGTCTTCCATCGTCGAGAGGTGAAGAAAGCGAGTTTGAGGATCGGTTTTGGCGATGCCGTAATCGGCTCTTCGTGAGGAAGGTCGCTTTTGGTAGCACGATGGGGTGCTAAGTTCGGCGAGTTGTGTGTTCGGATATTGCGGGACTTGGCGAGTTCTAGGAAGCACCTGGCGCCGCGTTACTCTATCCGTCGAGTGCGACCAAGATGTACCACGACCTCGGATCTGTGTATTGGTGGGATGGCTTGAAGAGGGCGTTGCGAGTTTGTGGCTCGGTGCGTGTTGTCGGCGGTGAAGGTAGAGCACGAGGCACGGTGGTTTGTTGCGAGCGATAGAGATCCCGACACGGAAGTGGGAGGTGATCAACGTGGACTTTATCGCGGGATTACCTGCTCCGGAGAGCGTGATTCTATCGGGTTATCGTCGGCGGTGAAATCAGCCCACTTTCTTCCGTCGGGGCGACTTTTCGGCGAGGATTATGCGGACTTTACATCAGAGATGATCGTCGGTGCATGGGGTCCTATTTCTATCATATCGAGATAGAGAGCCAGTTCTGGCTAACTTACGGAGAGTCGCTTCCGAGAAGGATTAGAGATGCGGTGAGCACGATCTTGCATTCCATCCTCGAAGCAGACAGACGGCGAGCGCACTATCCGGACTCTTGAGGATATCTTTGCGAGCCTATGTTATTGACTTGAGGTAGTAGGAGGATCGTTTGCCTGGGTGAGTTTGCGTATAATAATAGCTACCGCTCCGGTATTGAATGGCGCCTTATGAGGCCTTGTATGGGAGAAGTGCGGTCGCCGATAAGGCTGGTTTGATGTAAGCGAGTGCGATTAGTAGGACCCGGACACAGTTTAGCGAGCGATGGATAAGGTAAAGCTTATCCGAGGCGGTTCTTGGCGACTCGAGTCGGCGAAGTCGTATCACGGATCATCGTCGTCGGCATAGGTTTGAGGTTGATGATTGGGTTTTCTGAAGGTGTCACCCGTGAAGGGTGTGATGAGATTCGGGAACAAGGAAACTTCGGCCCAGTACATTGGGCGTATCAGTTGTCGCGAGATAGGAAAGGTTGCCTATGAGTTGGATCTGCCGTCCGATCTTGAGCGGTCGTCCGGTTTTCATGTTTCTATGATGAGGAGATGTATCGGGGATCCGTCTAAGAGTACACCGATTGGCGATGTCTAGGTGGCCAGGGTTATCGTATGAGAGATTCCGTAGCGATAATCGATCGTCGGGGTTAAGCGTCTGCGGACGGGCGTGGCTTAGTCAAGTCTTGTGGCGGAGCAGGCTCGAGGAGGAGATGACGTGGGAAGCTGAGGAGGACATGAGGCAGAAGTATCCTCACCTATTCCCCACACCTCCAGGTAACTCACTTTCCTACTTGTAAATTTTCATTGACATATTTGCTTAAGTGTTGTATTGTGGCCATGTGTGACATATGCAAACTGTTTAAGTTATGAGGAACTTTATCGTTATCTGTCTTAAGAAGGAACATTCGGGACGAATGTTATACACCGTACTTCAAGAATAGGTGCGAGGACGTACGTACGATTATTCAAGCCCTAATTAGGTTAAGAATGAACTTGTAAGCTTTCGACGGAAAGATTAGAACCTTGTGAAGGAAATTCTCGTTTTTAATATTTTTAACGATTACGGATTTTTTCAGAGAGGCGAAATATTTTGGACCATTACGAGGCGACATGTGTCACCCTTAGTTGGCTTTGGTTGGGCCAATTGGGGGCCTAGTGGGCAAGTCAATTGGTCGAGTCTTACAAGTTGATTTTGTGTGAGTGGGAGTAGGTGGAAGTGGGCGGTTTTGTGAGATAGTGGAGGCCACGTGGCTCGTTGTTGTGGTGGGCATGTGTTCCCAATATTGTGGTGGACATATGTCCAAATATTGTGGTAGACACTTGGTTGGAAGACCTCGTCTTTCACATGGATCCCAATCGACCCTCATTTGTTTTAATCTTGGCCTTTGTGGCTCTATAAATACCCCACTTGTGTTGAAGACTTCTTCATCCACTCCAACTTTTCTAAGTCTCAAAAATCCTCCCCTTTGTGTAGAAGTCTCCAAACCCCCACTTCTTCCTAGTGGCTTTGGCGAAACCCCCACACTCTTTTGTAGAAGTTGCCTTACAGTATAGTTACTATTCAAAATACCTAGCCCCAAATCCATATAGTATTTTAGTAGAAGTTGTTTAGAAACTTCTAAGGGTTTCTTGGAGCTATCGGGCGTGCAAATTAGGAGCTAAACCTTGCTCGGGATCGACGTTTAACTTGGATAATTTTGGGCTTATCGAGGTAAATACTCTTGTCCTTATTGTAATTGAAGATTACATATAAGAATAGTTAAGAGTTGAGAATAAGATATAGAAGGATATAAAAGAATAGAATTGAATTTGTAATCACGGTAGAAGGGTATAAAGGAGAAGAATTGAGCTGTGCTTACATAGGCGTATTCTGATGACTTGAGTAGTTTGTGGGTAGGAAATCTTGATTTTCCGTAGAATAGAGAACCCTCTGTTTAGAATATCCTCTGAGTAGTCTAGGCGTTGATAGGCGTATTTGACTATTATAGGTTGATACTCTGCGACATACTCGACTTGGCGGTGGATTTACGAGAAGGTATGTGATTCTTCCTATCCTCTTGAGCATGATATTTTAAAATATATATATAATGCGGTAGGCGTCGTGTGTTAAGCGAACATGGTTTTCTTGGATGTCTTTTGACTTGAGTCTAAATAATAAGAACGCTTGAAGTATTTCAAAAGAATTATGAATCATTTACGAAGAAGAGTAATACTTGATTTTTAAGCGAAAGCTTAAGAGTTATACTAGCTTTATGGGAAGTTAGGTATAACGACTTAAGAAAGATAAAAGGCGGTTTTACTTATTTGTTTATGAAAATCTTGTATTGATTTACGAAAAGTGTAGTAAGATAGTTTGATAAGTAAACATGTTATGATGCTACAGCGTGTTAGTGTCTTGTGATGTTGTGTAAGGGTTATTCTTGTTGTGCTTACGTTGTTAAATGTTAAGCTGTTATCTTGTTATTATATCACGTACCCGCCGACTTGTTATCACAGGGCTTTCCACCTTGATGCGGTCTATCGGCTATCGATGCAATGTGACTATGTGGGCTGCGGGAGTTCGGGATTGATCATTAGGGTGTATTATCCGTCACGAGGAATGCCTTATGCGATGCAGTGTGACTATGCGGTCTATGTGACTATGCGGTGCGGGAGTCGAGGAGGATACATGGGCTAGCTACCGTCACGAGAATACCTCATGCGGGTGCATGTGTGACTTTATGCGGTGCGGGAGTTCGAGTTAGGCTCGCATAATGATACTATAGGCGTTTGGCCTTGCCCGATCATTAGCGGCCTAGAAAAGACCGGTTATGTTATATCTATTTTGCTTTTGGTTATCTTTGTGGCACTATGTGCGATTACATTGGTTGTTTAAATACATATTTGTAAAATTACTTTTAAAATGGTAGGATTTCATTTAAAGTACTTTCTGATTTCACATACTTAGTACTGTTGTCTTGACCTCCTTGGGGCTGCGTTAAATCTGAGTAAAGGAAGCGGTAGCGGATCCTCGATTTTAGGATCTTTCTTGGTGTCAGGAGCTCAATCTTATAGGAGGCTCGACTTTTGGGTATGATCTCACTGTTGTTGTAGATAGTTTTGTACATTCGAGGTATGGCGGGGCCTGTCCGCCATAGTTATTTACTTCTTAGAGGTTTGTAGTCTATTATGCAGTTGGGATGTAGCGCGGACTTGGTTTATATATATATATGCAGAAAGCGACTTTTCTCAAATAAAGCGTGTCTCATTTACAACTTGTTTCATGTCTTGTTTTTATATTCCGATTTTCTACGATGTATGCCTACTTGGGTGCCGGGTAAGGCACGATCCGCAGGCAGGATCGGTCGTGACAATACCACAGGAACCAGGTTAAAGTCTTGTGAATAATGAACCACAAACTAAAATTTTTCTTTTTCAATATTGCACAAAGTCGAGAGCTATGCAATGAACACCTAAAGTTTTCTCAATTTTTCTAAGTGTTCAAGACTTGTCTTGCACTAGTGTAGTATAAACAAAACAATGGAGGGCTTAGATCAAAACACTTGTGTGGCTTGGATTGGGAGATTAAATATCTAGCCAAGTGGGCTTGACTTAGTCAACAATCTTAAGCTAGGCTTGAGACTTGATCGTCCACATCTACTAACCTTGGTCACGCTTTGCCTTGGTCATGACCACTTAACCGTAGTCGAGAACAAGCCCGTGGGGTGACGCGTGTCCTCCGTTCGTCCATAAAATTTTGTAACCCTCGTGGGCCCATGAAGCGTAAAATTTCTCGAGTGGCCTACGTGACCGTCAAGTAAAATAAATTTCCTGATGATAAATAAATTCCATACTCACGATTAATGTATTCTAAGAATCTAATTCTCATCAACAAACATTTTCCTTTCAGGCGTTCGGAAGACTTTCATGAAAAACAATTCTTTCTTTCGTACCAATTTTAAGTCTTGCGCTCTCGTCTATTCTCTTATTCATATCACGGAATTATGGGGTGTAACAAAGCGTATCCAAAAATGGCTTGAACACCTGTTCATCAAATCGTAAATACCACTGGGCGTTGGTCAAGCCGAAAGACATTACCACTGAACTCATAGTGCCCATCAGGGTCTTTGAATGCGATCTTTGGGATATTTGCCTCTCTAACTCACACTGATGATAACGGACCGCGAGTCTATCTTGGAAAGCACCCGCCCTGCAATGGTCAAGCAAATCATCAATCACGGGGAGGGTATCTGTTCTTGATGGTTACCTTATTATTTGTAATCAACACACATGCGGCGTCCCGTCGCCTTCTTTATAAACAAAAGCGGCGCTCCCGAGGGAGAAACACTGGGCACGATAAAGCCTTTTTCCGACCAAATATTTCAGGCGGTCCTTGACTCCTCAACTCGGTAGGTGCCGTCGTATGCGGTGGAATAGATATAGGTCAGTGTCGCAGCGTGTCGATGAAATCTATCTCCCTCTTGGGAGGAATACGAGGAGATCATGCAGGAATACATCAGGAAACTCTCTAACCACCGGGCCAGTGAAGAAGCGCTTTCGGCCTGCGTATCGAATACCGAACGGATGATAGATGTACCCTTTCTGCACCATCTTCCTAGCCTTGAGGTAAGAAATAAAACTACCCCTCGGCGACGCTGTATTGCCTTCCACTCGATAACTGGCTCACCAGGAAACTGGAATCGTACCAACCTGTCTCTACATTCAATGTTGGCATAATAAGAAGCGACGATCATACCCGTAATGGCGTCAAAATCGTAAATCTCGACTCTATCAAGTGCTGCTAAGTCATGGTGTATATAAACGGGCAATCTTTGTACACCATTGCTTCGAATCACCATTGGCGTAGCTACCTCAAAACTCTATCGACACGGCTCTATCCTATTCCCGGTAAGAGGGGCATAGGACAAGGTAGAACACGGATCTATCAGCGCATCGCGTCCGGCGTGAAATCAATAATGTACTATGGCGACATCAGGAAGCCTCACGATCACGCGGTGGCTAAGGAATATATCACGATTACGTGGACGCTAGAACTAGGACCTCCACCACGACGTGTCGGCGCGATCGTGAACACCACCGTCGGCGCGTAACGCGAGAAGAAGACCCGGCAAGCGGCCTGTCGGTGAACCATAACACCAGCGCGCGTCTGGTGGACAATCCCTCTTCATATGGCCTGCTGTCACGAGAAACAAGCTCCGTGATGCGACACTCGCCGGGTGAGATCTACCGCGTCGAACAGCAGAGATCTGACGGTCTCGATAGATTCTGATGCCTCACGAAACCAGAAGGCTGGAGCCACGGCTGCTCTGAATAACGGTGATCAAACCTCGCCAAAAAAGAGAAGGAGCACTGCGTGCGGCTGAAATGTGGACCTAACTGCTGAGGCTATCCGCCTCGAAAATTACCGGAACCTGTCACGGCCTGCTTGGTGGCAGGTGCAGCGGATCCTCTCTCTCATCCTCACCTGTGCATAAGCTGCATCACGGAAATATCCATACAGCTGAAGGGCCACTCCGAGCATGCATTAATCGTATAACGGTCTAGCCCGTCACATGGCGATGAACTCTGTCATGTATCCGCGATGGTGGCGCATGCAGCGATGAGTCAAACTCGGTTGTACTCTCGATAGTCCTCCCGTTACGTCTCGATGTCGAGAATCTATCCGCGGGCTCTCCTCGTCTCGGAGGCAAAAATTGATAAAGGAAGGCCTCTGTGAACTCATCCCAAATAGTGGAAGAACATCCGCGCCTCTGGCTCGTGACTCAGGCAGTTCAGCTTGATATCATGCAGGTAGAAGCTAACACATGACTCTGTCTCAAGGCCTAGCACATAGTCTGTGTCTGTAGAATAAACTCACGAGGATCCTCGCCGGATCTCAAACCATAGAACTTCGGGTGGATTGCAACTACAAAAATCTCGAATTCTCAGCATCGGCTCACAGGGTTAGCTACTTGGTCATGTCATTGTGCTGCCACTATATGCTAGTCAATAACACGATCTCTCCATAATCTCTATACTCTGCCCGCTTTGGTGCGGGCTGGAGGCTCGGTGTCGGAACCTTTGGAGCTACGGCCGCTCTGCGACTCACTCTCTGTGGCGTGGTGAACTTCGCCGACAGCCTGACCTCGGGCATAGTGGGCACGAGTCTAGTAACCCTCTGCGTGCACGTTATACCCGTATTTCGAGTATATACGTGGGGCGTGCGTAGAAAAGTTTGGACTTTAAAGTAGGCTTGGCGTTATTTTTGTACCTGACACGGTTAGAGTCGTTTTTAAAGCGTTTTACATAACTGCGAAGGAAAATTAGGCTATGTCATTTTTAATTTTTGCGGATTTTTAGAGGCGAAACATTTTGGACCAGCGAGAGGCGACACTTGGCACCCTCTCATTGGTGGAGTGTGAAGCGATAAAGTGGCGAAAGGGTGGCATAGTTGGTGAGATATTTTTGAGGTTTTAAGGAGTAGGGACTAGGGGCACTTGGGCATATCTTGGCCTACACTTACTTAGCACTTGGCATGATCTTGGCCGTTGGTTGGCTTTGCTTGCCTATAAATACCTCCTTTGAGACTTCTTCGTGAAAAATCTCTAAGTTTTGAGAGGCTTCACCACCCTGTGTGTGAGGTCGTCTGGCCTCCTCCCCCTTTGAGGCCCGCGGCGAGTACCTTTCCATGCGGAAGCACCTAACCCAGGGTGGGTGGGGTTAGTAGAATGTGGTGTGTTATGTATATATACCCCCCCTATGTTGGTAGAAATACTCTCAAAAGTATTGTTGCTATACCCAAATTACCTTAGTAGTATACCTTGTAGTATTCCAAAGAAACCTCTATCGTAGAGCAGGAAATACTACAGTATGTCCTTTTGTCTCAAGCCAAAACCACAGGAAAATCTCCATAGTTGGTTGGAGTATTAAGTAGAAGTTGGTTAGAACTTCTAAGGGTGGTTTGGAGGCGGGTTGGAGCGCCACGAGTTGGAGCTAAGCGGTGCTTTCGGGAAGCGACATTAAACTTGGATAATTTTGGGCTTATCGAGGTAAATATCTTGTCCCTATTGTAATTGGAATTACATGTTGTAGGAATATATAGTTGAAGTATACTATATATAGGCGAACTTAGTTTTGCGACAATGTCTTTGGACTTAAGCTGAATTTAAAGAAGAGAATTGGGTGTACTTACATAGGGTGTATTCTGATGGCGTGTAGTTTGTGGGTAGGAAGGGCCCAAATTTCCGTAGAATCTTGTATCTAGATTATTGTGCAGAGTAGTCTAGACTTTGATAGACTTGTATAACCTTTATAGGTTGAATGTTACGTAGTAGCATGTCTTCTTGAGAAGTGGACATGGCTTAGGGTTATGGCGAGTGGGCGATTTGCTAATAGTCGATAATCGTCGCGAGGTATGTGATTCTTCTATCCTCTTGAGCATGATATTTTAAAAGAATATATATATATGATGCGGTAGGCGTCTGGCGTGCTAATTGAGCGTGGTTATGCGGCAATGTCTTTTGACTTAAGCTTGAATAATAAGAATCTTGAAGTATTTCAAGAGACTTAGAAGCTATTTTGAAAGGAGAGTAATACTTGGTTTTAAAACTTAAGAGTTATACTAGCTTTATGGGAAGTTAGGTATAACGGCTTAAGAGAAATAAAATGAATGATTTATTGATTTTAGAAGTTAAGAGACTTGATCTTAAAGATAAGAGACTTGACTTAATTAAATTAATATGAATTTTGTGAAACCTCGTTCGTGAGTAATGAGTACTTGGTTTTAAAAGGAATAATGTTTCTTGATTTGGAAATCGGAATGAGTATCGACAAACCAACTGCGGCGTTAATAAAGGAAATGTTTTGATTAATGAAGTATTATTAAAACCGGTAGAAACCTCAATCTGCATAGAAGCTAAGATGAGACAAAATGATACTACATTTCCTAGATCATGGTGCTTAATAAGATTGATTATGAGCAAGAATAACTACTCGCATATAAGGCATATGTTTCTCAGTTGTTTAAAGAGAATTATATTCTTAAATGAATAGGACTATGAACTCTGAAACCTTTCTAAAATAAGAAACATGAACATTTGAAATTAGGCAAACTTGAGCGTTTGGAAAATAATGTTGTTACTTGATTTTACAAAGGAAGTGTTTTAGTTTACTTAAAAAGCGATCACTCTATTTTATACTACGGGTATTGTGTGACTTACGTGAAAAAGCGGATCTTTTAAAGAGTTAATGTATGAAGTACTTTGGGGATAGATACAGAACTTGTTAGCATAAAGTACCTTGTGTGAATAACTTGATTGTGTTGGTTTGTGATAGCCTTGTAATACTTTCTTGTTGATTTGATAAGTAAACATGGTAGGATCTTCGTGTGTTAGTATCTTGTGATTATTATGTAAGGGGTCATTCTTGTTGTGTTTACGTTGTTAAAAGTTAAGCCCGTTATCTTGTTATTGTATCACATACCCCCGACTTGGTATCACAGGGCTTGCCACCGCTTGATGCGGGTCTCTACGGCTATCGCGGTCTTTATGACTATGTGGGCGGCGGTATGCTCGAGATTGATCATTAGGGTGTTTTAGCCGTCTGAGATGCCACATGCGATGCATTGGGGTATCACGGTCTTTTGAGACTATGCAGTGCGGTAGTCGAGCGGATCTGGGAGTTAATTTGCCTCCGTCACGGGGTATACCTCGGCGGTCTAGGACCGTGATTCGAGAATACCTCATGCGGTGCATGTGTGACCTATGCGGAGGCTGCGGTAAGTTCGAGGATAGGCGCGCGGTGATACTGCGGCGAGTGGCGGCCGATCATGTAGTGCGGTCTAGAAAGACCTCGTGATCTGATTTATGGCATTTTTGATGCGTGGGTCTTAGTAGTCGGCTATGCGCCGTACTTACCGTGCGGTTTTATTGTGATGACTTTGAGGCATGAGTCACGACTTGACATGGCTTATTTATTGTGAGCGTAGTTTGGTTATCATACATGTCTCTGCTTTATATAGACTACTATGATTTCATTTCTGATGTTATTTTGATTTCACATGCAAACTGTTATCTTGACCTCGCCCGAGGCTGCGTTAAATCTGCGAGTAAAGGTACACGATCGTTGATCCTCGCTCTTAGGAGTCCGGTTCGGCGTTTGGGAAAGCTCCGTTTCTCGGAGGCTTATGCAGGTATAGTCCCTGTTGTTGTAGGTGCTTACATTCGGGGTATGGCGAGACACTGTCCGTCGTTGTTGTCATATCATTCGTAAGTGCATGTAATCTTGTTGTGGCGGGGTTGTAATGGGATGTATGCTGTTCAAATTGTTATTTATATATCTTTGAAGTAGCTTAGTTTTGGTTAGCCTCTGCTTATTTCCTTTGTCTTATTGCATTGGCCGTATTTATTGTTTTATGTTCGATTACTGCGATGTTGTATCCTTGGGGTGCGGGTAAGGCACGATCCACGGGCCGGGCAGGTCGTGACAAAGTGGTATCGAGCGATTAATCCTCGGAAAGTGTCTGAGCCGTATCCGATAGAGTCTTGATTATCGGTGTGTTGTGTACCACGCGATGTCGAGGAGGCTATAGGATATTCTGATTAGTTTCTATTCTTCTCACTCTGAGATCGTGCCTTAGAGTGTGTTGAAAGTTGGACCTACAATGTATTTCTTTCCACTTTTATGCCTCCGCGTAAGCGGCCGGGCCGGGAGGGCAAAGCGGCCGAGGCTGCGAGTAGAGTACAAAGGGTTGCGAGCACGAGGCCCGATCATTACCTAGGGTAGTGCTTGTTCGGGAGTTCTGCGGCGTCGCTAGCCCAATGAGTTTGCTGCGGCGGCGTTCCTCTTGCGGCCATGACATTTGAACGCCCGATTACGGCCAGGAGCAAAGAATATAGATTGCGAAGGCGACCACATTACTAGCTATGGATTTGGCTACGGAGTATCTGATGTCTGCGAGTCTTGATGACTATCGAGAGAGGTTGTGCAAGTAATTCTTGATTAGGCATAAGCATGGCACGTATGCGGGCTTATGCGCGTGGCCGGCGTAGAGATCGGCGGGTTAACTAAGGGCGAGGAGAGGGCGAGCGGCAAGGTCCTTTGGTAACTTTCGGCGAATCGCCTCGCGGCCGATTTAGATATGCACCTCGCGATGCGAGTGGTCTTACGGATTTGGGACTTTCGGGGTATCTGGAGTTGGTGAGCTCGAATCTTAGGTTCGCGATGTGGCGACGTCGTCGAGAATGTCGTCTTTTAGTTGGTACTTGTTGTACTGCGGTAGGCGAGGCAGTGTCGAAAGGATGTCTGGTAGGAGAACTTCGGCCCGTGATCGGTGGGTAGTTCGTCACCTTCCATTTATGCGCCTACAGGCGGGATTGATTAGAACGACATAGGGAGTGAAGCGATGGGTCGGTATATCTTTAACCTGCAGGGATTAGTATGCGTGATAAGGTGAGCATACCTTAAGTGTTATATTCGATAGCATTATGTAAATTGTGATTAGAAATCTTGGTTAGTTAGCAGAGTAAGATTTGGGGATAGAGAAGGTGTGAGCCTTAGAGTTTTATACGTAGAGACCTTAGAGGTAAGGCCGTCTCGAGTAAAGGTGTAGTGTTATGTTTGATCCTTATAGGAGTGCATAGTGCGTGAGATATATTGTGTGATAAGTCCTGAGTAGTGTGGAATGAAAGAGGGTAGTTGAGCTAAGAAGACCGCTAGGTTTTAAATAGCGTGATTAGCGAAATTGTTCGGATCGGGAGCTAGTGTTTCTTGTAGTGGGTCGGGTTGAGGCCGTGCGCGAGTCAACCGCGACCTGTTTATGGTGGGGTCGGTTTGTGGTGGTCACGCCTTGTGGTAGAATCACGAGGGTGTTAGGCCCAGTTTAGTTAACCGTCTGAGTTCGTGGATGCGTTGACGATGATCGGGCGATGGGGGCAGCCCGTCGTGTTCTTGGTCGAGGACCGTTTACTCGGTGTGTTGATATATCGAGAAAGGTTGTAAGGCTGCGCAGGTGCCTACCTTCACCTTATGTGATGGAGCCAGTGCAGTGTTTCTTTTCTGGAAGTTATACGAGCGGGGTTAGGAACTCGGTGAGTCTCGTATCGTATTCATCCTCGGGCGGTGTTTGGATTTGAGGGTAGTTGTGGGATTGTTGTCTCCGGTGGAGGAGTGTTTAAGCTACCATTTGGTGTTCGGATGTCGCCTTATGAAGCCTTGTAGGCGGAAGTGTAAGTTCTTGATCGATTGGTTCGATGTTGGCAAGGTTGGATAGTTGGTTGAGCTTGTTCCGATGCGTGGATAAGTGAAGCTTGTCTAGAAGAGGTTATTGGTAGCTCGGAGAAATCGTGCGGATAATCGGCGCGGCAGCTTAGAGTTCGAGTTGGTCGGTCTTCTTGAAGGTACCACCGGAAGGGTGTGGCGAGGTTAGGCTGGCGATAACATAAATGTGGTAAGTTATGAGAAAGAGTTGAGTGTGCGAGAAGAATGCGACAGTAAGGGGAGAAGCGAGCATGTGTTGAGAACATAGATGTGATCATTTCGTATGTTAAGAAAAGGGTGCTAAGGGAGTATCTTTTAACCCTTGGGTGGGAGTTTTGTGATATTAGAGGTGTTTTCCTCGTGGACTTGGATGGAAGTATTTGCGCGGGTGTTTCTGTGGCCAGGTGTGGCAGGATGGTTCTCGTAAGTATAGTGGTAAAGACTATACCGGCGCGCGTTTGTTTTGAGACTTAGAAGGAACATTCGGGACGAATGTTTCTAAGGAGGGGAGAATGTTATACCCGTATTTCCAGTATATATACGTGGGGCGTGCGTAGAAAAGTTTGGACTTTAAAGTAGGCTTGGCGATTATTTTTGTACCTGACACGGTTAGAGTCGTTTTAAATGAAGCGTTTTATAACTTGCGAAGGAAAATTCCGGCTATGTCATTTTTAATTTTGCGGATTTTCCAGAGATGAAACATTTTGGACCAGCGAGAGGCGACACTTGGCACCCTCATTGGTGGAGTGTGAGGCGGTAAAGTGGCGAAAGGGTGGCATAGTTGGTGAGATATTTTGTGAGGTTTTAAGGAGTAGGGACTAGAGGGCACTTGGGCATATCTTGGCCTACACTGCTTAACACTTGGCATGATCTTGGCCGTTGGTTGGCTTTGCTTGCCTATAAATACCTCCCACTGAAGACTTTTCATCAAAAAAGCTCTAAGTCTTGAGCTTCCCCCCTGTGTGTGAGGTCTCGTCTAGCCTCCCCCACTTTGAGGCCCTTGGCGAGAGTACCTTTCCCATGGCGAGAGCACCCCTAGTGGGGTTAGTAGAAAGTATCACCCACTTGTGGTGTTGTCTCGTATATATACCTCCTCTTGGTAGAAATACTCTCAAAGTATTGTTGCTATACCCAATTACCTTAGTAGTATACCTTGTAGTATTCAAAGAAACCTCTATCGTAGAGCAGGAAATACTCTAGTATGTCCTTTTGTCTCAAGCAAAACCACAGGAAAATCTCCATAGTTGGTTGGAGTATTAAGTAGAAGTTGGTTAGAACTTCTAAGGGTGGTTTGGAGGCGGGTTGGAGCGCCGGAGTTGGAGCTAAGCGGTGCTCGGGAAGCGGCATTAAACTTGGATAATTTTGGGCTTATCGAGGTAAATATCTTGTCCCTATTGTAATTGGAATTACATGTTGTAGGAATATATAGTTGAAGTATACTATATATAGAATGAACTTAGTTTTGCGGCAATGTCTTTGGACTTAAGCTGAATTTAAAGAAAGAGGTGGGTACTTACATAGGGATGTATTCTGATGGCCCGGTGTAGTTTGTGGGTAGGGAAGAGTGCCCAATTTCCGTAGAATCTTGTATCTAGATTATTGTGCCGAGTAGTCTAGACTTTGATAGACTTGTATAACCTTTATAGGTTGAATGTTACGTGAGTGGCATGTGCTACTTGAGAAGTGGACAAGGCTAAGTAGGGTTATAGCCAGTGGAAGCGATTTTCTAATAGTCGATAATCGTCGCGGTATGTGATTCTTCCTATCCTCTTGAGCATGATATTTTAAAAGAATATATATATATGATGCGGTAGGCGTGCGGCGTGCTAATTGAGCGTGGTTATGCGGCAATGTCTTTTGACTTAAGCGAATAATAAGAATCTTGAAGTATTTCAAGAGACTTAGAAGCTATTTTGAAAGGAGAGTAATACTTGGTTTTAAAAAACTTAAGAGTTATACTAGCTTTATGGGAAGTTAGGTATAACGGCTTAAGAGAAATAAAATGAATGATTTATTGATTTTAGAAGTTAAGAGACTTGATCTTAAAAGATAAGAGACTTGACTTAATTAAATTAATATGAATTTTGTGAAACCTCATTCGTGAGTAATGAGTACTTGGTTTTTAAAAGGAATAATGTTTCTTGATTTGAAATCGAGAATGAGTATCGACAAACCACTGCGGCGTTAATAAAGGAAATGTTTTGATTAATGAAGTATTATTAAAACCGGTAGAAACCTCCGTCTGCATAGAAGCTAAGATGAGACAAAATGATACTACATTTCCTAGATCATGGTGCTTAATAAGATTGATTATGAGCAAGAATAACTACTCACATATAAGGCATATGTTTCTCAGTTGTTTAAAGAGAATTATATTCTTAAATGAATAGGACTATGAACTCTGAAACCTTTCTAAAATAAGAAGCGTGAACATTTGAAATTAGGCAAACTTGAGCGTTTGAAAAATAATGTTGTTACTTGATTTTACAAAGGGAAGTGTTTTGGTTTACTTAAAAGATAGTCACTCTATTTTATACTACGGGTATTGTGTGACTTACGTGAAAAGCGGATCTTTTAAAGAGTTAATGTATGAAGTACTTTGGGGATAGATGCGAACTTGTTAGCATAAAGTACCTTGTGTGAATAACTTGATTGTGTTGGTTTGTGATAGCCTTGTAATACTTTCTTGTTGATTTGATAAGTAAACATGGTAGGATGCTACGTGTGTTAGTATCTTGTGATTATTATGTAAGGGGGTCATTCTTGTTGTGTTTACGTTGTTAAAAGTTAAGCCCGTTGTACTGTTATTGTATCACATACCCCCTTGACTTGGTATACCGAGGGCTTGCCACCCTTGATGCGGGTCTCTACGGCTATCTGCGATCTGTATGACTATGCGGAGCAGCGGTATGCTCGAGTTGATCATTCGGGTGTTTTAGCCCGTCTGAGGATGCCACATGCGATCTGTTGGGACTATGCGGTCTTTTGAGACTATGCGAGTGCGGTAGTCGGCGGATCTGGGGTTAAAGCGCGCCTCCGTCGGGGTATACCTCGAGCGGTGCAGGACCGTGATTCGAGAATACCTCATGCGGGTGCATGTGTGACCTATGCGGGCTGCGGTAAGTTCGAGGATAGGCGCGCCGCGGTGATCTGCGAGCGGTGGCGGCCGATCATGTAGTGCGGTGCAGAAAGACCTCGTGATCTGATTTATGGCATTTTTGATGCGTGGGTCTTAGTAGTCGGCTATGCCTTCGTACTTACCGTCTGGTTCTATTGTGATGACTTTGAGGCGTGAGTCACGACTTGACATATTTGCTTATTTATTGTGAAGCGTAGTTTGGTTATCATACATGTCTCTGCTTTATATAGACTACTATGATTTCATTTCTGATGTTATTTTGATTTCACATACTAAATTTTTGTTGTCTTGACCTCGCCGAAGTGCGTTCATCTGCGAGTAAAGGTACACGATCGTTGATCCTCGCTCTTAGGGTCCACGATTCGACGTTTGGGAAAGCTCCGTTTCTCGGAGGCTTATGCAGGTATAGTCACTGTTGTTGTAGGTGCTTACATTCGAGTATGGCGGAACCATGTCGTCGTTGTTATCATATCATTCGTAAGTGCAGTAATGCTTGTTGTGGCGGGGGTTGTAATGGGATATAGCTGTTCAAATTGTTATTTATATATCGAAGGTAAGTTTTTAGTTGCTTTGTCTTATTTCAACTTGTCTTGTGCATTGGCTTCGTGTTATTGTTTTATGTTCCGATTACTGCGATGTTGTATCAGGGGTGCGGGTAAGGCACGATCACGGGCCGGGCGGGTCGTGGTGATACAGCTAGCGACTCTGCTTTGCCGCCGCCTACAGGCCACTGGTAATCTTCCGTGGAGGCATAACTGATACCTAAAAATAGGTGAGAGATGATTCAACCTAATAAGGCGCTCTCTTGCACGATCTCGGAGAGAGAAGAATGAAACCAATCTAAATGTCTTGCGACCTCACGATTATAGATGTGGTGCCTGCACCGCGATAATCAAGACTACTGAACACGATGCGTAGACACTTTCAGAGACTAAGCGCTCACGATACCACTTTGTCACGACCGACCGGGCGCGGCGGTGCCCTACACAGGCACCCTACAGTATACATCGAGAGAATAGCGGCGGAACATACAAAACTAATAAAATACTTAGGCGGTAAATATCAGCAGGCTAGATATGACCACGCCAGAAATATACATAACCCAAAATAAACGATTACATTTTGTTCTTACAATCCAATCCAAGATATGACTCGGACCTCTAAGAATACGATTGTGACGGCGGGCCGCCATACCCACAGAATGTACATAAATCTACAACGTCGAGCCGTACCAAAGACAAGCCTGCGGAAAAATGGAGCTTACGACACGATCGGTGATCCTAGAATGAGACCTACCACTGCTACCCACCTGCGGCATGACGCGGCCCAGAAAGGGGTCGGTACACAATATGTACTAAGTATGTAAAGCGGAAAATCACAATTTACATTATAAGTCTAAAATAAAGCTGGAGACATGTATGATAATCAAATTAACAGTATAATGTGCCTTACTAACAATGAGAGTAAAATATACATTTCCAGTTTAAAAATAAGTAACATGTGATTTACCTAGGACCATCCGCCCGTAGTATTATCACGCAATCCTACTCCTGGAACTATTTCACCCGCATAGGCCGTATGGACCCGCATGAGGTAACTTCCTCGCATAGGACTGGTCCGCCCGCGTAGGACTATTTCACCGCGTGAGCCTACGGACTCGCGTGAGGTATTCGCCGCGTCGTGGGTAGCAAATCCACGGAATATGCAAATGTCACAAACGGGAATGACCGTAATGAACAATATATCACAAGCACAATGGCTACTATAAATAACATAAACAAGTTAAGAAACCTCTTAACTTCTTATTGACAATTAGCATACACTCTCATTTCTTTTAACTTAAGGCACTATCGTATCATGAAAGATAAGGGAATTTAACCCAAACTACTACGTACTTATATTCTTTTTAAAAAGACTCCTTTTCATATAAAACTCCAAGATACTAATAACCCTAGTATCAAGTCATATCTACTTATCAAGACAAGTCACAATACCTTTTAGAAATACATTTATAGGCTTCTAAACCAAGTGACTTTTTACTTTAAAACTTTAAGCAATTGATGCCTTCAAATCAATTTGCCTTTCTTCCTTTCAAGTCATTTTATCTTTATTTACATCACTAGAGTAAACCATTCTTTTAACTTTCCATAAAGTTATTATAACCAACTTCCCATAAAGCCGTTATACTAACTTTATTCTTTAGACACTTACATTCTTTTCATAACCAAGAGACTTATACTTTCAAAATCCTAGTATCATATTCTTTCAAAATACTTCAAGTCTCTTAACTTTTAGAAACTAAGATATCCTTAATCTTTAAAACAAGTGAGTTAATTCCCTAACTCAACCAACTTGGACATTCTTAAAACAAGTCAAGGATATCAAATGAAACTAAATTCATCAAAATCTCGTACGTCTACCGTACTATATATTTACAACTACTCATGCTCAAGAGATAGGAAAGTTCCACATACCTCTTCGGTTCAATTCACTTGCTAAGTCCAATATGCCGTACGTAGTATGTCAACCTATAATGGCCATAATACGTCTATTAACTTCTAACTTCAAACGTAGAATATTCTAAGTGTAAAGTCATCAAATTCTACGGAAAATCGGACAACACTTCCTTTGTTTCTACGTACTTTTCCACCTTTTTCAAGGCCCGAATTCATTAACCAAACATGCCACATTTAAGGCTCAACAATGTAGTTATCAATAGGGGATTACACGTGTTATACCCCGTATTTCGGAGTATGCGTCACGAGTTTAAGCCTTAAGATTGGCAAAGTCGAAAAATTGTGCACAACCGAAAAGAATTGTTTTCCGGCGAAGCGTTTTCCAAACTGCGGGGAAAATTACGGTTGCGACATTAATAATTTTTGCGGATTTTTCCGAGAGATGAAATATTTTGGACCAACGAGAGGGCGACACTTGTCACCCTCAAGTGGGCGGTCATGTGGCCGATTGGTTGCACGTTTCTTGGCATGTTTTGTGGCCTAAAACTTGGGTCAATGTTTGGAGTGATTTGTGGAGTAGATGGCTAGGGTGCACTTGTGCAAATCCACACCCTCCACTTGCCCACCACTTGTCTTGATCTTGGCCATTGAAGGCCCTATAAATACCCCCCTTAGTTGAAGGATTTCTTCATCCCTCAAATGACTTCTAAGTCTTAAAAATCCCTCCCTCCCTTGTAGTGAAGTTCTCGTCCAAGTCCTCCCCCTCCCCTTGTAGTAGTTTCGTCCGCCACACACCCCCCTTCCCTTGGAGTTGCTCTCGTCCAAACATACCCCCCCCTTGGTAGAAAAGTATTCTCCAAGTATTGTTACTATTCCAAAATACCTTGGCCCAAATACCTTGTAGTATTCCAAGGTTACCCCTATACTAAAAGCCCAGAAATACTATTATACTTCCCTTCAGTCACAAAACGAAACCTTAAGGAAAATCTTCATAATTGGTTGAAGTATTAAGAAGAAGTTGCGTAGAACTTCTAAGGGTTGTTTGGAGCGGGTTGGAGCACCCATAGTAGGTGTTAAACGTTGCTCAGGATCGACATTTAAACTTGGATAATTTTGGGCTTATCGAGGTAAATACTCTTGTCCTTCTATTGTAATTGGAAATTACATACTGTAGTTGTATAGAAATGAGTATAAGATATATAGAAGGATGGTATAAGAGAAGAGAATTGAATTGAAATCACATCAGAAGAATATTAAAAAAGAAGATTGAACTGTACTTACATGGTATGTATTTCTGATGAACTTGTGTAGTTTAACTTGGGTAGGAAGTCTTGCCCAATTTTCCGTAGAATAGAGAAGCCTCTGCTTAGAATATTCTCTGAGTAGTATAGGCGTTGATAGGCGTATATGGCCTTTATAGGTTGAAAGTTACTGCGAGTAGCATGTTCTACTTGAAAGGTGGATAAGGCTAGTCGGGTTATAAGCGAGTGGGCGTTTTGCTAATTGTCGATAATCGTGCAAGGTATGTGATTCTTCCTATCCTCTTGAGCATGATATTTTAAAAGAATATATATAGTGCGGTGAGCGTGCGTGTGTTAAGCGAGCGTGGTTTCTTGCGATGTCTTTTGACTTGAGTCTAATTAATAAGAATCTTGAAGTATTTCAAAAGAATTAAGAATCGTTTTTGAAAGAAGAGTAATACTTGGTTTTAAAAGCTTAAGAGTTATACTAGCTTTATGGGAAGTTAGGTATAACGACTTAAGAGAGATAAAAGGAACGGTTTACTTAATTGTTTATGAACGCCTTGTTTTGATTTCGGAAATGAGAATAAGTATCGAACAAACCACTGCAGCGCTAATAAAGGGAAATGTATTGACTAATTAAGTATTATGAAAACCAGTAGAAACCTCCATCTGCATAGAAGCTAAGATGAGACAAAATGATATTACATTTCTAGATCATGTTGCTTTAATAAGATTGTTATGAACAAGTATAACCTACTCACACATAAGGCATATGTTTCTCAAATTGTTTTAAAAGAGAATTATATTATTAAGTGATTAAGACTATGAACTACGAAACCTTTCAAAAATAAGAGACTTAAGTATTTGAACTTAGGCAAACTTGAACTTTTGGAAAAGAAGGTTGTTACTTGTCTTTAAAAAGGGAAATTGTTTTGGTTTGCTTAAAAAGATAGTCACTCTATTTTTGATACTACGGGTATCGTGTGACTTTTGTGAAAGAAACGGATCTCTTTAAAGAATTAATGTCGTAGTACTTTGGGGATAAAAACCGAACTTGTTGGCATAAAATAGAAAGTACCTTGTGTGAATAACTTGACTATGTTTGGTTTGTGATAGCCTTGTAATACTTTCTTGATGGGTTTGATAAGTAAACATGTTAGGATGCTACGTGTGTTAGTGTCTTATGATGTTTGTGTAAGAGGTTATTCTTATTGTGCTTATGTTGTTTAACGATAAGCCGTTGTTCTAGTATTATATCACTCACCTCTTGACATGATATCGGGGGTTAAGCGCCGTCACGAGAGTACACCTCGAGCGATGCGTGTGACTATGATTCGAGATACCTCATGCGGGTCGGTGGCTATGCGGAGCTACGAGAGTTCCAGGTTAGTGTGCGGTCTATATGGCCATGCGGTCTATGTGGCCATGCGGACTGCGAGTCCAGGACGATGTCGGGGAGTAGCTACCCCCGATGCGGGGAATACCTCATGCGGGCCTATGTGTGTGGCCTATGCGGAGCTGCGGGAAGTTCGAGTTGTGCGCACATTGATCGAGGCGAGTGGCTCGCTTGATCATATGGCGCGGTCTAGAAAGACCTCGTGATACAATTTTATGGCATTATTGATGCGTGGGTTTTAGTAGTCGGTATGCCTTCGTACTTACCGTGCGGTTTTATTATGACACAGTGGGACACTGGTGTTCATGTGTATTCCTTGGTGCTTTTATATCATAGGCTAGGCGGTGAGGAAGGTATTCCACGGGCATGATTGATGTTGTGGGCGTGAGACCCATAGTTATATTTGAGTGATGACTTTGAGGGCGTGAGTCCCTGACTTGACACGACTGCTTATTTATTGTGAACTATAGTTTGGTTATCATACATGTCTCCTGCTTTATATAGACTACTATGATTTCATTTCTGATATTTTGATTTCACATACTTGGTACTGTTATCTTGACCTCGCCCGGGCTGCGTTCATCAGCGGTAGAGGTACACGATCGTTGATCCTCGCTCATAGGGTCACAGTTCAGTGTTTTTGGAAGCTCCGTTTCTCCGGAGGCTTATCTGTGGTATAGTCCACTGTCGTTGTAGGTACTTACATTCAGGGGTATGGCGGGCCACATCCGCCATTGTTGTTATATCATTCTTAGAGGTTTGTAATCTTGTTGTGGCGAGTTTGTAAAGGATGTAGCTGATTGAGTTCAAGTTTTATGTTTATATATATCTTGGAAGGCAACTTTTCTCAGAAAAAGCTGTTTCTCAGCCATTTTTTCATGTTTTGTTTTATATTCCAGTGATTACTCGATGTATGTCTACTTGGGTGCGGGTAAGGCACGATCCACGCTCGAGCAGTCGTGACAAAAGTGGTATCGAGCGATTAATCCTCGGAAAGTGTCTCTGAACCGTATCTAGTAAGTCTTGATTATCGGTGTGTTGTGCACGACACCAATAATCAGGAGGCTATAGGATATTTAGGATTGGTTTCCATTCTTCTCACTCTGAGATCGTGCCTTAGAGCTATGTTATAAGTTGGACCCCTCTAACATATTTCATTCCCCTACCAGTTATGCCTCCGTGTAAGGCAACCCGTGCCCAGAAGGCAAAGCGGCCGAGTTGCGAGTAAATCTGAGGAAGGTTCTGAGCGCGAGCCCAACCATCACACGAGGTGGTGCCATTCGGGGAGTTCTGCGGCGCGATCCCAGCCAGTCTAACGGCGACAACGATTACTCTGCGGCCATGATATTTGAACGCCGGTTCACGACCGATGGCGAAAGTATGGATTGCAAAGAGACGACCCTGTTACTAGCTATGGATTTAGCGACCAGGGAGTATGTTATGTACCGATTTATCACGGGTCTTGATGAGTATCTAAGAGAGGGTTGTGCAATAGTAGCTCTTCAGTCAGGCATGAGCATGGCCTGCGTCTGAGCTTATGCTTGCGGTAGAAGCGTGGGATCGGCGGGTTAATCGAGATCGAGAAGAGGGCGGTCGGGTCCTTTGGTAACTTTCGAGGCAAATCGCCTCGGCGGCTGAATCGCACCTCCGCTAGTGCAGTGGTCCTCCGGGGTTCGGGGCGTTCGGGGTATGCGAGGAGTTGGTGAGCTCGAGCTTGGTTCGCGAATACGTAGGTTCGGCCAGTGGATTGATTTTCCTCGGTATTCACGATATGGCGGCGTCGTCGGGAATGTCATCTTTTGTTGGTGCTTGTTTTACTGCGGCCGTCGGGGCCATGGGTCGAAAGGATGTCTAGTAGGAGGATGTAAGTAGGAGGACTCGGCTACCCAGTTAGTTGCGAATTGATGGTCGGAGAGGAAGGGTGTTAGCGGAGGCCACCCCACCGGTGTGGCGTTGTGGTAAGTGTCATTGTGGGAGTGTCGTACTTCTTGACGACTTGTTATGCTTGCGGCCAGCGAGGCCATTTGCGAGAAATTGTCCAGGCGGAGGTGGCGCAAATGTAGAGACTTCGACCTCGGGATCAGCGGCTAGTTCATCACCCCTAGCTATCGCCCAGCGAGCGGGATTGATTATAACGACAAAGGGAGTGAAGCGGTTGATCTGACTACATCCTTAACCCTCTAGAGATTTGTATGTATGATAAGATGAATATATCTTAAGTGTTATGTTCAGATAGCATTGTGTTAATTGTGATTAGAAATCATGGTTAGTTAAAAGGGGTAAGATTGGGGATAAGGGGAAGTGTGAGCCTTAGAATGTTATACGTAGAGACCTTAGAGGCAAGGCCATCTCGAGTAAAAGATTTTTTTTTATGTTTGACCCTTAACGGAGTGCATAGTATACGTGAGATATATTTGTGTGATAAGTCCCTGAGTAGTGTGGAATGAAAGAGGGTAGTTGAGCTAAGAATGACCACTAGGTTTTCGTAACTTGATTAGTGAGATTGTTTCAGTTCGGGGAACAAGAGCTTGGCGCGAAGTGGGTCGGGTTGAGGCCATGTCGCGGGTCAACCCACAGCCCGGTTTGGGGTGGGGTCAATTCGAGTGGTCGCCCGGTGGTGAGTCACGAGGCGTTAGGCGAAGTTTAGTTAACCGTCGTGCGAGTTCGTGGATGCGTTCGACCGATGGTCGGGCGATGAGTCGACCCATATTGTCTTTGATCAAGGCCGTTTACTCGGCGAGAGGTTATGCGAGATGTTATATCGGGAAGGTTGTAAAGGCTGCACGAGGTGCCTACTTTCAACTTATGACGATGGAACCAGTTCTGGCTATTTCTTTTACGGAAGTTTTACGAGCGGGGTTAGGAACTTCGGTGAGTCTCGATGCTCGCGTTCGCCCCTCGGGCGGTGTTTGGATTTCAGGGGTAGCTGTGAGGATTGTTGCCTCCTGTTGAGGGAGTGTTTTATAGCTACCATTTCAGTATTCGGATGTCACCTTATGAAGCCTTGTAGGGGCGGTAGTGTAGGTTGTCGGTCGATTGGTTCGATATTGGCAAGGTTCAGATAGTTGGTTCATACTTGTTTCGGCAGGATGTGGATAGGGTGAAGCTTATCCAGAAGAGGTTATTGGCAACTCAGAGTCAACAAAAGTCATGCGGATAATCAGCGTCGACACTTGGAGTTCAGGTTGACGGTGGGTTTTCTTGAAGGTACCACCCCGGAAAGGGTGTGACGAGTTTTGGAAAACAGAGGAAACTTAGCCCGAGTTACTTTGGGCCTTTTCAGGTCATGTGAAGAATAGGCCAGGTTGCCTATATGTTAGCATTTGCCGTCCGACTTAGGAGGCAGTACGTCCGGTCTTTATTGTTGCTATGTTCGGAAAAGTATCGGAGATCCATCCAGAGTGTTCCCAGTTAATGGTGACCAAGTTGGAGATAGTAACCCAGAGATTTTGGAAACTGAAGCAATAACAGAAATGTGGTAAGTTATGAGAAAGAGTTCGAGTGTACGAGAAGGGTACGACGAGTAAAGGAAGAAGTGAGCATGTGTTAAGAGAATAGAAGTGATCATTTCTTTTGTGAAATGAAGGTGCGAAGGGAATATCTTTTAGACCTTGGGTGGGAGCTTTTGTGGTAATAGAGGTGATTCCTTGTGGACTTGGATTTAGTAATTGCGCGTGTGTTATTTTGTGGCCAGGTGTGGCATTGGAAACTTGTTATGTTAAGAGGAACTTATCATTATCTGTGTCGAGAAGGAACATTCGGGATGAATGTTTCTAAGGAGGGGAGAATGTTATACCCCGTATTTCGGTATGTGCGTGAGGGCGTGCGTCAAAGTTTAAGCCTTAAGATAGGCAAGGGTCGAAAATTGTGCACAACCGAAAGAATTGTTTCCGGCGAAAGGTTTTCCAAACTTTGCGGAAATTACGGTTGCGACATTAATAATTTTTGCGGATTTTTCAGAGATGAAATATTTTGGACCAACGAGAGGCGACACTTGTCACCTCCAGTGGCGATCATGTGGCCGATTGGTTGCGTTTCTTGGCATGTTTTGTGGCCTAAAACTTGGGTCATTGTTTGGAGTGATTTGTGGAGTAGATGGCTAGGGTTCACTTGTGCAAATCCAGACCCTCCACTTGCCCACCACTTGTCTTGATCTTGGCCATTGAAGGCCCTATAAATACCCCCCCTTAGTTGAAGGATTTCTTCATCCCTCAAATGACTTCTAAGTCTTAAAAATCCCTCCCTCCCTTGTAGTGAAGTTCTCGTCCAAGTCCTCCCCCTCCCCTTGTAGTAGTTTCGTCCGCCACACACCCCCCCTTCCCTTGGAGTTGCTCGTCCAAACATACCCCCTTGGTAGAAAAGTATTCTCCAAGTATTGCTACTCTTATTCAAAATACCTTGGCCCCAAATACCTTGTAGTATTCCAAGGTTACCCACTATACTAAAGCCCAGAAATACTATTATACTTCCATTCAGTCACAAAACGAAACCTTAAGGAAAATCTTCATAATTGGTTGAAGTATTAAGAAGAAGTTGCGTAGAACTTCTAAGGGTTGTTTGGAGCGGGTTGGAGCACCCATAGTAGGATCTAAACGTTGCTCAGGATTGACATTTAAACTTGGATAATTTTGGGCTTATCGAGGTAAATACTCTTGTCCTTCTATTGTAATTGGAAATTACATCGTAGTTGTATAGAAATGAGTATAAGATATATAGAAGGATGGTATAAGAGAAGAGAATTGAATTGAAATCACATCGGAAGAATATTAAAAAGAAGATTGATGTACTTACATGGAATTTGTATTCTGATGAACTTGTGTAGTTTGGGTAGGAAGTCTTTGTCCAATTTTCCGTAGAATAGAGAAGCCTCTGCTTAGAATATTCTGAGTAGTCTAGGCGTTGATAGACGTATATAGCCTTTATAGGTTGAAAGTTCTGCGAGTAGCATGTTCTACTTGAAAGGTGGATAAGGCTAGTCGGGTTATAGCCGTGGAGCGTTTTGCTAATTGTCGATAATCGTCGCAAGGTATGTGATTCTTCCTATCCTCTTGAGCATGATTGTTATACCCCGTATTTCCAGAGTATGTACGTAAAGGAATACGTACAAAAAGTTTGGTCTTAAAGTTAGGCCTTGGACGATTTTTAGGCCTGACTCACAAAGCAGTTTTAGGCGAAAGCGTTTCCCACGGCTTTCGTAGAATAAATTCGGCTATGCCATTTCTAATATTTGCGGATTTTTCCGAGAAGGCGAAACATTTTGGACCAGCGGGAGGCAACACTTGTCACCTCCAATTGATGGATGTGAAGCGTCCGTATGGCGATTAGGTTGCCAACTTGGTCAAGTTGTTGGTAAGATATTTTGAGTGCAAGTTGGCTAGGTACACTTGCCCAAATCTTGACCCTACACTTGCCTTGCACTTGTCTTCATCTTGGCCATTGGTTGGCCATCCCTTGACCTATAAATACCCTCTTGAGATGAAAAGTTCTTCATCCACAAAAGCTTTCCAAGTCTAAAATCCTTCCTCTCCCTTTGTAAGCAATTAGTCAACACACCACTCCGCCGAGAAGCTTGGCGAGGCTACCCTAGCCTGGCAGAACCTACCCCCTCCCTTGGTAGAAAAGTTGCCTTCTTGTATTGCTATAATGCCCAAAATACCTAGCCCAAATACCTTAGTACTTAGTAGAAGTTGTGAAGAACTTCTAAGGTTTCATGGAGCATACAACTTAGGAGCAAAACCTTGCTCAGGTGACTTTTCTAGGATATTATTGGGCTTACCGAGGTAACTAATCCTAACCCTCTTTTGAATTAGAGAATACTTCTGTTGTAGAATAAGAATAAGTATAAATACTTAGAAGAATATCCAGAATAGAATTGAGTGTACTCGCGTGGAATTTGTTTTCCTGATGAACTCATATAGCTCAGGGTAGGGTTGTGCTTGACTTTCCATAGAATTGTGAACCCTCTGTTTAGAATGACCTTGGGGTAGTCTTTAATAGATATCTGTGACTATTATGGTGACTCTCTGTGCGACATATTGACTTGGCGGTGGTTTTTTTGAGAAGGTATGTGATTCTTCCTAAAGCATGATATTTTACAATATGTATATAGTACGGTGAGCGTACATGTGTTAAGCGAATAATACTTACGGCAATGCCTCGGCTTAAGCCTGAATAATACGTGCGGCAATGCCTCAGCTTAAGCTTTGAATAATAAAGCGAAAACATTTCAAAGGACTCTTGAACCATTTTCTGAAGAGAACTAATTGGTTTCTTAAGCGAAGCTTAAGAGTTAAACTAGCTTTATGGGAAGTTAAGTATAACCACTTAAGATTGATAAAAGAAACAAGTTGCCTATGTATTTCTAACGACTTATATGAAATTGTGAAAAGAATAATAAGATGGTTTGATAAGTAGACATGACATGTTGCTATGTGTGTTAGTACGCATAACGTTTGTATAAGTGAGTATCCTTGTTGTACTTATGTTGTTTAAAGATAAGTCGTTATGTTAGTGTACTATCACTCACCTCTTGAGATGATCGGAGGTTAGCGCCTCCGTGCGGGGTAGACTCGGTGATGCAGGACCGTGATTCGAGAATACCTCATGCGGGTCGGGGGCCTATGCGAGCTACGAGTTCAGGTTAGTATGCGGGGTTATGCCTCATGCGGTCTATGTGGCCATGCGGACAGTGAGTCGGGGCGATGCAGGAGTAGCTACCCTCGATGCGGGGTTATACCTCATGCGGGCCCGTGAGTGGCTTTATCACGGACTCAGAGTCGATTAGGCTTGCGAGAATGAGGATGTGGCGAGTGGCCTGTGTCACGACCCGTTCGGGCCGTGGTGGTGCCTTACGGGCACCCAGTAGTCATACATCGAGAGAAAAAACGGCGGAATATAAAACAACGAAGATATGAAGCAGTATAAATAAGACACGGTTTACGGAAAAAAGTTGCCTTTCGGCATAATGTATATAAATAACCCAAAATGAGCGATTACATCCCAACCTTACAACGGTCTACGGACCTACAGAGTTTAAAACAACAATGGCGGGGCGGGGCCGCCGTACCACTAATACGAATATCTACAACGGCGAGGACCGTACAAAATGCTAAGCTTAGGAGAAAGCGGAGCTTTCCCAATGACGGTGATCCTAAACGAGGATCAACGGTAGGAGTACCTTTACTGCGGCATGAGCGGCCCCGAAGGAAGTCGATCTGGCGGTACCAGTATGTGGCGAAAATCGTAAATGAAATCATAGTAGTCTATATAAAGGCGGGAGACATGTATGATAAGCCAAAACTACGATTCCAATAAATAGCGATCATGTCAAGTCAGTGACTCATGCCCTCAAAGTCATAACAATAGAACCGTACGGGGTAAGTACGAAGGCGTAGCCGACTACTAAAACACACAGTACCAAAAAGCTCATAAAGCGTATCATGAGATGCTGTCTGGCCGTCGCATGATCAAAGCGGCCACGCGCAGATATCTAATGTGCGCATCTAGTCTGGAACTTCCGCGACTCGCGTAGGCCAAGCAGATAGGCGCGTGAGGTATAACCCGCGTCGGTAGCTACTCCCGGCGGCGTCTGAACTCGTCGTCGCGTAGCTCTGAGAACGCGTGACCACAGGGCGCGTACTAACACAGAACTCCGCGATTCCGCGCCCATCTGAGACCGCGTAAGGTATTCTCGAATCATAGGTCCATCGACCGCTGAGTCTACCCGCGTCGGAGGCGGCTTAACCCGGAGTTATGAATGATATAATATCAACATAGCCGATTATTGCTAAACAACATAAGCCTGACAAGGAAAAACCCGCTTTACACAAATATCACAAGATACTAACTCACGTAGCATCCTAACATGTTTACTTATCCGATCAACAAGAAAATATTACAAGACTATCACAAATCAATACAATCAAGTTATTCACACAAGGTACTTTCTACATTATGATAACAAGTTCGGGTTGTTAGCCCCAAGTACTTCATGTATTACTCTTTTAAAAGACGTTTCTTTTACAAAAGTCACCTGATAACCGTAGTATAAAAATAGAGTAATTATCTTTTGAAGTACATTAAAACACTTCTCCTTGTAAAATCAAGTAACAACATTCTTTTCCTAACGTTCAAGTTTGCCTAATTTCAATTACTCGAGTTTCTCATTTTGAAAGGGTTTGTAGTTCATAGTTTTAATCCTTTAAAACAATTTGAGAAACATATACCTAAGTGTGAGTAGGTTATTATTATTAAGTAATAATCTTATTACTGACCATGATCTAGTAAATGTAATATCCTTTTGTCTCATCTTAGCTCTGTGCGGATGGAAGTTTCTACTAGTTTTAATAATACCTTTTATTAGCTTTATTATTTGTGGTTTGTTAGACATTTATTACGATTGGTAAAACATCATTCCTTTTGAAAACCAAAAATACTAATTACTCACTAATGAGGTTTCACACTTTTAACAAAATTCATATTAGTATAATAAGTCAAGTCTCTTATTTCCTTAAATCAATAAATCGTTCTTTTATCACTCTTGGCGTTATACCTAACCTCCCGTAAAGCTAGTATAACTCTTAGCTTTTAAAACCAAATGTTACTCTTACGTAAAAAATGATTGATATTCCTTTGAAATGTTTTGATTCTTTATTATTGAGCTTAAGCGTGAGGCATTCTACATGAAGTGTTATTAGGCTTAAGCGTGAGGCATTCCGTAAGTATTGTCGAGCTTAAGTCAAAGACATTGCGTAGTTATTATTCGATTAACACGTATGCGTCTACCGTACTATATATATTGTAAAATATCATGCTTAAGGAAGAATCACATACATACCGTGAAAACCTCTGCCGAGTTGAATATGTCGCGCGCGAGTATCGACCTATAACGATCAAATCGTCTATCAGCGTCGGTATCTTGTACAAAGTTCTAAGCGAGAGGGTTCGTTATTCTATGGTCATTTGGGCAGCACTTCCCTGCAGATGAGCTACTCGAGTCTCTTTGTGAAAGCAGTCTATGTAAATCTGATTCTATTATTCATCTTTTAAACCCTTATCTTGTGATACTTGATTCAATTCTGTGATATCCTTCATACAAGTATTTAATACTTATTCCTATACTTCTACGGTATATATATTCTAATTACAAAAGGAGGATAAGGTTATTTACCTCGGTAAGCCCAATAATATCCTAGATAAAAGTCGCGCTGAGCAAGGTTTAGCTCTAAGTTGTGCGCTCAGGTAGCTCGAAAACCTTAGAAGTTCTTACAACTTCTACTAAGGACTAAGGGATTTGGGCTAGGGTAATTTGGGCATTATAACAATACTAGAAGGCAACTTTTCTACCAAGGGAGGGGGTAGTGTTTGGCTAGGCTAGCTTTAGAGGGGTTGCTCTCGGCTAGGGCTTCTCAAAGGGGAGGGTGTGTTTGGGCCGAAACAACAAGAGGAGAGGGAGGATTTGAGACTTAGATAGATTGCTCGATTTAGGATGAAATAACTCTTGACAAGGGGGCATTTAGAGGTCAAGCCATGGCCAACCACTGGCCAAGATTATGCCAAGTGCAAGGCACGTGTAGGGAGAGGATTTAGGCAAGTGTCCTTGGCCAACTTGCACACAAAATATCCTACCAACTACTTGACAAAAATTGTCATCAATTGGCCTCAATGCTAGTGTAACATCCGTCAATGAGAGGGTGACAAGTGTCGCCTCTCGTTGATCCAAAATGTTTCGTCTCTCGGAAAAATTCGCAAAATTAGAAATGACATAGCGGAATTTATCCTCGCGAGTTGTGTAAAGCGTTTAGTCGAAAGCGACTCTAAGCGGGTGTTGTGTACAAAGTGGAATTCGTCGAGCCAACTAGGGGGTGACACGTGTCGCCCTCTGCTCGTCAAAATATTTCATCTTAGAAAATATCCACAATGGCCAAAATCTCGAAAACAAAGTGGGCCCACAAAGCAGTAAATTTTCTCCGTGGGCCCAGCGTGACCATTCAGAAAATAAAATTCCATAATTCTCTAAAATTCCAAGAAGTCAGAATACCAAATCACGGGAATCAATTCCGTTAACGAATCTTTTCCTTCACAAAAAGCGGAAACTTTTAGTGGAAAAATCACCTCTTTCTTCCATTCGATTCGATGTCGTATTCTCGTGCGTCGTCTCGCATACATACCTTGAAACTACGGTATAACATTCTCCTCGCTTAGAAACATTAGTCGAATGTTCCTTCAAATATCAAAACAAGCGGCGCCGATATAGTCCTTGCTGCTATACTTACGGAAACAACCGTACACGCTGGTCACCACAACAAGCGCGCGCATACTTATCTCCAGTCCACGAGGAATCACCTCTATCACAAAAACTCCTACTCGAGATCTAAAAGATACTCCACTTAGCCCCTACTCTTTACAAGCGAATGATCACACCTATGCTCGTAATACATGCTCGTTCTTCCTTACTCGTCGTGATACCACTTTTGTCACTTTGTCGCGAGCCTTGCCCGACGACCCGACAAATGGTGCAGCTGCGATCCACGAGGATGTCGTACACTTCTTATGCGCTCGAACTCTTACCACCATACATTCTTTGCTTAGTTTCCAAATCTCGGGGTTACTATCTCTAACGTGGTCATCGTTAGCGGGAACACTGCGGGTGGATTCGATGCTTTCGAACATAACAATCTGAAGGCGGACGTCTTGCCTCTAAGTCGGACGGCAATGCTAACATATAGGCAACTGGCCTAATCTTCACATGAACTCAAAAAGGCCCAAAGTAACACGGCTAAGTTCCTCTGTTTTCCAAAACTCATCACACTTTATCCGCGTCTGTGGAACAAACTGAACCACTATCGAACGCGCCAACATCAGACCAATCGATCGGCAACTTATACTTCCGCCCTACAAGGCTTCCTAAGGCGACATCAGAATCACGAAAATGGTAGCTTAAACATTCCGCTACGAGGAGACAACAATCCCTAACTACTCACGAAATCCAAACCTTGCCCAGGCGAATGCGGTCTGAGACTTACACGAGTTCTTAACCTGCTGGTAAAACTTCCAAAAAAAAGCAGTAGTACCAGGCTCCTTTATGCGTCATAAGGTGAAGGTAGGCACTCCGTGCAGCGTGACAACCTTTACGAAATAATCATCTGCAACTTACTACAGAGTACCACGGTCTTTGCTAGAAGACAAGGCGGTGACCTCGCCGGCGACTCTTTGGTCGAATGTATCCACGAACTCGTCGTTGGTTAACTAAACTTGGGCCTAACACCTAGTGACCCTACCACCGGCGGGACCACCAAAAAGCCCGCGCACCACCAAGCGGTGCGGGTCGACCCGCCACGTAGCCTCGACCCAACCCGACAGCGTGCAAACACTAGCTCACGATTGAATAATCTACGCAATCCGTTACGAAAACCTGGCGGTCTTCTACCTCTTTCATTCCACATTACTCAGGGATTCATCCCACAAAATATCTCACGTATACTATGCACCTCGACAAGGGTCAAACACGAAGTAATTCTTTTACCAAAGATGGCCTCGCCTCTAAGGTCTCTACGTACACATCCTAAGGCTCTCACTTTCTCTATCCCCGATCTTTCTGATTAACTAATCATGATTCCCAATCACGATTAACACAATGCTATCGAAAATAATACTTAAGATATTAAGCTACATATAAATCTCTAAAGGGTTAAGGATATACTGTATCTGCGGCACTTCCCTTAGGTCGTTCTAATCAAACCCATACTGTGTGCCATTGGGGAAGGTGATGAACTATCCACGATCACGAAGGCGAGTCTCTACATCCGCGCCACCGCGGTCGGACAATTCCTCGCAAAATGGCCTGCCGTCAAACATAACAAGGCGGCGGAAGAACGACCTCCCGTGATGGCATCGACCACGGCGCACCGAGGTGGGGTGGCCTCACTGCAACACACTCCTCTCGAACCACTGCATCCTGGCCCGGCAGTAAGTGAGTCGCCGTGCTTGTATCCTTCCTCATAGAACATTCCCTTGCCATATGGCCACGACGGCGCAATAAAAACAAGCACCGATAAAAAGCGGCACTTCGGGATGACACGCCTGCTGTGAACAACGAGGAAAAAGCGAACCTGTGGAGGACACTCTGCCTTTGGCGGGCGCGTGTCTGTCTGGCTGAGGCGGTCGCCTCGAGAGTTACCAAATGATCACGCCAATCGGGCCTCTTACGCCGCTCTCGGTCACTCTGTCGATCTCTACCTCTCGGCCATTGCGCACATAATCTGAGCATGGCTTTGGCTCGTCACGGTGAAGAGCTACTCCTCGCAACCGCCTTTAGATAAGCATCAATATCCTTGGAATCAGGTACATAAAATACTCTGGCTGCGAGTCCTTTGCTAGCAACGGGCCGTCTCCTTCGATCCATATTTTTACGCTCCAATGGTGGGCGAAAGTCCGGATGTCATGACGCGGTAGGAGCTGCTGCGTATGCCAAACTCTCTGCTGTGGCGGCGTCTCGAACTCCCGCATGAAGCATCGCGGTGATGATTGGGCTGTGCCGCCTAAATCTCTGTACTCTGCTCGCGACTCCTTGGTGCCTTGCCATACGGGCGAGTTGCACTGGCGGAGGCATCAGCGGTAAAGGAAAGGAATCGTTAGAGGATCAACTTATAACCGGCTCTAAAGCACGATCTCGAGTGAGAAGAATGAAACCAATCCTAAATATCCTATAGCCTCACGATTATTGGTGTGGTGCGCAACGCGATAATCAAGACTCTACTAGATACGATGCGTAGAGCACTTTCAGAGATTAAGCGCTCACGATACCACTTTTGTCACGACCCGTTCGGGGCGTGGTAGTGCCTTACGGGCACCCAGTAGTCATACATCGAGAGAAAAACGGCGGAATATAAAACAACCAAGATATGAAACGGTATAAATAAGACACGGTTTACGGAAAAAAGTTGCCTTTCGGCATAATGTATATAAATAACCCAAAATGAGCGATTCATCCCAACCTTACAACGAGTCTACGGACCTCAGAGTTTAAAACAACAATGGCGGGGCGGGGCCGCCGTACCTGAATCTGAATATCTACAACGACGAGGACCGTACGAAATGCTAAGCTTAGGAGAAGCGGAGCTTTCCCAGCCAGGCGGTGATCCTAAACGAGGATCAACGGTAGGAGTACCTTTACTGCGGCATGAGCGGCCCCGAAGGAGTCGATGCAATGGTACCAGTATGTGGCCCGAAAATCGTAAATGAAATCATAGTAGTCTATATAAGGCGGGAGACATGTATGATAAGCCAAAACTACGATTCCTGATAAATAGCGATCATGTCAAGTCGAGGACTCGTGCCTCAAAGTCATCACAATAGAAATGCGGGGTAAATGCGAAGGCGTGGCGACTACTAAAACCCACGGTACCAACAAGGTCATAAAGCGTATCATGAGATCTGTCTGAAGCCGTCACGTGATCAAAGGCGGCCACTCGCGCGATATCTAATGTGCGCGTCTAGTCACGGAACTTCCGCGACTCGCGTAGGCCAAGCAGATAGGCGCGTGAGGTATAACCCGCGTCGAGGTAGCTACTCCCGGCGTCTGAACTCGTCGTCGCGTGGCTACAAGAACGCGTGACCACGAGGCGCGTACTAACACGGAACTCCGCGATTCCGCGCAAACCATCTGAGACCGCGTAAGGTATTCTCGAATCATAGGTCCATCGACACTTTGAGTCTACCCGCGTCGGGCGACTTAACCCGGAGTTATGAATGATATAATATCAACATAGCAGATTATTGCTAAACAACGTAAGCGCAACAAGGAAAAACCCCTTTACACAAATATCACAAGATACTAACTCGCGTAGCATCTAACATGTTTACTTATCCGATCAACAAGAAAATATTACAAGACTATCACAAATCAATACAATCAAGTTATTCACACAAGGTACTTTCTACATTATGATAACAAGTTGGGTTGTTAGCCCCAAAGTACTTCATGTATTACTCTTTTAAAAGATCCGTTTCTTTTACAAAAGTCACTGATAACCGTAGTATAAAAATAGAGTAATTATCTTTTGAAGTACATTAAAACACTTCTCCTTGTAAAATCAAGTAACAACATTCTTTTCCTAACGTTCAAGTTTGCCTAATTTCAATTACTCGAGTTTCTCATTTTGAAAGGGTTTGTAGTTCATAGTTTTAATCCTTTAAAACAATTTGAGAAACATATACCCTAAGTGTGAGTAGGTTATTATTATTCGTAACAATCTTATTAATGACCATGATCTAGTAAATGTAATATCCTTTTGTCTCATCTTAGCTCTGTCACGGATGGAAGTTTCTACTAGTTTTAATAATACCTTATTAGTCAAAATAATTCCTTTATTAAGCTTTCTTGTGGTTTGTTCGACATTTATTACGATTGGTAAAACATCATTCCTTTTGAAAACCAAAAATACTAATTACTCACTAATGAGGTTTCACACTTTTTAACAAAATTCATATTAGTATAATAAGTCAAGTCTCTTATTTCCTTAAATCAATAAATCGTTCTTTTTATCACTCTTAAGCCGTTATACCTAACCTCCCTTAAAGCTAGTATAACTCTTAGCTTTTAAAACCAAATGTTACTCTTACGTAAAAAATGATTGATATTCCTTTGAAATGTTTTGATTCTTTATTATTCGAGCTTAAGCGGTGAGGCATTCATGAAGTGTTATTCGAGCTTAAGCGTGAGGCATTCCGTAAGTATTAATCGAGCTTAAGTCGAAGACATTGCGTAGTTATTATTCGATTAACACGTATGCGTCTACGGTACTATATATATTGTAAAATATCATGCTTTAGGAAGAATCACATACCTTCTCGTGAAAACCTCTGCCAAGTTGAATATGTCGCGCGATATCGACCTATAACGATCAAATCGTCTATCAGCGTCGGTATCTTGTACAAAGTTCTAAGCGAGAGGTTCGTTATTACATGGTCATTTGGGCGGCACTTCCCTGCAGGTGAGCTACTCGAGTCTCTTGTGAAAGCAGTCTATGTAAATCTGATTCTATTATTCATCTTTTAAACCCTTATCTTTGTGATACTTGATTCAATTCTATTCTGCGATATCATACAAGTATTTAATACTTATTCCTATACTTCTACGGTATATATATTCTAATTACAAAAGGAGGATAAGGTTATTTACCTCGGTAAGCCCAATAATATCCTAGATAAAAGTCGCTGAGCAAGGTTTAGCTCTAAGTTGTGCGCTCAGTAGCTCGAAAACCTTAGAAGTTCTTCACAACTTCTACTAAGGACTAAGGGATTTGGGCTAGGGTAATTTGGGCATTATAACAATACTAGAAGGCAACTTTTCTACCAAGGGAGGGGGTAGTGTTTGGCTAGGCTAGCTTTAGGGGTTGCTCTCGGCTGGGGCTTCTCAAAGGGAGGGTGTGTTTGGGCGAAACAACAAGAGGGAGAGGGAGGATTTGAGACTTAGATAGATTGCTCGATTTAGGATGAAATAACTCTTCAACAAGGGGTATTTATAGGTCAAGACATGGCCGACCAATGGCGAGATTATGCCAAGTGCAAGGCAAGTGTAGGGTGAGGATTTAGGCAAGTGTCCTTGGCGAGCTTGCACACAAAATATCCTACCAACTACTTGACAAAAATTGTCATCAATTGGCCTCAATGCGTGTAACATCCATCAATGAGAGGGTGACAAGTGTAGCCCTCGTTGATCCAAAATGTTTAGTCTCTCGGAAAAATTCGCAAAAATTAGAAATGACATGGCGAATTTATCCTCGCGAGTTGTGTAAAGCGTTTAGTCGAAAGCGACTCTAAGCGGGTGTTGTGTACAAAGTGGAATTCGTCCAAGCCAACTAGGGGTGACGCGTGTCGCCCTCTACTCGTCAAAATATTTCATCTTAGAAAATATCCACAATGGCCAAAATCTAGAAAACAAAGTGGGCCCAAAAGCGTAAATTTTCTCCGTGGGCCCAGCGTGACCATTTCGAAAATAAAATTCCATAATTCTCTAAAATTCCAAGAAGTCAGAATACCAAATCGGGAATCAATTCCCGTTAACGAATCTTTTCCTTCACAAAAGCGGAAACTTTTAAGTGGAAAAATCACCTCTTTCTTCCATTCGATTCGATGTCGTATTCTCAAATGCGTGCGTCCTCGCATACATACCTTGAAACTACGAGGTATAACATTCTCCCCTCGTAGAAACATTCGTCGAATGTTCCTTCAAATATCAAAACAAGCGGCGCGATATAGTCCTGCTGCTATACTTACGGAAAGCAACCGTACACGCTGGTCACGACACAACAAGCGCGCATACTTATCTCCGAGTCACGAGGAATCACCTCTATCACAAAAACTCTACTCGAGATCTAAAAGATACTCCGCCGCCCTACTCTTTACAAGCGAATGATCACACCTATGCTCGTGTCGTACCGTTCTTCCTTACTCGTCGTGATACCACTTTTGTCACTTTGTCGCGAGCCTTGCCTGACGACCCGACAAATGGTGCAGTGCTTGCGATCCACGAGGATGTCGTACACTTCTTATGCGCTCGAACTCTTACCACCATACATTCTTGCTTAGTTTCCAAATCTCGGGGTTACTATCTCTAGCGTGGTCATCGTTAGCGGGAACACTCTGGGTGGATTTCCGATACTTTCCCGAACATAACAATACGAAAGACCGGACGTACTGCCTCCTAAGTCGGACGGCAATGCTAACATATAGGCAACCTGGCCTAATCTTCACATGAACTCAAAAAGGCCCAAAGTAACACGGCTAAGTTTCCTCTGTTTTCCAAAACTTATCACACTATCCACGATCTGTGGAACAAACTGAACCACTATCTGAACGCGCCAACGTCAGACCAATCGATCGGCAACTTATACTTCCGCCCCTACAAGGCTTCCTAAGGCGACATCAGAATCTGAAAATGGTAGCTTAAACATTCCGCTACGAGGAGACAACAATCCCCATAACTACTCACGAAATCCAAACCTTGCCCGGGCGAATGCGGTCTGAGACTTACGAGTTCTTAACCTGCTGGTAAAACTTCCAAAAAAAGCAGTAGTACCACAGGCTCCTTTATGCGTCATAAGGTGAAGGTAGGCACTCCGTGCGACCTTACAACCTTTACGAAATAATCATCTCGCAACTTACTACAGAGTACGGTCTTTGCTAGAAAGGCAGGCGGTGACCTCGCCGGCGACTCTTTGGTCGAATGTATCCACGAACTTCGTGCGTTGGTTAACTAAACTTGGGCCTAACACCTAGTGACCCTACCACGGCGGGACCACCAAAAGCGGCCCACCACCAAGCGGGCCGCGGGTCGACCCGCGTAGCCTCGACCCAACCCGACAGCGTCGCGAACACTAGCTCACGATTCGGAATAATCTACCAATCACGTTCACGAAAACCTAGCGGTCTTCTACCCTCTTTCATTCCACATTACTCAGGGATTCATCCCACAAAATATCTCACGTATACTATGCACCTCGACAAGGGTCAAACACGAAGTAATTCTTTTACCAAAGATGGCCTCGCCTCTAAGGTCTCTACGTACGCATCCTAAGGCTCCCACTTTCTCTATCCCCGATCTTTCTGATTAACTAATCATGATTCCCAATCCACGATTAACACAATGCTATCTGAAAATAATACTTAAGATATTACTACATATAAATCTCTAAAGGGTTAAGGATATACACTGTATCTACGCGCACTTCCCTTAGGTCGTTCTAATCAAACCGCCTGTGTGCATGTGAGGAAGGTGATGAACTATCCAGCGATCTGAAGGAGTCTCTACATCGCGCCACCCTTGGTGGACAATTCCTCGCAAAATGGCCTGCTGTGCCAAACATAACAAGTGGCGCGGAAGAGCGACACTCCCGTGATGGCGCCGACCCAGCGGCGCAGAGGTGGGGTGGCCTCTGCAGCTTACACCCCTCCTCTCCGAACCCTGCATCCTGGCCCGGTCTAGTAAGGTGAGTCCTCGTGCTTGTATCCTTCCTCATAGAACATTCCCTTGCCATATGGCCACGGCGCAATAAAAACAAGCACCGATAAAAAAGCGGCACTTCGGGATGACACCGCCGCCTGCTGTGAACAACGAGGAAAAAGCGACCACCTGTGGAGGACACTGCCTGCCTGGCGGGCGCGTGTCTAATCTGCTGAGGCGATTCGCCTCGAGAGTTACCAAATGATCCTTGTCGGGCCTCTTGCGCTCTCGGTCACTCTGTCGATCTCTACCTCTCTCGGCCATTGCGCACGTAATCTGAGCATGGCTTTGGCTCGTCCACGGTGAAGAGCTACTCCTCACAACCATTCTTTAGATAAGCATCAATATCCTTGGAATCTGGTACATAAAATACTCTCTGGCTGCGAGTCGCTTTGCTAACAGGCCGTCTCCTTCCGATCCATATTTTACGCTCCAATGGTGGGCGAAAGTCCGGATGTCATGACGCGGATGGAAGCTGCTGCGTGTGCCAAACTCTCTTCTTCTGCTGGCGGCGTCTCGAACTCCCGCGTGAAGCATCACGAGGTGATGATTGGGCTGTGCCGCTTCTAAATCTCTGTACTCTGCTCGCGACTCCTTGGTGCCTTGCCATACGGGCGAGTTGCTGGCGGAGGCATCAGCGGTAAAGGAAAGGAATACGTTAGAGGGTCCAACTTATAACCGGCTCTAAAGCACGATCTCGAGTGAGAAGAATGAAACCAATCCTAAATATCCTATAGCCTCACGATTATTGGTGTAGTGCGCGACACGCGATAATCGAACTACTAGATGCGATGCGTAGACACTTTCAGGATTAAGCGCTCACGATACCACTTTTGTCACGACCCGTTCGGGGCCGTGGTAGTGCCTTACGGGCACCCAGTAGTCATACATCGAGAGAAAAACCGGCGGAATATAAAACAACGAAGATATGAAGCGGTATAAATAAGACACGGTTTACGGAAAAAAGTTGCCTTTCGGCATAATGTATATAAATAACCCAAAATGAGCAGTTACATCCCAACCTTACAGCGAGTCTGAGGACCTCTAGAGTTTAAAACAACAATGGCGGGGCGGGGCCCGCCGTACCCACGAATACGAATATCTACAACGACGGGGGACCGTACCAAAATGCTAAGCTTAGGAGAAGCGGGCTTTCCCAGCCAAGCGGTGATCCTAAACGAGGATCAACGGTAGGAGTACCTTTACTGCGGCATGAGCGGCCCCGAAGGAGTCGATCTGCCGGTACAGTATGTGGCGAAAATCGTAAATGAAATCATAGTAGTCTATATAAGGCGGGAGACATGTATGATAAGCCAAAACTACGATTCCTGATAAATAGCGATCGTATGTCAAGTCGGGGACTCATGCCCTCAAAGTCATCACAATAGAACGTGCGGGGTAAATGCGAAGGCGTGGCCGACTACTAAAACCACGGTACCAACAAGGTCATAAAGCGTATCATGAGATCTGTCTAGGCCGTCACGTGATCAAAGCGGCCACTCGCGCGATATCTAATGTCGCGTCTAGTCACTGGAACTTCCGCGACTCGCGCATAGGCCAAGCAGATAGGCGCGTGAGGTATAACCCGCGTCGAGGTAGCTACTCCCGGCGGCGTCTGAACTGCGTCGTCGCGTAGCTCTGAAGCGCGTGACCACGAGGGCGCGTACTAACACGGAACTCCGCGGATTCCATGCGCCCTCTGAGACCGCGTAAGGTATTCTCGAATCATAGGTCCATCGACCGCTGATCTACCCGCGTCGGAGGCGACTTAACCCGGAGTTATGAATGATATAATATCAACATAACAGATTATTGCTAAACAACATAAGCACAACAAGGAAAAACCCCTTTACACAAATATCACAAGATACTAACTGCGTAGCATCCTAACATGTTTACTTATCCGATCAACAAGAAAATATTACAAGACTATCACAAATCAATACAATCAAGTTATTCACACAAGTACTTTCTACATTATGATAACAAGTTGGGTTGTTAGCCCCAAGTACTTCATGTATTACTCTTTTAAAAGATCAGTTTCTTTTACAAAAGTCACCTGATAACCGTAGTATAAAAATAGAGTAATTATCTTTTGAAGTACATTAAAACACTTCTCCTTGTAAAATCAAGTAACAACATTCTTTTCCTAACGTTCAAGTTTGCCTAATTTCAATTACTCAAGTTTCTCATTTTGAAAGGGTTTGTAGTTCATAGTTTTAATCCTTTAAAACAATTTGAGAAACATATACCCTAAGTGTGAGTAGGTTATTATTATTAAGTAACAATCTTATTACTGACCATGATCTAGTAAATGTAATATCCTTTTGTCTCATCTTAGCTCCTGTCACGGATGGAAGTTTCTACTAGTTTTAATAATACCTTATTAGTCAAAATAATTCCTTTATTAAGCTAACGTGGTTTGTTCGACATTTATTACGATTGGTAAAACATCATTCCTTTTGAAAACCAAAAATACTAATTACTCGCTAATGAGGTTTCACACTTTTAACAAAATTCATATTAGTATAATAAGTCAAGTCTCTTATTTCCTTAAATCAATAAATCGTTCTTTTTATCACTCTTGGCGTTATACCTAACCTCGTAAAGCTAGTATAACTCTTAGCTTTTAAAACCAAATGTTACTCTTACGTAAAAAATGATTGATATTCCTTTGAAATGTTTTGATTCTTTATTATTGAGCTTAAGCGTGAGGCATTCTGCAAGTGTTGTCGGGCTTAAGCGTGAGGCATTCGTAAGTATTATTCGAGCTTAAGTCGAAGACATTGCCGTAGTTATTATTCGATTAACACGTATGCGTCTACCGTACTATATATATTGTAAAATATCATGCTTTAGGAAGAATCACATACCTTCGTGAAAACCTCTGCCAAGTTGAATATGTGCGCAGTATCGACCTATAACGATCAAATCGTCTATCAGCGTCGGTATCTTGTACAAAGTTCTAGCGAGAGGTTCGTTATTACATGGTCATTTGGGCGACTTCCACTGCAGGTGAGCTACTCGAGTCTCTTGTGAAAACAATCCTATGTAAATCTGTTCTATTATTCATCTTTTAAACCCTTATCTTTGTGATACTTGATTCAATTCTGATACTGATATCCTTACAAGTATTTAATACTTATTCTATACTTCTACGATTATATATATTCTAATTACAAAAGGAGGATAAGGTTATTTACCTCGGTAAGCCCAATAATATCCTAGATAAAAGTCGCGCTGAGCGAGGTTTAGCTCTAAGTTGTGCGCTCGGTAGCTCGAAAACCTTAGAAGTTCTTCACAACCTACTAAGGACTAAGGGATTTGGGCTAGGGTAATTTGGGCATTATAACAATACTAGAGGCAACTTTTCTACCAAGGGAGGGGGTAGTGTTTCGGCTAGGCTAGCTTTAGAGGGGTTGCTCTCGGCTAGGGCTTCTCAAAGGGAGGGTGTGTTTGGGCGAAACAACAAGAGGGAGAGGAGGGATTTGAGACTTAGATAGATTGCTCGATTTAGGATGAAATAACTCTTGACAAGGGGTATTTATAGGTCAAGACATGTGACCAATGGCCAAGATTATGCCAAGTGCAAGGCAAGTGTAGGGTGAGGATTTAGGCAAGTGTCCTTGGCCAGCTTGCACACAAAATATCCTACCAACTACTTGACAAAAATTGTCATCGATTGGCCTCAATGCGTGTAACATCCGTCAATGAGAGGGTGACAAGTGTAAGCCTCTCGTTGATCCAAAATGTTTCGTCTCTCGGAAAAATTCGCAAAAATTAGAAATGACATGGCGGAATTTATCCTCGCGAGTTGTGTAAAGCGTTTAGTCGAAAAGCGACTCTAAGCGGGTGTTGTGTACAAAGTGGAATTCGTCGAGCCAACTAGGGGGTGACACGTGTCGCCCTCTACTCGTCCAAAATATTTCATCTTAGAAAATATCCTGATGGCCAAAATCTAGAAAACAAAGTGGGCCCATAAGCCAGTAAATTTTCTCCGTGGGCCCAGCGTGACCATTTCGAAAATAAAATTCCATAATTCTCTAAAATTCCAAGAAGTCAGAATACCAAATCTGGAATCCAATTCCCATTAACGAATCTTTTTCCTTCCTGGCGGAAACTTTTAAGTGGAAAAATCACCTCTTTCTTCATTCAATTCAATGTCGTATTCTCAAATGCGTCGTCCTCGCATACATACCTTGAAACTACGGGTATAACACCTGTTGATCATTCGACCTAGACAAGGCGTATTACGATTTACTATTGTTGCTCTTGTTTGTGATGTGTACTATGTGCAGTTTCTTGGTTGTTTCACACATATTTGTAAACGGTTTTAAAATGATATGTTTTCATTTAAGTACTTTACGATTTCGCATACTTAGTACTGTTGTTATCGACCTCCTTGGGCTGCGTTCATCTGCATGAGTAAGAGCAAGCAGTGCTAGATCCGCGTCTTAGGATCTACGTTGGTGTCGGGAGCTCCGTCTCTTCCGAGGCTCTACTTTTGGTATGATCTCACTGTTGTAGATAGTTTTGTCTGATCGAGTATGGCGGGCTGTCTCGCCATAGTTGTATATTTCCTTAAGTGCGTAGTCATGTTATGCGATTGTCGGATGTAGCTTGCTAACATGATTATATATATATCTTGAAAGCGATGTTTTCTCACATAATCGTCTTATTTTATAAAGCTGTTTCATGTCTTGCTTTATGTTTCCGATTACTCGATGTATGACTACTTGGGTGCCGGTAAGCACCGATCCACGGGCCCTGCAGTGCGTGACAAAAGTGGTATCGAGCGATTAATCCTCGGAAAGTGTCTGAGCCGTATCTAGTAAGTCTTGATTATCGGTGTGTTGTGCACCACACCAATATCGAGAGGCTATAGGATATTTAGGATTGGTTTCCGTTCTTCTCATTCGAGATCGTGCTTTAGAAGGTGTGTTATAGGTTGGACCCTCTAACGTATTCCTTTCTATGTGATTATGCCTCGCGTAAAGGCAACCCGCCCGAAGAGAAGGCGGTAGGAGGCTGCTAGCGAGACACCCAGTCACGAGGCTCGAGCCGATCTATACGAGGCAGCGAGTTCTATGGCGCCCGCCGGCCCAGCGAACCGCGGTACCAACGCCTCATCCCACGGTGCAGGCGGAGGTTAGGAGTGAGAGATGCTTGACTTTTAGCTAAGGTTGTGGCCCGATCACGAGAAGGCTGGATCTGGCGATTCGATTCAGCTCGTGGCCCGTCGCGCCGTTGTTCACCGGCGAGAAGTTTGAGGCTACGAGACTTCTTGAGCGTAGCCCGCGGAGTTTTATGGGTGGCGGGAGGATGATCCGCGAGTTCATCCGTCGGCTTGAAGGATTTTGAGAGTGATCGGGTGTCGGAGGCGAGTCAGTGATCTTTGGTTCACGTAAATTTGCGTGATCTGCGATCGATTGGTTTGATTCATGGGAGTTATCGGGAAACCGCCGTCCCGGCTACTTGGGATGAGTTCTCGAGGCTTTCCTCACTCCTTGCCTCGCGGATGAGGAGGCGCGGTGATAGATTTTTACTGAGGCGGAGAGGGCCTTGCGTCGAAGTACAATGTCGAGTTTGATTCATTGGCTCGATATGTCCCGGCGTTGGTAGCGAATATGGAGGATAGGGTGCACCGCTATGTCAGGCTGAAGCGACTATGGCGAGTCATGTGCGGGGTTTCTCTCGGCCGGGTATGGACATTACCGCGTGCGAGCTCTCGCGCCCTTGGATGCGAGGCGCGAAGGTCGGCGAGTGGGCGACGGCAGCGAAGAAGGCGGGGCGGGAGGTCTTACGGTGGTTATCGTGGTGGCGGCCTCGGCGATCTGGGTCGCACCACGGCCGGCCACGAGCACTCTGCACCGTCCTCGGCCGCGGCGAGTTTTGGCGGACCGGGGCCCGAGGGCTTGAGCGTCGAGTAGCGAGTGCGGCGTCGGGACCACCCCAGTGTGGCCGTCACGGTAGATCCCATTACGGGAAGTGTGGTACTACTTTTGGAGCTTATTCTGATTGTAGCCAGCGAGTCACTGCGAGGGGCTTGTCCAGGCCGAGCGTGGTGGTAGGGCTCGGCGCCCGGGTTACATTGCCGCCATCATCTCCTACGATTACTCGCCGGGCGAGTGCTCATGGGTCAGCAGTCGCGGCGGCGTGGCTCGGGTCCCGATTCTAGCGGTCCTCGAGCGCATTTATGCTTTAATCGGTAAGCGGGATCGGGAGGCCTCACGATGTCGTCCACGGTACCTTATCGGTTCTGGGTTTGATGTGTATGCTTTGATAGATCAGGGTTCTACTCGTCCTATATATCTCCCTTGTTGCTAGTAGGATAGGGATAGAGCTGAGCCCATAGACCCTTTCGAGTAGCTACGCGATGGTGATTCGATGGTAGCTCGGCGGGTATATAGAGCTTGTCTGTGACCATTCTGATCGTCGGACCTGGCGGACTTGATAGAGTTGGAGATGATTGACTTGCGTGATCATGGGGATGGATTGGCTAGCTTCTGCCTTTCGCCAATGTGAAGCTGAGAGAGAATAATGCGGTTCTAGTTTCTGAGGGCCGGTTGTTGAGTGGGAGGGAACGCGGTATCGCAGAGGTAGGTTTATTTCCTACCTCGAGGCTAGGAAGATGGTGCGAAGGGTATATCTACCATCGTTCGGGTGTTTGATCACGAAGGCTGCGGTACCAGTTTTCCGTCGGTTCGATGGTCGCGAGTTCCCGGGCGTGTTTCGGATGACCTCGGGTATCCTCACGAGAGGAGATCGAGTTTTGTATAGATGTGTTGCGGATACTCGGCTTTATTTCCATTCGCCCATACGAATGGCACTGCCGAGTTGAGAGAGTTGAAGGATCGGCTTAGGGATTTGCTAGAGAAGGGCTTCATTAGGCCTAGTGTTTCTCCACAGAGGCCGGTATTGTTCGTGAAGAAGAAGGGCGGGGCGCTGCGCGTGTGTGTTGATCTGACGGTGAACAAGGTGACCATTAAACGAATACCCTTCCAGGATTGATGATTTGTTCGACCGGTTGCGAGTGCGAGATGTTTCTCAAGATTGATCTGCGATCGGGCTATCATCAGTGCGAGTCGGAGAGGTGGATGTCCCTAGGGCGCATTCGGACGTGCGGGCATTATGAGTTGAGTCATGTCTTTTGGGTTGACCAATGCTCGTGGTATTCATGGATTTGATGAGCGAGTGTTCAAACCATTTTTGGACACGTTTGTGATAGTGTTCATTGATGATATCTTGGTTTATTCGCTCGAGCGGGAGCATGCGGAGCATTTGAGGCTGTCTTGTGAGTTCTCGAGGACCGGCGGTTATGCGCCAAGTTTTCCAAATGTGAGTTTTGGTTGACTTGATGGCGTTTCTTGGGCATATTATGGGGCGATGGCATTCGAGTTGTCTGACGGCCAAGATCGGCGATCGGGACTTGGCCTGACCTACTACTCAAACCGAGGTTCGCGATTTTACGGGCCTTGCGGTATTATGCTCCGGTTCGTGGAGAAGTTTGCTTCTATCTACGCACCATTGACTAGGGTGACTCGAAAGCGGCCAAGTTTGATGGTGATGCTTGTGGCGGGGTTTCGATTCTTTGAAAGAGGCGACGACCGCCCCGTTCTTACTCTTCCGGAGGGTCCGGATGGTTATGTCGTGTATTGTGATGCGTCGAGCATCGGGTTGGGATGTGTGTTGATGCGGCATGGCGAGTTATAGCATATCGTCGGCGGTGAAGAAACACGAGAGGAACTACCCCGCGTGATTTGGAGTTGGCGGTGTGATTCACGCTTTGAAGATGCGGAGGCCTTGTTGTATGGGGTTCACGTGGATATTTTTACGGACCAAGAGCCTCAGGTATATCTTGACCGGAGGAGTGAACTTACGGCGAGAGCGGTGGTTAGAGTTGCTTAGGATTACGATGTGGACATCTGTACCACGGGCAAGGCGATGTTGTGGCGGATGCCGCCCTTAGTCGTAGGTTGATGGGAGCCTATCGGATGTGCGGCTAGAGAGAAGGGACATGGTTCGTAATTTGCACGATTAGCGAGCCTTGGTGTCCGTTTGATTGATTACGATAGCAATGGGGTTAGAGTTCGTGAGGTTGCGAGTCTTCCATCGTCGAGGAGGTGAAGAGGCAGCGATTCGAGGATCCGGCTTTGATTCGATATCGTGATCTGACTCTTACGTGAGGCAAGGGTCCTTTTGAGGTAGCACGATGGGGTGCTAAGGTTTGAGGCGAGTTGTGTGTTCGGATGTTTGAGGACTTGGCGAGTTCTTGGGGAAGCATCTGGTAGCGTTACTCTATCCATCAGAGTCGACCAAGATGTACCCACGACCTTAGATCTGTGTATTGGTGGGATGGCTTGAAGAGGGCGTTGCGAGTTCGTAGCTCGATTGCGTGTTGTCGCAGTGAAGGTAGAGCACGAGAGACACGGTGGTTTGTTCTGACGATAGAGATCGGAGCACGGAAGTGGGAGGTAATCAACATGGACCGTCGCGGGATTACCTCGCACTCGGAGAGACATGATTCTATATGGGTTATCGTCGACGGTAGCGAAATCAGCCCACTTTCTTCCGTCGGGGCGACTTTTGGTGAGGATTATGCGGACTTTACATCAGAGATCGTCGGTGCGTGAGTCCCTGCCGATCATATCGACGGAGCCCGGTTCTGACGGCTCAGGTCCTTCCGAGAGGGTTTAGGGGCCGGTGAGCACAGTCTGCATTTCATCCACGCAGACAGACGGACGAGCGCGCTATCCGGACTCTTGAGGATATCTTTGCGAGCTTTGTGTTATTGACCGATGGTAGTTGGGAGGATCATTTGCCTCTGGTTGAGTTCGCGTATAATAATAGCTACCACTCGGTATTCGGATGGCGCCTTATGAGGCACTTGTATGGGAGAAGTGCGATCGCCTATAGGTTGGTTCGAGGTGGGCGAGTGCGGCTAGTGGGACGGTTGGTGCGCGAGCGATGGATAAGGTGAAGCTTATCCGAGGCGGCTATTAATGGCTCGAGTCGGCGAATCGTATCACGAGATCATCGTCGTCGACATGCAGAGTTCGCGATTGATGATTAGGTTTTCTGAAGGTGTCGCCCATGAAGGGTGTGATGAGATTCGGAAGAAGAAACTTCGGCCCGGTACATTGGGCGTTTGGTGTCGCGAGGTAGGCAAGGTTGCCTATGAGTTGGATCTGCCGTCCGATCGAGGCGGTGCATCCGGTGTTTCACGTTTCTATCTTTGAGAGATGTATCGGGGATCCGTCTAGGAGTACGTCCGATTGCGATGTCCGGTGGCCAGGGTTATCGTGTGAGAGATTCCCATGGCGATAATCGATCGTCGGAGTTAGGCGTCTGCGGACGAAGGGCGTAGCAGTCAAAGTCTTGTGGCGAGCAGGCTGAGGAGGAGATGGCGTGGGAAGCCGAGGAGGACATGAGCGAAGTATCCTCACTGTTCCCACCTCCGGGTAATTCACTTTCCTACTTGTAAATCTTCATTATCGTTTATGCCTAAGTGTTGTTTATGTAGTGTGTGGCTTTGCAAAGCTGTTTAAGTTTTGAAGAACCTTATCGTTATCTGTCTTGGAAGGAACATTCGGGGACGAATGTTTCTAAGGAGGAGAATGTTATACCGTATTTCAGTATGCGTAAAGGAATACGTCAAAAGTTTGGTCTTAAAGTTAGGCCTTGGGCGATTTTTAGCCCTGACTCACCGCGAGCACGATTTAGGCAAGCGTTTCCACGCTTTCGTAGAATAAATTCGGCTATGCCATTTCTAATTTTGCGGATTTTTAGAGAGGCGAAACATTTTGGACCAGCGGGAGGCAACACTTGTCACCTCCAATTGATGGATGTGAAGCGTCCATATGGCGATTGGAGTTGCCACTTGGTCAAGTTGTTGGTAAGATATTTTGTGTGCAAGTTGGCTAGGTACACTTGCCCAAATCTTGACCACACTTGCCTTGCACTTGTCTTCATCTTGGCCATTGGTTGGCCATCCCTTGACCTATAAATACCCCTGCTTGAGATGAAGAGTTCTTCATCCACAAAAGCTTTCAAGTCTAAAAATCCTTCCCTCTCCCTTTGTAAGCAATTCGTCCAATACACCCTCCTAAGAGAAGCTTGGCGGGGCTACACCCCACCCCTAGCCTGGCCAAACCTACCCCCTCCCTTGGTAGAAAAGTTGCCTTCTTGTATTGTTATAATGCCCAAAATGCCCTAGCCCAAATACCTTAGTACTTAGTAGAAGTTGTGAAGAACTTCTAAGGTTTCATGGAGCATACAACTTAGGAGCAAAACCTTGCTCAGTGCGACTTTTCTAGGATATTATTGGGCTTACGAGGTAACTAATCCTAACCCTCTTTTGAATTAGAGAATACTTACTGTTGTAGAATAAGAATAAGTATAAATACTTAGAAGAATATCCCGAATAGAGATTGGTGTACTCATGCGTAATTTGTTTTCCAGATGAACTCATATAGCTCACTGGGTAGGGTTGTGTGACTTTCCATAGAATTGTGAACCCTGCTGTTTAGCATGACCTTGAGGTAGTCTTTAATAGATATCTGTGACTATTATGGTGACTCTGCTGTGTGACATATTGACTTGGCGGTGGTTTATTTGAGAAGGTATGTGATTCTTCTAAGCATGATATTTTACAATATGTATATAGTGCGGTGAAGCGTCGTGTGTTAACCGAATAATACTTACGGCAATGCCTCACGGCTTAAGCTTTGAATAATAAATGTCGGCAATGCCTGTGGCTAAGCTGAATAATAAAGAAGCGAAAACATTTCAAAGGACTACGAACCATTTTTCTGAAGAGAACTAATTGGTTTCTTAAGCGAGCTTAAGAGTTAAACTAGCTTTATGGGAAGTTAAGTATAACCACTTAAGATTGATAAAAGAAACAAGTTGCCTATGTATTTCTAATGGACTTATATGAAATTGTGAAAAGAATAATAAGATGGTTTGATAAGTAGACATGACATGTTGCTATGTGTGTTAGTACGCATAACGTTTGTATAAGTGAGTATCCTTATTTGTACTTATGTTGTTTAAAGATAAGTCGTTATGTTAGTGTACTATCACTAACCTCTTGAGATGATCACAGGAGGTTAATTGCCCTCCGATGCGGGGTAGACTTCGGTGATGCAGGACCGTGATTCGAGAATACCTCTGCGGGTCGAGGGCTATCTTGGAGCTCACGAGTTCGGTTAGTATGCGAGGTTATGCCTCATGCAGTCTATGTGGCCATGCGGACGACGAGTCGGGGCGATGCGGGTAGCTACCCTCGATGCGGGGTTATACCTCATGCGGGCCCATGCGAGTGGCCTATGCGGACTCAGAGTCGAGATTAGGCTTGCGGGAATGAGGATGTGGGCGAGTGGCCTGTTTCGATCATTCGCGGCCTAGACAAGGCGTATTCTGATTTTATTGTTGCTCTTGTTTGTGATGTGGCACTATGTGCGGTTTCATGGTTGTTTCACACATATTTGTAAAGTGGTTTTAAAATGATATGTTTTCATTTAAGTACTTTCTGATTTCGCATACTTAGTACTGTTGTCTTGACCTCCTTGGGGCTGCGTTATCTGCCGCGGTAAGAGCTTGAGTGCTAGATCCGCATCCTTAGGATCTCTACGTTAGTGTCGGGAGCTCCGTCTCTTGAGGCTCTACTTTTAGTATGATCTCCTGTTGTAGATAGTTTTATCTGATCGGGGTATGGCGGGAACTGTCCGCCATAGTTGCTATATTTCCTTAAGTGCTGTAGTCATGTTATGCGAGTGTCGGATGTAGCTAAAACATGATTATATATATATCTTAGAAAGCGATGTTTTCTCACATGTCATGTCTTATTTTATAAAGCTGTTTCATGTCTTGCTTTATGTTTCAGATTACTACGATGTATGACTACTTGGGTGCCGGTAAGGCACGATCCGCGAACCGGGCAGGGTCGTGACAATGATATTTTAAAGAATATATATAGTGCGGTAGGCGTATGTGTGTTAGCTGAGCGTGGTTTTCTTTGCGATGTCTTTTGACTTGAGTCTAATTAATAAGAATCTTGAAGTATTTCAAAAGAATTACGAATCGTTTTGAAAGAAGAGTAATACTTGGTTTTAAAAGCTTAAGAGTTATACTAGCTTTATGGGAAGTTAGGTATAACGACTTAAGAAGATAAAAGACGGTTTACTTAATTGTTTATGAGCAGCCTTGTTTTGATTTGAAATGAGAATAAGTATCAGACAAACCATCTGCGGCTAATAAAGGAAATGTATTGACTAATTAAGTATTATGAAAACCAGTAGAAACCTCCAAATGCATAGAAGCTAAGATGAGAAAAAATGATATTACATTTCCTAGATCATGCATTGCTTTAATAAGATTGTTATGAACAAGTATAACCTACTCACACATAAGGAATATGTTTCTCAAATTGTTTTAAAAGAGAATTATATTATTAAGTGATTAAGACTATGAACTACGAAACCTTTCAAAAATAAGAGACTTAAGTATTTGAACTTAGGCAAACTTGAACTTTTGGAAAAGAAGGTTGTTACTTGTCTTTAAAAAGGGAAATTGTTTTGGTTTGCTTAAAAAGATAGTCACTCTATTTTTGATACTACGGGTATCGTGTGACTTTTGTGAAAGAAACGGATCTCTTTAAAGAATTAATGTACGTAGTACTTTGGGGATAAAAACCCGAACTTGTTGGCATAAAATAGAAAGTACCTTGTGTGAATAACTTGACTATGTTTGGTTTGTGATAGCCTTGTAATACTTTCTTGATGGGTTTGATAAGTAAACATGTTAGGATGCTACGTGTGTTAGTGTCTTGTGATGTTTGTGTAAGAGGTTATTCTTATTGTGCTTATGTTGTTTAACGATAAGTCGTTGTGCTAGTATTATATCACTCACCTCTTGACATGATATCACGGGGTTAAGGCCCGATCACGAGTACACCTCGAGCGGTGCGTGTGACTATGATTTGAGATACCTGCATGCGCGGTCCGCCAGTGGCCTATGCGGAGCTACGAGAGTTCCAGGTTAGTGTGCGGTCTATATGGCCATGCGGTCTATGTGGCCATGCGGACTGCGAGTCGGGCGATCTTGCGGGAGTAGCTACCGATCGAGAATACCTCATGCGGGCCTATGTGTGGCCTATGCGATTTGCGGGAAGTTCCAGGATTTGTAGCGCATTGATGCGAGGCGAGTGGCGCCGATCATATGGCGCGGTCTAGAAAGACCTCGTGATCTGATTTTATGGTTTAGTAGTCGGTATGCAACCGTACTTACCGTGCGGTTTATTATGACACACGGTGGGACACGGTGTTCATGTATTCCTTGGTGCTTTTATATCATAGGCTAGAAGCGGTGAGGAAAGGTATTCCACGGGCATGATTGATGTTGTGGGCGTGAGACCACGTAGTTATATTTAGTGATGACTTTGAGGCGTGAGTCACGACTTGACATGGCTATTTATTGTGATGTAGTTTGGTTATCATACATGTCTCTGCTTTATATAGACTACTATGATTTCATTTACTGATATTTTGATTTCACATACTTGGTACTGTTATCTTGACCTCCTTGAAGCTGCGTTCATACCGCGGTGAAGTACACCGATCGTTGATCCTCTCATGTGGTCGATTCAGCGTTTGGGAAGCTACGTTTCTCGGAAACTTATCGAGTGGTATAGTCCTGCCGTTGTAGGTACTACATTCGGGGTATGGCGGGCCCTGTCGCCATTGTTATTATATCATTCTTAGAGTGCATGAAATCTTGTTGTGGCGAGTTTGTAAAAGGGATATAGCGTTCGAGTTCAAGTTTATGTTTATATATATCTAAGGCAACACTTTTCTCAAAAAGCGTTTCTCACTTCATTTTGTTTCATGTTTTGTTTTATATTCATGATTACTCGATGTATGTCTACTTGGGTGCGGGTAGGCACGATCCACGGGCCGGGCGGAGTCGTGACAACACGCCTAACAAGACGTGTAAAATTCTGCCCCATAATTAATACCTAGCAATTCAATAACCAATGCCATTTTCGGCCATAAAGTACAAAAATGCAAAGTCTTATCCAATTCCTTTTTCAATCCAAGTTGTTTAGTCTTACATGTTATATAGCGCGATTGATTATAACAACTACAATCTTCAATTATATAACATGCGGCGATTCTAACTATCGACAAATTGTATTTCAATTTCAAATGGCTAACAAGCTCATTTGATTTAGGCTTCGATATCCATAACACTTATGAATCTCGATACATATATCTCGTGTTTGTTAAAATGTAAAGCTGACAATATGTAATCTTATAACACTTAAGAGAACAAGATTGTTACATGGCGAACCTTAATCCAACTTCAAGATCGAAGTCGCTCCTAGCAACCTACGCCTCTCCGATACTCGATCCATGATGAAGCTTAGAAGTTCCACAAACAACTTTCCTTCAATTTCCAGTCCAAACCTATGAAAGCAACTTAGGTTTTCACCTTTGCGACTAATGCAAAGCGACACTTTTTAGGATCTTTCTATTGAGATACCCTTACAATACCCTTAGGAACCTTGGTTTAAAGTATTGAGATTATTGAACAACAAGCGAAAATTTTTGTTCTTGAATGCACTAACAGGAGAGCTCCTCAATGAGTCTTCAAAGTTTTTCAATTTTTCTAAGTGTAGAAAGTCTTGTCTTGCTACTAGTGTTATTATATAACAACGTGGAGAATTCGAATTAGAACAAATGGGTGAAGCTTGGTTGCATTTCATTAAAAGATCAAGCCAAGTGGGCTCTTTGACCTAGTCGATAAACTCGAAGCTCTTAGCTTGCAAGAATTAGTCATCTTTACATTGGTCAAATGACGCTTTCAATCTTGGTCCGTTCGACCGCGGCCATCGAAGGGTGACCACGTGTCACCCTCCCGTTCGTCATGATATTTCATTTCGACATTTCCATAATTCCGATAAATTTTTACGAGTCAAATCTTAACATTTTTAGTTCTTCGTGCGTTCTTATAAACATGTCCTGAAATTACGGGGTGTAACAGGTACCTTGGCATAGTTAAATGAAATATTTTATATGTGTTTGGTACATGATGTTTTGGTAACTTGGCATAGCTAGATGAAAGATTTTATATGTGTTTGGTACATGATGATTTGGTACCTTGACATAGCTAAATGAAAGATTTTAATGGTCGGTATATGAGATGTTGGTACCATGGTTTCATTTCCTTTAGCGGACAAAAGATGAGTTAAATTACACAAGATTGCTAGGATGTAGGTTCAACTCCCAGCGGTATTTGTTTATATGAGGTGGCGTTCATGATTTTGACATGGCTTCCTACTTTGAAAAAATGCGATTATTCTGATGATGATGTCTGAGGTACAGTTGACTCTGATTTTATATGACACGGTAGGATCTGGTATTTGATTTTCATACTTGCCCCTGTCATTCCACATGCGATTTATGATCTTATTTGTTGTACTTTATTTCCGTTCCATACTTAGTACTGTTGTGCGGCCCGCCAGGGCTGCGTTAATGTCTGCGGTCTAGGTACTCGATAGTGGTCAGTGAGCTTAGGATCCTTGTTCGGCATTTTAGGGCCAGATCGATGTTCGGAGCTTGTCATTATGGCTAGGTACATTGAGAATGCGGCGGGGCCTTGTCCATCATAGTATTTGTCCAAAATCTTAGAGTCTATATTCATATGTAAATTTGGGTGGCTAGAGTTGTTATTGTTGAAGTGTAGCCACTTTGGTGTTATATATTATAATGACCTTTAAGAACTGCTTAGTTAAAAAAAAAGTGTTATTTATATTCAGCGATTTATTGTATTTGTATGAATATAAAGTGCCTAGGTAAGGCACGATCGCGAACCAGGTTTGGGCATGACAATAACCAACGATCCCAGCCCTCTTACTGGTGGTTTACGTGTTGGCCTCTGCCCCAATACACGTACATGCGGCGGAATAAAACCTGGCGCAAATGCGAATCACCACTAGCCTAGTTAGTAATAAATTGCGTCCTCGCTGGCCCTATAGTCTTCCACGGCCAGGCTGGATGTCGACCAAACCGGGATCGCGGTGCCTGCACAGGCACCACTGCAGTATCGTGAGAGAATAGTAGCGGAGCATAGAACTTCGTAAATACTAAAGCGATAAATATCAGCAGGTTAGCGATAAGTCACCTTCAGTAAAAAAATACATGATCCGAAATAAAATAAACGATGCGTTTACATTCTTAAAACCCGATCCACAATGTATTGCAGGACCTCAGAATAACAAGCGTGACGGGACAGGGCCGCCGTACCACGAATATCTGACAGCCGATCATACCAGGGATCTGAACCAGGAATAAGCCTCTGGAGTAAATGAGTTTCCCAACACCTGAACAGTGATCCTAAGAGTGAGGATCAGCAACCTGTATACTCTACCTGCGGCATGAGCGCTGAGCCCGAAGGAGAGTCTGGCAATATACCAAATATGTGGCCAAATCGTAATGAACTCATAAGTCTAAATAGTGGAGACATGTATGATAACTCGATTAACGATTGCTACTTACTAACAATGAAGTAAACAAGAGTATGCTTTCTTTGCATAAAATAGGAGGCTCGTGATCAAAGTAGGGCCACCGGTGTAGTTCATTAAGCGATCCTACTCTTGGGACTATTTCACCTGCGTGGGTCTGTGGACCCATGATGAGAGTAACCCATACGCCGCGTAGGTCATATCCGCGCATAGGTGCGTGTGGAACCGCATGAAATTATTCCTCGCGTAGGACTATTTCACCCGCATGACTATTTCGCGGTGGGCCCGCATGAGTACAAGCGCCACACTGCGCGTCATGGGTAGCAAATCCGTGGAATTAGTAGTAACACAGGGCTTTACCCATAAGAATAACATAAACTACCTGTGGCTGTCATACATAACATAAGCACTGGACTTATCATACATAACATAGCGCTGAAGCATCCTAACATAACATAAGTCGCTCCGACTTATCATACATAACATAAGCGAGTTAAGAAATCACAACTTCTTATTAGTCTTATTCATATACACTCATTTAGTTTTACTTAGCGCTAACATGTCATTATAACAATCAGAATTTAACCCAAGTACTACATACTTCTACTCTTTTAAAAATTACTCTTTTCATATAAAACTTCCAAGATACTAATGTAGTAGTATCAAGTCATCATTTTTCAAGGCAAGTCATGATACCTTTTAGAAATACATTTGAGCTTAAATCAAGTGACTTCTTTCTTTTAAAAACCTTAAGCAATTGATGCCTTCAAATCAATTTGTCTTTCATTATTTCAAGTCATTTATCATACTTACATTACTTAGATAAACCACTCTTTTTAAATTTTCCATAAAGCTATTATAACTGACTTCCCATAAAGCCGTTATACTAGTTTATGCTTTAGACAATTTCATTCTTCCTTATATCCAAGGGACATACTTTTAAGCGAAACAAGTATCATATATTTTTAAAATACTTCAAGTCCTTAACTTTTAGAAACCAAGATATCCTTAATATTTTTAAACAAGTGAGTTAATTCCCTAACTCGACCAACTTGGACATTCTTAAAATAAGCCAAGGATATCAAATGGACTAGATTGTCAAAATCTAAATGCGTCTCAAAGTACTATATGTTTACAACTATTCATGCTCAAGAGATAAGAAAGTTCCACATGCCTCTTGGTTCGATCCACTTGCTAAGTCCAATATGCACGTAGTATGTCAACTATAATGACATGTCACGTTTATTAACTCTAGTTTCAGGTAGAATATTCTAAGTGCAAAGTCACTAAATTCTCTGAAAAATCGGACATCACTTCCTTTGTTTCTACATACTTTTCCACCTTTTTGAAGGCCCGAATTCATTAACCAAACACGCCCACATTTAAGGCTCAACAATGTAGTTATCAATAGGGGATTACGCGCTGAGCGTGTAAAATTCGCCCACAAATTAATATCAAACTAGTCCAACATACAAAGTCATTCTCGTTAAAGGTGTAACAACATATCAACCTTTCCAATTCCTTTTCAATTCAAGTTGTTTAGTATAACATGTTATCAAGCGCGTCGATTATAACTACTACAATCTTGGTAGGTAGCGTCGTGATTCTAATTAACGACCAAATTGTATTTCAATTTCAAATAGCTCAAATGTCAATTCGGTTTAGGCTACTGCAATCCATATCATATAAATCTTCAACACATAATACTTCATACTAGCTAAAATGTAAGGCTACAATGATATGTAATCTTGTAACCAGAAAACAAGATTGTTACCTTAGCGAGCCTTAATCACTTCAAGATCGAAGTCGCTCCTAGCAACTTAGAGCCTCTCCTTGACACTCCAATCGCCACTTGAAGCCCTTAGAAGATCACAAACAACTTCCCTTAAGTTCCCGATCCAAAACCTAGGAAAGTGACTAGGTTTTCACCTTCACGATATCTGAAACGCCAGCTTTCGAGAAATCTTTCTATTGAGATACACTTCTGATACCCTTAGGTACCTTGGTTTAAAGTGTGGAGCTTGTTGGACAACAAACAAAATTTTTTTCTCTCGAATGGATGCCTAACCAGGAAAAGCAGCTTATGAGGTCTTCAAGTTTCTTGAAATTTTTTCTAAGTATGGAAGCCTTGTCTTGCTACTAGCATGTATATATAACAATATGGAGGGTTAAGATTAGAACAAATGGGTGGCCTAGATGAGTTTCACAAATTCTAGCCAAGTGGCCGCTTGGACTTAGTCAATGATGTCAAGCTCTGTGCCCTTAGCAAGACTTGGTCATCTCTTTAATGGTCGAATGACCATTTTGGCCATTCAAATCATCCAAGACCACTAAGGGGTGACATGTTTATCTCCCGTTAAATCATAATATTTACGTTTCGAGCATTTCCATAATTAGATAAATATTTACTCGTCAAATCTTAACATTTTTGAGTTCTTACGTGCGTTAACATAAGCATATCACGGAATTAGGGTGTAATATTCTTCCCCCTTAGAAACATTCCCACGAATGTTGTTTTGAGTCAAACTTAAAGATAGCGACATATTCTCCTTACAACCCCTACATACCAATAATGCCACACGTGTACATAACAATACTCATACTAAAATGTCAAAATTTGAACCCCGTATGTGATGCCGGTTATCTGCGTAAAGCCTGTGACTACAGGCTTACTAATAAGCTTTCTGGATAAGCGCCTTATCCACAGACCATGAATCAAGTCTGGACCAAATAAGCGAACCTCGCGTACATCGAACCAACCAATGGCGATCTACACTTTCTTACATACAAGGCCTCATCACGGGCCATCCGAATCTTTGGAAGGGTATACGGTATAAATGCGTAACTTTCGATAAGAAGGGCAAATAATTCTT